>CM050651.1:62224780-62842780 GCA_027574665.1 Rhynochetos jubatus | reverse complement strand
TTAATCAAGAATAACAAGAATAATGCTAGTGGTTTCAGATCCATCAAGACCTGCATTTAGTCCTAGAATTGTTTTAGGTTTCAGTGCAAGTGAAGCTGTTCCATTGAACATATAATGCATTTACATCTATGAAAGCACTCTGGGTTCTCTCCCATATGCTGTATAAAGCAAGATCTTGCTTTGCATTAGTGAGAACACTTAGATGACATCACTCTTAAAAGTATCCATAAAAGAAATAATTCAGTTACTTAATGTCCCCTTGACATTTATTTTTCTTTAATTGATTGCATTCCTGAAATCTTACGCAGGTCTTAAGCAGTAAAAAGCACACTTCTCTTTTTTCTTAGTTTTGTTTTGGTTTTAACACCTTTCTTTCTCCATCTTTTAACTTAGTCAACATTTATTAAATACCTTGATGTTAACTGTTCCAAGATAAAGAGAACAGCGTCTTCATTAAGTGTATAGACACCTAACTGACTTCTACCTATTTAACTTTTCATGCACAAATGTGAAAAAAGAACGTCATTGTATCTTTTGTACAGTCATATAGTTACTTTGTATCCATTTTCAAGGGCCTAAAGGCTTAAACTATACTGTCTTGAGTTTTGGTATGTCACCATTTGTATAATAATGTCTTTAGTAATACTGGCACATATATAATACCTGGCAACTGCAAAAGTCTTATGGGTTAGTATTTATATTTTCTGAACAGGAGGGAAACTACATTTAAAATCCTTAATTTCATTTTTTATTCTCTTTTCCCCTGTTACTTTTTTTAAACCTGAAACCTGAAATTGCTTGTGGTCTCAAACTGTCAGAAATGTTCTCTTCTACTGCATCAACTACTTTGCAAATACAGAATCCATATTTCCAAAAATCCTCACTTGTACATTTTATGCCTCCAAGTCTGGAACACCTTAATGCAGCAGGCTTTATAATGAATTCACTCTTCACATTCCAAATATTTTGAATTTTTTTGACAGTTTCTAAAGTTCTTTACATACAGACTTAAAAAAAAAAAAAAGGCTAATTACTTCAGAGAAAAGAAACAAAAAGCAAATCCTTCTTCTCCATCAAAACCCACAAATTTACATTAAGAAAATATCCTACTGGAATATAAAGTAACTGAATATGGAACTGAACAAATCTCATATTTCTGTGTATTTGAACCATTTAAGTTTAATGAGAAACTCCGTAGGTCCTGGATGAAAAACTAAATATTATGCTGCCATCTAACCCTCAAGCAGTCTTAAATCAAAGCATCATATTTACTTAATCAACATGTGAAGCATTTGGAATCCAAATTATGGTTTTTAAGTTCTTTTATACTTTAACCTTTTATTTTGCTTTTCTTTCAACTAGACACAAACATAGCAGGACTAAGTTGTTTCTGAGAGAATAAACAGGTATATGGTCCTTAACCATCACCATCATCATCAAGCGCCATTCACCCTGAGCAAACTTTATTATGGGTGATAAGGCATTAAAGAAATACAGTATGAATGTATTTCCAAGACTGGCAATTAGGAAAGAGAAGGTCTCCAAATTTGATCTCTAACACCTGTCAAATGCCTGAGAGACAGAGGGCTCTTCTTCCTTCAGATCAACCACGAGAATTGATATAATTCAAGAAGATTTAGCTTTCAATTTATTTGAAAAGTTCAGCTAGAAATGCAGGGCTATCTCAGTTTTTCTCCTGCACATAGGAGTTTTTATTGTTGTCTTTTGTTTGCTTATTTGTTTAAATTTCATTCATTGATGTTCCTTTTTTTTTTCCACTGTATCCAGTGACCTCATTTTTCAGTACACCAGTAAAACACACCCAGGGAAAACATGCTATGTCATGAAAACTATTTGTTGTATCAGACTATTAAAATTATAATCTCTACAGAATAAACTTTTGTCAAAATAGACACCTTGTTCAAATAGCTATGACTATATATGACATAGCTATGACTACAAACACCTGCTGTGACTGCACATGTAATCATAATATCAGATACATATAATGATAATATTAGTGTTACTGGAGATTTCATACCATCTTCAACAAAATGAGAAGAAAATGCAGATGTTTCTGCAGGAAGGGGCTAGGCAGAAAATATTTCTGAGACTTGCAGTACTCCCTGGAGAAAAGCTTCTTCCAGACAAATTTCAGAATCATTTCTTTGATCCCTACAAATGACTGTAGCAATAAAATCCACGCACCTGCAGAAGAATTACTCTACTGTCACATCTCATTAGTATACCTGTGAAGTTCCTTGTCCTCCACTCTGAGGGTCTCATTTTTTTTTTGTTTTTAAACGCTTTAAATCAACAGAAGACCAAAATAATATTTGGTGGAGGGATCCGAAAATTTTGGTTTTACTTTTATCTAGAAATACGAAATATATTTATCATTATGAGAGAGTCACAAAAAAGTTCAGACCCAAGTATTTTAACATGTTAACTGATCCACATAATTTTTTTACATTATAAAAGCCAGGTTTTGTGCTCATATGCCATTTTTAATCATCTATGTTTTTAAAATTTCTATAATATTTCAATTTATTACTAATGGATTCTCTCTAATTAAAAAATTCTATTTTATTGCTCATCTTGCTAGTTTGGGGCTAAAATATCACTTTAATGTCTAAATAAAGTCTATTTTGCATTATTTACTGATGATATGTTCCTGGTTAAATGTTTACATATCAAAACATTAACACTGATTAAAGAATATGCTGACAGTAGGTGATACACAGAAAAGAGTTGGAAACATTTCCTGAAGAGTTTTATTTTATGTGTCCGTTCTGTAAGCTCTAATGTTTAATGAATCTGGGGTCAATCTACATCTAATCTGGCAACATGGTAGTTATCTCACAGATTGTATGTTCCCACCATTTACAGGCCAACAGGATGAGAGAGACCAAATAATTCTTCAAATTAAGCAAGGCTCCAGTCTGAATAAGGGTTTTTTTGACAGTAAAGAGGCTGTATCAACCTTCAGGTCATCTTTATAACCTCAATCAGTCATAGCAGAATTTCTTTCACTTAAACCATTTCTTCCTTTGAAAGGCCATTAAAGAATTGCAGAATGAGATGATAACTTAATCAGCTCCTGTAATGAGGATGGTACTATACTACGCTGTACAGTGCATGTGTAGCTAGGTAACTATGAAGGTTATTTAAAGAGGACATAAAGTTTAGAATGCACTTGCCAAAGCAAGCCAAAAGCCCCTTCTGAAGAGAAGCCTAGAGAAGAACTCTCGTGGCAGCCCAGCAGTCATGGCAATAAGAGTGAGCTTTACTTTAATGTCTCTGCCCTTCCAGTGTTTATAACGACAAAGTATTTACTAGGTTTGTAGAGCAGAAGGTTGTTAACTTTTTTACTCAAATGTCTAGGGCACTCACCTTCATTGTGGAAGATGCAGTTTCCAGTCCCTGCTTCCCTGAATATTTAATGATCTATATAAAGGTGAGTCTGAGAACAATGGAATGTAGTAAGCATGTTGGGTCAGGGCAACCTTACTTCTGATGCAGAAAGCACAGTGAAATAGCAGTTATCTTGATGTAGCCCAAATAAAAGTAATGGAAGACAGATTCACAATAATTAGAAAGTATGTATGTTCTCTACCAATAATCATGAGACTGGACTGAAAATCTAAATTAAAACAAACAAACAAAGTACACACACATCAATATTGTGAGATTCATGATAAAATCTGGAGAGTTGGTTAAGCCTGGTTGCAGCACCTGTGAAAGGTTAGTTAGCACATACACTTAGAGGTGTATTACAGAAAGTAGTAAACACACTACAGACATACAATATTTGCATATAATACAGACAGAACATGCACTGCTGCAGGCACACTACAGGTGGTAGGTATTGCAGCTATGATTAATGCTTATTGTGTAAATAATAAATTGATCCATTGCTAATTAAACATCATAATAAACCAAAATTCCTAACCATAAAGACAAATAAGCTACCCCATTAGATGGTTACTAAATACACTGTTTACTGCCAAATAACTGTGGCTTTCTGCAGTTGAGATATATGAAGAATTTATAGCTCAGTACTTCAAATGTTCCAAAATGTTAGCCATGTTTTGTTTTAACCCAAACTGCTTGATTTTCATGTGAGTTATCTTTGTACAATTAATGCAAGGCTTTATGAAATATATTTATATATAGCAATTTGCAAAAATTCTGACTACCAAAATTTAAAAAAAATGTTTCAGATTAAGGAATTTATCACTCGACTCAAAGTGTTAAAGGTTCAGTTAAACATAGAACAATTAAAAAATTGTCTAGTAAAACTTGCTTTTGTGTACAAAGACATATAAAGAATGATTTATTTCTCAAGACACCTTACATATTTACCTTTCTGAAAAACTTTTTCTGGGAAAGAAAGTGATTTGACTGAGCTAGTTTATGGGTAGCACAGAAAAACATGCATTAACACTACCATTGCTGTAGATAGCCTGCAGGTAAACTGAGGTCTTCCATTCCCAGTCTCATTTGATATCTTTAACTCTCAACGCCAAAGGTAGGATTTTCCAACACTAAGTTCTAGCATTGAAATGATCAAAGCTGTAGTAGTGTTTAGTGTTGTAAATCTCAGCCTTGCCAACGTAGTATGCTTCTGTGGCAGTTCTATATCCAATAGTATAATAAATCAAGATTTTGATTACTTGCCTCAGAATTTGTACTTTTTTTCATAAAACAAGGTGGCTTAGGCTGAGAAAATACTGTGTAGATAGCAAATACCAAACCAAGTGAGAAATACTTTCGTTTGCTTTATCTTTTGTATCCTCAAGATTAAATTCATCCAATACTGAATGTTAATGGAACATGAATATTAGAAAAGGGATGGAATATGACAGTGCATATGGAAAATGTTAGGTTTCCTTTTCTATCGGAAATTTGTTTCAACTTAATTCTGACTAGAGTGTTTTAAAGAGTTAGAGCTGAACAGTTAGAAAAGTGACAGTATTTATATACTGAGTGTCAGAAGTAATCTGTTAAATAGTTCAAACAATTTCATTGATGTTTATGCTGTTATTTTAGTTGTTCAGTAGTGTGCACAGAATTTGTTTTATGTGTCAGGGTTTTTTATTAAATGCTTCTATTAGCATTCTCAATTTCATCTATAGGATGTTCTTTTAAAATATCTAAAACCTTTGACGTGATTTGGTATTACTTAAAACATTTTGGGAATTGCAACTTTATACTATTATTCATATAAAAGAAAAATTTATAAAAAGTTTCTAAGTTTAGGGGCTTTCGGTTTTGGGGCAGCCCATTTTGCTAATCTGGGAGCTCAGCCTGATTTCACATGTTTTCTTAATTCTCAGAATCCCCAATAACTCAGTGAGTATTTGGGAATTTCTAGGACTTCTAAAAATCATACAAAGAAAAAAAAAATCAAAACCAAAAAAGAAAACCCCAAACTTTATTGGTAATTGAAGAAATAAAAATTAGAGGCTAATCTTAAATCTCTGTGCTGCAATATACTAAGTTTTATATGCTAAATGGTAAATGGTAAAAATTAATTATTTAAGCCCTGTGTTCTACCCTGTTCGTTGGGGAATAACATACAATATTCTCTTAAAATCAACAGGTCTTCTTCAATGCAAAAATCCAATCACTGCAGAGGTACATGGGCTCCGGGTGACACACAGGTCTCTACATTTTAAATTTCTGAATATCAAAATAGAAATGATGCATCAAACTGTTTACAGAATTTTTAAAATATATTAGATTTTAGGGCAATATCTCTACATCAAAGAAGAAATAATTAAACTGCAGGATCTTTGCAGACAGGGAAAACACTATTTGGCAAACTCTGTTTAGCATTTTCTGATCAAGTTTGTCTAAGAGAAGGCTGAGGGGCGACCTCATTGCAGTCTACAACATCCTCAAGGGAGGCCGTGGAGGGGGGGTGCTGGTCCCCTCTCTCTGGTGACCAGCCACAAGACATGAAGAAATGGAGTGAAGCTGTGTCAGGAGAAGTTCAGACTGGCCATTATCACTGAGAGGGTGGTCGATCGTTAGAGCAGGCTCCCCAGGGCCGTGGCCACAGCACCAAGCCTGTCAGTGTTCATGGAGAGTCTGGACAGTACTCTTAGCCATACAGTTTAGTTTTAGGTAGTTCTGCAATTAGCAGGGAGTTGGACACAATGATTCTTATGGGTCCCTTCCAACTGGAAATATTCTATGATTTATGACCTCTTTGGCACACTTTTGCATTTGTTTTTATTATGTGACTCAAAGATTTCATAGAAGAGCTATCTGAAACAATAGTCATCTATTTCACTTGGAAATAAAAATTTTATACATCTCTGTTACTCCTATCTGGTTTATGAATGGTCTTTATTATTAAATGTACAAATCTTTATACATTTACAACTTTAGCATGACCATAAACCTACCCTATTATATAACATATATTTTTGTTTGTAAGGGGAAAGAAATACAGTGTGCCAGAGTATATTTACATTAAGTATTGGTTTCCTTCACTTTCAGGGTCTTAAGAGTATTCAGAAGGTGTTACAGCTCTCAGAAGCTTCCTCAACAAGGAAAACACTGATTATGTTCAAATCATGACAAGAAGGAACAGTTTCATTACATTAGCAGTATAGCTTAACTCTGCAATGCTTGTGCATCCACAGACAAATGAAAATCTACTGTTATGACGCTATTAGAATTATTTATAACAACTCTTCTCTATTTGATAAATGAAGTTACAGAAATTGGTTTTAGGATCTTATTCTGGCTACAGCATATTCAGTAACACTTCTAAATATGAAAGTACATATTTCAAAATGTCAGTGTTGTTACAGGTAATGCATACATATAACAGGTACTTTATAAATCTAGGCAGCCTAATAAGTTTTAAAGGATCATGCTAAGATACTGCAGGTTACTAATTTTGTCAAAGCTCAATAAAAATAAATAAATAACAGGATAAACATATAGCATAAAAATTACTAAACTACTAGCTTTTTATATGAAGAATGAGAAAAACATTTTCTAAACACGTGGAAAATTTCAGTAGTTGTAAGACTGAGATCTATTAGATCCTTTTATTCCTAATTCTAGAAATAAAACTAGGTATATTTTTAGTGATACCTGTGGGAGTAGACTTTTTCTGAAATCAATTATTTGAGATCTCAGTCTTGCCTTCCACTGTATCCATTGCTGCATATCTTGGAAAGAAAAAAAGACAAGCTACTGAGTATTACTAATTATGCAATCTAGAATAAAAATGGAACCATAGGGGTAAAACTTCTTCAGTATTATTTTATATGAAGACTGTGTATAAAAATAAAAGCCCTTTCTTCCCAAAAACCTCCACTCTTTTTTCACAACACTACCATTTGCTTCTAAAAGTAAATCAGTCTTGCCTTATTGTAAAATGCCTAGAATGTACAACTTGTTCTGCTTTTTACTTAATGATTTTTATCCCAATTCTATGGAAACGTTCACTAAAAAAAGAAAAAAGAAAATTAAGGGGGGGGGGGGGGGGGGGCGGGAATCAATCAATAATATTTTAAATAGAGTTTTGACTGGTATAACTTTTGGACTAAGAATCATTTCTTACTTTATTCAAGAAATATTATGAAAGGACATTGTTAGCATTTTCCAGAAAGATTTGTAAGGAGTTATTGTGAAAGGTAGTTGGTAATGCTTTGGAAAAGGAAAGAACATTAGTTTGATCAAGAGAGACTCTGTTGTGAAAGACTGAAATGTGTTAACACTACTGAGTTCTCACATACACAAACCTTTACTCATCTTTTATCATCCCCACCAAATGCAAAGCTGTGTCAAAAAATACTGTGGTGCTCTAATTAGGTGATGCCCATAAGCTCATACTCATGAATATCAGTCCAGCATTTTGAAAATGCAAAGGTTGCTAAAGCTATGATTCGTTGCTTATTTATCTAAAAATTATGTATTATTTGAACTCAGGTCTCTGAGATCAAAGTGCTACTTGATACAGCACTTCCAGAAAGCTAATCAAAAAGCTGTATGTTTCATTTCTGAAAAAGAATCAACTTACATTTTTACTATAAATGGGCAATCACTCAAATACCGGTTCAGATGATTCAGACCATTAAACATTTCGTATACAAGAGGCAGAAGAAAAACTGCATACTTATATGAAAAATCCACTTAGAGGATTACAGTTATTTTCTCCCACCATAATGCTGTATAATGAGGACCAATCTTTTAAAGCCCAAGCAACATGAACAATGAAGATCATATGTATTTATTTTATTTATTTTTATATCTGATGTTTATCCAGCAGACAAAAGACCTTTTTCCTAGATACCCTGGATCTGAAATACATGAAAATTCCAGGCATTTCATTTCACAGGAAAAGATCAAATACTCAGATCAGAGTATTTTATTCATTGTCATATTACTCACTAGCAATTTGTAGTGATGTGTATTACAGTACTTCCTGTACAACTAAGAGTGTCATACGATCTCTGAGCAGAATTAACTGCAACAGGATTGTCTGGATAACACTCACTGGAAAAATATTTTTGTCTTACAATATTTCCATGAGAGTTTATGACAGATTCATGACGATTCTTTGTGATGGAAATAACATACCATACACCATATTATCGTGTAATTCATACTAAGGGTCTTAACTGCAAAGGCATATGGTGTGGTATCATCACTCAGTTGTTAAAATGCTGCATCTTTATTTACTGCTGTTCATTCACAAATTGTGCAAAGGTTTCAAAGAGTGACAAAAGACTCGTGGCTTGACTTATGAAGGCTAGCCCCCTTTACCATCAGATCTTTAGCCTGAATGCAGACCAGCCAAACCACACTTTGCAATTTCATGAATACATTTTTCAGTACTGAAACTTGTAATACAATCATCTGTGTTTTTTCTCATGTGGCAGAGATTTAAAATGACCAGTCAACTATTTTGTTTCCATCTGGCCTTGCTAGACTATTCACAGAATGGAATACCCACAGTCTGCTGGTTCACAGTGATTCACAGAGCTGTCTACCATTCAGTGCTCACTTTCTTACTGAATGAAGCTAAGCTTACACTGAAACAGGCCATTTAATATTTTCTGTACTACTACAGTCAAATCATACTGACACTTGCTCATAAAAATACCCTCATGTTTACGTGTAGTTTTATTTAAATGAATGGACCTGTTACTGTAATTAAGGGTTTGTAGCACTAATCCACCAGAAGAAATAAAATGTAAAATACAGCATGCATATCTATGTTCTAGCCCTTATTTACTGCCTCTCTTAATACAGTGACTGGAAGACCAAGACCAAGACACTGTTTTACTATATTCCCTTCCGAATTCACATCACTATGACTTTGTGGCTGTTACGATCTGGTCGAAGTAAGAATATCATAACTTATAGTTAAATTGGTAACACAGTCCTCCTTTTAATCTTGCAGAAGTGTCTCATAGTTTACCCTTTCTTCCTTTACTTATTCCACTCTTCTTTCTTTAGTAAATTTGGTTAAAAAGAAAAAAAAAAAAGTCTCACCATTTAAATTACTGCTGATAATTCATTAAGCTGGCATTTGTTACTAACTCTTTTAAAAACATATTCACATGTCTCTGTACAACCAAGTGAAGTTCGTTGTATAGATGGATTTTAAATACACTTTGTAAGTATATTTTTGCTTCTTTTACCCACTGCTATTGTGTGCTTGAAGGGTGTGCAGATGCAGTCAACTCCTGGTATGTGACTGGCAGCTGTTCTCTTTTCTAGTGAAGAAGTACAGATCACAGATAACAATATATAAAATTTCTTGATCTAAATGAATAGCAAAACAGATCAAGGAAGACTAAATGAGAAGCTAGAATGCAATACCACATTATTGCTTAACTCTTCCCTTTCAAGGAGTGTGACAATGATTCTAGTCACTTTTTAATTGAAACTGAATATACCAGTTAATATAAAAATATATAAATATAAATTGAGTTACCATCTGTTGCTCAAAAGCAAAATATAGGTGTTTCTTAACATTCAGTATGCTCTGGTTTGACATCACTGTTAAACTGTGATTAGTCCTACTGTCAAATACATACAGTATTAAAAACTAAGAAAGTAAGCTAAATTGGACACCTCCATTCTTCACCTCAAGTCATGTGTTACTGGACAAGAAATGGGTTGATGAGTTTAATTTACTGATACCCAGGTATTTGCTGTCACAGTTGTAGGGAGTTGCCCACTGACTGTCAGAATTTACAGTAAGTTTTTAACTCTAAATAAGGAATAAGTACTATAGCATAAAACGGGTTTTGGTTAAATTTTGTTTGTGGATTAGCTACACTTTCAAGTAATACTTTTATTGCCAAAATAAAAACAAGAATAGGCAGCAGACAGACACCCACATGGTACACTTGACAATGCAGTCAAAATACAAATCTAAATGTTTATGATTCAATGCATTAATCTGTTCAAGAATCTATCTTCACCTAAACAAGAGGATACAGTTCTTCTCTTAACATTTGAAAAAATCCCCAAGCCAGTATGTGCATCCATGTTCCATTTTCTTACTGAGATACACAATGATATAATTCTTCAACGTACAAACTATTCTTAGTTAAAATATTTTAAGTGAAATGTCAGTTGATGGGATTAGATCAATTGATTGATTTATTTTAAACCAGCTAGATAGTAATAATCCCCTCCAGCCTTATAAGAAAACACTGGAAAAAAATCATAGGGATTAGGAAACAACTAGTCACATGGACAAAAAATTGAAAAGTAAGGTTCAGCATGAAAATGTAGAAGAAAAAAAAACAGAAAGAAAATTTATAGGAATAAAAATATTGGAAAATACATAATACCAGAAGAAATTTGATAAGAAGGGCACAGTAAATTAGGTGTGGATTTGCAGTAATTTATGCCATGAAACAAAATACCAGTGTGATTTGCAGCTGAATAAAGTCATCACATTATAAAAGAATCAAGATCACTTAATTCTATACACGACTGATAAATTAGTACACATAAAACTTGCATGTATTTATATGCACTAAAATGACATGAATAAGAACAGCAAAATATCACTTTGCATACTGCTGTATGTTTTATAGACATGGCTTAAAAATACCGAATTTGTACAAGTAAATTAGCCAGTGACTGTGGTCAGCTGATATACATATTAACATGACTGAGACTTCTATTGACTAAATATTTAACCAAAATCCAGAAAGCAAAAACCAAAACCAACCAAGCAAAGAAAACAAACAAACAAAAAAACCAAAACACAAACAAACCAAACACAAACAAACAAAAACCACAAAACAAACCCAAACAAAACAAAACACCAGAAAAAAGGTCAACAAATTGTGAGACAGACCAGAATCAAAATAAGTACAGTCAACATTTTACGTGCTGTCACGTAAAAGCATAAATCGTAACTAATGAGTACTCCACAATGACATAATTCACATTTTGGGAATTTTACTTTCAGGTATGCTGGGCCTATGAACTAAATACCTACTAGCAGTTGGGGCATGTTATGTTTTTTCCTGGAACATATCTTTTTGCCTGGCTTTACTCAATAGGAATTCAATCCTTACATTGCAACACTGGTCTGCAATAGGAAGCAAAGCTATTGAAGTCATGGCAGTCAGTGGTTTAAAAGCACGCCCTTGCACAAAATAAAATTCTTACATAGATATACCCCAAGTCCAGAACTGTGAAAGCGAAAACTTAAGCTGTTTTGACTTTTTAAGGAACTTTGCTCTTTAGCCTGAAATTTTTAAGACACACCTCCAGGCATGCTCAGAACTACATTAGTTTTGACAGGGCTAGGTATGTATGAAATAGTTGTCAAGTTGCACCTATGTTTCTGGAAATCAAGTGTTGTTCTACCTGCAAGGAGAAGGGAGGCCTTTTTGAAGCATTCACTTCAGTATGAGTGAGAAAGATTCAGTTCTTAGTCAGAGGGTGTTAATTATCATATGTCCTCATTCCCCGACAATGACACACAAATACCGCATGTAATCTACATCTAGGACCTTTGCCTCTGGCTGAAGTTTGGACATTTTTTGTAGGTGAAGCCTGTTGGGGCAAGAGAAATAGCAAACACAGAAAACATGGTTCCATACAAGTGTTTAGAACATCTGATTATACCATAAAGTCAGGAATGGAAGTGAAAGAGGATCTTGTTCCATGTTATCATAGCATTTTATCCAACAACTGTAGGATACACAAACAAAAATAGCCATGGGAACAGGGATCATAATCTGAGATGTTCCCCTCCCACATGCAAGTACAGAGCTGCTCATAAATATTATTACTTTTTTGTTTCATAACAACTTCAGCCTGAAAAAAGAACTTGGCAAACCCAGTGAGCTGGATTTGGATGTCATTTATCTGAAGGCTAATCCAAGCCCATCCCCCACTCCGAAACAATCTACGGTAGTCAGTGAAATAAGTTTAATAACTAACATAATCAGATCAAATTCAGTGACCTAGTTTTGTCTCTATACTAGTAATATCTCAAGGACTAGTACTTTCAATGTGTTTTGTCAGGGAAGAGTCTTTTAATATACTAATGAATCAGAGAAGAAATTATGTCACCAACTCAGATAAAGACCAAACAGATTTTTCAGATGTGTTTGTCATGCACAGCATAAATTCTGAAGGTACATCTCAAGGAGCTGCGCAAACATTAGGAGACAGGTGCTGAGGGATCTTGGCTAGTTCATCCAACCTCAAGTACACAGTTTAACAATAATTAATTTGTAAAACTTTCCAGATTGTTTTTATCCACCTTTCACCCCCAAAGCATGAGCACAAGACAGCTGAATTGTAAAAGGGGATTAGTAAATTATTCTGTTTTCTCTATCTACTTAACCACACTGGGTGGTCTGCCACCAAATTCTGTCTGCTAGCTATCCAGCTGGCAAGTACAAACTACTGTCAGCTGAAACTACAGCACAGCTGTATGAATGCCATGAAGGATTCTTTTCCTGCACATATCACATCCCAGTTGCTTAGCCTGCAATGAGCTAGGGAGGAAGCTGCATTAGACAAATGAAATACATAACATGATGTCGTTATTTAACCCCAGCAGCCACTAAGCACCACACAGCCACTCACTCACCGCACGCCCTGAGTGGGATGGGGGACAAAATCAGAAGAGCAAAATTACAAAAACTTGTGGGTTGATGTACGAACAGCTTAATGACTGAAATATAATAATAATAATTAAAATTATAATAGTAATAGTAATAATAACAAAAAAGAGATATAAATAAACCCAAGAAAGACAAGTGACGCAAATGAAAAAAGACCAACTGCTCATCACTAATCAACCGATGCTTAGCCTGTCACTGAGCAGCAGCGCCCTGGACAGTTTTATCCCTAGTTTATATACTGAGCCTGACATCATATGGTATGGAATATCCTATTGTCCAGTTTGGAACAGCTGCTCTGGCCATGTCCCCTCCCAGCTACTTGTGCACACTCAGCCTCCTTGCTGGCAAGGCAATTTGAGAAGTTGAAAAGTCCTTGACTTACTGTAAGCAAGTAAGCTACTGTAAGCAACCTACTCAGCAACAACTAAAGAGCAGTGTGTTACCAACATTATTCTTATCTCAAATCTAAACCACAGTACTATATGAGCTACTAGGAAGAAAATTAACTCTACACCAGCCGAAACCAGGACACAGGAGTGTCACGGTTTAACCCCAGTCAGTAACCATACAAGATACAGCCTCTTGCCCATCTCTCCTGTCCACCAGTTGGATGGGGGAGAGAATAGGAAGAAAAAGTTAAGAAAAAACATGTGTTGAGATAAGAACAGCTTAGTAATTGAAAATACATTAAATAAAATAATGATAACAATAATACACAATGAAAATAATAATGATGATGATAATAATAATAATATGTAATGAAAACAACAATGAAGGAAAAAAAAGAAAATTATACAAGCGCTCACCACCTGAAAACTGATGCCAAGCCTGTCCCCAAGCAGCAATCCCCCCTAGCCAACTCTCCTCAACTTATATACTGAGCATAATGTCTTATGGCATGAAATATTCATTTGGTCAGTTTGGGTCCTGGCTCTGTCTCCTCCTTCTTGTAGAGAAGAAGCTGGGAACACAGATGCAGTATGAGAAATTGAAAAATCCCTTGGTTTAATGTAAGCAACAATTAAAACATCAGTGTTATCAACATTCTTCTCAGCACAAATCCAAAACACAGCCTCATACAACCTACTCTGAGGGCAATTACCTCAGCCAAAACCAGCACAGAGTTCATGTTTCACATACTCATTTCCAATTACTAACATCAATTTTTTTTCCAAAATAAAGAAAATTTCAGTGAAATAGCACAGCAAATACAATTGCCAGAAAGCTATTTTGTTGACTATACTTCTACTTTAGCTATGGTTTAGAGGAACTTGTAATAGTGCCTGCAAGTAGAAAGCCAAATTCCTTCTTATTTATTTTCATGGAAGTCTAAGGAATTGCACTGAAGATTAACATGGACAATTGTTTATATACTCAGCTAGTTTCATCCTTTGGGTATTCCAGTGTGCTGAGCTCCCTGTGAGTGAAAAAAAAAAAAATGTCAAAGAGAAATGGCAAATCATGTACACCTACCACTTCATTGGTGTCCAGAAAACATCCAGCAGAGCTGAAAAAAGTAACAGACTGATGCTCACCTAGAAACGGCAAGGCACCTGGGGAATTTACTTATGTAGATCCCTTGGGAACAGATGCATGAGAAAGAGCAAGTAAACAAGTTACACCATTTTTTAAAAAACTTTTTTTCCTTTTTCTGTCACTGGGTATGAACTGAAGGCAGTCTTTTAGCAAAGATAAATAGCTTGAAAACATTGACCACAAAGCTACAGGGGGAAAAAAACCTGTTCTTAGATAACTCACAGGGCATCTTCTAGGCATATGGGCTAATCTTCCTTGAACAACTGATTGCTGGGATGTTTTCCACCCATTTTTATTTCCTCTGCTTTTCTTTTGAAAATGAAAGATTGGTAGACAACAGCAGGCAGCACAAGAAAATACGAAGCATGAAATCTGTTAATAATGACTACCAAAGGAATGCTGCTCTTCTGGCAGAGACAGCAGATGGCCAGATAATGCAGTGTGCTTAATAAAGGGAAACTCACAGGGACTAAAGTTTTGCTGGGTGCTAGAACAGCAATGATTAGCAAGTGAATACTACCTTGAGTTATTTGGGGTTTTTCATATTGGCCTTCCTGATTGGTAGATTTTTCAGGGTTTTTTTTTATACTAAGGGTAGAATTATAGATTTCTGACTTCTCTCCCCATCCCCAATGTAGGTACCTAACAATGCTCAGCCATATAAAGTGGTAGTCTATTATCTCCAGGTGCTTACTCTCTGCTTTGTTTGACATCAGTAAGTTACACTACAGAGTTCAGCTGTAAGTTATTTAAGCAATTTAGACCTTTATTTTTCATTTTAAAGTGCATTCAACTAAAATAATTTCAGAATATATGCTGATTATTTGTTTATCCAATTTCTATTACTTAAAAGGTTAAGGTCAGCTCCAAATCCATAACTCTATCTTGTTTAGAAAATAGTATGGAAGTGTAATCTTCAAACAGAAAGTCCTTTCATCTAATGCTGAATTATCTCCATCCAGAGCAAACACCTGAGTGTTCTCTTTATATTAGGAACACTTCAGTTACCAAATATATACTCAGGTCAGCTGACACTTTCACTAACAACGTGTTCTGGAAAAAAAAAAATATATATATATATATAGCTAAAAGATATTCATTTAACTGTAAAAAGTCATTCTGCAAAGCCTGCTGAGAAGCTGGATATCTGTCGTGTCCACAAGATAAGAAATCCAATGTTGAATTTGGAAATTGCATTTTGTATGTTACTAATAGAAAATATAATATAATGAATTAACACGACAATTTATTTTTATATTAAAAATATAAATTGTTATAGGAAATTAAAATGAAAATGATAGATACAAAATAAAACTTAAGAATAATGGTGCAAGAAGTATTATGATCTCTTCAGGTGTATGTCACATGTGGAATGACATCAGCCAAAGATGACTGCTTTCCCTATCCCTTTCGTTTTTTCTGTTCTCAGATGCAACTTTCGTTCTTGCATTCTTATCCCAAATGTGACTTTTTTTTTGGACAAAAAATCTGAATAGATTATGTTTCTTTCACACCTGAGGATACCAGCAAATACAAACATGGCTTATTCTCTAGACCTATGTAAGTTTGCATAAGACATCTATTTCAAAGCCAAAATGTGGTATAGGGCAGAATTTTCAGATATTTATGATGCAAAGCTGAAAATCCTTTCATAAGTGGAGTAAATAAGTTGGGGTTTGTTTGGGGGTTTTTGTTATTGTTTTGGGGGTTTTTGGTTTGGTTTTGTTTGGGTTTTTTCAATGTACAAGAATCATAATATTAATAGATTAAAGTGAAAACTTCCATTGACTCTCTGTATGAAAGTGAAAGCCAATCTACTAACATTTAATATTTCACTTCTTTCAGAGAACTGTAATATCATCAAGTTTCATCCCAGACACAGAAGGCTGTGCTAACCATGAAGTTACAAGCTAAACTGAAAAAAAAAAAAATGCAAAGGATTGCACACTGGGTGCTCTTGTTTTGCAGTACGACTACAAACTCACAGTGTTAAAGGTAAAACACAAGTCTGAGAAAGCAGAAATCTGTGTCCCAGTGCTAGACTCACAGCTGGGCATGCAGACCCCTTGTTCTCTCGACATTTTGTACAGTTCATCTAACCATTATGTAGCACATACTACTGATCAGTCCTGGGAACATAAACTACAATTCAGGACTCCTGCCTGTGATTACAGCAGTCAAAGATGGAGAATCTTGCATCCTAGCCCAGCGGTTCTTTATTCATTTTACACAAGACAGTCACTGGATAATGCTTGGTGGTTAAGGCACTCCCAGGGGTTGTGGGAGTATGAATTTCAAGGCTCTGCTAAAATTATGAAGATTTGAATCCCAGTTTGCCTGTACAGCTAAATTCTTTTGTCACTGATTTATGCTGACATAAGAGAAACCCATACAGATGGCTTAGAAGATCTTAGAGCAAGCTAAAGGAATCAGGGCAAAAAAAAAAGGGGGAAGGAAAATACCCATTCTGAGAATCCTCATTCACAGTTTTGGGACTTTGTTTAACACCAGAGCTTAAGGTTGCAGGAAGGTAGCAGCAGTTTAATGACTTTGTATATACCCACCAATAAGAGTTTAAATGCTCGAAAGATTAGATTCAACCGAGTTATTTTGAGGCTATCAGTGACACTCAAATGATAGGTGAGTACTTAAAGGAAGGAGATAAACAACTACATATCTTTAAAAAAATCTTAGCAGTACTTGGTAGATATAACAATTTACCATAAAATAATTCTAGAAATGCCTACTGGGTTAAACTGAGTAGCCTTCGAGCAAAAGATGTTCCTTGCTCTACAATTACAAATGTTCATATGAGGCCTCTATCTCTTCTATTTTCACAAGAATAGTCTACTTCTTCTTAGCTGTAAGAAAAATATCTTGGCAGTTAATTTTCTTTTTCAATTTAATTATAATTATTTTGCATCTGCCACAACTATTTCAAGACTCTTAAATGTCAACTCATCAATAAGATGAAACAGGAAGTGGATGAATTTTTATAATCATGCTAACTTACATTACCCTAAAACTGAAACACAGCGACTTCAACTGGACCATGCTTGGGTCAACGCTGTATGGTCTTGAAAGGCCCATCTTCTCAGGCATATGAGCTGAAAACATTCATCCAGAAAACATTTCAAAAGCGACTTCTGGTATCTCTTTGGTTTGGAAACAGAGGATGTGTTATAACTGAACTAAAACTAAATTAGTTATCTTCTCTTCTTCTTCTGAAAGTGTTAGACCAAAGGCTGTCTACCTCATGGAAGTTAGTTATCACTCTGTAGAAGCATAAAATGTTTTCTCTAGAACAATTTAGTTATAAAATTTAATTTAATGGCCTCAATAAGAAAACCAGAATAACACAAAAATTTTAAGAAATTTTGATTTTGTCTAATCTTTTATTACACCAAATGGTCACCACTACACTCAAACTAATATAGCTCCTTCATGTAACAACATGAAGAGTTATTATTAATAATCAACATTTAAAAATCCTACAAAACTAACAAAAAAACCCCAAACACAAAGCAGGGGAAAAAAAACCACAAAAAAACCCAAACAAACAAACAAACAAAAAAAACCAAACACCACCACACAACACCAACACAACAATAGATGCTGATATAATGAGGACATTTCAAACAGAGTCCTTCTGACCTGACTGGTAAACCAACACGAGCTATACTGAAAGAGGAACAGGTCTGGCTAAACAAATAACCTGACGGCAATTTGCTGCAACCCATTAGCTGGTATCAATGCGGTGAAATTGAAACATGGTTCATTAACTGTGTGTGGGTTTTTGATAAGCAACTCTGATATCAATGTTCTCTCTGATGACCACGAATAATCTGCACTGCAGCAACCTGATGACATGTTTCAGTGCATAGCCTATTGACCACCTGCTGCTTAATATGCTACAGATGATACTTTAACAATTCAGAAGAAGTAGGAAGAGACGAAAGAAAAGCCTCTCATCTGAGCTTCAATCTGCATTCCTAAAAAATCAGCAATTTATTTGAAAGAAGTTAAGGATGCTTTAGTCCATACTAAAACTCTTTTTTCCCCCTCTTGAACTGCAGAATGAAACCTTTACTTGCAAATAGTAAACGACTAAGTGAATTAAAGTGTTTCTACTAAAACCGTAAGTTAATTTAAAATCCTAGGAATCACAGAATGGTTTGGGTTGGAAGACACCTCCAAAGATCATCTGGTCCAATCCCCCTGCACTGATCACAGTCATCTTCAACTAGACGAGGTTGCTCAGACCCCTGTCCAACCTGACCTTGAATGTTTCCAGGAATGAGGCAACTATCACCTCTCTGGGCAACTTGTTCCAGTGTTTCACCACTCTCATCATAAAGCATTTCTTCCTAGTCTGAACCTACCTTTTTTTAGTTTAAAACCATTGCCCCTTGTCCTACTGCAACAGGCCCTGCCAAGAAGTCTGTCCCCATCTTTCTTATAAGCCCCCTTTAATTACTGAAAGGCCACAATAAGGTCTCCCCAGAGCCTTCTCTTCTCCAGGCTGAACAACCCCATGTATCTCAGGCTGTCCTCACAGAAGAGGTGTTCCATTCCTCTGATCATTTTTGTGGCGCTCCTCTGGACCCACCCCAACAGGTCCATGTCTTTCCTGTGCTGAGGGTCCCACAGCTGGACACAGTACTCTAGTGGGGTCTCACCAGAGTGGAGTAGAGAGGCAGAATCACCTCCCTCGACCTGCTGACAATGCTTCTCTGGATGCAGCCCAGGATATGGTTGGCTTTCTGGTCTGCAAGTACACACTGCCGGCTCATGGCTCATCCATCATTACCCCCAAGTCCTTCTTGGCAGGGTAGCTCTCAATCCCTTCACCCACCAGTCTGTACTGATAGTGGGGGTTGCCCTAACCCAGATGCAAGACCTTGCACTTGGCCTTGTTGAACATCATGAGGTTAACGTGGGCCCGCTTCTTGAGTTTATTCACGTCTCTCTGGATGGCAAGCTGTCCCTTTGAGGGATGGTGCACTCAATCCCACTGTCTATGTCATTGATGAAGATACTAAACAGTACTGGTCCCAGTACAGACCTAAGGGACACCACTCGTCATTGAGCCATTGACCACTACTCTCTGGATGTGACCATCTAGCCAATTCCTTATCTACCAAATAGTCCATCCATCAGTTTTATACAATGACATGCCTTTAAGCAACCAAGTTCAAGCTCTATGTTTTTACAGAATATCTAGATTATATCCCAGTTTTAAACCAATACCATTCAGACAACAAACAGTAAATCAGAAATGGGCAACCTTCTCCTTCATGAGGAAAGACAGGCACTGAAACAGACGGACCAGAGATGTAGTCCAGTCTCCATCCCTGGAGGTCTCCAAGACCAGACTTGTTCAAGCCCTAAAGTCCTGACATCATAGCAGGAGGATGGCCTAGGTGACCTCGTCAGGTCCCTTCCAACCTGGATTATCCTATATTCCACATATGACCTATTATGGTGTCCAAAAATATTTAAGTACCACTCAAAGGTTTTTCTAGTCATTATAAAAGCCTGACTGCCCTCACAGGTGACCTTTGGAGTTTCTCTAACGTATACTGAAGAAGAGAGCACATTTTCCTGGTAACTGGAGACCCCATAAGATCTCTCTCTTTCATAAGCAGCCTATTTTCATGAAACTTAGAGGTGTATTGTTCACCTTCACAAGAATTTTGACCCTGCAATCAGATTTAGCTGAAATCATCAGCAGTCAAGTTATTACATATGTACCTGTTGATTTTCCTGTAAACACAAGAAAGTACAGGGCAAGAAACCATCTTTGAATTGCAATTGGTATATAATGAAACTGAGAAGTAATTGAATCTTTTTCTCCAGTCAAGATCAAGTTTAATGCCAATAAGCATAAAGGGAAATTCATGCTATTTTTTTCATGTTCTATAGATGCTGTGAGAGTCTTATTAGTTTTTAGCAATTTATTGATGTTTATCTTGCATCTTTCTAGCATCCATCTTAAGCAGACAGTTCTAAGGTAACTTTTACTTTTCTGGGGAACAGCATAGGTCTTCTCTGAACAATACATACTATCCCAGTATATTACACTCATCCAATACAGGTTAACGAAAGAGACTATCTTGAAGTTCCATTTCCTCTCTGGGCCTCAACTAATGTGTCTCTAATACTGGGTACACAGAAAAGCATTTAAATAGAACTTGAATACTGCTTCACAGAAAAAAGCTTTTCTGCCCACTTAATACTAGTTTGCTTTAGATTAAATTCAAAATCTTATTTTGAAGTTTTATGGCCACTACCCACTTGGTTTATACATTTTTTACTTTAATCATCTAAAGTGAGCATTAACCTTGTGCAGCAGTGCAATCATTTTCCACACTAGGACCACATACTGCAAACCAGAAGATCTGGGAAAAAAATCTCAAAAAAAACCCCACTGGAGTTAGTTTGTTATGTTTAAAAAAGATAATTGAATATGAGGTAGTAATGATTGTTTTTAAAAATAATTGAACCATCGTTAAAATAACTAAATCTTCACGAAGTGAAACAGTAGCCTACTTTAAATTACTATAACAATTGAGTTCCTGAATAAAGATTTGCAAAAGTTGGGTGTTAATACAGAAAGGTTTTTTCCTGCCAACTTTATAATAACTTGAGGAGATAATGTATTTTACTGACCATAACTGTAAGATAAAAATAATCCTAAAAATAAGTTTTAGTGACATCTGTGGAATGGTTTAAAGGATTAGATAAAGAGATGCTAAATTCTACACTGCAATTCTTTTTCTTGTTATGTCAAGGAGCTTTAGTACAGAGTTTAACGAAGTCTGAGAACTTTGTGTACAACTAAGTGGTTGCCTGCTCTTACTACTAACTGCATAAACTCCAAAGCAGGAATGATGCTTTAAGAGCATTTTGGAAAATTCTTTTCCTTATTTTAAGTAGTAAAAAATTTGTAATCATTGCAGATTACGCATGCAAAAAACGCCTGTCTCCATACCAAAATACAGAGCACCTACATTGCTATATATACACTTCTTTTAAAGCAGAGAAATATTACGACATTCTTGCACCTCTTTTATAAGTGCAGTTAAAGACTTCTCACTATACATTGTGCAAGGAAATGGATAGTACTGTTTCACCATGCTTTGTAGCATTAAATACAGTTCAGGAAAATAAAAGTTTAAAAAAACTTTGCATCTTGTTCTGACAGTCATGTCAGACCAAATGATGTTGTGTTGGAGAATGAAAATAATGTGACCTTAGATCACTGTGTATTCATGTAACAGAAAAATTGTTCTCCAAGATGCACGTGACGACTTCATAAAACATATATATGTGTATATGCACGCTCGTTAAGAAAGAATAAAATAGACTTGGTAGATGAGTTTAAGAGTTTACTGTAGTGATGCTCTTAATGTTGACACATTTATGCTCCAAAAGATGTGGGTTTGGGTGTGCTGGGGTTTTTGGGGGGAGGATGTGGGGCGTGGGGGATAGGGGGGAGGTAACCTAAATCATTCTTTGAAATTTTCTTGCAGGTTGTTTCTATTCATCCAAAGTTGCAAACAATGAAACTCAGTATCCTAATATCAGCATACTCAGTGAAGGAATATTACACAACCCCAGTGATCAGTTCTAAAATTTTTAATAGTAAAGTTTAAAAAGAGAGAGTTAGAAGAAAGTCAAGAGAAGTGAAGTGTATGATCCGTTACTCCACCAGTAACATGAGATAATATGCAAGCAAACTCAAGCACTCAGTGCAAAATCCCATCTTCCATTCAGTAGCCAAAATAAATGTATTACTTGCTGAAGAAACAATTAGGTAGAAAGATAAGACACACATGTCTGTCTCAAGAAAAGCAAGTGCTAGGTAACTCATGTGCTAGATAAGATTCCTAAAAGAGTTAATCCATGTAAAAGTGATAGGAATTTTTGATGCCAAGGGCAGTAAGACCTTGAACAATCTGCTGAGTAAGTGTGAGTCACATAATTTAGAGATGCCTGGAGCCAAACTGAAGTAATTTTTTTCTAGGACAAAATCGGGGGCTGGGGGTAGTGGGGGGACACCAAACCAAAACCCATATGCATTCTTATCTTTGTTTTCACATCTCTCAAATTTTGTAAAGTTGTTACGGCAGAGGATACACTGATACAAGCATCTTTGCATGATATGATACATGTATTGCACTGTTTATCAAAAACTGTAAGGAAAATGAGAAAAAATAAAAGCAACAGCAGTATGCAACCCATGAACATCATGCAATCAATTAACTTGTTCATGAATCACTAGTTCAGAAAGTCACCTTAATAACACAGATACCTCCAACAGTAAATAGTATATGATTTTAGTAAATGCAGGCAAAAGTACAGAACAAAAAAACAGAAGTCTATCCATGTTTCTCTTGACAAGAATATCGAATTTGGCCACGTTAACTGATTATATGAAAACTCTAATGGCTTTTAGCCTCACAACATAGGCTTAGTCAACATCTGGCATGATATTCTACACTTGGAAGTCAAGTCTTAGTCTTGACTGACTAGTTTTAGGCATGAAGCCAAAAGTGATGAATCACTCTGCATGTTATCAATATGATATTGTTGCATCAGAAGTTAGGGGAAGAGATGATAAGTTATTTGTTTTAAGCCACCTAAAAGGCACAGAGACAACCTGACACTTCCATTGTTAGTGCAGTCATGTTTTGATTAACCTTTACAGTGTTAACATATATTGTTATACATAGTATATAATAAATAGATTATTGTCTAAGTTAAATGAGATAATACTTCACTGAAGAGGCCTCTCACATGGAAATAATAATTTCTAGTCATAGAAAATGTTGGCATAGATTTATCTACTTTTTTATATATATATGTATATATAAAAATCCTACTACATTAACAGGACTACTGTAGAATTTATTCAAATAATTTGAATAAATCAACCAACAGTGAATACCCACAAGAATAATGTAATTCAGAGAGAACAAGTACATATAGCTGGACAATCACTTGATGTAATTAAAATGGCAACTGCCTTAAAGGAGGGCTGAACATTGCTAGCAGTACAACAAAAAACCCATCAGCTTAATGGAATACATCTAAGACTTGAACAGTTCAAGTCACAGCTGTAACATGTAAATACATAGTCTGACTCTCAAATACAAACAAGAACTTTGTATCTGAATAAACAACATTTATGTTACAGTCTATCAGTAGTTGTCTTGCAATTTTCAGAATTCCTGACCAAGATCTCAAACAGACTGATGACATTCTAAATGTATCATTGAAAGCAGAATTTCATCAGAAGGCAAAAATCTAGTGAGCACGCAGGTATATAAACTTGCAGAAAAACATACTAAACAGATTTGGGAAGTTTGAAGAACAATAAGAAACCCATGTATGTGAGTAATTTCTCAAAGTAGAAAACAAGCTGCTAATACTGAATTTTCTTGAAACATCATACCTGTTTCATACCTGATAGCAACACCATTATTTCTTTATAATTATGCTCCTGATAGTTGAAGAGAAGACGAAAAGCGATACATAGTCTACTGTCCACTATGTCTTCAAAACTGAGTGTAGGCAACTAATTTATATTCCAGGGCAAAGAGCAGCCACCCTGTGAATGAGACTGGAAGCTCTCTGTGTATCACCCTGGTCATATAACTTGCTACTAGGTGATGCTAAAAGGACCTCCAGCACCTTTTGCTGTCATCTCTCCTACCAGTTAATAGCTTTGTTCTTTAATTATCGTAAGCACCAGTGTGGTTTTCCTTTCATAGGCAGTTTCATGTAAGCATTTTGGTTTACTTACATGATAAAATGAATTCTATTTTGTATCTTTTACATTACTTCATGAACCTTTTGCCATGGAAATATTATTCCACAAAATGATAAAACATATAAAAAGTGCATTTTGATTTGGCTTTTTAGTCAGGATAAATTTAAAACCTTGATTTTCAAACTGATATCTGAATTTAAATATCATAATGGCACATATTTCAGAGCATAACTTGCATTGTATACACACTGAGTACAATTCTAGAAGTCAGTATACACCAGGATTCATTGCCTTAAACAATCTCTGATACAAAAATGTGATGACTTTTGGCAAATATTTTCATCTGAAGGCAGACCACCACATCTGCTGTATGATATAAATACAAAGATTTTAAAAATTAAAAGTGACTGGAAGATTTCTCTACCAGTCTTTAAGTGGATCAAGCCTTTGCAGCTATTTTCATGTTTAAAAGCTTAATTTTCAACTCAAAGAGCATAACTGACTAAAAATGCTCAAATATGCTGTTTGAAAGGTAAAATAAATCTTTAAAACATATAAACACACCTCTAGTGCTCTCTTTCCACATAAGACATATTGAACATGAGCTAAAACTGATAAAGTATAAAAGTAGATTAAAAGTAGATTATGGCACAGAAATGTACTTCACTTCCTCCTTTGAAGTAAGGGGTACATTTTCATTTACAGAGGTATGCTCCATGAAGCAGTGAAAATAAAAATACTTTCAGTTACAGATGTAATTGAATGACAACTTCAAACAAAGATTACTCAGTTCCTTTATAAATACCTCTGTATAGTACCCATTTCATTGGAATATAATCTCAGAAATTACTGTATTTTATGACCAGTCCTTTTGTATACCATAAAATTAAAATATTATTCCAAATAATTTATATATTTGTTCTACAAGGCAACTCCTAGGCTCTTAAAAGTGTTTACATTCTGTCAGTCTTGGTCTTCTAAAACGCGTTTTCAGTATGTATTTTTATGGCTTGAAAGGCACATCTGAAGTATGTTCTTAATACAGAAAAAAAATCTAAGTCACCCTGATGTTTATTTTTATGAACAAAGCATACTGAGCTCTTGAATTTTCTTACATGAGGAACTTTAAAAAATAATAATAATTTTATGTTTCTCGTGTGGAATTTTTCAAATCTTTGAACATCTTTGCAAAATCCCTCATACTAAAATCATATGAGCTTCTGAATGTGCAGTCCAGAAATCAGGATTCCCACCAACTCTACAAGAACTCTATTTACAAGAATTACATTTCTTTTGTGTATTTTTTCTTCTGACTTTTTGTATTCCCTTCTGCAACATGTCACACCTTCAGGTGCAGAAAGATGCTTCACGCAACCCTATTGCATCCCACATAAGAATAAAGGAGCTTGAAGAAACTTCAAATAGAATTTCTCTGTTTCCGATGTAAATATTCTAATAATCAGTCAGTACAAAAATATATTTATACAAGAAAAAAAAAAAAATTGGTCTTGGCTACTATTCTCTTCCTATCATTTCAGAATAATTTATTTTTGGGGAAAAAAACCCAACCACTGCCACCAACAAAAAACCCAAAACAAAAAAACCTCTCAAACATACAAATCCCAATCCACCAAAAAAGTACTTACCATAAAGATAAGACTCAGCACTCTATCCCCCATGAAAAGAAACACTGCTGTATCCCCCACGAAAAGAAACACCGCTGTCCACTCCAGCTTACTAGCGTAAGCTTAAAGAATTGAGGCACTGTAGGTTTGTCCAGAGTTTTATATTGGCTTCTTCTGGAGCACTCACTTAGCACATGTGAATGTTTTTTTTCTCTAGTTAGTTCGTTTATTTGATTAGGGTTACCTACACAAAGCTCTGAGTCTGGAAGTCTACCCTTGATGATTGCCTGAAGAGTATACAAAGTACCTCTTCTTCCTGAGTCTCCTACTAGCTTTAGCTCCCACGCCACTGGCCTAGTTTGTGCTCCTTCATTTAGATGCATTTTTATTTGAGTGTTTCCCATAATGTTATTTTTAATAAGTTTGGTATTAATACCATTTTCAGAAAGACCTGGTTCAGTTCAACACTCATTCCCTTACGTATCTTAAATATGGCCATTATTTTGATACAAAGACTACTTGAGTGACTGCTAGAGGTAATCTTAACACTCTCTGACTGAAATAAAAAATGCCACTATTGCTTCTCGCATTTTTCAGTAAGGAAGGAAAAACAAAGGTGTAAGCAAACAAAATTATTATCCTAGTAGTAGATGCTAGAACCCTACAGGGAGTTTCAAGTTAATTACTGATGACTCACAGGGACAGCTGTGGCTCATTACACTCAACACTGAATATAAAGGAACAATAGGAATAATATTCTCCTTGAAACCCCAGCGGTCTGGGGATAGGTACTGAGGGAATGAATTAGACAAGCTAGTACTGAAACCAAGGGAACAGACTTGGGTTGAAAGTCTTGCCTGGCAATATTTGCCTCAACTTTGTTTTGCTGCTTGTCAGAGCTAATAACGAGCATGGCTTTTGTTCAGGGATGAGAAGGAGCCTTGCTTTGTCTGTAGGAAACAGCAAGGAGTATGTGAAAGTATGTAACTATAAGTGATCAATGGAAAGGAATGCTGGCTCTGCCCTAGGTTGTATGTAGATTTTGGCTTAGCCAAGCCCGTTATTGTTGATTCTGAGGTCAGGTGAAGGTTCTAGCTGGAAAGCAACACATCTGAAACTCATGTGTTGGCAGAAACCAGCTGTGAATAGTAGCTTCCAGTAAAGTTGTGTGATTTTCTGAGTTAATAAACTTGCTTCGTTCTGCTAATAGTCTGTTAAACTGCTTGATTTTAGGAAATTGAAACCTAAACAGTACAGCTTACCTTAAACCATTTGTAGAGCAAAGTACAATCATTCATGTGGGCATAAGTAGTCTCAGCAACTAGTCGGTGGTTGCTGTTGTCTCACAGTCCAGATAAAAACATTTTCTTTCTAATTTATTTTTTAATTTATCTGATACAAACTTTTTTCCCAGTGTGTAGGTGCTTTCTCTAGGTATAAATACATACCTATACACACACACATACATTTGCATGTCACACATGGACTCATCTGTGTTATGAATAACTCAGCTAGAAGACTGCATGTACAGGTTCTCATCTACAACCTTTTGAACCATTTTCCAAACCTGGACTTTAATAATAGCTGGGATTAAAAAAAAAAAGGAGGCTGAAAGCTTAGTCTCACATCTTACAGATATAGGAATAGAAAAAGCATTGAATTATTAGCTTGGAGATCTGATCCAGGCTGGTCAAAGGCTTGAACAGCAAAACATTTTGTACTTAGAAATTTGGATTATCTCATAGCCTTGAGATGGAAAAACCTAAAGGCATAAAGACAAAAAGCAATGAACTGGTCGCACAATTGTTTTTCATCATAAAATTCATACCTCCTGTCTATCTCACAACAGAGGTGTAGAAATTGGCTTTGCTCTTATGGTAGTGGAGTTAAGTTGGAGCTCAACAAATTTATAACACAAATTACACAACAAAGTTGTCTGTGAGAGAATGGGACTGCTGAGTGGAAGCAGGACTCTTCCAGTCCCTACAGTGTATTTTATGAAAAAAAATAAAATTCAAAGATAATTCTTTTTTTAAAAGAGTATTTACATCTAAAACATTTTTGTTGCTGTTGTAGTTTTCTTCAGTAAAGCTATGAAGCATGAAATAAATGTTTCTTATGTCTTTAAGAATGTTTTTATTCCAAAATGATTTGACTTGTTGATTATATTGAATAGTCTACTAGTCATAGTAGAGTAAGTGTCATTGTTTGATCATAAATTTACAAAAATCTGTGATTTACAAATATACTCCACTGGACATCCTTAACAAATAGATCTGGAAAACATACTATTAAAAAAAAAAAAAAAAAGCCTAGAAAAATAGTTTAGAATGTATATTTGGTTTCGTTTCCTCTTTTCCCTATGCACAACATTCCATTGTTCTACATGAAAAGAACAGGTTTTGAAATTAGAGGAGAATAGAAGAGTTCCAGTAGGAAGGGACATACCTACAACGATCATCTAGTCCAACCAGAAGTTAAAACATATTATTAAGGACATTGTTCAAATGCCTCTGAAAGACTGACAGACATGGAGCATCAACCAAATCTCTAGGGAGATTTTTCCAGCGTTTGATTACCCAATTGGTAGACAAATGCTTCCTAAAGACCAGTCTAAACCTCCCCTGGCACAGCTGTGAGCCATTCTCACATGCCCCGTGAATACCAGGGAGAGGAGATCAACACCTTGCTTTGCACTCCCCCTCCTCAGGAAGCTCTAGAAAGCAATGAGGTCACCCCTGAGCCTCCTTTTCTCCTAAGAACAGACATCGGGGAATAATCAGCAAAGTAAAGAATCAGGTGATCTACTAGATCTTAAGTGTAATCGTACTTTTTCATGGTAGATTTGGTTATGGCAGTCAAAGCAAACACATTTATGTTATGTTAGTTTTTGTTCTGAAGTTTTCATTTTCAGTGCTCTGAACCAATTAGGAAAAAAAGAACCTTAGGAATTACTTTTTACAGATGTCTCGATTTCATATTAGTAGTTTGCATGATACTTTACTATAAGCCAGGAAATCACCATGCAGTGATATAAATATTTTTCGTGCAGCGTGTCCTGCTGTTTTATTTTTGTACCCCTGCAAAGCTAATAAGCTGCATGATATATTATCATCACAAGGTGATGGTAACACTCGCAAGAGACATAAATATTTTGCCATTCATTATATTTGAAGTAAAATAATTTCCTTTACCATCAGTATAATCAATTATTGACTGCAGAGTCTTTATAGAACAAGGATAAAAAAGTCCAAACGATTTCCAAACCTACATAGCTACTAACTCTAGCTAGAAATTAAAAAAAACAATGGCTTTCCAGAGAAGAAAGAGATATTATAAATTAATTGCATTTCCCCTTCATTTTTTCACACAATATTAAAATATGAAAAAATATACAAATATTTAACAAGTAAATATACAATGTAAAGCTAACTCCAAAAATTGTCATTAAAAAAAAAAAAAAATTCACATCAGTAGTGAAATAATGTAAGAGAGGAAAAAAAGAAAGGATTGGAAAGTCTTAAGACCTCAGCAGTATGAGTACCCAAGCAAACTAAGGGTAGAAAAAAATATACTAGAAATTATTACTGACTGCAATATCAAGGAGCAATAATCTGTTTCATAGGCAGAATTCAGTTTTGGAGAAAAAAGATGATTGAAATCAGGTTTGACTAACCCAAAATTTCTGTAATTTTTTTCTCAGGAAACAAACAAAGAGAAATGCCTACTTTAAGAATACTGGTATCTCTAAGAATTCAAATTTCCTTTAAGAAAAGTTTGTTTGGGTTTGGGTATTTTTTTGTTGGGGTTGCTTACTGTCATTTTTTGACTGTCTACTGAAGAATTAAAAAAATACCACCTTGAGTATAGGAAAGCCTTGTAAACTAGTATTTTAAAGAAATGAAAATGTAGAAATATAAGTGAGCTTTCGTCTACATGAAAACAGTTTTAATTTTTTACCAGGGCCATGATCCTATAAGCACTTCCATAAATAAATAAATAGTGATAGAGAGGTTCATGGTAAAGATGGGATAGGAATGGAAGTGTTTATGTTCTTCTGGAATCAAAGCCCCGTCAACCACTCAGGGAAAACAGACTAATTCAACATAATAGATGCATTAGAAAAACATTGCAGTGTGCACCAAAGTATCTATGTGTTTGAAATAATTAAAATCCATTTTCTTTTTAAAACTGCATAATGAAGCATTTAATGTTTTTTTTCTTTATATTATGATTATTCTTAGCTAGCTGAACTTAACCTTTAATTGAATGTAACATAAATAATTTAAAATGCTAGGTTTATGACACTTTAAAATGTAGAAAAAACATTAAGTATAGTCCTAGAATAAATAAAAAATGCCCTTTTCATTCTCTCCAGCTAAAGAATCTCATTTATTATAATTAATGCTGGAAAGTTACTTTTGTTGAAGTCATTTTCACATTAGTGGTTATACTGTTGTCATATATTGCAAGTTTCTTCCTTTCTTATGACAATTATAAAAATTAAAAAGCTACAGCTATGTTGGCTAATATGTTTCTGAATGGTATGCAGAAGACACAGAATTTTTAAACATTAAAACCCCAAACTGAAATATAAGTCTGCTTTTCTGAAGCACTAAGAGGCATCCTCACTAACACATCCTGCACAGCTTCTGACTTTGAACTTCAAGACTATCAGAGAATAAACTGCCACTTTTAACAGAAAGCTTCAAATATATTTTTAAAACACCTAAAGGGATGATTTAACGTTGTCTTAATTACAGTGTTAGATATTTCTTCACGCGTAACAAAAGGCTAATTATTCCTTAAGCCTACTAAAACATTCAGCAAAATAATCTGCATTATTTTCCTATCAATAGTGCTCCTATATACCACATTCAAAGTAAATTATTGTTCAACAGATTATTTTGTCAAAGCACCTAAAATACAAACACTTCTCCAAATTCTCCTGAAAACTACTGCATTGCATGAAAGTTCAGTGTTAAACTTAATAAAGGAAAGGTCTTTCAGGACTTTGGAGTAGTGGAAGTTTTGTAAACTTCTTCCCCCCGCCCTAGATTCTACACATACTTGTTAACAATAATGAACCTCTTGGGGGGAAAAAAAAAAAAACCACAAACCAGCAAGACTTGGAAAGGGTCAGAGCAACTCTGTCTGAACTAAGCATTGCCAATTCACTTCTAAAATCAATAGGAAAGGCTGTACAGCTTAGAGCTTATTTAATACACTTTTCTCATCTCTTGAGGGAAAATATTTATTTAGGAAAATGAATTTATTGGGCTATATCAAGCCACTATAGCTCCTTTTTCTTCAGTTTTAATTTTTTTTTTTCCTTCGTTGACAATTACATGCCTGGAAAACACAATGAATATGAGATTCTTTGGATGATGAGAATAGTCAGTATAAAAAGCTGAGCTTAATCAAACTAAAACTCAGAAGTAACATACCTGAAAGATGTAATTATCAGCATCTTTCCCTTTAAGAAGCTCACTGATCTTTATGAAGAACTTCCTATTAATTTTATGAAACTAATTTTGCATCTGTTTTATAACTAACAAATTCTTTCATTGTATCACACTGACTGTGGCAGAGCTGAAAGCACAACCTAGCTCTCCAGCTCCCAGTATCTATTCCCCTTCATGCTGTGAAATGGACTCTTAAGTCAGACCCAAAGTTGGAAACAGCTTATTTCTTGCTGACACAGCATGATGCAACTGCATTCCCTAAAATGAGTATTTGGCTACCTGAATTGCTGATTAACCACTAACTCATGGTTTGCTTACCATTTGAATGAAGGTGTCATTTTATTTACTTGTAAATAATTTTCCAACTTTTTTTTTTTTAAGGCCTTATTTCAAAAAGAAGTCTTACAAGTATTTCTGGTTTCATTCTCTCATTTCACCAAAGGAAGTTGCTTTGCAAGACAGTTCTACTAAGGTGATAAAAAAAATTCTCTCTACTTAGCTATAGCAATAACTTCAAAGATTTCAAAAGCTGTTCAAGTTCAGATCTCAGAGATTAGAAAATACACTAAAACCTTCATAAAACTTTTACTTGCTAGAAAGCTGAGGGAAACCAAAATAAATACTTCTCTCTGCATGGTCTTAAAAATAATAAGAGAGTATCTTAACATTTGTCATTCTTTTCAGGTTTTATATCCCAGTGATGAGAAGCTTGAAAGGCACAGACTTTGCACGTTTTGCCACATTTTCCATGACACAAAGAACCACAAATCTCACTAAGGTTAGTAGCGTTTTATGTAATGCTAAAAGAGAAAAAGTCACACTGTGCCAGAATTGACTGCATACATAGCCAAGACAGATTACTGATGGAATTTAAAAATATAAGGGGTCTTCTGTAATACACACATGAAATCATTTTATAGCACGAAAATTCGTAATTATCTTTACTAACATCTCAATCAACTACAGATTTTTCTTCTATGCTGCCCACAGGAGTGTCTTGTGGCACATACAGAAGTGTCTGCTTGCAGAATTGTTTTATTTTTGCTAAAGTTACATCTCTGGTAGTTACGAGAAACACACATGCACAAAATCAAGCCTACAGGTGTAAAGAGTGAAGCACCAAAATATGGAAAATAAATATGAAAATACATGAAGTATATAAAAGCTATCACAACATTGAATATATTTATATGGTTTTTTGAGGACAATGTATTTTCTGCTTTTCTTATGGGGGCCTTCCATGACTTCTGACATTCTATTCTATTATACATCTGAGCAGCTCAAGACTCACAGGACTTGGATAATGTGTTCTATCATACAGTTAGCATTTGGTCCAAGGTGTCTGTAATCATATAAGCATAAAATATAATAGGTTTAGATATTTCTTACAATTCCACATCCCTACTGATATCACTGGTTAGAATCTAGTCAACTGCAACCCATAAGTAAAGACTTGTCTTGTTGAATATATTTTACTTGCAGTATTTTCACTACATCTCAGTATAAAGTGTTAGTTAAGTGAAGACTAGTTGCAAAATAAGGGCCTTAAGAATGGAACTATATTTAGCTATTTCTAATGGTTGTAATTCCCTTCTTTACACAGTTGCTATAGTAGTGTGGATGAAGTTTTAATCTATCCCTTTATAGCTGAATCTCAGAAATACTGTATGCTTAAATATTTTATCCCTTGTGCAGACTATAGTTCATTTTGAAAATGAAGTGAGTATTGTAGCATTGTGGTAAGGAAATTCTAGTCCTGTGTGAGATGTGGAAAGGTAAGAATAACTCAAATTAGGCTGTCTAAAAGAGTTTATGGTGTAATTGTAAATGAATAACCCCTTTGGGATTAGTAGTGAAAAAGATGATGCAGGCAAGCCCCAGAAAGCACTCTCAATGTTCAAGACATTGGAGATTTCAAGACCAGATCAGGAGACACAGCACAGGGATTCTCTGCTCTCCAAGAATATGTTAGGAAACACAGCAAAAGCATTTTTAAAGGCACTTTTAATGGGGTATCTTCATGTTTGATTGTTCTCTCAAGATCTATTTGGAAACTACATTATATACATATGTATGTGTATTTATACAATTGGACAGAGATGATATTATTTATCAAAAATTATTTATCAAGGCATGGGAAAATCACAGCACACGATGGTTTCCAGAGATGCTTGTGAAAAAAAAAAAAAAAAAAAAAAAAAACCAAAAAAACCAAACCAGTGAACCTATATGGTAAAGTTTAGGAAAACAGTTCTTTTCTGCCGCAGAGCAGTTAGTTGAAAATTAGTTGAAAATCTTAAGACTAGGGGAAAAAAAATGTTTATTCCATTTTGTTTTCTGCCCTTTCTTGGCAAAGAACAATTATTTTCAGCTAACAGAATGCAAGCACTCTTGAGTTCCACTACTATAAAGTATCATTACTTTCAAGAAGGCAACAGTTAACATTTTTTAACTGTAGTAGCATTACAAAGCCTCTTTATATTGGGGTGACCTGTACTTGAAGGATTCTTCACTTAACAGCATTATAATTAGCTTAATACAAGTGCTAGGAAATATAGGAACCAATATTGCTTAGAAGCTTATGCCCTGACTGATCTCCTTCACTATTATTCTGTTTAGCAACACTATTTTAATCCATTGTTTAATCAATTCTTTTTAAGTAAAACTGTTTTAATCTATTGATGAAATTCAGTCCTAGGTGGATTTTCTGTTCCACATAAACCTAGTGCTGATGGGAAGTGTCAGGTTGTGAGCAGACAGAACACACTGTCCATGATATAAAGCCACACAAGACAGTGGCATTTGGCAGCCATTGCCATTCAAGGGCTAATGGACTTTGTATCAGATCCTTTTTCCTTGGCTGTTCTTAGCTATGCTCTTTTCTTAGCCGATAGTCTCAACCAGGATGCTAGTTAATGCTTTTGGGATCATAAGCACCTCTCCAGTAGGTAATATTTTCCAAGTGCTAACTCATTTTACACAAGCCCCTTAACTGCCACCTTAGAGTAATGACTTTATATCACTACTAAGCTGGGTTTGATTCAATTCTTTCATCTTCACAGTAATAAACAAATTTACCTTGTCAGTACAGTTCGTTTACTCAGGCCCTTCTGAAAAAGCACCCTGTAAAAGTCAGTTACAGATGGCAGGAAAAACAACAGTACCAGATAGAGAACTATGTTAGAGAAAATACTTTAGTTTTGTGACTTCTTTAAGTTCCTCAGTTAATATAGCATCTATCAAGAAACTTTAGGGTAAGGTCTTTATATTGTAGATATTCTTGTCCAGTTAAAATTCACAGCATGGGCAATAGGATGTGGGACTCTACCTGGTAAAAGCTGAATGCAATTGTTTCCTTTTGAAGAGAAAAGCAAGAGAAAAATAATCACTTGTCTGAACTTGTGGGGGAATCCTGGGTCTTCTGTATTCTCCCATTACTATTTGTGAGATTAGATCTGATTGTGTCTCAAGTTTCCCCGTCTATGTTCCTGGCAAGTGAGCTATGCCTCTGAGGAACATCCTTTGTCAGGAACAGTGCACTGTGGCAGTAGAGCCTGTCCTCTTTACTGCCGTTTATAAAACCTAGTACGTATTCCTCTTTGACTCTTAGACTACTTTACTTCATCAGTCTGTCCATGAGCCAGCTTTTTACGCCACTGTTATTTCCCAAACTTTAATTCTGCAGATATGGCCATTTCCAGTACAGGTGGAAACAAACGGTTGGAAAAATCAATTCAACTGATGCCCTTTGCACACTGTTGTTGAGTCCCTCAGACCAAAAAAGATGCAAAGACATTTTGGTAAAGAATAAAATTGGGTGGGTTTTTTCCTATCACCCTTTCCTCTCCACTTCTGGAGACATCCTGGTAAAGAACTATGGGCAGAAAAGATTATTTTACACTCACCTCTGAAAGGAAAAAAAAAAAAGGAAAACAGGATTTAATAATTTTGACACCATATGTTTTCCTTTCAGGTTTCTTCAGATCTGTGCTAATGGCTAAATTACGAAAGTGTTGGCCAGAGCATGCTAATAGTAGAACCAAAGCCCATATTGTTTCTTTCCTCTGCCAGTTAATCATATGCTGCGTGCTGGAAACAGGATCTCAGGAAGGATATGAGTCATAAGTGCAGGTTCCATAGGACTTGTCAGTTATTCTGTGCAGGTTCCCTGCATACTGTCAAATGGATCAATCACCGTGCTCCAGGGCAGCTTAAATATTTTCTTATATGTTTTACATGTCATTACAAAGTCTCTATCATGATGGTACTACAAATTTGCAGTAAACATAAGAACTTTTGGTATATATTTTTAAACAACAGATTTCATTTTAGCTATCTTTGCCCACATTTTTCCCCCCAAAACATTTTAATTAAATAATACAACTGCATTAAATACAGTGGTGCATTGATCAGACATCCTCAAACACAACTAAAAATACTTATATTGCTTGCATTTTGAAAACTTATGCAATAATGTCACTCATTGTTATTCCTCTCTCAACCACTTAACCCCCCTGCCCAAAGAAATCACTGGAAACTTAGAAAACGACTGAACTTAACTGTCAAATTACCTTCCCATGTACTTGAACTGTGGCTGTGTATGAGACAGTAGAAACCAAAACATTTTCAAAGCTGTCAAATCTACTGGCATATCACAATAATCTTTTATTATTATTATTATTGCAATACATGGCAAAATAGGAAAAGAATGCTAAAACAAATTACGTAATTCAGTAGCAGGGAATGAATAGACACTGCTAATGGAATTACACATTGAAAGATACTAATAAAATTATAATACATACCTAAGTTTATTTCTCAAACATTCTGTTAAAGAAAGGAAAAAGATTTCAAATCTACACTTAGAGAATACCAGTTTCTCTTATTAACACCAGTGAACAGCAAAATTGCATTAGAACTCTTTGCCTTTTTTCCATAATAAAAGCTTGCAGTGCCAAATTCTACTGAAAAATGTGACTTTAACATCTCATGATAATGTAAATGTCATTGTATTGCCCCAAAAAGGGACACAGATTCTCCTCTTCAAAGACAATATGAATTAATTGTGAGCAAAATAAACCTACACAAGGAAACAATCTACAGTTTAAACTGAAACAGCTTAAAGAGAGTAGGACAGCAGGACACAAATACCACACACTTTTTGGTTTCTTGAGATTTAATGTAAAAGGCTTTTTCTCAAGATATCCTCTATGGACACTACTTGTCTTTATAGCACTGTTACTATCTTAGAAAAAGACAAAAAAAAATCTCGGATCAAGAAAACAAATCTGTCATAAAACCATAGGGAAAAACCCCCACTTTGGTGCAAGCTTGTCTTATGATTTGTTTACATGCAATTTTAGATATGATACATTTTTGTTTTACTTCCCTTGTTGATAAAATAATACAGATTGCTTAGTAAAAGAACAAGTGCTCCTGCAGGGCTCTATAGGGTTGATTTGTTCCTTAGATACAGCAAAACACAGGTTAAGACAAGCAAGTTGGGAAAGCTGGTATGGACATGTTTGGTTGCAAGAGAGCACACAACCATCAAAACCAATTCACTCCACCAATACTGTTCTTCCTTCAGTGTCTTTCATTTTATTTCTATCATCCAAACAGAAAATTGAAATTATTTTATATGGTAGAAAGACACACAGATTTAAATCACCTATCAAAAAAAACCCCTTTTTTATTATTATTTAATGAGAGATGTGTTTGTCCTTTTCCATAATTCTTAAAATCAGAATGAAAATGGACCGCTGTTTTAAACATGAAAGGACCAATCCATGAATGGATCAAATCATAAGGTTTGAAATTAGTATTAGAATTTAATACTTTGGTCTAAAGTAAAAGAAAAAAAAAATACCACGTACACAAAAACACCCTTATAAAAGACAGATTACTAAAATCGATACATACATTTTCTCACATAACAGATGTTGACTTTGCTTTTGTTTTTATCGGTGTGAAAAAATTAAGCTGGAGCCTAAAATTCTTTTGGTGATGGTGGTTTTGTTATTATTGCTTTTCCTTGCCCACAAGAAGTCAACCTCCTCTGGGATTTTATTTTAAACTGCTGTACTAATAGATTGGTATATCAACTTTAAAAATCATAATATTAATTTTGTTCTAGCATATACTATGATAATTTTTCTAGATATTCAACCATCTGACATTCACTTTGAATGTTACGTTGCTGCTGAGGCCAAAAAAAGCATATTTAGGTGATACTATGGTAATATTTAGAAACACTTAAATGTCTGAAATTATATTATGCTGGCCTTAAGATCCTCTGTTCCTTAAAAAAAAAAATTTACTTTTCCTGAAAAGCAACTAGCTCCTATGAAACAGGACAGATTAATAGTCGCACACATTCTAATGGAAACTGGAGAAATTTTTATGTACAAATCCATAAAGGTTATTAAAATTACTGTATGTGGCTCAGGAAATCTTGAGTCACAAACAATTTATATATAGAAGAATACTTGAAAGACAAATCAATTTATTTGCTTTGTTATATTCTTACCTGAGCACCCTAATTTGGCCACCAGATGATCTTTGTTCTGACCCTATACACTGGATGGGTTTCCCATATATGGGATTCATTAATAGTTTTGTGGGAGGCTGGCACACAGGAATACTGCCAGGACCATGAAGATTTCCAGATTATGATTAGACCTCAAGGAGTATGTAGCAACTAGATAAGTAGACTGGCTGGTCTAACTCTGAATTCACACATCAGCAGGTAATTAAAAAAAAAAAAAAAAGCCTTCAGGAAATATTTTGAGTTTCTTAGATGTAAATGTAAATTGCAGTTTTGGATGTCAAAAGAAATGCATGGTTGAGTCTTGTCACGGTTTTTTATTCTTCTATGTTTTGTCACAGTAAGCTTCACATTTTACAAATCTTTATTACAAATTACATTATTTTTAAAAGAAACAAGAAAGAACACTGTAAGAAGTACCTTAATTAGATATGAAAATGCAACAACTTAGGAAACTAGTGTATATGTCAATATACAACCAGTGTATATATCAAATTCAATATGCAGCTCGGGGTAGTACCTATCTGTTCTGTATACTTACACTCGATTTTTACTCAGATTCTTAATACAACAAAGGTAGTTAACATTTAACTTTATGGGTATGACATAAATGGACACACATCATTTTAAGATGTGTGAGATTTGAATCTGTTTGCAAATTGTTAAAAATGGTTATTTGTGAATGTCACGATGCCTTTAGGTTCATCTGTGTGGCCAAATAGACATGCTCTTATCCCTTCAGTCCAAGTACATTATTTTTATATAGTCAGGTTTTTGTTCTGAATCAGTAATTCATATTTGATTTTTTTTTAATGAATTCAAGGAACAGCTACAGATTCTTCTTTTTTTTTTTCTTTTTTTTTTTTTTTTTTTTTTGCATATAGGAGAAACTACTCCAGCTTTTAAAACATCAAACCCAAAACATCAAACTGGCCTAAGAAAGAAAAAAGTAGTAAGTTTGTGTTTTATAAAGGTAGTATGTAATAAAACACATTTGCTGCAATTAATATTAAATAAATAAATAGAACAGTAGTTGGGAACCTGCAGCAGAAATGCTGAATAAACTGAAAATTAAGAAATGGAGTGAAACAAAGAAGAAATGAAGAAGTAATACACCTATAAAGGACTTCTTCTGGATCTTCATTACATTTGAAGATTAAAAGGGACAGAAAGATCTAATGTTGTCCAGGAAACTGAAGAACCTGTCATTAAATACAAATAGGGAACTGGGAAAATACAACATGCTGAAAGGGCTCCTCTGAACTGAGGTAAAATAAATTTCTGTTGACTATCTGCATTAGATTTTTCCAGGAAAGAGGCTTCAGTGGATGCAAAGGTTGCTAAATATTCCATTCATAAACCAGATGTCTCTTCTTCCTTGAGTCTGTAAATTTTGAAATGCATTTTGTCCCCCGTCTACATTCAGGACTGACAGTATCAAAGAGAGATCTGCAGTCTGCATCAGTGGGAGGCAGCCTGAGCTAGCAGCTGGCACAGAGGACTTGGACAAAAGCCTAACTCTGCTAAGTCAGTAGCAAAACCTCCCATTAACTTGACTGCAAACTGGAAGTTGGTGTCCAAATTATTACTTTGAGGGGTGGGTGGCATTTGGATCAACTGACAGGTAAAAGATCAATTCATATTATGACACTGGACATGCTGCTTCACCTGCTGATGATTTAGTTCTCTGCTTCCCAGTTCAGTATATTCTTTCATATCCACCTCAGTGAATTGATTTGAAATTCATAGATGAGGCAGGTTATGTAAGTGCAACTGTCTAGATCTCACGAGCACTTGCAGTAAGAACTGACTCACCAAGATGTGTACATGCATCCACACCCACATTATAAACCCTTCCCTCACTGCGTCATCCTACAGATATAACTGCAGGAATGGTTCTTTAAGAATCCAAAGTCTTTCTCCATTTTTAAATTATTTTATTAAAAACTGGTGGAATGTAATATGAACTTCCTTTCTAAAAGGTAATAAAAGAAAGATAAGTTTTAGTAAAAGGTAGTTCAAGTTGTCCGCTAACAATACAGTACATTTAAGAGTGGTGAGCAATTATTGCTGTATGTATTTTACTTTTAAGAGCAGGATACTGAAATCAGGAATGCAGGAAGCAATCTGATAATACAGGGTGGGGGGAAGAACAGCATATGGTACTCTTCACTGTGAAGCACAAAGGGAACTACAGCTGATACAATGGGAAAGTAACTGACAGAGAACAGCAAGAGAACTAAGTGCTATTCAGAAAATCATTAAAATGCTGAATAATTTGTTAGCTTTGCTATCAACGTGTAGGGGTGGATTACCAGTACAAGAAATATGCATTCCTTCTTTGATTCCAGTAGATCCAAGCACACATTCTCTGAGCAGCCGAAATCCTGATCAAGCTGAAAAAAATTCACAGCAGTACTCAGGTATACTTCATGAATAGATAGCATACAGTTGTTGGTATGTCTTTGGACAGTCTTGGAAAATAAAAAGGAGAGAGGACCTAAACAATATACTATTCTGGCAGCTTCAGTGAGAATTATTTCTGCTTACAGTTGGCCTAAATTTGGTGCTTTATTTTGCATTATGCATCATAAGTACAATATAAACATAGAATAGTGGGTAAGATAAAAATAAGCCTTAGTGCAATGACATATTATGCACAACCTAAAATAATTGCTTATCTTTCTGTAGTAAGTTATTAACCTAATAAAGTAAAAATATATATCAGCACTAGGAATTTGTAACACAATCAGAGTATGCTCAAAATGCAAGCAACTCCTCAAAAACAAATACCATATAGTTTTAAATTTCAAGTATTACTGCGCACCTAAGTTAGGAAATCACATATTCCTTTGCTGAAGAAACTCACAGACATATGGGGTAAGGTCATCTAAAGGAACATGGTAAAAGATTAAAAAGGAAAAAAATCAAGCAGGAAAACAGCCAATGTTCTTCCCAGCCAAGTTCAATGCCTTACATAAGACTACACTAGTATAACAGGGATCCCTGCACAGTGTGTCTTCTGTCTTAGAAACTCTTGGTTTTTTTCCTTCTATAAAATGTCTTTTTGCAGATCTTATCAGACTACTCTATTCTTAAAACAAACTGGCTCAAGACATAATCCGTCACTGAATATGTATGTGTTCCGAAACATTACCTATGTATATCACTAGGTTTACAGAATCCAGAGTTGATTGTGTGCCTAATTATAGGTTAGGATTTATCAGAAACAAGGATAAGAATTTTTATATGTGTTACGTAATAATCTGTGCAGCACTTTCTGGTATTTTGGGTTTATGCATGCAGGGTAACATTTCAGAGAAAGTGGAAGTAGCAGCATTGAAAGAAGAAACAAACCAAAAAAAGGAACTATAAGCATGTAATCACTACACTGAAAACCTTTACTGAGCCAGCCTCTCAGATGGACTACTTACATTAACATGTTCAGGACACACTTTGAAAAACAAAATTATTCACATGCAATTTTAGGACCTGAATTCAAGAGAACAGAACATCTGAAAATAACAGGAATTGAAAAAGTACAGTCATTCTATGGAATAAGTCAATGGATGTCTGGCTCACAATATTTACAACACAGACATTTAAGTCTTCAAGAACATTAACCTGTGCTACTTGCACTGCAGAAAGCAAAAGGCAAAGTATTCTCTAAACATGGATTTTGTAAACTAATGGATTTTTTTTTTCATTTTATTAACACTTTGTTCCACAGAACAGATTAAGATTCTATCATACAAGTAAAAATGAAAGAATGCTCTTATAAATAAAATTAATTGCATATATTAATTTTCAAAATTCCTTTCACATTTTGAAGTCATCCTTTCACATACCATGGACCACTTCTCTATATTGACAGTGGAACTTAGACACTTACGATCTAAATCTGACATTCTCATTAAGAATATAGGATATTATCAGACTATATGAAGTGAGATGATGCACTTCTCTTTCCTTACATTTTAGTTCTTCATGTGTCAGAGAGAGTATAATTTATCTACCGATTTCTTTGAAGGAGTCAAGTAACTGAATCACAAAAATTCTGAGCTCCTATTCAAGCTCTGCCCCTTACTTCCTCTGTAACTTCAGATATGTCACTTAATCTTTCTTTACTCCATTTCCCCCTGTAGAAATGGAAGCTGTAAACAATTCTCTTACTTTCCTTCTTTCAGAGAGATGACGTTTTCTAACCCTTATATATTTAATACTGAAACACTGATGAAATCAGTGATAAAAATCTGTGCTGCAGACCAAAGAGATGTTCATGTAGAAATACCTGAGCTAGCTTTAATGCAGGTATCTCAGGTGTGGCAAACAGTCTAATTATGACAGCATGGAATCAAATCTCCAGGGAAGAACATGTGAGCCATAACCTACAGTAGTGCAGTTTCACTGCTATCTGTACTCTAGCAAAATTAAACAAAAAATAAAACTAATTAGGCCACTACATGTATAAATAATAGTAAGTATATAGAAATCTGAAAGAATTTGAATATAATTAAATATTTCTAACAAAGCTGCAAGAAACATGGGACACCTGACAGAACCAGATGAATAGGCATTAATCAACAATGAAAAGTTCTATTTAAAGATCATGTGTAATTAATAACATAAGAATTAATATGAAAAGGCCGTATTGTACAGTCCTGAAATGGTGAGAATACATCTCCAGCTATCCCTACCTACATGAGGAGAAACAGAAATTCATGGAAAGGAAAAAAATAACAGTTAGATGATGATCAATAATCAAAAAACCTACTAACGTGTACTTCAGAGGAAGTTAAATTATAAGAAACCATAATAATCCACAGTATTTAAAAACTAAAATGGAATACATCCATGGTCTTTCTTATAATGACAAAAACGAACAGTCACTAAAACTGTAAAATAAGAGAAAAAAATAATTAAGGAGCGTTTTGACAGTCTTAGAAAAATTTCCTCTTGAAAGATATCCTTCAGGCCAGTAACTTGAAGAGGGTTAATGACTTGTAATAAATTAGGTTCTTTATTATTATTATTACTACTATTAAAAAAATCACAATTTAAAGCACATGATTATTAACTGTTAGTCAAGAGGATAAATAATTCTGGAAGTATCTGTCACAGGTGGTGGTGGTGGGGGGTGTGTGTTAACTTTCCTCTGAGATACGTGGTTTTAGGCATTGTTAAAAACAGAAGGCTATGACTAAAAGACCAGGAAACTCATTTACCATGGTAATGACTTTACCCTTGATATACAAATATGAATGTAATAAAAACGTTCTCAAGAAAATTATTGTGCAATTTACATTGAGACAGTGCCATTCTAATAGCAAAATTAGAGAAGGCTGCACATATGAGCAGAATTTCCTTGTAAGGAAAGCTCCAAGGGCAGGGGATAAATTAACTCAGAAGTTACTTCTGGTTCTGCAGATTTTACTAATTAACAAGATCTTTGCATACTGTGTTTTCACAGTCAATCTGCTAACATTTCTTTTTTTTTTTAAACTCCTGCATCTGATACCACAGTTAATCATCAAGAAAACTCCAACCTACATCTGACAGTCATGTAGGCTGGTAGGTAATGTACAACATATTCTAAGAAAATCAACCAGTTTACCTTTTTTTTTTCTCTCCAGCATTTTATCATTGCCTGAGAAAACAGAAAGGTACCTCTTACAAGCAAACAGAAAGCAGAATTTCCTATTTACTTTGACTGTGAACTCAAATCTTCCTACATTTGCCTTTACTATAAAAATTGGTTGTTTTCCTTAGTCATCTTAGCTTGCTAGAAAAAGTGTCAGATGTATCAGAAGGTTTAGCGTACTGTGCCGAAAATTATCATTTCAAACTTTAAAATGAAAGGAAATACAACGCAATTAGTTATAACTGCACTGTTCCACAGCAACAGAAATTAAATGGTAAATATTTGAAGTAATAACAATTAATAACGAAGATAGCTTCAAAAGTGCTGTTTCCATGGAAAATCTGCATGAAAATCCAGGATAAATTCTGATTAAAACCTAACCAAGCTAAACACTACAGATTACCTACATTCCAATTAAATGTGACAAATGAACACTTGACAGATTTCAATTCCAATTCTATTTCTGTCAGAATGATCCATTAATATTAAAGATTACATTATCAGAATTTGAACAATACAGTTGTGCTTAAAATAGTTAAAATACAAGTGGACTTAAGAATCAGATCACAAAACTCTCACTCAAATATCAGATATTACATATATAAAGGAAAAAGTACATTCCATCCTGTTCTGTCATTATTTATAGATTAATGTTAACAAAAATTTCTAGAGGCAGATGAGATGCCTCTGTTGAAATCTTGTTTTTAACATGTGACAGCAAAATCCAAAAGTCTGTAAAGTATAATTTTCATCACAAAGTCACCTACCTTTCAAAGGTCTCATCTACAGATTTTAGAAAGGAGAAGGAATTCCTGATTACTATATGCAAGTCCTCCCATGCAATTTTTTTTTTCTTGGTAATTTCATTATCATTCACTTATTTATGGAATAATATATTTGTCTAACTTTATGTTTCTATCTGTTCTATCTATACAATACTATTCTTAAACTGAATCCAACAAATTCATCCTACCAAATATGAATTATAATTTTTCAAAACTCAAAATAATATCTAAAATACTTCAATTATTAGAATGCAATTCCAGTTTCTGCATCAACAAACAAACATAAAAATTTAAATATACTCGTTTGCCTTAATTTTTGACACTGTTCAAGCAGTTTTCATTTACCCTTCAAGTAAGCATGAAGATTTTCACTGGCTACCAAATATTCCAAAAATCATATTCAGTTGTGGCTCTATAGTTTTCCCCACATGGTTCAGGCATACTCCATGTTAGCATATTTTCAGAATTCAGAATTTAATGTCTAGCAATCTCCTACACTGTTATATCTGCAGGGGTACTAATTTTTTTAGTTTCATTATCTTAAACACAAAATCTCACTATAAAACAGACAACAAAATAATCATCCCAATTTACAAAGTCTAGAAATCTTTTTCTGACATTTTTCTAGTAATACCAGTATCACTTCCTCCCCTACCACACACACACACAGAAAAATTAAATGTAAAGCGATATATCCATATAAACAACCAAGGAGAATATATAAACACATATTTTCATACATACGTAACCTAATATATCTTCGTTTTAGATGGACAAAACAGTCTTCTGTTTTGGTCAATTAGACATTTGCTGTTGGGTTATACATTGTAAGCATATGTAGACTGCTGTAGCCATTTTTCAGTCATACGTACTAGATTTGGCAATATATTACCATGAAGAATAATATATTTTTATTGGATCAACAAGTCTGTCTCAGGAAAGATAAAAACCAAGGAACAATTATACAATGCTGTAACCTCTGAAAAACTAAAACATGCACTTAGCCAAACTAATTCATTCATTCTATAGCAGAAAATACACCACCCTTCTTGCATATACCCACCAATTCCAATTGGATTAGCAAACCCGTTATTTCATTGGTTATCAAAAATCTATACATTTTTGAGATAAAATTATTTATTTTATTGTTTATGGCCAAATGAAAAGACAATGGAGTCAGTGTCTGACTTCATAAAATTTTAGATGAGAGCTAGTAAGTGGAGAACAGTAAAACATACAGGGTTTATGAAATACATTTCAAATTGAAAAGATTTTTCAAAATTCTAAGTAGTTTTAGACAGAAAGGAAAACAAAACCTGAGATTAGAAGTACCTTCATTTTTTAATATCTGGAGAATTACTATAGAATAAATAAGGATTCAGCATTTTCCCCTTCTACATAAATAGACCCTGAATTTAAATAAGATGTTCTGTAAGTATTGTACAAAATAAGGTGTGAAGAAAATGAAAGTAATGTTTTTCTTGTCTAAATAATGAAGAATGGATTTGACACTCAGTGTTATTTTGAAAACACTATATAAAATTTTTGTTGAAAAGGGAATTATCTGGAGTGGGGTATTTAAATTCTACTTTCTTTTGCTGATGCTGTACATATTACATTCTGGGAGATAGCCTAAATAGTTGTTGAACCAAAAATAGAAGGAAAAGAGAATACATGTCCTTTATGGTCTTTTATCTAAAATGAAAAGTATGGAATTTAATTCAATTACCATCTCCCCAGCCCTCTACTGGTATTTTCCTCAATGTTTTAACTGCTTCTGCAGTACAGTTTTTTAATCATGTAAAGAAAAGAAAGTGCTGGATTTATTACTAGTGTTATATTCCATTATTTTGTATATCTGCATTTTAACAAGCTTTAAAATAAAATAATTACATTTTTAGCTATTTAATATATTTATTTATGATTTTGGACTGACCTTTCAAAAGTCTACTTAGTATCACTTGCTAGTGAGATTATGTGTGTGAATGTCGTGTTTGCCCCTACCATTTTCCATATGCTCTGCCTCACCAACACTGCCATCCGGCGTAGTCCTTTCGTAGTTGTCCTCTGGGAGTGGAAGGGCACCCAGTCTTGGCCCTGATGAACTCTTACTGCTTGGTGTTTCTGACTCCTCCAGACCGCTGTCATAGCAACTCTGCAATGACCCTTGATGTGGGTCCTGAGGCTGACTCACAACAGAAAACGTCACTCTACGAAACGGCTGCAAGAGAAAAGATTCTGAATGTCACTGAAAAGTTCGGTCTTTGAACAACTGATTCTCAAAACATGACTTAAGCAAACTAATATTTTAACATTTACCAATTAAACAATTTTGTCTAAATTAAAGCAAATACAAGTACAGTCTTTAAAAGGCAGCTGGACAGAGTATCTGTGGATTTTTACTGTGATATACGGTCCAGAACTTTCCCACGGGTTTGAATAACCTCCTTGCAAATGGTTGCATGAGCTAAGAAAACTATCTTAAAATTATTTATAAATTCTGAGTAAAAGGGAAACTGTACAATAGTAATAATTTGAATGGAGTTTATACCAGACTGCATAAAGGCACTTGACAGTGTGTGCATGTGTATGTGCAAGACTGTGTGGGTATCAATGCTCACCTGTAAACTGTATTGTGGGTATTAAAAACATAGCAGCACACCCATCAAAAAATCACTTCCTGTGGTTTTGAAAGCTAGTTGACTTGAGAAAGGAGGGGAAATAAAGGGGGGGGGGGGGGGGGGGGGAGAGAGAAAAAAAAGGGTTCAGTCTCTTAGCTCCTTTGCCATAAAATTCAGTGCCTGGAGACAGGGTGTGTTGCCAGCTGACTTAATAAAGCCTTTAAAGTACTGCAAGCACAGCTGACACCACATGTTTCCACTGGGACTGTACAAACATAGATTGTTAAAGATTTGTATTCATTCAAAATGACAGATATTACTGTTACTCGGGAAGCCTACATGCTGAACCCTGGCACCAGTGAGCATCCCAGGAAGTGGGAGAGTCGAGCCTTCGCATTATAGAGGACAGTGAGGGCAAGAGGGATTTTCAGCAAGCAGCTAGGGGATTCTCCTACGATGTGAACTACGCTCAAGCAGTAATGATACATTTCAAGTAATTTAATGATACATTTGAAATAACTTCCTGTTCGCAAGGCTACCACCGAGAAATAGCTGATATTCTAGAAAGCATCTTCTAAACCAGACACCAATAGATCCATTTTATAAGACACTATGCAGACTTTCCTATGTTTAAAATGTGAGGTCTGAGAGTGCTGCCCACCTCTGGATTCACATTTGTTCAAAGTCTTATGTCAGAATGAGACACACATCACCCCCACTAGCACCTCTGATCACTATTGGGTGGAAACATGTATGCAGGAACCACATACTACAACTACCTAGACAAGCTCTGAAGAATAGAAATCCACATTATGTTTTCAAGTAGAAGGGTGAGTGGACTTTCAGTTAGAATTTTTACCTTTTTTTTTGAGAATACAAAGTTTAGAAGACAAAGCTATTCAGTGCTTATGATAAATAGGTTGGACTACAAATATAATACTAAGTCTTCCTGGCACACGTAGATCAAAAGTTTATAAATGTGTTGCTAGAAATATGAGAAAATTGTAAGGGAAGAGTCATGGTAGTCTCATTGTGAGTTTTTGACCTTTTACAGTTTCCTTCTATTCTTGAGCTGCAATGTGCTTTTATGTCAATTTAATTTATATCTTTGTATTATATAAAATGCAAACAAAAGAATGGAGAGCACAAATAATGCACATTAAAAGAGCACATTAAAATAGTTTAGAGTTGCTGCTCCTTTCACTAATGGGGAAATAGTAGAAAGCATAGAGGTGGATTAGAACTGCTATGTTAAGATCCTATATCTACAACAGACAATTTGAATATCTTTTCCCCATGATGCTCAGTAAGCTCTTTCCCTTCCAGAAGCATTCAGAAGGAATCCCTTGAACTGCACAGGAATTTTAAAAGCCTTCCTACTGGTTCTGAATCATGTAAGAATTATAAAACCCTTTTGCAGTAGTCTGTCCTGCAAAACTTCTGCATTATTTGTATTGTGTTTTGATATTTCAATAATAGCTTGTGTATTGCGTTATTGGTATTTTAGACACACGTTAATTCCCCCAGAGAAATAACTGTAAACAAACATAAAGAAAGGTAAAGTGCCCTTATCTAAGCTATGTTTTTAGATGTAAGCAACCAATTTTCTTTTGTCTTTCTTATTTTTTAACTTATGGAAGCAGTGATTTCCCTTCATGTGGTTTCCACTTAAGGACTTCTAAATACATAAAAATATGTCAAACATAGACAATATTTCATATCTTGTAAACAGGCTTTGTTGTTTCTTTCCGATACGACTATTCTCAGATCACATAAGAATACCTGTAAGTAGAAGTTAAAGTTTCACTAGTCCCATAAAGTTATTCTCCTTACACTGACCAAACTCACAGGAACTTTCCACTGTCTTGGCACTGAAGTTACGCTCATTTCTTCATATTATTACCATGTCAGGTTACCAGCTGCTGTTCCTGCTTACATTAGAAATGAGGTATTTTTGTTTGGAAAATATGGATTCACTGTTTACTAAGTATGCCCAGGTAGCTAGTACAATCATAATTGTACTTTTACTATTATTCAATAAAGAGCTCAGGGAACTGCCTATGGACATAAGAAAATAAGTTCTCTTCACTCACACTTAACTCATTGGTGCAATGCCCAGATGGATCCTCAGATCAACTATTGCCTCCCATCAGTATAACTAACAGAACTTTCCAGCATGCCCACCTGCCTTTCCTGAAGAGTTCCTACTCTAGATGAATGAGTTGTCCCACCACAGCTCAGTAAACTGAACAATGTCATATTTCTGAGGACACACACAGAGCTACAGTTCCTCCTGCTTGTTTCCCAGGATACGCAGGTTTCTGTACATATCACTTCCTTGAGGTGGACCCTTTTTCACTCTGTTTCATTATGCTGGAGGTCCCTCTTGTACCCGTCACCTTGCATCCTTTTCTGTCCACTCCTGCCCACCACTTCCTTACATGACTGTGATTTGTATTTCCTTCCGCGGCCATTCCGAGTTTAAAGTTCTCCCCACCAGGATGACCAGCCTGGTGGCAAAGATGATGTTGTCAGCTTTGTCAGGTGGATCCTGTCTCTCCCCAGCTCTCCTCAATCCTCCAAAAGTGGGTCCATTAGTCTACAAACAAAAGCCCCATCCCACAGCATCTACCTGCTCCTTCCCAAACCTTTCGCTGTCAGGTCTAAGAAGACAACATGAAGCTTCTCTTCTGCAGTTGCACATCTGCAGGTGAGAGAGTTGTCTGCCCTGTACTGCAAGACATCACAAGCCTACATACTCTTCCATGTGCACGCTGTCTGGTTGTTCCTCTTTCGGTGCAGACAGCGGTTCAGGCTGCATGGGTGGTGTATGGATATACGTATGGGTATATATTACACTAGTATGCTAAACAGTATTTAGTGAAAATAAATTTATAGGCTTGGAATAGAAGAAAAGTGCTTTCAGTCAAAATTAGGTAGGAAGAAGGTAGGAATTAGGTAGGAAGAATTTCCATATACTAGTTATTGATAGGAAACCGTAGTTCGCTTTAAAGTAAGATCTAGGGTAAATTATACAGCTTATCTTTGAAAAGATATAGTAAAATATATTGTGGAATCACGCACACAAGCAAGAGTAATATCTACATTCTCTCATACTAAATATTTAAGCATATTAGCAAGTATACTTAGTATGTACTAGCAAGTACATACATAACATACACATTTCAGAAAAAAAAAATTGAACACATTTTACATGGTATAAATATAGGCACAAGACCATCAATTTCTATGGAGTATAGTGAAGTTCCATTTTATTAAGTTGCCTATTAGTGAATACTGATGATATCTAATGGATATATTAAAATGGCTCTTAAACTTCCACTTAAGGATTTATCTTGACTAGACTTCAAGATTATCACATCCTAACTAATTTTACTGATTTCACAAAAAATAACCTTATGAATCCTTGTTTAGATCAGTGCTTAAGCTGTGAACTGTTTGATGGACCAAAACTTCATTCAATGAGATCCTGTTTTCAGTAACTATACATCAATTACTACCAAGTTCTGGACCAATTACACAAATTTTGCAAATCTCCCAGAATTTGGATTTACTTAGACCCTGTCCCATGTGTTATTCCTGAATAGTATAGTATCTCTCAAGGAAGCAATTAGCTGCTAGAGATACTGTGATAAGTTGAGAAAACATGCAAGGAAGAAATTCCCACAATATCCCATAGTCCACTTGTTTGCCTGTTATCAAAACTTTCAGAGGAAACATTAAAATATACATTTGAGAGGTCCTATCGACCTGATAGCCATACGATAACCTGACAACCCTCAGACTCCCAAGGAACCACAGGCCAAAGCTTAGCAACCACTTTTTAAAAGATGCTGAGGACATGTGGGTACAGCACCTGTAATGTACCTGTGAAGTAATAAAAGTAACATCCTGTAACACAGAACTAAGGTCAATGGAACCTACCCTTAAAATATGAAGACCCTGGCCCTTATTCAGGTTTCTCTTTGGGAAAACACACCTGTAGCTCTAACCATGGATAACTGGAGAGTATGACAAAGACACCCAGAGACCAGTATGACACTTATAGACACCTGCAGAATTCAAGAGTGGGATGCACAGCTTATAGTTCAGGGTTACTACACACTTACATCTTGGCCCTACTTACAAAGTATTCTAAAGACCACTTTGGGAAAATCTCTTCAAAAATTTTCATTAAATATGTAATCCGAAGAGCCAAATATTACCACCCCCTCCCCAGGGTTCTGCTTAAATGTTTTTAAGGTTTTATTCAATGATTCTAAAGAATCAATTCCATCTACTTTTCCAGATATGATCATGTGCCTGAGCTCACTTTGTGGCAAAGACATGCTGCACTATAAACACTCTGCATCATCTACGGTTACTACAAGAACATAGTCATACAATTTAAAATGGGAATGAAAAGAAATTATAAAATATTTAAAACTTCCTGCTCCCTTTCCCGTGATTTTTTGGAAATCAGTCCCAACTAAATCACAAGCATAGAACACCTGGTTATCACATCTGCTGTTACCATGAGAATGGTAGAAATATTATCTTAACTAAGTTTCGTAAAGAACTATCAAATATTTAGGACCATCCTGTTCCTTTTCCCATATTCTTTTAAGGATATATGCCTGACCTAGATGGCATACAGAGAAGAATACCTGTGATGGAGGCAAAGTTGGGCTGTTTTATAGCTAAGGGTGAAAATCTCCAAGAATATCATTACCTTTTTCTAAACTAAAAGAAATTCAATGAGCCTTTACTAAGTTATTAATAATGAGCTTTTAAACAGATCCAGGTGTTCATCTTGCTTTTCATCTTAAGTGCTGTACTGGGAAGGAGTTATCTGACATGAAACTAACACACGCAGTAGATTCAATTCAGCCCATTCCACAGAATATCAGTGAGTATGATATAAAGCCAGCAAAATGCTTTCTGAAATGATAATGTGCATGTAAATTGTTATTCTACACCATTTATTACACTTCTACTTCCCGTGCAAACATCAGAATTCTGACCTCTATCTTGCATTACTTTTGAAAAACAGATCTTCTCGGGCTAATGTACTGCAAAGTTTGAATGCATCATGCATGGAACATCACGGTCTGTGCTTTCTGATAAAAAGAAACAGACCTTGATCATAATGTTTGTTACCTGCATAATTAAGGAACACTGTATTCAATTCATTTAATGGATTTTAAGAACAGAAAATATTGGATATCCACACTGGGGTTTACTGTCTTCCTTTTCAACATTCCATCTTTTCTGGTAGATAAAGCACAATATACCTTAGATGGTATGATGTGGATAAACATAGCCATAGTCGTAACAGAACTATCAGTCAAAAAAGATACTGAGTTTTTATATACTTTGAAAATTGAGGCTAGACTAATTATGGAACCTATTTTTCACACCCAAAAAACTATGCCATCTTGGAGATAAAGTTGATGAAAACACAGAAGTATGGGATTGCCATAAAATGCCTCAGAACACAAAAAAACACAACACAAACTATGTATGTGTATGCATTTTACTGTTTGTGTAACTCATAGTAGTCCTTTAATTGTTACTAACAAGAACATGCAAGTTAAATCAGATTCAAATCAGATCAAGAAAGTTATAAGCACTAGATGTTGATACATAATAAATGCTATTTATGTATCGGTTGCTGTAAATGAAAAAAAACTCCATAAAAAAGAAATTTCTTCATGTACTCTATACTTCATTTAGCTCCTATTCTGTAAAACATTTTAGGTTTCAAAGAAAACTGCATATTTATGAGAAAAACAGTAGGGGTGAAGGATGAATATCAGGATTAATATTTCCAAAAAGTTATTGGTAAAATGCTGGTTATCTCATACGTTTACTGCAATGCCAAAAATAAGGATATAGGCTGCACTCTAACAAGGAGAAAAGCACTACCTCCTTAATTTTTGTTTCTATTGATAAAACTACCTCAGTAATATTTCACAGAAAAATGGACAGGAGAAATTTCCAAGTGCTGACAAAACAAGGCACATACCCATAAGGGGAGAGGAGAGGGTTATGTTTAGCTTTATTGATTTTCAGTGCACAACATTAATACAGCTCCATCTGCCAGCACTGTGAGTCAACATGGTATAGATGCTTTCACTCAAATAAGCCCACTAACTGTTCAATTTATCCTTCCCAGAAAAACAGCAACACTAAGCCTCTACTAGTCCCTTAGTAGGGATAGTCCTTCCTAGATTTGCATCTAGTAATAATGCAATAAGTCTGTTTATTTTCTCCCTCTGAAAAGTGATATTATATCTTCTGGTAACAGCATATGGAATTATTCCCAATTATATTTGTTCATTGAGATGATCAGATCACAGAGAAAAAGATACACCTTTGCATTATACACCAAAGTTAAATCACTATTTCTTCCTTGTTTCAACTGTATTTCACAAACCAGGTATTGCTTCTCCCCTCCCCAGAACAAAAATCCCTGCAGTGCCAAAGACACATCCTTCCTGCTGCCTGTCTTAATTGAACCCTATTACCTTACTCTGTGGTACAGTGTTACCTGTTAGCCTGTATTAATTAACTCTTCCCTATCTGAGCTGAAAACTAAAGTCATATTATACTTTCAGTTCATGAAGAACCCTAATTTTAGAGCTTGGCATTAGGGACAGGCTGTAGACAGACTTGGTGAAGAACATAACCATATAGTTACATGAGGCTTAATTGTGACATTCACCATAATGAGAGGGTTTTTTTAATTTCCTAGAATTTCTAATTTTGCTTTCCATTTCCTGATACTTCACATTTTTTATCCTTTCATAGTTTTTGTACTGCTTTCAACTTTGTAAATACTGTCGGTTCAAATCCTGGTGTGTTTGGACTGCAATGGTGGGGTCAAAGAGTGAATACTTTTTGCGTTTAATTGAGAGCTAAGGTTGCAACCATCAACCATCAGCCAGTTACCTCACAATTGATTCTGGATACAAACTGGATGCAATAAAGTGTAACAACGAAGAGTTGGCAATTTTCTCTCTTAATTACTTAGCACTTGGATAAAAATAGCAAGATTCTCTCAGGCCTTCCTGCTGTCACAACACCTACATCTCAAAAGAATCAGGATTTTGCAAACATTTTAAACAACTATAAAATGCATTCCAACAGGCAGCTTATTATGCTGAGAGCATAAAAAATTAGCGCAAACTAAGTACCCAGCTAAAGCAAGCTATATGATTTTAAATATTTCTACTAATTCATTCAGCATTAGCTTAGGCACTACCTAAAACCATAGAAGATCAGGCACTGAGGTTCTTATTTTTCCCCTAACTCCCAAATCAGATGACTTTCCCACTTTAATCAGTCAGGTTTTTAGAATCTTCACGAATGGAGACTCCACAGTCTCTCTGAGCAACCTCTTCCACTGTTCTAGCAGCCTTTCATAGCAAAGGCTTTTCTTATATTTGAATGGAATTCTGTATTTCAGTTTGTGCTAAAGCATAAAAAGCACTGGTAATGAGTCAAACCAAAATAATATTATAATTCCTATTAGCTTCAGAAAGTCAATCAATGTCAAGCTGCTTGTAAGACTAACATAGAGACTGAGATATGTACAGGGTAGATCTGAATAAATAGGCAGACGAGATACATCAACTCATCACGTGAATTCAGTGTTTCCTTAGCACTTGAATTTTGATACAACATACCATTATCTTTTTCTTTCTCTTCATTCTTAATTGCTAGAATCTTGTTGGAAGACAAACAAAATATTAATGAACAATTGCTATTCTGCATGAATAGTTTCAACCCACACAATTCTTTCCCCCATTCAAATTACACAGTTCTAATGTTCTAAATTTCTATCATTGTGGTTAATATAAAACTGGCAGGAAATTAAATTAAACAGGCATTATTTTTCAGTAAGAAGGCTGAAACACCTGAGACAAGTATTACAACAGAAGGGGAAAGAGGAGAAACACTCTGATAAGAATAATCAACTTTTTCTTTTAAATTTAGCAAAAAATAGCAAGAATTGCAATTTTAACCAGGAGTTGAATAAAATAAAATATATTCTGATATTACAGCTCTGTGGCAGGCATCACCTTTGATAAACTGTGATTAGCTCAGCTATTAGGTAAGAATTCTACACAAAGGAGAAACACAAAATAAAATGCCATGTTTTGTGATAATTTTTATTAATTTTAGTGGCAGTAGTGAGCTCCTGGTCATGAACCCGAAATGCATTTTGTTTCTTCTGTATAAATATGAAATAAAAATCCACTAATATCTATTTGCTTAAGCCCAAGGCTACATGTTAAGATTTGATATTCAGGGATAATATTTCATAATGCATTTTACATTATGGACATCTTTACTGTAACATTCAAACATATATTTTTCCTTTTAGGTTCAATGCTTTTCTCAAATATCCCACCTTGCCTGTTACCCAAATTTGCCTTTCTGAATCAAAACAATGACTTGTGAGCAGTGCAAAATCCTTTTCATTCACCTAGCTATGTTCATTAAGTAGATTCCTAATAATGTTTGTCCCTGGTACAAGTAAACAAATAAAAGGCATGCTTATTATTTCCGTGAATATCACCAGAGAAGACACCAATAATAAGAAGAACATCCCTTTCTCAAAGATATGATACTGTTTTATGACAGAATCCTCATATCAAAATATAACACACAAGTTCATTTAAGAAAATTAAACAAGATCTACAAGGCTTTTAAATTAAACCACTATTCTTAGCATTTCACAAGAGCTCTTCTTGGTACCTATTGAAAGATAAGCATAAAGAAGCCAAGAATAAATGAGAATCTGTAGCAGAGATGATCAAAATAATTCCATTATACTTTCTGGCCTGCTCATAAAAATATACTTCTGTTATCACTTCAGTATCCCATTGTTTGAGAATTCTAAGAACCAAACATCTACAATCCTGAAGTGCTTTCTTATTTTTCTACCACCAGAACGAAATGGATGAACTAGCACTTTGTCTTCCCAAGAACAATTATAATGTAAAGTAAGATTTTAATAATATTTATTTCTATTTTCTTAAAAATTGTCCTAATTCTTTCATGTAGATTAAACATAACTTCAATAAATTCAGTACTTTTTTTCTGGACTCATTACATTAGACTCCAGTATTCTACTCCAACTCTAATAATTTTCATTAATATCATCTGACTACTTCGTTTGACCAAAATCTATTACTAAGGCATTGGAACAGTATTTAGAATTGCCATGGTTTAACCTCAACCAGCAATTAAGTACCACACAGTTGCTTATTCATATCCCCTCCTCCTCCTGTGGAGGAGAATCAGAGGAAAAGACATGGAAGCTCATATATTGAAAGAAGAACTATTTAATAATTAAAAATAACTGAACAAAATAGTGATACTAATAATATTAACACTATTGCTAATAATAATTAATATAATTGAACATAAAACATATGATACAATTGCTCACCAACTGATACAGAGCCAGGTCCCAAGTAGTGAGAACCAGAGGCCAAGAGAGATTATATCAGAGTCCAAGCAAGCCCACAAGCGAGACCACGACCAAAAAAGCCAACCAAACCACCAGTTAACTATCTAACACACAAAAAACCAAGCTAAATGAACAAGCAAATGAGCTAAATGAACAGGCGAGCTATGGGCCCTGCTGCCACACCTCCTCCATTCCCACCTGGCCAGCCCACTCCCAGCTTATATACTGAGCATGACACGCTATGGAATGAAATACTCTGTGTCTTAGTTTGGGTCAGCTGTCTGAACCGTGTCCCCTCACATAAACTGCTTGTTACGACAAAGTTGGGAACACAGGTGCAGCATCACAAGCTGAAGAAGTCCTTGAATTGGTGCAAACCCTCCTTAGCACTAACTAAAAATCACCAGTGTTATCAGTACTCTTCCCAGGGAAAATCCAAAGCATGGCCTCATACCAGCTACTGTGAAGAAAAGGAACTCTCTACTGACTACAACCAGCACAAGTATTTAGCTAGGTGTCATTCCAGTATCTTATACTACTCACTACTTACACCTTCACAATCGATAACATCCTTCACTTTCAAACTTTTCTGTGATCAGATCTTTTGCTTTTCTTGAAATATTTGGAGACTCTTTCTTTCCTAGAGGGGTGTGTTTGGGTTTCTTTTCCTTCTGGCTTTTCAGCAGAGAATTTTCTACCCAAAACTAGCCCAGGGGTGTTAGTCCAGAGAGGCTGTTATGTCTGCTAGCTTTTGCCTTTAAGCAGAAGAAATTTTTATCTTTGTCTATTTGCTACAGTGTTTCACAAGATTTTACAGTTGTTCATTGGCTCAAAAATATTATTTGTAAGCAAACAAACAAACCCCTCACTTCCATTCTACCAGTTCAATCACCCTGATATTACCCTACAAGAAAGCTGGAGGGGGGATTTTTTATAATGTCCTGTAGCAACAGGACAAGGGGTAAGGGGTTTAAATTGGAAGAGGGTAGATTTACATTGGTTATCAGGAAGAAATTCTTCACAGAGAGGGTGGTGAGGCACTGGAACAGGTTGCCCAGAGAAGCTGTGGATGCCCCATCCCTGGCTGTCTTGCAGGCCTGCCTGGATGAGGCTTTGAGCAACCTGGTCTAGTGGAGGGTGTCCCTGCCTATGGCAGGGGGGTTGGAACTGGATGATCTTTAAGGTCCCTTCCAACCCAAACCCTTCTGTGATTCTATGACGAAACTTCTCTTGAATCTGGAACATGATTAAAATAATTTAATGTGTTGAAAGGCAAAATAATATAAACCTTTACCCTAGTTATCAGGTACTAAAAAGCCCTAAGAGAGGTAGACATTCATACATCTCCTTCCAAAGTAATACTCACAAAACTGCCCTTAGAGAAAGGATGAAACTGGAAAGACTGTTCACATGTATTTTACATAGGCTACAGAATTATGATCCTTTAGTTGTCTGTAGTCCATGCGGGTCAAAATGTGATGTAATAGAAACAATCCAATTAAGCAATACTAATATATGTACACCAATTGAGGTTCTGGCACAGCATTCTGTTTTTTATATATATATATACAATTTTTTATGTGTTAAAAAAAGATTTAGAACTACAGAATAGTTCACAATAGACATAAATTGTCATATTCTATGCAGTATTTGGATGAATCTACATCAATATTTCAGTTCACATAATGTATGAGCTACAGAAATTAACCTCCTTATCATTCCCAACTATTGTACTTTGCTATCCTTGGAAGAACTATCTTGAAGCAAATATATTGGACTCTTTTTATATCCAATTCACATTATTATCCAAAAGCATGCCTGGATAGCTTGAACAAACAGGAGCTCAGTTCACAGGATCGGACAAGAGCTAGTCTACAACAAATCTCCACAAAAGGCATATAGTATGAAAACCAGCCTCAGCAACCACTGTTTCACCATATAGATCGATTCCCCTTGTGCCATTCTATTTGCTAACGTTGACACAGCCTTTTATAAAAATTGCTTTCTCTGTGTTTTGTTTCCATGCACAGAGAGACACTTGTATCTGCAAAGAAATCTTTGCCATAATGCCATTGAAATCACAGATCCAGATAGCTAAAGCATATATGAACCTTTCAAAACATCAAGCCTTAATATTAACAAAGCACCAATGCAAAAGAAGTAATGTCGTCTTCTAAGCAATGAAAAATGCTTAAAGGAGCATCTAAGCATTCTAAGCAAAAATGCTTAGAAGAGCATCTAAGCATTCATCTCTGCTGCTGAGATGAAACATTTTAAATATATTGTTAATAGCCCACAGTGTTCTGGATAGAACTCATTAGATAAACAGGGGAAAAATAACCATCAGTAAAAATTTTAATTACTAATAGATACATTGCATCGAAGTGGAACTCTTTTGGTCTTGTCACATTTTGATTGACTTTATCTGCCACCATTGTTAAAAAGGTTGATTATTACTACTATTGAGAATATTTTCTTTTTAATAGTGATTCACAAGAAAAGACTATAGTCCAATATGAACAGGAAGAGTGAAAGCATCAAATTTTAGGAAAATTCAGCAATAACTCTTGGAAGAATCAGATAAAATTCTAAATGTATATGAAAACAAATTGGGCATTTCAAGACTAATAGGGTAGATAAACAAATACCGATGGTCATGTTTTTTGTGAGCAATTAGGAATAAGGATTTTTGTACCTGTCATCAAAACAGTATTGATGATGACGTATTTTCCAAAATTGGGTAATAGACTCAATATTTTACATAATACTTATACATCAAGTAGTCCTCCATGCTTTTTTACTGTCTATTCATCCAAGTTGCCTAAATTTTCCTCTAAACTTTAATGTCTTAAATTTGAAGGCATAGTGATTTTTAAAGGGTTGATATATTTTATATAAACTGGACAATAAAAACTCAGGCATAAAATCTGGGATAGTCAATGCTTTTATACAAGAAGTGGAAAGGCAGAACTATAGAAATTTATTCCAGCCAGAAAGATATTTAATGGAATGGAAATATTATTCACTAAATAATGAGGAATTTAAATTAGCTACATAGCATTTAGATCACTGAAGTTACACAAAACAAATGGTATTCTTGGTGAACATTGTAGCCATGCAAGTTATAATGATAAACATGCCACAGGCTCAAAATACAAGGCCTCAAAAGGGAATACAGTTAATTTTATGCAAAAATCAGATATTTGTAAAGGCACTACAGTTACTATGGGAAAAAAAGTGGAAAGAATGAACATAAAATACAATTTGTTCCTTTATTTCATTTTAATCAGAGTTACATACACCTTCATTGTGACAAATAGATTGGTGGAAGAAATATATCTAAAAGAGGAATTTAAAGAGGAAACTGATAAAAAGATATTTACAGACAAAACAACAGATGAACTCCATGTCCAGAACTATATTCTAAGGCTAATTATCTATTCAACCACCTTGTATAATTAAAACCCATGCCAAAGATGGGGGGGAGGGGGGAGGGAGGCGTTCGTTTGCTTGTTTTTTCACATTTCATACAAAAACACCTTTAAAACTTGTAACACTAGTGTGAAATTAGAACATACTTTTTATGCCAGTGTAGGAAAATGTTTGAAGTGCATTGGTCTACAAAATACAGAATTTGATGGATATTTTAAAACACTATTTGAAAGGAGACATTTATCTGATAACAATCAAATTGTTTCAAAGATATCACAAATACATAAACAAAAATAGATTTTTTTAAAAAAATCAGTTACTTTAAACTGTTATGTAGATATCGGTGCTTATTTCCTGTAATGGCCGTCTGCAATACCATGCCTGTTCCTTCAGGTTAAAAGTAACTTTGCCGGTGATGTCAACTGAAGCAAATTGCTTAAGAGTAAGAGCTGTTGAAATGTGAAACTATTACTTTACACTTGACTCAAAATGTCAGCAATTATCTGAGAATGCAGTTAACACAGTAAAGGTGCTTTAAATGTACAGCTTCATAAGAAGTACTGGAATATTTATCTACAGAATTGATTACAACCACCAACTTGTTATACAATTATTACTGAATGAGAAAACAGTGTAATATCATGGAAAAACGTGTTTGTTTGTGGTTTGATTTTTCTTTCTCTTTAGAAGTCTAATGGTGAAATTCTATGAAAACAAATTTTAACTTGCGTTTTTTAATAAAAATAATCCTGACAAGTGTTTGTTGATACATGCTCCAGCCAATTAATATTAAAAGCATGACTTTTGAAGGAGGCAGTGAGAGGCAATGGAAAACAACAGCGGGGATTCTGCTAACTTCTTGGATATGCCTACTTCTGTTTTCCTAGGACTTGATTTCCACATGTGCAGTTTTGTTTTCATTTTTGCATTTCAAATCAGAATCACTCTTATCTTTCACTTCAGATTTAGTCACAAAATTAAAGACATCTGTTAATCCCTAAAAGATTTTCATCATACACTTAAAATCATTAAAGAAGATGTGTATCTAAAGAAAAATCAAGTTATTATGCATAAAATACTGTAAAACATAAACAGAAAATCATGGCCTACGATAAAAGTAGTTAAATTCTATTAAGTGTTCATAGTTAAAACTGTATGGAACTATTTTCATAAGTAGAACCTTTTTCTAGATAGGTTTTAGTAGTCAAGTTAGCTATTCTGGAATTGGTTAGAATAAAACAGAACACATCATTTAAAAACATGGCTACACATGTAACATTTAATGACTGATTGAACAAAGTTGAAGTGTAAATGGCTACACATATAATGTTTTATGACTGATTGAACAAAGTTGAAGTGTAAAACCATGTGATAGCCATCAACATACAACATGTTAAATATGGAAAAATACTTTCTTCTGTTGATGAATGCAGCACGCATTTCGGTGACGGGAACTACAGATTGGTGCAGAGATTCCCTTTTAAAAGATACAGGTCCCTTCCAAGATCTTTTAAGCACAGATCAACTGTGGCAAATATTCATGGGTTGGGTTTTTTTGCTTGTGAGAAAGATGCATGAATTTATTATCAATACAAATTACGGTTCACTAAACCCTATTTTTTAGTAGTCACTGTATAGTTATTCCTGTCAATCACATCTTTACAGGTATTTTTCTAATCATAAGAACATATCATCATTATCCAATACACTGTTTGAGACTCAAATAAGTTCTAAGCAGAGTTCACAAACTGGAGTTCATCCTCTTTTATTCCACAGCTACAGACCAGATGGGTAACTTTCAAGGTCACAAGGAGGAAACATCATGACAGATTTCCTGGAAGAAAGAACAGGCCCACAGACGTGTACTGTGATTGAAAGATGATTAAAAGTAGTCCACATTGTCTTTTCAGACAGCCAAATTCATTCTTTTCATTCACTGTCTCAAATATTCATATAAGAATGTGTTTAATTCTGTGACTATAATTCAAGACACTCACTCTGATGCTTGTTGTAAATTCCAAGGAAGTTTTAAATATTAAGATGTTATTAAAATGTGCCAAGGTGTAATAAATCTTCATCTGTTCTACAGTTAAGAGGTATCACATAGCCAAGTAATATTTTTGCCTAACCACCTATCTTTCTTTCCAATACCAAAGTATGGGAAATAGCAAAACCAAGATTAATATAATTCTATCCCTTCTTTGTACAGTGTCATGCAAAACTTCAATGTGGGGTTTGGGATAATTAGGTGTCACAGAAAAAGAGTAACTTGCTGTTATTTAGTCAAAACATAAATAAAATATCAGAATTTTTCATTCTAAAACCTAGATTTTAAAATACTGTCATTCACAAAGAAATTAGGGTCACATAATGAAAATATCATATCATTTAGAAGATAATCACACAATGAAAATATCAAAATTCTCCACCAGAAATGCTCTCTAAAAAGCATGGCCATTCCACACAAGGTCAGGCTGGCCTGCAGATTCTAATGAACTAGGCTGTTCGCTACTACTGGGATTCTCATACTGGTGATTTTTATGATGCATCAGGGAAAATACGACTACAATTTCAGCTCTACAAATTACAACATAAATAGCCTTTCTGGCACAGGAATTTGGGCTTAAGCCTCAACCTTGCTTTCTATTTACATAGCAAATTGCATTGCCACGTGAAGGTACCCGAGCCAACTCTAAATGAATGGCACTGGAAGGCTGTTTGTGAGCTCCTTAAGTGCTTTGCATCACTATTCATACAACTCCATATAGACAAATATATGCAATTTCCACTTTGAACTTTGAAACTTCCAGGATTAATTTCACTATTTATTCTTTATTTACTTAATGTGAATGAATAAGATTACAGAGGTCAAATCCTCAGCTGATATAAATCAATGCACTCTTGTTGTCTGACTTTAGGCGTCTGTTCTTTCCCTAGTTATATCAAGATGTTTTGCTTTTTCCAAACAAAACAACATAATGGGGAACAATATTGCTATAGCTGCAGACAGTCTTGGATCTTGATTGGATGAGGCAGCATGCACTTCATAAAGCCAGCTGGCATTAGCAAGAACACTTTCTGGTCAATGCCCTCTAAAAAAAAAAAAAAGTATCAATCTCACCAACAGCAGACCCGTACTGCAAAGTCCAGAATTAAATGTAGCTCTCCCATTTGGCTGCTTTTATTGCTGCCACTATGCCATCTGGCCAACAAAATTATTTAGCACTGTATCAGCTTTATGTCTGTTACTTTCAAAGCACAAATATTTACATTTGAGGTTTGTCCAAAAATTCTCCTAGATAAGTGGTAGAAAAAGATGTTTCTCTTTCCAGTTCAGGACAAACAAAGCAGAAAGTCTGGGGAGATGTAAGGGAAAGAAACTTTGAGCAGAACTTCCTTCGAAAAAATTAATCCAAGAACTTAAAAGAGAAAAAGGAATTAAATACTTGCACTACTTTAAGGCAGATTTTAATAAATTTATTATAATTATTTTATGCTGATATCTTCATCTTAAGTGACACTGCTTTCCTGAATTGTTCCATATAATTATAAGTAACTGGATCAAACTAGATGTAGTAGCCGTAGCCTGCGTATAATTGACTATCCAGCTCTTAACCAGAATTGTCAATGGCCCAAAGTTTAGAGGTAGATCGGTTGACTAATCTGTTTTTTTTCTTTCATGCCTTCAAAGATGAAGCTGTACATTTTTTAAGCATTATGTAAAAGGTAACAGAAAGTATGAAGTTTTATAATTGAAAAATTACTATGTGGAGTTCATGTAATTACACTTACCACAGCACTCTTCAGATATAAGGAAGGAAGTTGAAAGGGAAAAGGATGTTGGAAAGTCTGTATCTCATTCCTGGCTCAGTGCAAACGTGATGTTTCGCTTTGGCAATGTCTTTCAGATGTCCACAGATTCAAAACAAGGATTACCCTTTATCTTGCTATAATGGTTACCCTGACCTTGTAAGTGTATTGTGGAGACTGTTGGGAGCACAGATGCTAAAAACTGCACAAGTTAATGTAATACTATTTCAAATAACTGAAGTTATTGTTGTGGGCCACAATAACCTTAAGAATCCAGAACACAGAGAATACTGCTGATTTCCATACTTATCATTTGCTATGTATATTCTTGGAAATTGGAACAAAACCACATGCAAATTTCTGGCCAGCAACACTACTATAAATATGTAAACATATCACTGACATAATCTTTCTAATATGGCATATCATTATGCAAATTATCTTTCAATTGTTTCTGAAGCATAAGCCTTTGCAAATAATACAGCAAAAATAACTGACAGTGAGAGGCACATCACTAGGACATCACAAACATTGACTGTGTCCAACCTTCAAGAATATATTGTAAGGCTACTTCCAGTGGAATTTGTAATGGATATATTCACTCTCAAAAAACCTCAGCTTCACTGAGCTATGCAAATAGCTAAAACTAGAGTTTCTGTAGCTGCACAAACATGCTAATATTTCAAATTCTAAATTTAAGATCTAGCCTGAGTTCATAGATATTCTCTGGCACTGTCCCTTAACTTCATCATCTAAATTTAGCCCAATAAGCATCTAAAACCACGGCACAAATAGCTGTATACCCGGTAAGCCACAGGGAAAGAAAACAAGGTTTAGAGATAAAAGATTATCCTTTTATTTTTTTAATTTGTTAAATCTCAAGAAGACTGTGTAATGTATTTTCTTCATGTTTACTTACTTTTCTATCCCACTGTCACGCATAAAAGGAGAAAGTCACTTTTTAGGAATGCAAATATCTCAGACCTTTTCTATATAGATTAAAAATGCTTATGGTTTTCCAGTAAATGTATTTTTTCCTGACACATATACCTGTTTTTACAAATGTGTTTTTCAATAACACTGAGACATTTAAATACATCAAAGCTGAGCTGTAATTGGTTTCCTCTGCAAGTGTCATTTAAGGGCGAAGAGGTATCAGCACAAACTTCATTCAGATTTTTGTGGAAAAACAAGGAAGGGATTTTTGAAAGAATTTAAAACGTAAATTTAATTCTGAAATGAAATATTTTTATTTTTTCTTTCAGAATCTAGCTGGATTTTAAGCTGAATTGAACGATACTTGGTTTTTATTCATGTTTATAAGGGATAAATTCTGTTTTGTTAATTCCATTTTTCCTCCCATAAATACTCATTTTGATAAGAAAAAGGTATTTTTTCCAGAATTTTTTTTTCTTTTCTGTATTTTTCTTCTCTCTACTCATCATTAAGTGGAAAAAGCCTACAGGTTTTATACAGTATCAGAACTATTCTATTTCAATGATCCCTGCACACAACCCACATGCAACAGATCTAATGCACTGAGACTTTCCGGATAGAAAAACCCTCTCTACTGAATCATACAATCATTTAAACTTTGTTTAAAATACACACATACAACCTTTATGAAATTTCATATGTCTGCACACAGCCCCTGGGCATGATTGTATTTACATGAAGAATCATTTGTGCAATGACTCTTCTCACATTCACTGTTCTTGTGCTTCCCATCTTCTTTCTTTTATATGAAAATACCCATGGTTTTTGGATTAGCTAACAGGACAGTGCTAGAGGTTACAAAAACCATAATCCAGCTGGTGCCCTGCTCCCTATCAACAGATGGACATATCTGTCAGAGACAATCTAAGATTAGTTTGTAGCTTAATATCAACAACAAAAATGTGAGAAGGCCAAATTTAGCTTTTATGGGCTTTTGCTCCTCAGGTCTGTGTTGCAAGAAATCAGAGAATCATGGAATGCCTGATGTTGGTAAGAAACTCTGGAGGTCATCTTGTCCAATCTTCTTGCTCAAGCAAGGGTCACCTACAGACAGTTTTCCAGGACCATGTCCGGACAGCTTTTGAATACCTCCCTCCAAGGATGGAGATTCCACAGCCTCCCTGGGCAATCCAAGTCAGTTTTCAGTCACTGTCACATTAAGTGTTTCCTGATGTTCAGGGAGTACCTCCTGTGCTTCAGTTTGTGCACATTACCTTTCATTCTGTCAAGTATCCTACTATCGTACAACACAATAGGAGCAGTGGTGCCAGGAAGTCAAGGGAGACAATCCTTCCCCTCTCCTCAGCTGGTGAGGCCACACCTGGAGTACTGGGCCCAATTCTGGGCTCTCCAGTACAAGTAATATAAGAGACAAAAGTATAAAAAGAAAAGGATAGCAGGAAAAAAAGTAAATCAGATGTCTGACTACCCACATATATAGTTCTTGTCAAACAGTGTTTTGTTCATAAAACAACATAGGGTTTATGTGTATTTTGGGCTGAAGTAAATCTCTTCTGAGATTTCTCATAAAATACTAAAGAATATTAAACACGCAAGTATTCTGACACAAAAAGTGCTTAATAAGAACAAGCTCAGATATTTCACAGTAACAATGCAACGATATTGTATGTTTTTACTTAAGGAGCTCAGAATACTTCAGAAATACAAATTATTTTAACTATAGGAATAAACACAGGCTGAGAAAAATCAAGTAATTTCCCCAACTATAGGGTTCACAGTTTCCTCTCTGGAAAATCTGAGTACATTTGATCTATTGCATATGGGTGGCGTGTGTAGGTTATTGAAGTATGATAAGTCTCATTTTTAACAGACTTACGGAACTTTTCCATGTGTGAATAATGACCTACTATGTAATAATTCACACCATTAGAGAATAATTCAATTCAGTATATATGTGGTATACAATCTTTAATGTTGATTTCTCCAAGAAGTCAAGATGCTATGTAACTAAGATAAAGCCACTGCTGATCAAATGGACAAACTATTCTTTTTTGACACCCATTTTACTCTTAAGATCAAATAAGAAGTCATTAACAGTGAGGAGATCTTTCAGGAATGTTAAAACCCTTGCTGTGATTACTGTTGTTACGATATGTGTTTATAAGGTCAAAAAATATCTGAATGTAATACACAGTGAAAATTATACTTGACTCTCTTAAAATAGCACTCCTCCAACTTCATCGTCTTTACCCTGCACATTTAACTAAAAAACATATTCAGAGGGATAACCAGTCACGATACCCACTGGTAGTGGAATCACAATACCGAATCGGAACCAAAAGCTCAGGTAGCTCAAACTGTCACGAACATACTCCAGAATTACTAGTTGATTGCTAAAAACATGACTCCCATGGCATTTATGAATTTAACTCTAGGAAATAATAACCAAATTGGCAGTGCTGATTCCAAAGTTCATGACAATACTGCAGGAAAACTATTTCTAGTATAATGCTTAGGGTTCACTATTCATAATGAAAAACCTGGAAATCAACCAGTATCCCTTGCAAACTACAGAGAACATATACAATTGAAAATACAAAGATGAGAAACTACATTCTGCAACTGAACACAATAAGCAACACTCTATACCAACTGGTGCCCCAGGGAGGGTTCTCATGGCTAGCCCAATACCATTCATTTCAATACTTTAGATAAGATGTAATGAACAGATGGAAAGAAACTCTGAAGAGTTCTAATCTGAAGGAGCAGTAATGAAAAAACAAGTTTTGATTACAATTAAGGAGGGGTTTTTCCACTATTTCTTCCTATGGATTTTAGACAGAACAAAATGTAGCAAGTTCCTAAGATAGTCAACTATTTTACAAAAGATATCTGAGGCTAGATAGATGTAAGATTCCTCTGATAGGATAGCTAGGATGGAATGTAACTTGTAAAATTAAAAATCTTCCTGAAGCCTCTTGGAATGCAGAGCACTGAAGCAAAGACCCATGACTTAATGGTTTTGTTTATACTTATCACATTACTTGGCCTGCTAATGAACCTTTACTACATCTATCAAATTCAAGATATTTATACAATGTTGTCAATGACATGATAAATGGAGATATTTCAGTAAGCAAGTAGTTGACCCTGCATACAGCAGTTATGCAATGCGTTTTGTAATACTAAAGATGTCTTTTGTATACACATATTTCCAAATCAGCTTATAAGAAAGGGACAACCCCACAGATCAGAATATTATTTACAATTTGAAATGTTAACTAAGACTAATAAACTTTATAGATATTTTATTGGTTTATATTAATCTCTATTTTGGATGCTCCTAAACTGATATTTCACAATCACACCCAGATTTTAGACTTATTCCTACTTAAGAGGAACTACACTTGGCAAAGAAGTAGCAGGCTCAATGACTTTCAGATTTGTAAAAAAGGTAAGAACGTACTGTGGTGATGGAAAATTGCTATTATGTGCACGTACGTTAGCAACACAGATGCCTATATTCGCTGTCAACATACTGAAAAATGCTACAATGACATCCAATCAGAGCAGAAATATTTCTAGGGACTAACCTCAGAAAATATGTTATCTTTCCAATGCTTCTCACAGTCCTGGAGTATAGACTCATAAGTCACTTTTATACTTCCAAACATTTTGTCAACCATTTGAAATTGTTACCTGTTTACTCAGCAGTAGCAGAATCATGGATAGTTTCCTCTTAAAGTTTAAGTCCAACACTTTTACTGTTCAGTGTTGCAGCATAAAGACAACTCATGGACATAGTTCTTTTGCAGTTAATAAATACCTGCACTTCAAAGATATCCAGATATTTGTCAATACCTCACTTTTCTGAACAAGTTGAGATTTTAGAATACACTATGACATTGTAATGTACAAGTAATTCAGTATGTGAAGGAGTACCAGTAAGCTCTGTTTGTTATTTGTAAGTAACCATATCAAGTAAGTAAAAGCACAAGATGTATGAATCTTCGAGCAGCAGAGGATGTTTTAATTCACTTTAATTCATGTGCCATAACAAGTGTATCATGCACTGCTCTCTCCAGACCAGCTGATAAATAGTCAAGCTTTAGCTCTGACTGTGGTCTTTCACAGATGGTCAATAATACCTCTTTTTCGGTTTAGTTAGTGGCATCACTAGTTAAGATAAACATTTAAAATTATCCCTTTGTGATCCTAGACTAAGATCATTGACCAAAGTCGGACACAGAGACAGTTTCAGAAAGGGATTCTGGCATTTAGTGCAACTTAAATCAGAGGGTGACTTCATATAAGTTATGATGGTGTTACAAGGGCATGAGTTATGTCAAAATCAGTCCTCTAAATTGCAGAGAATCTCTACTTTATCTGACCTCCCATAGCTACCAAGAACAGTCTTCCTAACATGTTCTGTTCTGTGTAAACATGCCAATGTTAGACTGAAAGGGTAGTTACAAGAACTCTTTTTTCTTCAAGCCTCTCTCAGGAGTGCCAGGGAAGTGTTAGGAGCAGTACAACTAGCTCTCCCCAAAGGTATCAGGGAACAAACTAAAGGGGTATTTAACCTAACCCAAATGCTAACCCAGCCTAAATCATCTAAAAGGGGCTGACTTCCTCTGAGGGTTATAAACGACAAGCACATTGTAACTAATAGGGAATTAGACTCACACCTCACAACAGATTAAATACGAGCATATTTCTATGAGCTACAAAGACTTTGAACAACCACGGAGGGATACTAGAATTAAGATGTCTTAGTACAGGTCATATGCATCTTAATAACTAATAATTAATAATTAAATATAATAATTAATAATACAATCTCTACCTTCTTGTTTATACAGAAATAGTTTAGGATCAAAAGAAATTTGTTCTGTCTACCGGCCTTCATGTGTTCAAGACACTCTAGCTTTTTTCCAAGTAGAGGGATTTATTAGAGTTTGCCACATATACCCTTAGCTCTGCCTCTCAATGTAACTATAAATGATGTTTAAAAAAAAGGGAGAAAAACCCAAATGAGCAACTGAATTCTAAATTCCTGAAACATATTTGCAGTAGCAAGCTGGTACATTACTTGCTCTTTCCAGATCGCTCTGTCTTCAAGCCATTGTAAATTGGAAGTAAACCCTTGGCAGCAATATGCCTTGAGTCTACACTAACCTATTCTCCAACATTTGAGACAGAAATAGGAACACTTAAATTTGAAGTGAGCAAGCACAGTAACAGGTGTCTCCTGGGGATGATGGGTCTCTAGTAAGTGAGCAACTGAGTGCCTCCTAGGGGTTTAAGGGGCATGGTTAATTATTAACATCAGCTACTGCAATCCTCTGCTATTTAGAATGCATGTTTTAAAATTCACAAGGTCAGAAAACCTGTATGTAGGTGGGTGTCTGAGTGGGCTCCCAAGGGGAGGAGAAGACAAACAGTGCTGAGAAATACACGCACTTACTGAGGTACTCAGTACTAGTCCTTAAGAAAACCTACTTTACCTTCAAAGATAAGTAGTGTTGAAGAAGACGCATTTAAAAACATTTCATGGAAAGAGCAGTCAATCATTTTTATCCAGAAATTATCTTTTGTTGTTGTTTTTGAGAAGAGTTAGTAAGAACAGCACTAAGTTATTTGTTCCTATCTGCTGCAATTTTACAGTTTTTTTCCTGTGGGTTTTTTCATACTCAGTTGTATTTCCTTCTTCATGCACATTTTATGGTAACATTGATTTCCTGTACTACTCTGTGGAGAAATTAGTATTCGCATTCTTTCCCAGAGCTGCAATAGGACATTTGTGGGTAAAGCAGCATCAAAAATACAACTGAAAGAGTAGCAAGCAGGGCTGCACACGGGATACAAAGAGAAGAGCAAGGGAGTCCTGGCATCCTTAAAGCTATTGGTCTTGAACCAACCCCGAAGGCCTACAAAAGACCTGAAAATCTTTTATAAAGTTGAATTATGGCAGTAATTATCTTTTTATGGTCTTCATGAAAAACATTAAAAGGACAAATTACAAATCTAGAAGAAGCTACAATAAATATTTTGCAAATTAATAAAACTACCTGACATGCAAGTATTGCTTCCAGACTCCCTGTCTTATTTCAGTGTAATAATGCAATATTTCTGTATCATGTATATTGACCCAATCCTAAATACAGCAGATTGGCATTGATTTGCATACCATGTTTTTCATTCAGAACAAATTTTCCATGGAAAACTCCGCCATGTTTTGTTTCAGATCAACTAAGGAATGCTGTTTGAATAAAACAACTGGCTTGGATGCTCTTTATTTTATTGAAATTAAAAAATCTATTTTAATAGTAGCAATATTAATACATCTCCTGTTTCCATGAAAGAAATGTAAATATCGGCACACTTCTGCAGTCTGTCTTAAACTTGACAAATGACATTTCTAACAGAAAAGCATTCCATGTGGAAACTTCTGGAACCACTCCACTTGATGTAATTTCTTTTTCATCCTACAGGTATGCTAACTGGCCACTGAAAGTAATTTTATTTTATTTATTCTTACAAAAGAATCCATCAGAGCCACCCATACACCTTGTACTTCCACACAATCTTACAGCAAAATGCAAACGGTGGAAAGGTGAGAACAGAACACTGTCCATAGCCATCTCTATCTGAAGACCTCCATTACTTGATTAATTTACACTTAAAGACCACAGCAGCTGAGGATTCTTAACAGGATTAATAATGTGATTCATATTGACAGTATGTGCCATCACAGAACCAACTGTTAACTTTAAACCAAATTATTCTATATTTGAAATGCATGTTAGATTGAGTATTTGTCTGAACTGGACACTGGGTGGTGAGCAGATATGCTTAACCATTTCGGATGGTAGTGATAAACTCAGGATTCTTTAGGCAAACAGAAGCTGTAATACATTCTCCTGTACATGGTATTGACCCCAGAAACTGAGTCTAAAGCCTTACTATTTGTCAAGGCCTACTAAACTGTATCAGCAGATATTTGACATAGGCAATTTTGGTCACCTGAACTCTGGTGAAGCAAGCTAGATACAGGAGCTAGCTGACAACCCAGAAATGTCCATTACCTGATCAATCATCATCCTTTGATATGAAATAGATAACTTTCTATATCAAGCTTTAGAAAGAAAAAGATGATGCAAAATCATAATGGATAAGTTCACTGTGTGAAACAAAGCAGACCTGGACATTTGTGATTAATTTTCTTTATCTTACGTCATGTGGAGGTTTAGCATAAATAAATAAATAAATAGAGCAGGGAAATTTATTTTTTTCAAATGGAATTATAAAACTATGTTATGGATAAATTCTAGTTTCAGCATCATGCTGTCCTGGCAAAATATAAGGAAAATTTAGCCTTGAATGCCTCAAGCTCCCTTACTTTCTTAGTTGAAGCCACTTAAAAATGAGGAGAAGAATGGAATGTTTTGAGAAAAATCAAAATGCTGCTTCATGCATCCTGGGAAAACTGTTTATCAAAAGCAGGTGATCTGACCAGCATGTAAAACTGGAATAGCAATTTAAGAAGTATCAATACCATCACAATGAGAATAAACAGTATAAAATTGCAAAGGTAGGTGACAAGATGAAACTGCTTTGTGATAAACTTCAATCAAACTAATGAGATATTGACCTATTTGAAATGCAGGATGAAAAAAAATATTTAATTTAATTAAATATCAAAGACAATGCAGACTGACTAAATTTCAGGAGAAATCAAGAATCTCTACCCCTTGAAAAATATTCGCTCTGGTAGATCTCTTCCTGGTTCATAAGAGAATCCAAGTGTTTCAGTACTCATGCAGTCAGGTACTAGCATGACTCTTAATGGCTGCAAGCAGGATCAGTTCATGAGCAAATATCAGAAGTTGGTCCTTGAGATAAACGTCATTGGCCATTATGTCCATAAAGTCTCTGTTTTTTCTTCTTTCAACCTGAATCATTACATCAAAACCAGAAGAAAAAAAAAACAAGACAAGAGTACAGCATCTTATTCTCCTGTGAGGATAAAACATCCAGACTGATTTTTGTCTCTCTGGAATAAAAGATTTGAAATCCATAGTTACTCCTAAAAAAGAAGCAAACAAAAAAACCTCACTCCTTAAATTCCATGGCTTAGATGATCATTTGTGATTGGATACACTGCTTGCTACAGAAATTTCTGGAGTGCTATGGATTCCTCGTGGAGTGAAGACTATCAGTATTATTTCACTCCAGTGACATCCATTCTAGAAGCTAGATTGCATTACAAAAGGGAATGCAATTTTTCACTGTGCTGCACTAGTACACAATAATAGTATTTTCTTTGGTTGACATTACTCTTGTTACCATTGGTTATGGGCCTCAAGTTCTACGTCAGTGATCTAAATACTAATGAGAAAGCTTGGTCTTCCCCTGTTTAACACAGAGAATAAAAACACAAAGAGGATAAATACGGTAAGTATACTCTGTAGCATAACAGGGATAAAGGACAACCAGGGGATCAGGCTTAGTCAGCATGAATTTATGAAAGGCAGGTCTTGCTTGTCTAACCTGATCTCCCCCTATGACAAGGTAACACATGTACTGGAGGAAGAAAAGGCTGTGGAGTTTACTAAACTCTAACCTAGAGTTTAGTAAAGCTTCTGAAACCTTCCCACAGCATTCTCCTGGAGAAACTGGCTGCTCATGGCTTGGATGGGTGTACTCTTCGCTGGGTAAAAAACTGTCTGGATGGCCAGGTGGTGAATGGAGTTATATCCAGTTGGTCATAAATGGTGTCCCGCAAGGCTCAACACTTGGACCAGTTCTGTTTAATATCTTCATCAGCCACCTAGTTGAGGGGAATCAAGTGCACCCTCAGCATGTTTGCAGATGACACCATTTTGGGTGGGAGTGTTGATCTGCCTGAGGGTAGGAAGGCTCTTACAGTGAGGTGCTGAAGCGTGTCCAGAGAAGGGCAATGAAGCTGGTGAAGGGTCTAGAGAACAAGTCTGAGAAGCAGCTGAAGAACTGTGGTTCTTTAGCCTGGAGAAAAGGAGGCTCAGGGAAGACTATCACTCTCCACAACTACCTGAAAGGAGGTTGCAAGGACGTGAGTGTTGGTCTCTTCTCCCAAGTAAGAAATGGGACAAGAGGAAATGACCTCAAGTTGCACGAGGGGAGTTTTCAATTGGATATTAGGAAAAAATTCTTCACCAAAAGGGTTGTCAAGCACTAGAACAGGCTGCCAGGGAAGTGGTAGCATCACCATCCCTGGAGGCATTTAAAAGATGTGTAGATGTGGTGCTTAGGGACATGGCTTAGTGGTGGATTTGGCAGTGTTAGGTTAATGGTTGGACTCAATGTTCTTAAAGGTCTTTTCACAGCTAAACGATTCTATGATTGTGACATGCTGAATACATACCACTGTAATTCTGGCTAGTCAGCTATTGTGATTTATTCTTATGCTGACTCAGTGCTTCAGAGGGAAATACTGCAATCCCTCCCACTCCTCTAGTGCTTGCCAAATCCCATTAGGAAATGTATAGTTATTAAGGTTAAATAACACTATGCTATCCAACTCTGCCCAGAAGGTACTCCAGAACACCTCTGAAGTAAAAGAGAAAAGAAACTTCTCAGTTCAGTGCCAGAAAAGATGCTTAATATCTGGGAGGAGCAAGAGCTGGACTGATCCCTACAGGAAAAGTGAGCACAGGGTGGGTATGACACAGGCCAAGAAACAACTGCACCAAGGGGAAGCAGCCCCACTGCACCTCAGCCGGGCAAGTAGAGTGGGGTTGGTGACACCAAGAGTTCCTATCAACAGTTCAGTGAGCATCAGGCTAAAGCAAGGTAATAAGCCAGGTTCAGCGTCAATCCAGCAAATCCAGACAATTCAGAAACAGACAGGTCTGAACTGAAAAGGAGCTCCTGGGCTCAAGGGGGGGTTTTTTGGATCAATTAAAGCATGCTATTCTAGTGCCTAGGATTTAGTTTACTGATGACGTTGCCCCTTTTATAGCACAAACCCTGTTTTTTCACAGATCTGATGTGAAACAACAATCCCCTGTGCAAATTTTGAAACAGATGTCTTTTAAACTTTCATGTCCTCAGAAAAAACAACTTTCAACTTTATATTAGGAGATGTTTCTTTCCTAAATATAAAGGTTTTAGGTACCAAGGCACACTCTTACAAAAAAAAAAAAAAAACAATCAACCAAAAACAACCACAAAAAACCACAACCCCACTGCTAAGTCTGCCACAATATTTCGTCTGGAACAGCCAGCAATAAAAGAATGACTGCACAGGCAGAGCTCAAGCGGTCTTCTGCTGTCCTGAAGTACAGACTGGACACCCTTTTAGCTTTACGCTGACTGGCATGGGCAGCAAGGGGTTACAGAGAAAGAATGATGTTATAAGTAGCCTGAAGACTCATAAGAATTATGCACAGCCCCAGTAATCACCATCTACCACGAGCTGAATGTCCATTTATAATATATTCTGCACAGACACAGTTAAAGGAGACCAAGGTTTGTGGGTTCTTTATTTTTCTTAACTACTTATGGAACAACTTCAGTTACAGTCTCCTTAGTATTTTACACCTGTATATGCAACTGCCTAGCAAGGGTGTCTGAAAACATCTGGGTTTACCCTGTGACTCATCATGCACTTTAGGTGCTTGTTTATTAATCAACAATCACACACCCTGCTGCGTGTTATCATTTTCAATGAAGCAACAGAATCATTAGTGTTCAGTGTTTCTTGTTTGGCATCTCACATCCAAGTCAGAATTAACTAACACACCTGAGATTTAATTATGCTAAGCATCAGCCTATTTCTCTCTCTCATGCAGTTTGGCCTTTCCCTGCAGTTCTAGGTGCTCAGGGACAGGTCTGAAAGAATTTTTACAAGCACTTCGGCAATATTGCCTATATGTCTATATTAACATTTTAAGTTTAAATAGTAAATGACCTATTTTCTTCTGGAAAGACCTCTGTGATTACAGTAAATACAGGAGGGAAAAAAATAAGATTAATTCTTTAAAAAGGCATTAATTACAGATACGTTCGTTTGTAAATTACACACACACACACGCTCACTTTAACTGTAGAACGTAAATAACATGAAAACAAGACTAAAGCCTGATATCAGAAGTAATTAATATTTCCTTTTTTTACAGGGCTTTTTTTTTCTTTTTAACTAAACTTTGGGGATACACTGCTGTCTTTACCCAGTAAGTCAGAACAGTTTCTCTGCTTACTTTAATGGGACCAAAAATTATGAAAGCCCCATCAGGTATACTTGTCATCAATTTGCCTGATTTATAGACATAGGTAATTGCTGGCTCTATAGAAATACTCTCTTTTTAAAGACAAATTTTCTTATCAAGTAGTATTTCCTATTAAAATGAATGTTTAATGACAACAATTCTGAAATGAAGTTTGCCAACTGTTCTCGTTTTGTTCATTTGCTCCCACTCCACTGTTAGCTAGCCTTGCTGATACACCAATTCATACTGTCCCTCTGCACTTTAAGACAGCCTTAACTTCTAATAGCTCCCAATAAAACAGTCAGTAAAAGCAGTCCAAAATGGCAGTGACAGAAAAGGATGAAAAAGGAGTTATGATGAGGGGAGTTCAGTGGTATTTCAAGCTCATCAATATTATATCTCTTGGGATTCTACCTGTATCTTAATGGTTCATACAATACCAGTAATTACACCAATCGGTGATACGTATGTGCTATTTAGCACATCTATCTGCATGCAACTACTGTTACAATAATACCAGTATGATAGATATGATGGAGAATAATCATTAGAAATATCAAATTCTAACTTGATTTTTTTTATAATCATAGTTGATAAGAAAGAACATAATCAGTTTTGCAAAACAGGAACTAAAGGGGAAAAATAAATATAATTAAAAAAAACCACAAACACCTATATTAAGTTTTATGTGTATACTGAAGTAAAATTACGTGTCACTGCTGATTACCTGACTCATGACTCTAACACTGTAAGAGTCCCATAGTAAAGGGCCTGTTTGCCTCACACAGCGCTGGAAGATCCAGGAGAATGGAGGGTGAGGAGCCTAGAAGTGGACTCCAGGGGCTGGAACATGGCTCTGCCCCTGGTCGTTCCCCCTCAAGAAGCACCCTGCAGAGGCAGGATACAGCTCTCTGGGAGCAAGAAGTTGCCCTGCCCCGCCCCACTTCTCCATGTCTCCTCTGTGCCTCTGCCAACAAACAGTCAAGTGCAGGTCACTGAACAGGTGGGAGCTTACGACCACCAGGGACCCCTGCAACTCCCCAGATCAGTGTTGGAACATTCTCGAACAAACTACTGCGCTTGCACGCGTATGCTAATCACATCTCACCTAGGGGGAGGGCCCTAGGAAATTAGGCTTTAAAAGACAGTCAATCTGCTCCCCACATGGCAACCCTCTACCTTGGATCCACACTACAAAGAAGACCAAAATAACGCTGGAACACAGGGTGGTGATATCCTTCTACCTCCCTATCTTTAACTCTCTTTCTCTCTTTACCTTTATCTTGTTTTTCTCTCCTCGCTGAGCATTTTTATTCAAGACTTTAGCTTCAATCAACCCTTGTTTAATAAGGCATTGAAAACTGTTAGTTGCTTGGTGTGGATGCACCTGTGTTTGTCTCTGAGAATCTCGAATTTATGTGGGACCAAAAGCCGAGCCCCAGGGCTCATGGTTTTGGTCCCTGACAAACATTACTAATGCTGACATATTTTACTCCCGGCAATGGCTTTCTAACAGTTCACAACTCAGTGTAGATTTAATCTCATGGTATCTTCATACTTTTAAATTAAAGACTCCAAAATTTTTTGCTTCTCACCTTTTAAGAGCAAATAATAAATTACTTTCCCATTCCTATAAGTAGAAAAAGGGTAGGATTAAGCTCTAAAAGAATCCTATCTTTGCAGCTCACCTTGACACGTAACCAAGTTTACCAATATAATCCAAAGACTGTGAAGCTAAACCTCATCTTATTTAGAGGATTAAAAGCAATTAAAAGTGTATTACTGTAGAGTCCCTTTTGGTTTCTTCATAACGGTGTGTTAACTGCAAGTCACAACTGAACCAACCTCCTGGAAGAGTTTATTCTGCAGGTAATTAAGGCTATTGCAGAATTAAAGTTTTCATTTAATTCTTCAGAAGGAAGGTGCTAGCTGTGAAAATCAGAAGCATCTGAAGGTTAAGGTGGAAAAGTCAAATTCCTGTTTGCACTCACATAAGAAATGAAAATAAGAGAAATTGTAAAAAGTATCTGTGCAAAAAATGGTTTACAGAGGAATACAATTCTATCTGAAGGTCTAAGGCATTTCAAAAACCTTTAGAAAGCACTATCAATTACAATATATTTGTGTTATGTTCATGTTAAGATAGCTTGACTCAGTCAAAAGCTTGCATTATCCTGTAGTACTGCTGCATAAGCACAGAGAGCAATCCAAATGCATTCTATCTAATCAGCATTTATTGAAAGGAAAAAATGGCTGAATGAACTGTGGTCACATGCCGTTGTTAAGTGTTTTATCATAAACCACAGAGAGGTGTAAATTGCCTTTTTTATAGAAAGGGGCCTTCAGAATGTCATCACGCTTTAAAAAACAAGTATATTACTCAATGCAACTCTACATGAAAAAATGTAATGTGAAAATTTGTATAGAATTGTTACTTAAATTTATAGCACCTTTATCATGAAATTAAATTAAAAATTAATGGATTATTTTAATTTATAGTTATTTTACATTGCTTAATATTTTCTCTGAAGCAATACACTGAAAATATTAAGTTTACTATATACATTTTGCATACACAATTTAAGGTGGTAAAACTGATAGACTTCCCCAGAGAGATGCAGGCCATAATCTGCCATGATGTTGTTAATTAGTCCTTTCTTTTCAATATTTCTTGATATAATATTCCCATTCCAAGTTGGAATGAAAAACTGATAATTCATGTTTTTCTTACAAAACAGTAACTGGGGGGGGGAAGGTCAATCAAAGCTTTTTGCTGAGAAATTCAAAGTGGTCATTGTAATGTATGCTGGACCACTGCCACTAAAATATTACCAGAATGAAAAATCTCTTTGAAATCAAGCATTTATCTTTCATTTTCTAAGCTAAAACCGAGGATATTTCATTATTCTCAAACATATGTTAAAAATAAGAAACAGAAGGTATTTGAAGTTGACTGAGAAACAGTTCCAGCTCAAGTGAATAAGAATTTTCCTACAAAAAATATAATAAAAATATTATTATCAAGTTAGATAGAAAACCTTAATTTATTTTACCATTAAGATTTCCTTGGACTTCCCTAGGAGTCTCATTTTTGTTTGATATCTGTCACTTTGTAACTTGTACCAGTAAACTGAAAATTTACATTCACTTCAGTAATTTATATTTAAATTTATGAGTCTTTACAAAGACAAACTATAAGGTTCTCCAAACATCTTCAGAGTTGCAAGTTATAAGGATATTTGGAGACTTTACTGGATATAATATGTAGATATATTTTTGGTGGCTGCTACAGAAACTGGGTACCAGCTCTGGTGACTATTTGCTTAGTAAAATCATGCACCAATATTTGATTCTCTGGAAAATAGTAATAATCCCGAGAAATGTACATGAAACATAACATTTTGTATCTTTTTTTGTTTAAATTCATTAGAAGAACTGGCTCTGAATGACAGAAATAATTTCTCCTCGAATAAATTTAAAAGCAATCCAACTTTTAATCTTGAAAAAAAATCCTTTCTCTAGAAAATCCTTTATCTTATTTTAAAAGAAAAGAATTGCAATAATTAAAAAATAAGGAACATGCATGAGCTTAACAGAAACGTGTTATATCCTTTCACCTTATCTGCTTTATAAATTTTTGTGGTCATGGTAATAATAATTATAAATTACAAGCTTTACTTAGTAGTTAAAAAAACTTGCCAAATATTCTTGGCTACAAGCAAAATCTCTCCTACTTTGGGCTTTTTTACATTCCCTTCATTGGCATTTATCTGGCTGATCACTTTCTGTTCTTTTGGTATGATACTATTTCCGTACGTTCTACATCTGTGGCACTCACAGAAAGTTTACTGCATTTCAAGTACACTCAGAGATGTGTCAGAATTGGGACTGATTAGACAGAACAGTGGCAGTGGAGAACATATTCTCCTCTAGCACAGTTCTGAGGCTGACTAATCCTTTGGAATCTCTCCCCACATCTGGAATAATTACTTTCTCCCATGTTTTATGTAAATTAATTCCATCAAAACATTTACCTTCTCAAGCACTGTTGAAAAACTTTGTGTGCAGCTTTGCTGAATAATGCAATGAGCTAATACTTAGGATAATGTGTGATTTATTGGCAGTATCATCTGAAAAAAACAGACGAATTCTAAAAAAGCCAAAGTAAAAGGGCAAACTTCTTATTCTCTGTGGAGACAATATATTAATCATCACTGTCACAAAAAATAAAGCAGTTTTAATTACAAAGATAGGGTAAATGTTAAATGAACATCTGATTTGGAACTTGTTTCTTTCCTAATGAGTTCTTTAAATGAGAAATTTACTGTTTTGTGTTTGGTTCTGGCTTAGTGCATTAAAGCACTATTTTATGAAGAGATTCACTCTCAGTGCCTTGCAAACCAAAATTCTGACTAAGGGATGCAATACACTTTCCAATGATAAATACTTAATTTGTGTCCTTTTGCCATATAATTTACATCATCTGTAATTTCTGCAGTTCTGCCTCCTGTTATAATCAAGCACAAATTACTAGTGTATTTACAACCACAACAAAACCAGCTAAAATCATCACACAAGTTTTATACATCTAATTAGTTCTACCTTTGTGTTTCACAGGGATACCAGAATAAGACTAGTCACAGCTGTTTTGCAACAAATCTGGAACTTTGGGCAGACTTCAAAACACCGTATCTTATAGACTGATCCAGGCTGCATACTCGCTAGCATTACCTACTTTCTGACAGCATCTAAAATCAATACAAAGCACTGAATGCCTTAATTTGAAATACTATCCTGGATGTTTTATGATTGGATTGCAAACTCCACAGGAGTCTGAAGACACAGGCGTATCTAAGAGCATACGTTTTGTTGTGCTTCTGAGCTAAGCAGAAAAATGCATAAAACCTGTCTCTCTTCCTACACAAATCTGAAAAGTTACTCATGTGAGACTTTACCATCATACAGTATGGTATGAGCCATAAACATCTCCATTTCCCAGGGACTTCACTGAAATATTTGAGGGTAAAGAGATCCTTAAATAAAATTTAACCTTAATTTCACTAGAAAGGACTGAAATGTCTATGGTAAAAATATACATTTATATGCATCTCTGAAATAAAAGGTAAAATATTTGAATCTGTTTTGACCTCAGCTTAACTTTTTGTTGATGGCCTTAGTGTATTCTTAATGTACAGCTGCTTAAGGAGAAGATGCTATTAATACCCTGTAAGGACCAACACTGCTCTGCAAAGTTCAATGGACTTGTTCACTTATCACCTAACTTATTAAGTTTTAATTTTATTTTTATATGTTGTGCGTAACCAGTGATAAGCTTGTTGCTGCCAAGCATCTAAAAATCAATTCAAAAAAGCTTTTAAAACAGTGTGGAGAGACAGAGGTGGGTTATAAATGGAACTGCTGACAGACCTTATCTCTAGTGTCTTGAATGTCTCTTAGTCATGTTTTAACACAGCTCTGATAAAAACCCCCTAACATTTCTATTTCAACTCTTCTAAGAAAAAGCTGAAATAGAAAAAGAGCATTTGTATTCCAAGCACATTCAAAAAGATTGCTCTTTATTTTTATTAATTTTCTGTATGTTTTTCTTTCTTTCTACAGTAAAATGACAAAGGAAAAATACCTCTGTGTGCATGACCATGTAGCAAGGGAGGGTTAACCAGTGGCAGAATTTTAAGTCTACATTTTTCATGGGAGGGGGGAAACAAAACAAACAAACAAACAAAAAACCAAACAAACAAAAAACGCAAAAGGAGAATAAGTATTTATAAAATTATCTGTAAAATCTCCACTGAATTTGCTGGGAGGCCTTTTTTTTGACATTACCTGTTGATATACAGCTGAATTACAAGAAGAATCGTGTCAAGTCTGAGGTTTAGAAACTTTCCACAGAAACAAACTAAATACCAAAAAAGCAAAAGATAAGCAAAATGGTTAAACCAGTGATACAGAAGCTAACATACAATCACAGAATCATAGAATGGTTTGGGTTGGAAGGGACCTTAAAGATCATGGAGTTCCAACCCCCCTGCCATGGGCAGGGACACCCTCCACTAGACCAGGCTGCTCAAAGCCTCATCCAGGCAGGCCTGCAAGACAGCCAGGGATGGGGCATCCACAGCTTCTGTGGGCAACCTGTTCCAGTGCCTCACCACCCTCTCCAGGAAGAACTTCTTCCCGATATTTCATCTAAATCTTCCCATTTTCAATTTAAACCCACTACCCCTTGTCCCAACACTACCTGCCCTTGTAAAAAGTCCTCCCCCCAGCTTATATGTCAGTATTAGTCTATGAACAAACAATAATGATATGAAATACTGACAAAACCAGCCTTTTAATAGAATATATAAATAATAGTATTTGAAAATTGAACTACCAGCAAAAATATTAGAAAGTTAGCTCACTGAATATAGATTTACTCTGAATACAAGAAATACAACATTGATTTTTTTTTAATCAATTTTCTCTCAAGGTTAAAGTGAACTCTTGATCATATTAATTAAATGAAGGAAATATATACGTTCTCAATAAGTGGACTATATAAATATGAAACTGAATTATAGGTGTCATTAATATGAGCAACTATACAAGTAATTACATTAACAACTATGGAAGTCTAACTGACAAATTACCCACTCTTTTCAGGTGATCCATAAACACTACTGATAACAACTGAGTTACTCCCCTGGATGACATAACAATTAATGAACATAGCAATGAGTTTATAAAACTTATCAATGCTTCTTGATTAGCAAATCCATTTAATGCTACATTTACACAACCGTTTATATTGTACTGTTTTCATCTTCAGCAGAGATGCACATATGAAACTGATGTAACCAACTGAAAATTAAGCCTTGCATAGTTTGTAAATTATTCCTCAGGCTAATGCCTAAATAGAGTATTAACAAGAGATGAGAGAGTTCGGTAGTTTTCCGGTTTGTGGTTTTTTGGTTTCGGTGGTTTTTCCCCACCAAAATTGATTTTGTTTCCCGAATGCCTACAGTTGTTAAGCAGCATTAAACATTTCCTGAACATGTGTGGTATCTGCGCAGGAAAGGTCCAGTATTTTAATAAGGACTACTGAAGAAGGAATTTGTTTGAAACAAAGGGAACCTGTTCCCTAAAGCGTTATCTGTGGTATCATAATGTAAATGAGAAACATTTCTTCTTTCTGGTGCCTAAGGTTTATTTTATTATGCTATGTCTACCTATGGAAAGGCTACAGGATAAGGAAAAATACATAATTTCTTTCTTCAAGAGGAACGTAAAAGTAAATCCTATCACGTTTTTTTTACTGTAAGACATGGAAAAGTTGTAAATTTTGTTGGGTTTTTTCCTGATGTTCACATTTTTTAGAGTTTTATTTGTTAATATATAGTTCTCCAATAAGTTTGTACTGTAAAGAATATAAATATACTATTATTATTTTTATTTCCTTAATTGTTGATTGAATAATAGCATTCAGAGATAGTGACACAAAATACAAATAAGGTACTTGTAAATAAATCAAAATTTTGTTTATTCTTCAGGTAGTTTCCATAAATCAGATAACACAAGGTATTGTTTGATAATTTGTCCTACATATCTTTTAGATATGTTTTTGTACTTCCTGAATTAACTTACTGTTAAACATGGAAATATATTTCTCTTTGTCAGAGCTGTGTAGGCATAGAGGGCCATTAGATTCTTACTTTTGTAAGGTCCACACTTAAGGGGATATATACTGACAACTAAAAAGCAGGCATTGCATCAAGGAAGACAGTTTTTAAACTAATAGATCACTCTTAAACTGATAGGTCAGTCTTAAAGTGACCATAACTGAAAGAATCTTGACAATTTAATGCATGTAAACCAGAAAACTGATAATGGTTTATGAAGATGAGAACACCTCCTATTCTCAGAACTAACTGATAAAGAAATCACCTAAAGATTATTACAGAATTTGTGACTATGATACAATTTTGTCCATTACTGAGAACAGGATTCAAACTTTACAGAAGAGTTGGCATTATCACAGAGACACAGGCTGCCAGCAGCAGTACAGACTTCCGTACTAATGTACTTTAAGATCTGCAGTTCCAGAATTTGATTTGCACACAGTTTGGTTTTTCTTGTATTTACACACTTAGGTGTAAAAGAAGGTAACACTTGTGGAGTCAAGGCAGGTATATAAGAGCTAATTTTCTTTGTATTGATTGGGGGGGAGGATTCATTTTGTTTAATTGCTTAATTTTGCTGCTTACATTGGAAACTTCATTCTTAACATTTTTAACACTGGAAAGTTGGAACTTCATAGTGTAGTTTTCAAGTACCACTCTATAAAGCAGGGTTATAAAAGACATGAACATATTTGAAGAGATTACTTTAAAACATCTTTAACTGGCGTTAGCTGACTGTCTTCAGAAACACTAAACTTAAAAAATATAAGGAAAATGGAATCTATTTCAAGCCGAATGTCTGGAGAATATTTTTTCCTTTTCTTGGAATCCTAAACTTTGCCAAAAATTGTTATTCAGATGAAAAGATATAATCTGCATTTTTTAAAGCATTTCTAAATCATCTTTTCAAATAATTTCTGTTTTTAACAAAACAGTCAAATGAAGATGAACAAAAGAAAATCCAATAGGAAAAAAAGGACTAAAATACTGAACAGTAAGAAAGAATAAAACAAATAAGACTACTCTGAATATTAATATCATTATTATAATTTCATGTACAGTTTACAGATACAGTAATAGAACCACAAAGAATCAGAGAGAGGAGGCATCCAGAAAGAGTTCGTGTCAATAATTAAATGTCACCTCAATCAAAACTGCCTTTGCTTTTGTCTTTAAGATCACATTAGCACTGTGTTGGGTAAAGAGTGGCTGGTCATCGCAAACCTCAGAAGCATGTGGAGTGCATTTATCAACTCAGGCTTCAGTTTGGCTTCATAAAAGAAACAGAAGCCAGCTATCAACAACCTCACAAATCTAGTACATTCCCATGATAAATGGGATGCCAGATTTTGCCCAGACACATATACTGAAACTGTGGTTTATGGACATTCACAGATACATAGCTGAGCATAAGCATACTTCACTATAGTATGCATCTAGGAAGGTAGTTGGAGTAAAATAAGCAGTGGCAAGAATTCTGTATATGAGGCAGCAGATCACAAAACCTCTTACTTGTGAAATAAAAGTCATATGATAAAAAACCCCTAAGGTCAGCTGTATCCTGAATGGTAATAATTTACCAAATAATTCTTAGAGCTTTTTGGAAACATGTTTAAAAAGACTTTTCCCTTTAGCATTCATGGCTTTCTTTCCTCATAGTAAACAGTATCAACACACACACACAAAATAATAAAGATTTCTAAGAACCTGATTCTTAGACAAGGGTCAATTTTTATCTTAGTTATCCACTTCAAAATTGTTTATAGTGTCAAAATGGAAAAAGAAAAAAAAAAAAAGAATCTCAGAATGGAAAATCTAGACAGATTTTTTTAATTCAGTTCATCATTCTCAAGATACAGTTGAATCAGTTGTGCCAAATCTAAGTCTGTTTCATCTGGGCTACTAAACCTTAAATCATTTCAGGAGAAATTGCTGACAGTGGTGTAATTATTGTCAGGTGTTCCTGCTATAAACAACAGGAGCAATCACCTATCTCTACAACAGATGATGACTTGCAAACTGACAGAGTAGCTTTGGATCTTAATGTTTATAGTCTATAGCATATTGATTTTTTATTGTTTTCCCTTAAATGCATGGCTGAATACTATAGTCTTCATTAATGTTAATTGAATAAAAGGTGTTCTTTCAGTATTTCCACAAGCCATGAGCAGACTGAGATTTTTCTTCAAGAGAAACAAGATAGATTATCTGCATAACTTTGAATCAAGTAAACCAAAACAGAATTCTTAGATTAACCACGGTGTCTCCTGAATTCACTGTGTCACATTTCCTTAAAATTTATGAAATCAAATAACCATGTTCCATTTCCAGAGCAGGCAAAACTCACATTATTTTAAAACCAGGCATAAAAATTATACCGCTGTATCATTTAAAAAAAAAAAAAATCTTTGTATTGTAAACGTGTGCTTCAGTTAGACAACTGGCTTCATGTAAAAGCTGACAGTACATAAACTGGTACTGACTGTTCTGTAAATGTCAGGGAAAATAGGAAAAGAGACAAGATTTCTAAAAGAAGCTGTTTGCTCAAAAGACTCAAATGGTTGTAACCTAACTATGAAGAAAACTTAGAAATCAGAAATGCTTATAAATCTTCAAATGAATTAGGTTATTTACACTAAGAACAGTCATGGAAAACAACAGTTTCAAGTCTGTATTTGATGACTTTGGTAAATGGGATTGTATGCTGGGCTTCAAAATAGGGAACAGGATTTGATGACACAATACATTTCTTCCAGTCCCATTTCTTATGTATGTGAACTGAATTGCCTTTTACAACTAGGAATTGTCATAGCAAATCCCCCTACTGTTAAGTAAGCAGAAAAACTCTGTTTGAAAGGTCTGGTTTCCTTTTATACTTTGCACCCACCACAGACATCCTCAAGGACATTCTTCTGTGTCAGGAAGGAAGCTAAAAGACACCATCACTCCAGAGATTCTTGTCATTCCAGATCAGGGACTGGAATGAAACTGTACCAGCATTTTTTTCTGCTATCATCAGTTCCTCACAGTTTATTATTAATTTTTAATTAAGTTTTGAGAACTGAGATATTTCTTATGCTGAATTTCTTATGATATGACTTTTTATGTAGACAGACTGAAACTATTACTATAAAAATGATAAGAATTGTACTTCTGCTTTTATGTTGGGTGAATCCTAATGCTTGACAATTTAATGATCAGCTTTTCATACTGCAAGACTTGAATTTCATGAGCATTTTGCATGCTCAGTGGCAAGCCATACATTTGTAAAACTGTCCGTGCTAATTAGTACAATGTATCCATTTATGTGCACAAATATCTAATAACAGTGAGGTAATGGCCTGCACAAAAGTAGCCTCCCAAAGTGTGTCTGGATCTCTGATACTGTGTAATAAAAATCTGAAGGATTGAAATAAAATAAGTTAACTGTTGATTGTTTGGTGTTTAAATTATTATTTCCATCGTTTGTGACAAATTCTGAGCTTTAACACAGAATAATAACATCGTAACTGTTTAGGTATTCCTTTGCCCAGACAACTTAGAGTGCCCACATATCTCATCACGTCACTGACAATCACAAACAAACAAAATCCCCCACAATAAAAACCCATACTATTCCAGATACATTCTTTTCCTTATAGTTCTTGCTTTGTAGATTGACAGATTCCCCCTAACAAAGGAACAGAGAAGATAAAGGATTCCTCTGTTAAACAACGTAAGCAGAATGTGATTTACCATTAATCTGAGTGTGGTACTACAGTAAGGGCAATAAACAAAAGCTTTTACTGAGACGAGGCAGGAGGGGGAAAGCAAGAAGGTTAATTAATTTAATCATCTGATGCTGAGAAACAGGGCCCAACTCCTTTCCAATTAAATCAATACGTTTTAAGTCAGGAGAGAATGTGGCCTGTCAAAACAGAGTATCAGTGAGACCCCAGTACCTAACTCCTAAAAATTCCAGTCTTCTTAAGGATGAAGCATAAGAAGTTAGCATACCTGTTCATGGGTAAATCCCATGTTTTATAGTTGAAAGGCAGACATGGAACAGCATGATAACATTACAGCATGATCAGAGTATTTCTGAAGTCCTCAGATTAAATATTTGAAGCAAAAAAGAGATCTAACTAAATATGACCTACAAATTATATTTTAAAGAATATGAGAGCAGAGCCACACCTACACTAAATTAGTTAAGCTTCAACTACTTTAAATAAACTGTGTCAATTTATATCAGATGAAAATCTTACCTATAAACTTTGTCTTTCCAGGGAGCTAGTTTGTGTGTTGTAGTGAACACTTAACTACCAATCACTGCCTCAAGTAGAATATGAAGTGTATTCCACAGTAAATCATAGCATGATTTAGGTAGGAGGGGCCTCTGGGTCATCCTGCCCGAGACTTGGACAGCTTAAAAGCAGGAGGTTCAAGGCCTTGCCCAGAGAAGTTTCCAAAAATGGAGGTTCCACAACCTCTCCGGGCAACCTGTTGTACTGTTTGACCAACTTTATGGGGAAATTTTTCTTTCCAATAACTAACTAGAACTCTTCTTGTTGCAGATTGTTAGCCTTGTCCATTTTCTTGTTACTGTCCACCTTTGAGAAAAGCCCAGCTCAACCACCTATCGTACAGCTGAAAATAACATCCAAGAACCCTATCTAGCCGGAAAATCAATTCTTTCAGCCTCTTCGTGTGTCATATGTTCTAATAATATTGCTGGTCCTCTTCTGGATTCACTCCAGCATGTTAAATAGGGTGCCTGACAAAAGCCCAGACTTTGCTTCAAGATATCAGACAGGCTGGTCCTTTGCTTCTCCAGCAGTAGGATGATGCGAATGACTAGTCTCTTTGATTTTGCCTCCAACAAGGAGAATCTCAAACTGACTAGTATAGACAGAGCAGTAAAGAATTCCATTATTCAAAATACAGTTCCAGCTTTCTTAAATACATACATACATTTTGTATTTTAACATTTTATGAGAAACTATTGCAGTTCTGTAATGGACTGCAAACTAATGGCTTTTTAATGCAAAACAAAAAATGCTGTTTTGCACTATCCATGACCAACGTTTTAAAGAATGCAGCAGCAAAACTGTGCATTTTACTCCTTTAAACTCCAAATGTATATTTCTTAATTCAGTATGTTGGAGACAGAAATACAACAGATAGAACTTCAAGAAGAGTTAAAGTGCTTAAGCTTTCCAGCTGTATCTCTGGATGGTATTAAAGTTAACTGAGCCTCGTGCATGTACTAAGGAGATTGTTTCTTGTGATGAAACTTTCATTTCTTGTTATTACTCTGTACTGTTTTATAAGTTGATTTAATGACTATGAAAAACATAATCTGAATCAAAATATATATGTGCACACACAGAGATCCTGAATATCTTTATCTTACAATCACACATAAAATGCATCCAATATGTAAACAATACACATATTGGATTTTTATCATTCTGATAGTAAAGCTCTGTGGAAGACATCACTCTTAATGCATGAGACTAACATAAAATCTTACAAAGACTTGTAAATATGAAAAAAAATCCCTGCTTATGCATTCATTACATTCAATTCTAAAGGGATAACTAGCAAAGCTTATAGATATCTGTGAAGGATCATAGCTTCCTTCTGTCATATAATTTTGGATTTAATTACAAATTAACAAATATTAGCAAATTGCAGTGCACAATTTAGGAGACTTATGACAAATTTAAATGGTATCAAGATGAGGAAAAACAATAGGAAACTAATCAATGGATGCAATTATAATCTAGAGGAAAATGCAAATGACTAGTATAGTTTATTATTTTAATCAATTAATTATTGATTTGTGCTTAACACTATCACACATGGAAATAATATTAAATAATACTATGCAAAACTGAATGATCCATTAAATGTAATCAAAAGCAGCTGGTTGTAATCAAAGTATAGGTACAGGAAGGTCATAAAAAATGAGACCATTTTCCTCAATATATAACAAACCAGCATCTTGAGTCAATGACACAGTAGACAGACTTTTTGCAAAAATGCTGATCTGAGTTGTGGTCAGCACTTGTCTGTACAATTTACATTGCCATTTGTTGACACCTGCAGATGCCCTCAAACTCGATTTCCCTCTTTATAAAAGACTGCAGAGCTGCTGGCACAGAATTCTTTTGCAAAGGACTTTTCCTCTGGAATGCTTTTCCCTGCCAAGGTCTAAAATAGCCATAAACTGTTGACATTCTGGGTATGCTACAAAGTCCATCTGTGTAAGCTGACTGAGACAGTAACGGGTGGGATATCTCGTGGGAAGGTGTGATGGAGGTGCCTGGGTCTTATGACTAGAAATTAAATGGGGTGTTAGAGAGTGGGAGGACAGAAGAGTGCTGCTTATTTTGGAAGTTTTATTTACTGTAGTCTCTACATTATGTTTTAAAATACATGCCAAGGTTGCTCAAAGTCTTAGGTCTCCTCTGGAGTGCTTATTTTGTATGAAAATCTAAATGAATGATAATTCTATTCCTAGTGTTAATGATTCATTTTGTTTTCCAAAATTCTCAGAGATTTTTCATAAATTAAAATCTGAGCAGCAGACTGTTATTTTTCAGAATCCTTCCACAATGAAATTGGTATGATTTTTTAAAGAGTAAGATACTATGCAGAGTGAGTAAGAATGCAAGAAACAACCCAAATGATTTTGACAGTTAGAGCATGATGTTTTACAGCAACTTTTTTGTTAAAACACCCTTGTTCAGAAAAATGCATTACAGTTGTAGCACTAGTTGTTGTCAAGGTGAGGGGAAAAATACCCCGAAAACCAAAACAAGTGATGACTGGTCAAATGTACAAATAAATAAATAGAAAAGTAAACAAAACACCATGGATTAGATAAAAACATCTGTAAGGGGATTTTGATAACCGTATCCCCTCTATCGCAAGGAAAAGACTAAAAATATTTGAGTAATTGATGATTTCAATTTCAAGAATATTTGAATTTTCCTGTATTGAATAGTAAGAATAAAATCTGAAACACAAGTCATTTTAATCACTGTTCCTCATTTTAAGAAGTCTATATGTATATATTCTAATCTCTGTTTCCAACAGTAGACTAAGTACTACAGCCCAGCTCAATCCGTACAGCTCAGATAGCAAAAAATACTTGCAGACAACCAATATTTGAAAAACAATGGTTACTTACTATATCTTTATAAGAATAACCTTATATTTGTAAGAATAGATCATCTATTCATAATTATTTGAGAGATTCTATAGAAAAACTTTTGCTTTTTCAACAGAAAAGATCCCCTTAAATTCAAATTTTGGCACTGAACTATACTAAGAATAACAGATAACTCACAACAGACGTGCTCTTTTCTACATTTCAAATATGATTAGGCATTGTTTTCACTAGTGATACTAAGAACAATAAGCTGGAGAAGATGACATTCTCAAAGTCTTTCAATTTTTCCCAGTAGTTAAGTCCCCTAAAAACTCCAATAGCTGAGATAATTGTGAAAGATAATCTGCAGTAACTATTTTACGCATCCTGGACCCTTTTGGTTTCCATTAGTATAGTGTTTCCAATTAACATTCGGCATCGTAAAATATTAAGTTTGATCACACAGCTGGGTTTTTTTTAGAGGAATGGAGGAAAAAAAAAAATTAACAACTCACTACAGACAAAGCCATGTCTTTTTGTGGTGGATCTGTTTTGAGTACTATGTCGATATTTCAATATATCAAGTTCATGAAGAGACAAAAGATTTGGCTGTCATAAATACTGTGATTTGTTGTAAATATAAGTAAAACTTTCACACTCATATTGTCAGCTGATGTATGTTAGTGAAGCTACTAAAACGTATAGATATCAAGGACAAGATTTACATTGTTTCCTTCAAAAGTCAGAAGAGGCTGTGAGGACATGATATGAAAATATGTGAGTGTTTTCCTTTTCAATTTTTATTAGTTTTTCTATTCTGCAATTTTTTTTAATGAGGAATTAAATAAAATTTGGTTTTGCTAACTTTTAAATGTCCTTAATTTCTGCTACTCATTGGATGTGATTCATTGAAGATTTGTAAAAAAAAAAAAAAAAAAAAAAAGTATAAATTTTCATGAATTAAACTAGAAATAAGTAGAAAATTATTCAAGTTTAAGGAAACATTAGTTGGTGGACCAAGCAAAGAGAAATTTTTAGACAGACTTGAAATTTCTGTTTATTTTCACCTGTCTTATCTATTCACTGTGAAGAACAATTGCTAATTTCAGATAATGCTGATACACCAATAATGTCCTGCTGTATCAGATCACATATAACAGTCATATAAAATCCGATATTCGGAAATAGTTTCTGAAGGAAATAGAAATGGATTAAGGTTTCAAAGTTAAAAATTATCTCAAAGGAAACTGTAAGATTTCTTAATAACAGAAACATATTCAAACAAAAAAATGTTTTTTTGTTCACATGAAATCATCTGTATTTATAATTGCTGCTGACTTTTGTCAGCATATTTCATAATACTAAATGCATATTCCTTCAAAACCACCAGGAACAACACCACTTCAATTATGTCTAAATGCACCTAATCAACATGAATGTAATTTTCCTCTGGAATTTTTCTTCCGTCTTTTATATCTTTTGTCAACTTATCTTTCTTTACCACAAAATTGACCATTCTACTTGAAGAATGCTATAGACACCCTCTGAAAACGTCTAAAACATTTAAAAGCAAAAGACAGCTTTTCTCTGATTGCCTGTCCCTACAATATAGATTGCACTGAATTCTAGTTTCTACACCTTAAAGATTTTACATTCATGTCAAGTAGCCGAGAACATTCCAGTGTGGTGAGGCAGATGAACCCAGTACACTTGAAGTAAGTATGTCAGATATGATCAGCCCCAAGAAGCACTGAGACCTTTTGAAGCTTATTCAAAACCAGAGCCATAAAAATGGGCACATTAATCAAGCTGGCACTATTATCAGTGGTGTAAGTAGACAGATAATATAACCCCATGACAACACATGAATACCTCAACAAAACAATTTACCCCCCACTCTTGCCACCTGCAGAAATAAGGTACGATTTTCACAGGACACTATGAATTTGAACCCTTCCAATCATAACTACTGAATTTATGCTTGAGTTCTAATTCATATAGTAGAAAGGCAACTCCCTCTGTTGTCTATAAATTAAGCAAGGCGTCACTACAAAAAAGTCCACACTTGAGCTGCAGTATGTTCAGTTCCATATGTCCATCACTGACACTATCGGTACACAAGCAAGAGCTGCACGTACACAATAACAGTATATTCCAACTGAGGTAACACTGAGATAACAAAATGCTGTCTGGCATCGAGTTCAAGGTCAGTCTTTTAAGAATCACTATTTTGGAATTATGTTTTTCATTAGGCTCGTGGATCAGCTAAATAACTATATGCCTATACAAATGTATTAAAACAACCCTGTCCCTCCCAGCAAATTAAACAAATTTAAGGATAATAATACAGACAAATAACTGAAATAATAGCCACTTTTACAAATCAACAGAATTTACGGAGCTGGTTTTACTGAGGAGAGAGACATATTAGCAAAACGGAAAATGCAAAGCTGATTGCAGAAATGATGAATCATCTTTCGCATGACAGTCTGTATTTTATATTGCTTGGTTTTAACGTTTTACCTTTGATATGCTTTAAGAAAAAGAAATAAAAGCTATTATCAATGACTCCTTCACATATTAAGACTGACTTCAAAAAACAGTGAAAAACATATTAATGAACCACCTTTCTTGCTTTGCTTATTGCTATTTTAGAGCTCTCTGAACTAGGGCCAATACTGACAGCTATAGATACACAGTAGCCACCAAGCAACTACCTTGCTGCTGAGTACCAGCAACAGACAAGATAATTATGCTCTGCTCTCTCTCCTATGAATAACTCAGCATTATTAGCACTGCCTTTCCTTTGCATTTTCTTTCATATAAGATGATGCTGGAAAGTGCTAAAAGATGCACAATATGTTTTGTATGTAAAAAAATATTACAAAAATCTGGATTTCAAAATACCCTTATGCTTGTTCCTTGGTACTCACAAATTTATTAAAACTGCAAACGAAAATGCATAAGGTTTTTGTTTTTCTGTTTAAATAACATAAAACAAATGGCATACTTTAAATTCTAATGCATTAAGTATGCAGATTATGCATACATACATATTGCTGCCTTTTTTTTTCTTCATTTTACAAACGCATTCTTTAAAAACAGAAATTCCGTTTTTTAGGGCTAGAAACATTAATCATTTCAGATCAATAGTATCTTAAACATGGTAACAATAAAGATGTTTCTTGTAATAAGGTTTGGATCTAATGTCATGTACAATAATAACCCAAATATTTAGGATTAAAATTATATGCAAACAACATCTCTTTTCCAAAATTTATTAATTTCTGGGTTAGATTCCAGTAATTAAAACATATCGCATTTCTCTTCCTATTCGTCTTTCACTTTATTTGCTCTTAATGAAAGATATAGCTCAGCAGAAAAGAACTAGTAAAAGGTGAGGAATTCTGAACAGAAGGAAACTAACTACACACACACACAAAATAGGAAACCAGAAAATATTGTCAAAAGCACATCATCTCTTCTGAGCTTAGAAGGTACACACTGTATACATAGCTGGAATGCAGTAATATCTGATTTGTAGTCATGAGCTACTTAAAATTCTAAAGCTCCAAATGGAAATGATGCAGAGAAATGCAAGGTGTGAAACAGACTGTTCATCTATTATGTAAATGATGCAATATTTAGGGTAATGTACAGAAGTACCTTCTGATTAGACTTTATTGTTGTAAGTTTTCTAAAAATATGAAGACAATCACAATTTCTGCTCCTCAGTTCTGGGGCAGAAAGACATATTTTAGGTGCTTTAAGGTCAATATAGCTAAATAAAAAAAGAAACTCAGATTGATGAGTTGAACCTCCATAACACCTAGCAAATTTAAATGGAAAATGGAAAATATCTTTTAGTGTTGTTAATTCTAATCATGGCACTAGAAGCCGAGCATCTGAAAATTTTGCCTGCAACTGCTGGCTTTTGTGTGAACCTTTGTTTAAGGATGTATTTGTACATGAAAATTTTGTGTAGTTGAAGGTAACTACTACTGAGCATAGTCCAAGAATATTAAAACAACTGAGTAGACTGGAAAGCAAAGTAGTTTCTCTGGAGCAGGAGTAGTTTGATATAATTCTCATTATATTTATTCATATGTAACAGATACTTGAAATAAAACTCTTCCTTAAATCAACAGCAGTTTCTTTACATTTTTAGTTTACAGAAAATTGTTTAAATATCTAAAACTGTACTGGATTTTTCCCTCCTTATTCCTAAATTTTACCTTCCTGATCCTGGACTTTTTTTCCATGTAATACAATATGAGCAAGTTAAACCAAAAAAGGCAGAACCTTCCACCCATCATCACAACATTTTCTGATTGTGCAGACATACAGAAACTATGTTAGGCGGTGTGCATATATATATATATAAAAGGTGGATTTTTTAATCTAATACAGAAGATAATTTTCACATCATTAGTGGAGCAACTGTCACATCACAATGTATGTGACGTACAGGCCATAGTAAAGAACAGGATATCAGTATTTTTCCAGGTTTTGGTGTGTTTTGAAGAAAAAGAGGGAACATCATATATAATAAATAATGGTATATCTTCAAATGTGCATGTTTAAGTGAGGATGATAACATTTGCTGGGAAGTGTTTTACCTGGACAAATTTTCAGTTTTGTTATTTGGGCTAGGGAGGTTTAGCAAATGACTGAATGAAGCAGAGCTATTGTCACCTAATAATTATGCTTCAGAATATCCTATGCATCCTTCCATTTCAAGGAAGCCTGTGCTTTAGGAATCTGAAAAGACTATATGTCAGAATAATGTACCTGTGAATGCTAACATGAACTTGGAGCTAAAAATTTGAATTCTATTAAAGACAAGACTTCTCAGCCATTTCTGGTTCAGGTAAATCTATCACAGGAACAAGGAAGTACACTGTGTACTGGCAGTTCGACAGAAATAACTGGAGGCACTTACAAAGCTCTGTTGGAGTTCCCTGACTTGGACAGTCATCTGTGTTTGAGTCACAAAACGCTGGACTCATATGCTCACATATTCCATGTGTAAACTGGCTACAAACACTACTCCTTGTTCCAGACTCTGTGGCCTTTTTTATTGGTATAGATTTTGTCCTTACTTTCACTTCAGCCAAGGAAGAACTTGAAACTCGACTGATTTGTGCCATTAGGACCAGTGTTTGTTCCCAGAATATGTCAATAATCTATTTCTCTCTAGTGGATCAATGTGGTGAGCATATTTCACTGTTCTACTCCATAAAAAAAATGAATTGAGATCTAATATATAATACAGGCCTACATTTTGTACTTACACCAGACTCCACTTCTGTGGAGTAAGGCATTCTTACTCCAGCTCAGGTCTCTAAATAACTGGTAGTTTAGATATAGGCAATTGGTCTACAAAATAAGTGCAGCTAAAAATAAATAAATAAATGAACACTTCTATATTCCCACACACGGAAGATGTGTTGGTAGCTGCCAGAAAGCATCATGGGAAAGCAGCTTCCAACTCCTGTCGGTGCCTGCCTGCAGGCAGAGTTATCTCCATTGCTGTGCATGTTCACATCAATTCACATACAAGAGACCAGCTCATACAGGCCCTAGATCTACAGGATTATTTGATGAAAAGGGTATGAAATTCTAGCTCGTACACCAAGGCTTTGCAACGATATTGCATGCAGTGTTTGCATATACAATCTGTGAGTTTAACAGCATTTTTGTATGGAGTTCAGTGATAACAGATTCTAGTTCTCATGCTATGCCATAGATGCATGACCTTACAGACTGCATACCAATATGCTGATATGGTCAAGAGCTGCATGATACATATTCAGTGGCCAAGGAGGAGCTCTGGTTATATTTCAGAGGTATGAGGTAACAGTTCCTTAGAGGCTTTCTCACAGGAATTCCTGTGCAGAATAGAGCTTTCTGAGCATCAGGGTGGTGCCAGAGCAGTTGTTAATGTTGATCTAATGAGCAGATGTTGATGAGCTTTCTCTGACTGATTCAGATTACCCTGTTCCTGTACAAGTCTCCTGCCACTGACGTGAATCCTATGTGGTAGCCACGTTTGAGCTAGTTTAAACTGTATATGGCACAGCTGCAGTTCAAGTAATCTTGCTGTCAACCTTAATTTCACAACCCAATCATGTTAGGCATGACTAACTTGATTTCAGACTAATTTCAGAATGATTTAATTGTGAATATAGGATGCAGGTTATGACCTTGAAAAATACTCTGTATCCAGAAGAACAGACATGACAAAGTGAAGTTTAAGGGTTTTTTTGTTTGTTTTGGTGGGTTTTTTTGTGGTTTGTTTGTTTTTTTTTTTAATTCTAAGAGTAATATAAAGAGATTAATAGTTCTGTGGTTTCAACAAGAAACTAATCAGCTTTCAGGAAAAATTAGGGAGATAAGTCTTGGTAAACCCCTGAAATCAGAAACACCGCCTCAAGAAAAGTACAGTGATTCATGAGACAATCTTCATATGCTAAGGGGGTTGGCAGAAAACACATGCATTTAATTATCTTTTATAATTCAGAAGATCTCCGAAATATCGCTTCTTTTTAGATATAAAAATGCTATGGTGAAAATGGCTTTAAACATTTTCATATCCTATGAAGACCTTTCCAAACTGTTCCCTTCAGACCCTTCATACAGAAGCTCCAATGGGATGGTAAGACAGGTGTTCTCCAAAATGGATATTAATTTTGAAATGATGTATTACACAATATATTTCTTTGTAGCCAATCATCCCACATAAATGAAGCATATGACTTTTATGAAGCAGGCACACAAATTTTAATGTGACAGTGATCTATCTTTCCTTGTGGTGTATGCAGGTTCATGTGTAAAACATGAAAAAAACAGCTGGATGCTGAAGAAAGGCAGCCCTCAAGGCTAAAAATCTAAAGCATTTTACAAACTGTAGGTTAGGAATATACTGATGTGTTTATATGGTAAATGCTTCATGGCAGGGAGTTTTCCTTATTATATCTATAAAGTGCCATTCTTCAGAAATAGCAGGACTGAGTCTGATCATAGTTACAATGGTTTAGGCTAGTGTGAGATGGAGATAAAGCAAAGCAACATGCTCATAAAAGCAAAAAGTGTCAGAATTACAAAATGGGTCCTTGGGCTTTCACAGACAAAGAGGACTTTACTGTGCCATGTAAGCACAGCCCCGCCTAGAAGGCAATGTAGTGATGCAAGAGGCTTTACGTTCAAGCAGTATTTTACTTACGGAACAAAATTTTTAGAAGCAAAATAGCCAAACAGAAAACACCCACTTGAGGGAAGCTTAGCCACCTTCTGTTATACAGACAACTCCTACCAGCTCCAAAGAAGCTGCAGCAAGAGCGTTACACTCACTGGGAGTGGCTCACACCACAATCTTCTCCAATGCTGGAGGCGGTATCTTGGTAAAAATAAAGGTACAATGAGACTTTTGAGGTTCTATTGGAATAGGGTTCGAAAGGAAGACAACTATGTGCCCAAAAGAAAGAACATATTCAAATCAATGTTTCCCTTTTCTCCTATAAAAAACTTACCAATAGTCTGCACATAGGATTTTATTGACATGTAAAGATCCTGCACTAGGAAATGCTGAAGAATACTTCATTTGCCTTTTGTGTTACAGGCAAAATTAAATATGAATAATTTCAAAGCTTTTGTTTTCCATGAAAACTCTTTTGTATCTTCTAAAGGTCTATGCTACCGTACACCTTATTAGCAATCTTAATGAAGCGAAAAGGTATTAGAATGCTTTATATTTTCCATTATTATGGTTATCGCAACTATTATAGTATAGCTGATACGATCATTTTAATAAGTATCCACATTTTTCTTCTCAAAAGATCATCACCAGTTACTGAACAGAAAGGATTTTTATCCCCACATTTCCTTTTATCAATACTCGGCAGCAAGTTAGTATCATATTTAAATGTGGAGCAATTTTATTGTAATCTCACTGGTATCTGACTGTCAGCAAAAGGGTGGTGTAATGGATTGTAATCATTTTGCACAGAGTAAGGACAGGTCTAGCAGAAAATATTTAATTCTAGGTGATAGCTCCTGCAGAGTCAGTAAAGGGCACATGCTAATAAGGAAACTGCAGAAAGGCAGTGGTGATGACATGCTCCCTGAAAACAGCAAGCTCAGCAGATACGGTGCAGCTAATAGAACCATTACTGCCTCATGTCAAGCTATGAAAAATACTAAAGGACAGAGTCATCACAGTGAAGGGAAAAACAAAGCACTTGTATATTATGGTTGGAAAAGCTTTACAGGCAGAACAATGTTAGGATAACAGTGTTATCAAATGCATGAATAAAAATATGCCAAAAAGCTTGCTCAGTGGAAAGAGCAATTTCCCTCTTTTAATTCACTCTATATTCCACATGTTGTAGCCCTACCATTCATTGTATTAATTTTCACTTTGAAACTCATTTCCCACCAAGGCATCTGTTGTCTTCTGCTGACGGCAGCAGGTTTGATTTTCCTTTTCTTTTTTTAACTTCAGTTTATGAAAGTCCACAACTAAAGCATAAAGCACTGCAAATGAAGATGACTACAAGGCAGGAAAAGCATCCAGATGCTTTTACAGAGAATTAATTTTCCAGACTGATTAAAGGCTTCTGTTACCACTGGCAAAGTGTTGGTCAGCTTCTCTCCTTCTAAAACTGGGAGTCTGTCCAGAAACACTGACTATGAATTCTCCAGAAACACTGAGACTATGAAATCTTCATAGCATGCTTGTGTTATGGCAAGAAGCACTGCAGCTGGTCATATTATATACAGGTAAAAATCTGTCTCCATCTCACATAATATTTCCATTTTTAAATCCTGCTCACCAAAATTTTACCTCTAAATTCCAGATAGATGAAAAGAATGAATATACCCAATCAGGCATGCACAGGTATTTAGACATCCAACATTCACTAAAGAACCCAGTGGAAAATAAAATCTTCATGGCCATTTTTCTAACAATGTTTTTCAAGGCAAAATGATACTCTCATTTTCCACAAAAACATAAACTATCTCCTAATGTATCAGACAGAATATTACACTTGCATATTTGTTGGTTTCAAGGGGAAAAAAATATTCATTGCTTGTGGTCCCTCTCCCTCACTTATGTTCTTGAATATAATGAGCTGGACTCCAAGCTGACTCACTGCTTAAGGAAAAAGCCTAACAAATGCCAGACACAAGAGTAAATCTCTATCTTTGCACTCTTTGAAATTGCAGTGCTGCTAATGGGATCTTTGTTTTACTACCAAAGGGTTTAATTAGCCAGGATTGTTAGTGAAACAAGTGTCTAACAAAAAGCCTACCAAGTCTATGGAGTCTTTCTATTGGCTTCCATTGATGCTGACTTTCAAATCAACGGTGTTAATTTGATGATTTAAATCCATAACACCACATCTTGGAAATCAAGATTTGCAATGTGTTTCTAAAGTTTTAATTTTATATTATTGAAAATTACCAAAAAGTTGACAGCTTTACCATTTGCTGAAGAAATATTTCAGAGTAAATTTTTGTGTTATTTGTCATTATACTGTTCTCTTAATTTGCTACTTAGGACAAGCTGAACATCAGAGGACAGCTCAGAAACCTCATAAATAGTCCTCTGGAATATGCAGTTTATGATCCCTGTTCTTCCTTCTCTTTTTACACTATTCAGCAAGTATTTCCATGGGATATCACTGGACACAGCACATTTGTGCACTTCTTGCCCCTGTTCAAGCTGTCAGAAACACAGAACCACCACAAGAAAGAAGTCAATTACGAATTATTCTCTCTACATTAATGTGTGTCAGTTGTCATAAAGATTAATTGTGTTAGGAAACAATAAGTACACCTGAATTTCATTTATAAGGAAGAGTAGGGTAAGCACATTTTCAAAGAACTTGGTCACTCACGTCCATGGGCATTCTTTACCACTTACACATTTTTGTCCTAAATAAGCCTCAAGTAATTAGTTTCAACCTGGCTCAGATTACTAAATCATTGAAATCAAAGGCTAGTTAGAAACAACATACAATTTCCTTACTTAGTGATTTGCACTGCTATAAAGGTCTCTTTTAGAACCTGGGAGCAACCCTGCAAACCATGGTCATATGAGAAATGATTTTGACATGAATAGACCCATTATGTCAATGGGGCTACTCATGTGAACAGAGACCCATGTCAAAAAACCACTGAGAATGCACTCTTTTATATGTTCTTTCATCTGTATGGATCAGCAAGGGAGTGCACGTGAGGACTACTATGTGAAATAGTATGCTTTTATTTCAGTATGCTAACCATATTACATATTATTTCCCATTAAAAAACCCCTATGGTACACCATACTCTCGCTTTATCTTTAAATTTGTTAAGTAATATTCCAATGGCAGATGCTTTTCACTCCAGACATGATTTTAATACCACGGTAATTAAAAGACACTGTACATTTATCTTTTCTTCCTTTGAAGATTCCTGTTGAAGATTTTTCGTTGCAATAAAGCTTTATTAAACTTTTGCTCATCAATACTGTTGTTTCATTAATGCCCACATGTCTATAGGGACTGATATACTCATGTTTTGTTGAGTGAGGTTCTGACCCAGCAGTGCTCAGAGAAAACGAAGGTGCATTAAATGGTTTGGGGATTTTTTTTCTAGTATATCAGCTAAAGAGAAAATAAAGATGCCAGAGAACATTATAAAGATACTGTAGTCTCCATCATTACCACATCAACTATTCTCCTAACTGGATGTATTTCCATTATAACTTTGTCATATATACAGGCTAAACATTGTTGCTGCCATCTGCCAAAATGTTTAGCATTAAGACAGCATGCCTGTGGTACTCCAGCTTGTGGCTGCGGGAAGAAAGTAGGAGAAGTTGCCATCTGCTTCTTTTTGTGCTTCTCTGCATGTAGATTACATAGCAAGAGTATGGAGGAGATCTTTCTTCCTCTGGAAAATATTGTCAGACTATAAAAATGGCTCTGACAATTTACTGCCACTTTCGCAATAGCAGAAGTTGTGTACAGGGAACGAGCTTCACCACTCTGTAAAAAGTCAAAGTCCTTCAGTGAGATTTAACTGGCACTTGAGTATGATACTGACTTTCTGTACACATATTTGCTTTATCCAAAGGCAGACAAATGTGAAAATATCTCCATGCACTGTTCTACTAATGCACTTGTGCTGCTGTGCTGTCCAGGCCAGAGGACTATTTAGGAGATAGCCTGCAAAGATATCTGGGTTGCTTAGGAGAAATGAAAGAATTTTAAAAGATATTTTCTTAAATATATGAATTCATGTATCTTCACAGGAGAAATTGTCTTCCTTGTTTTCCTAATAGATTTGGGGGGGGGGAGGGAAGGGAAGGGAAGGGAAGGGAAGGGAAGGGAAGGGAAGGGAAGGGAAGGGAAGGGAAGGGAAGGGAAAGAGGAAGTTGGTTTTTTTTTAATTACAGTAAGAGCTATCATATTATTAATCTCTAAATGAATTGAATCAGGGTGAAGTAATTTATCATCATTTCAAGCTAGTCTCTGAGAAACTATGTTCAGGGCTCCATTCTGGTTCAGCCTTTAAATCTGGCTACAGTGAGGTGAAAAAGTATATAGCATTATCAGAACCCAGAAAGGTGTCTAGGGAGCAGGAGGGAGCAGAACTGCTCTGCTTCTGAGAATGGAGAATTTGCTTGGCTGTTGAGGAAGTACAACTTCATGGAGTGAAACCTTCTCTCAGATGCTCCTTCCTGAAAAACTCTTGTTTTGTTTACACACAAAGCTTGATCCTTTTAATAATACCTGTATACTTATAGCCATGCTTAGCTGGACTGTAGATGTAGACATCTTAGTATTACAAACCAGACCAATACGGCTGTAAAGAAAGGGTCAATACCTTTTGGTGTGAGTCACCAAAGCTACTGCAAGCTATTGCACACATTAATGTTACACTATTCCATTGGGAAAAATATCATGCTCTTATATAAAATAATTTAACTGACGTAAAATAAAATACAGTCAATATCCAGCCTCCATTAAAATTTGAAGCATGAATAAGGTCTCCACAGCCTTATCTTAATTTTCAAACTTTGCAGCCTTAGAGAAGGCTAAGTACAATAAAGCCTGTTGTTAAGACTTTACAGTTGTCATATTGTATTATGTTATTATAACATTAAATGGTTACTACAATGAGACAGATGAGAGAAAACTGGAAATAGTCCCTCCAGACAGTTAAAATGTACAAACTTCACTTTTCATTTCATGGGAAGAGAATCTTTTCTGCTTTCCTGTAAAATAACGTTTCAATCACAGTTGCTGAAGAGTCGCAAACAGCTGCTCACCTCATATGTACATGAAAGAACAAAAGCACTTCAGAGCAAGGGCCAGAAGAACAAATATTCTCCCACCATTGTGAAGTAGCTTTGAAAGCAGATAGTTCTTAACTGAATTAGCTGAAAATAGTTGCAATCTCTATCTCATCACATAGTAAAAATAATAAACTTTCCAATCTTTCAGAATATTTGTCTTTTCAGTTTTTGGAGCTGCTAACAGACAAACTATTAAGTAGCTTAGATAAACATGTTTTTATTATATTCCCCCTGTTCTGTTCTCACTGTTTCTATGATGGCTCATTCAGGTTAGCTTACTCACAATGGCTTAACTCCTTATTGCCCTTATTAAAATAGGCATAATATCCTTCAGAATCAATTTCATATGTCTGTGTATTCATGCAAAACTAGTCATGTTATCATCATGTTTTGTAGAGAGGTGCAGAGAAGAGGGAATAATAGGGAAACTGAATAACCATCAAAGATGGAGTTGAGGTAGAAAAGCAAGTGCAAGTCTGCAGTCTATGAAAGCAAGATGAAGATGTGACACTGAAAGCATAAGAAGGCATAACAAGTCAATCCTCAGCCAAGTGACTTTGGGAATTAATAAAAATATAAGGTGGATACAGGCATACTTAACTTCCCACTTCTGTGCAAATATGTCTTTAAATGTCCTTGTCAGTGTGAGTACTTGCCAGCTATGAATACTTCATTTTTATTTTTACAGTGGTGAACGAAGGAGGAGATAACTAACATCACAGGACTTCTGACTAGCATGTAATCTTTATAACTGGCTAGTGGAACACTACACCAGTATGAAGAACCACTGCACATTGCTCTACAGCTCTAAGGAGGGTGTATCAAGTGGCCTTCTAGCTCACAACCCACTGTAGGTGCTGCTATCTCACAGAGATAGGAAGAATTATCCAGTTATCAATGACAGCCAGGAAAACTCCTTAATGTACTGAAGGACAGTGATGAGTGAAGCTGAAATTAAAATTATCAGGTTTCATGTAAACAGTTTTACAAAAAACGTAAGAAGTATTTCAGAAAATGCAATTCTGAATTTGGACATCATGTAACTTATCAGGGAAAATTTTCTCTAATTTTAACAATTTGCCTTTGAAAAAAAGACTTAGTAACCCACATTGAACCTATTTATTCCTAGAACATAACTTCTTCCTTCATAGATTTTGGGGACATGTGATTTGCAGATGAATCATTTAATTTGCCCTTGTTAACAAAGGTACAGAATTCTATTTTTACTTTGTCTATTTAAATTACATCTTAACAATGTGAAACTCTCATATAAGCACCAAACATAAGCATTTAATTCCTCATACACTCAATCCCCACATCATCACCAGGCCAAGACAATACCACTGAATCAATATCCTGACAAATTAACTTGATGTATCACTCCATGTAAATCAGTAACAATTATGGTAAAATGCTAAGCTAATGGGTATATATTACAGATGGAAATTACACTTGCCCATGAAGGGTTCGTTACAGACAAGATTTTAAAATCAAATGTTCCTCTGCCAAGCTAAGTTGTAGGATTTGGCTATATAGAAACTGAATACATACCCTTGTTTTATTTATAGCAAAAGACAATGGGTTTTGAAGACCAGTGTATGAATTGGTGTGTAGTCAATATATAATATGTATAGAATGCCAATTAGAAAAATGTTTAATTCTACAATGAAATATAAGGGCCTCCCTGATCCCACACTTTATTTCCTTATGTGGAATTCTTAGGGTAAGGGAGTCCAAAAGCGAAGAAAATTCAAATATTTCTCTTTTAGAAAACTAAATTATGAGGGTAAAATTTATCTCTATTATGCACAGGGAAAAAAAGCCAAACACATAAATACAGAGAAACAAATATTAAAATTTGAAAGACCAAAAATGAGTGGAAGTGCTATCATGATTTATTCCTTTGTATTCCTGATTATTTTTAAAAGAAGGCACTTCAGTCACCCCAACAGTTACTAAACTAGCACAATTTGTCATTTAATATTTGTATAACGTTGCAGTGGTTTGGATCTTTTGCTTTCCTAATCCATGTCAAGTTTTAATGAGAACTTTATTAGTAGAATCATTAGCTTAAGATCCTCATTTCTCAGTATCAAATGCCTTTATTACCCATAAGACACTTATTCCTTATGTGCCTAGAATAATAGTCCCTGGTCTATGACTGAATACTTCTGAGTCAAGAAAAACAGTTAAAGCGAGTTCATTGAATTTTACACTGAATGAAAGCATTAGCCTGGATAGGGAGGTAACAGGAATTTAAATACAGGTCTTTCAAATATGTTCTAAATGTGTTTATGACTATTTAAACTGACAAATTGTCCTTATGTAATTTATATGTGTCTGTAGAAAATAAACTAATGTACCCTTAGAATAGTATCCTTTATAAAACCCTCTTCAGCTGCATACAGGTGTTCTTCAGTCACCTGTAAAAAGATCTTTATTGTTTCAACTATTCTGGCCCTGTATGCTACTGTGCAGACAGAGTACTAAAATGCATGTGATTTATTAATATTGAAAAAGGCTAAGAATTTTATTATTTAAATCTTATATTAAATTCTGTCAGAATGATATTTGCACAATGGAGTGGTGTATCATTGCTCAGGATTCACGTTTGCTTGTCTGTTTTCCTAAAAGAATCTTGTCAACTAGAAAACTGCATATTAACAAGTAAGTGTCATCTCACCCACTTAAGGAGATGAATATTAAAATCACGTAGTTTTTTTATTTAAAAAAATTTCCTGATGCCCAAAGCACCCTCTGTCTTCATATATGAATCAATTTTGCTGAAATTTTATTAAAATATTTCAAAAGGGCTTGTTGAAACTAAATGGCAAAAATACATTAAATGCAAAAAAATTAAGAATGTAAACTAAAAGGAGAAAAAAAATTGAGAAAATAATGAGTAAGAAGATGTAAAGAAACTAAAAAATAGTTGTTGAGTGTGTCTTTAATTTTTACTCTTAGTGATTCTTACCTAGTTATTATATAGGGATGTAGTTCTTATACATACATTCAAAAATTATTTTCATTCATTCAATCTATATGTAAATCTTTGTTTCAATTTTATACTTTAAAAGCAAGGGGGTTTAAATCATCTCTGGAAAGAAACCAATAAAAAATTCTTAAGAAAACAGGAATCCATAATTAAAAGCATTTTGTAAATTTACTGAATTTTTTGTATTTTATGCTTTACAGAGGATCTTCATACACAGTATCTATTTAAATAAGGAAAAATTCTATATTATTAATATGCACTTGTATCTTTAAAACAACTTCTATTTATTGGAAATATCTATAACACACCTTCACAGTCAAAAAAATAAAAAAGCCATTTCTAGTTTGATAGTATGATAATCAACTGCAAGGGGCCTGATTTCAAATTAAAGCCCAATAATGGAAAAGAGAAAATCTTAGCTGAGCAACGGATGGTGTAGGGAGAAAAAAAAAAAAATGGAGTGCCATTATCACAGAAGAAGGGACAGACTAGATGAAACTTCAGCTGCATTCCAAATATAAACAGTGCAGTGAAGGATAAAATGAATTAAAAGTCATTTAATGAGCAGGAAGCAGGAACTGGTATAGTAAGACAATTTTTTCTCCTCAGGTTACAGAGGAAGGGAAAGCTGCAAAAAGATTAATGTAGACTCAATAAAGCATGCTCTCAGCATATGTAAAATAAAGAATTGATTTTATCTTTGCTGAATCCTGTGCAGCATTTCAGTAACTCAAGATTTCCTTGAAAACAGGATGTGCCTCAGTACCTCATTAAGCATCATAGTTTATGCCATTTTATAAAATCTGCATATCTATTACTATAGATATAAACATCTCAAGCCAGTATTGAAATGTGCGTAGTTACTGTACCAGGTCAGTCTGCAGGTTATATTCTTCACCCCAGACAGATATGGAAAGATTTTCAATCACCTGTCACGTGATGACAAAAATCAATTGCTTTTTAGACTAAGCAATATTTTAAATGAGCTCACATTTTAATGTCACCCCCAGGACAGAAAAAAAAAAAAAAAAAAAGAAAGAATGAAATAATTCCTCATCCAACATTTATTTAATGCTTAAAATGTAAAATTATTTACAATGCAGGAAATATCAATATAAAGAAGGTTTTTCTTTTTCTCAACATTACGTTTTCACTATCTTGTTTGCCTTTATGTACTTACATCACTTATGTATTAACCATCAACATCCTTTTAATTTTCTAATCAAAAGAATGACTATATTTATAGCATTTAGAGAATTTAGTATGGGAATGTTTACTAAATTTGAGAAATAGGTAAGTCACCTCCTTGCGAATCCATGAATAGTCTATAAAAGCAAGTAACAGGGACCCATCATTATGTATGTATTAAACTCTCAGCAAGCAAGCAACCACATGGAAGCCAGTGGAGCTATATAAACTCAAATGCGTGATGCAATACATAAAAAAATAAGCCACTAAGAAAGTAGAAAATCAGCTTTAATACCATTCTCTGTAAGAAAGAGACAAGTAGATCTCGTATCATTTATGTCAAGTCAATGGAAAACATGTAAAGGGCTTTATAACAGGCCAAGCAGACAAAAACTGTCTTCTGACACATCTGTAATGCTCTGATTTAAAGGAGAGGAAAAAAGCAAGCTTGTTTTCCTCTTTCTAAAAGTCATTAAGCTTTTTTTTCTTGGATTACCCCAGCTCCTAATCAGGTAGCAAAACTAGTTTTTTCAGCTTTCAAATGAGAAAAAATATTGAATTTTTCTTTCCAGCACTAGCTAGTGAGAAGGGCAGTGATTGCCTCAGATTCGTAAGTAGAATGTAGTGGAAATAATGACACAGTAGGAGAAAGATGAATTAAAATTCTGTTTTCCTGGACACAACTCATCTTACAGGCTTGTTCCTCTCTATAAGGACCCAAATGGCTGCTTAAACTCCATGAAGATCACGTTATCTAAAGACAGTTGCCCGTATGCTCTCTCTTTATGGACTCTTAAGGAAAGATTCTGCATTTCATCTTGATGTCAGCAGAATTATTAATGAGCAATTGGATGCATATATGTCCTTGGCCATATAATACTTAAAAGACTTAAAGATATATAAAAACTTATAAAAGGTATAATATAAAGTCTTACAATACTTTAAAGCATTAAATGAAATTTCACTAAAAATATGTATTATTATTAAAGAACATATTAATGCTGCTTCAGTAACACTAAATGAAACATTAGATAATTTATTAAAACATTATACAATAATTAAGAATATCATAAGAGTAGTTTGTTATGCAAAACAAATACCACTTCACACAGTCTCTTTATATTCTGAAAATCCCACAACAAGCTGAAAAATGATTACTTGGATATTGATGGTGTAAAGGATGCAAACTACACCTGACCATAAGACCTATATGCTCAACAAACACTGACAATAACAGATTTTGGAATGCAATTGAGAAAAATGAGAATGTCAGAATTAATTACAAACTTTTCTAAATTTCACAATAACAGTATGGTTTCTGTAGCTTTTGAAAAAGCAGCACAAGCCACCTGCATTTACATAACCTGTCACAGAAAGGACTACCTCAGTTCTGAGAGCACCACACATCCGAAGTACTGCACAGTGTCATTATTCAGCAGCAGAACAAATTTTGATTTGAGGCAAGAACTGTCAGCCTTCCTAACAACAGTGAATAATGTCACCAGTAAAAGATGCACAACAGGGTGATCTCTGCAGTTCACAGTATGTTGTTTCATAGAGCAGACTGCATGAAAAACTTCAAATGTCTTACAACAGGGATACCCTGATCTCCATTCTATGTAAAATGAGATATGTGTAGTACATCATTTGAACTGAAGTAAGAACGGGTAAGGAGAAGGATGTCGGCACTCTGAGAAAGTCCCTGCAATACAGTAAGGCAAAGCTCTAATTTTACAGAAAACAGGACCTACAGGGAACCTGACAATTTTGCTGTAAATGCCTGTCAAGAAACTACCAAAAAGGTATTTGCAATTCTTTCACAATGGCCATATATGCATGGCTAAAATTCCAGGAGCTGAATACAGTCGAAATTACAATTTGGATCCATCTTAAACGATCTTACTCCTGTTCTTCTCTCCACAAAATCTTGCTATAGGTAAAGTTAAGACTTTATTCCAAATCTATATGTGATAACTTACTCTTGCTTTTGGCCCTTTAGAAATGTCACAGAATCATAGAATGGTTAGGGTTGGAAGTGACCTTAAAGACCATCTAGTTCCAACCCCCCTGCCATGGGCAGGGACACCCTCCACTAGACCAGGTTGCTCAAAGCCTCATCCAGCCTGGCCTTGAACACTTTCAGGGATGGGGCATCCACAACTTCTTTGGGCAACCTGTTCCAGTGCCTCACCACCCTCTCTGGGAAGAATTTCTTCCTGATATCTAATCTAAATTTCCCTGCTTTCAGTTTAAACCCATTACCTCTTGTCCTGTCACTACAGACCCTTGTAAAAAGTCTGCCCCCAGCTTCCTTGTAGGCCCCTTCAGGTACTGGAAGGTGCTATAAGGTTTCCCTGGAGACTTCTCCAGGCTGAACAAACCAAATTCTCTCAGCCTTTCTTCATAGGAGAGGTGCTCCAGCCCTCTGATCATCTTCGTAGTCCCCCTCTGGACTCGTTCCAACTGGTTGATATCTTTCTTATGCTGAGGGCTCCACAGCTGGACACAGTACTCTATGTGGGGTCTTACAAGAGCAGAGTAGAGGGGGAGAATCACCTCCCTTTGACCTGCTGGCCACACTTATACATATATCATATATAAATAAAAGGCCCAGTGAAGATCTTCCCCATACCGTGAGGATACACACACAATTTGTGTTTCAGTTCTGTCACTCTATTTGAAATACTCCTCTCAAACCCTTTCCCACTGACTCCCGTTCATAAAAGTGCTGTGAGCATATACACTGTAATTTGGTAATCCCATATTCTTGTTAGGACGCAGCAGCAGCCTTGGCTGAAGTGCTCCAGTGATCTATTCAGTGTTCTAAAGAGCTCTCAAACTCCATACCTTTATCTCTTCTCCTGTTGCAATATTGACTTCTGAGAGGTAAGTTTGAAAAGACACGAACAAAGGTGAAAATGCCCATAGCAGTGCTGCCAGAGTGGAGGCACTCCTGCCGAAACAGAATGCTTACTGTATCATGCAAACTTCCTCTATACCCATGCAGATCAGAACCACAGACAGTATTGTATTTGCTATACACTTCAGTAAGACCAGCCACCCTAGAACACAGAGGTGGAGTCAAAAAAATGGCAATCCAATTTTGAGCACATGTATTTCCTGCACCATTAAATATATATGTATTAGAATAGCGAAGCAAACAGAAGTATGCACAACATAACATACTTTCATAACAGCATTACAGAAAGCAAATGTGTGTAAATAAAGGCCAATGAAATTTAAAAAAACTAAAATAGAAAAAGTAGGCTTTTTATAACTAAGTTTGGAAAGGCAATTAAGGCTTGATCAGAAGGAGAAATGCAAGTAGGCTGTTTCACAGAACTATACAGAAGAACATGTTTTCACACCAGCAGGCACGACTCTGTAGGAAGGGATGGGGCAGGTGTTAGAGGAACTGGCTGAGAAGCAAAGCAAATGAAGATAGATGAATGTTTGAAAAGCTTTTAAAATGTTCGGAGCTTGAATGGGAGTCAGTGGAAAAGTATGAGCATCAGGCTGCCATTGCCACAGGGGTAATTAATGAATCTTAGTGGTAATTAGTGGTGTCTGTGAAAAGCAGAAAGCAACATTTGACAAAGGCTGGACTTAGAAATCAGTTTCTTAAGAAGGTACGGTCCAGGAAAGAGGCAAAGAGGTCTCAGTCCTAAGGGTATATATGAAAAATGGAACAACAACTCTGGTGAAAGTTTGGCTAATATGGCGAAAGAATTATGTGAAGAATAATTAAGTTCAGGGTCAGTGTGAATACTGATATTCTGGGATCATACAAGCCCAAACGTTGCATCAGAAAGGATGCAGGGCTGTTAGATCCTCTTGCCAAACAAACAATTTTTCTTTGTTATGTTTATTTGAGGGAGGCTGAGACCATGTAGCCATCTAAAGCAAGTTACTAGAGAAGGATGGATATATTAAACTCCATCAAGTATTGACCTGTGAAGACTAAAACCATAAGAAGAGGGAAAAAACCCAACATATATTCATTACTGTGACATATATCCATTACTGTGAGAATGCATTAAGCCTAATATGAATAAGTATACAGGTGTCCAGTTCAGAAACATACAAATGCACCTTTTGTTATTAAGAGATCTGTCTTAATTTTGAAAACAAGAAAATTAACTTCCACAGTTATATATGTCATGATAAAGAGGAAAAAGTTAAAATTGCACCTTTCTTGTTTAATTGCCTGATGAACTTAGCCAGATGTCAGATGAATAGTTTCTTATTTTCATGTGTTGTTTTCAAGGGCCAGAACTAGTCTAAATAGCAATTATTATGTTCTTATTAGTTAGATGTTCCAAACAAGAATAGTAACTAAGGAATACCACATGAAAAGCCTCCCTTCACTAATATAAATTTAATTTAGACTATATTCATGAAAGTTTCAAACTTACAAGATAAAAATGTCACTTTAAATGTTAATTTTAAGTAAGTATTAAAGGTGCAAAATAAAAATTGAATATTATAGTTCTATCATTTTCCATTAGGAAAAAAAAAACAAACCCACACTTCTCATGAAGTCCAAGTGATAGTCTTTTTATTAATTCTACCAATAATATTCCACAGTGGACCCAGACAGGCATCTTTAGAATACCTTGCAAAGCCTTCCTTCTTGCTATTCCAAGGGAATGGTCCTTCAGTTCTAGCATGGATTTCAGTAAAGCTATAGATTTTATATGGAAGATGATCCAATATGTGGTAGTATTAAAGATAACAATATAAAATTTCAAAATAGGTAGAAAGACTTAAAGGGAAACAGATAACAGAGAGACATATCTATCTAGAATGTTAATTGTGACAGTTCAAACCAATCTCCCACATCCAACTGGGTTAAATAAATTGATGGTTAATATACAATATAACAACTGAAATTGTACTATGCTGCTTACAGCATTCTCTGCTTACAGCAGCACAGAACTACCTTTTTCCCAGTGAAGCAACAGAGATAATACACCTTAGACTTCTCTAAGCATAACGGAGATGCATTGTAGCAGACTAGAACATCACAAGGACTCCTCATCCTCCGTTTCATTTTGGGTTTGCACAAATAAGCAGTGCTTTACACATTAACTGTGTGGAAACCTGTACAATTCTTATGTCGGAAGAAGTGTTGGGCACCCCAGGAATACTAGGAAGACATACAGAAAACTTCTCACATAACAGACTACTTCCCTTCAACTCATTCAGGTATTACTATTCTGCCCTACTATTTTAACTGGGAGTAGAAAGTCAATTACCAGAAAGAAAGGATTTGGAACTCCAAACAAACCTAATTTCTGTATCAACGAATTGTAGATTTCCTTAGTGAAAATAGTAGATTATATAGTCCGAACAGTTTCCTTCAATAATTTTCCCTTAGATTAGATTAGTAAACTCAAGGAAAGAATTCAGGGGTCCTAACTGGAATGCACTGACAGAATTTTGAAGTTTTACATGCTAATACAAGGAAAGATGAAACTTTTAGTGAGATGCTCTCAACTTTCATTTCTGACAAACCCACTGGAATTCAGAAAAGCTAGAATCTTAACTCCCTACTGTATATGACTCCCAAAGCTTTGTACTCAAGTATCAATGAGTGATTGTCTTTTCATTACGCTACCAATAAAACTGACAGCTAAAATCAGAATTTTTATAGATGTATGTCATAGAGACTGTATGCAAACATAGGCTTCCTATCACACATATCTTTTTGGCTGCTGATTAATAAGGATATCAGATGATTGGGTAGACTGTGATGCAGTGATGCTTTCCTTTGGGGATGGAAAACAGCAGATATTGTGCACATATATTCTTCCTCTGATGGTTCAAAATTACATTATACAAGCTGAAAATAGTCCCTACAGCCTGTCAGAGACCCAGAAAACTGTCTCCTCCACAGTCCTATATTGTCACGCTTGACCATTAAGCAATTTCCCACCCTCTGCACACCCACGAGAGATATTCTACTCTATGAGCCTCGAAAATATTGAATGAGATTAACACAGCCATCAGAAACATACATGCTATTCTCTCTGTAGTACTGACGTTTTTCTAGCTCTGACTGGAGAATAGTATGAGGACAAGAGGTATGAACATTCCGGTCTCAACAAGCTATTGCTGTTGTAATCAATTCTCAGCAAGACAGTCGTCCTTTCCTCATCCCTTTCTCTCTCACTTCTGTCATTTACCTTTTCCTCACATTCAAATTAGCCTAAGGCTCCGGCAGGGACTAACAAAGCCCAGCTTCCGATGACTATTTCTGTCTGGTGGCCAGCCCATGACTGCAACTTGGACAGCTGTGCAAATCTGACCCTTGGTAGCCAAAGTTTATATCGCAATGTTTTCAAGACAGCTATCCCTTTGACAGTTCCTCAGAGTTCCTCTGAAGCACTAGAGTGGCAAACACAAAACTCACTTTCAAAAAGATTAATCTGGTATAACTGTGAAAAATACACACTCAAAGATCATATGCTTAGGTGAGAAATAAATGGCAAAGACAGGACAGGTCAAAAGCACAGTTAGTAAGCATCATTTCATGCTGCTGATGTCACACTACTTTCCACACAGGATCTGGTGGATGAGGGAAGAAAAATCCAGGTATATACACCAAATTCGAATATACACTGGCCAAGTTATTTTTCTTACGGATTTCAAAAGCCATATAATGCTGACTAGTCCACAACAGCTGTGCATGCTCCTCTCTCCAAAAATGGGTTAACTCTGCAAAGATCAGCATTAACTCCCACACACATTTCTGCTGGAAATCTATCAGGTTGCTAGGGTAGCATGCTGTGCATAAAGGCAGCTCCCCGGCTGTGTACCCTCCCTGCAGGCACACGAAGCCCTAATTATGAGGTATATATACAGAAGAGTTTCTGTGGTCTAAGGAGAAGCATCAACAAATACACTACTTCCTTTGCTCCATGAGTTACAGACCCTTTGAAGCATTTTTCTGCTCCTTTGCTTATGCTTGTATCACTGTATGGGAGTATTCACTTTTATCATTCCGACCAAACATACCTAATTTCTTGCTCTTACTCTTTAATTGTTCTGAATAGCAAGCAATAAACTAAAAACTGAAAGGGGATGATACTGTGCTGTGACAGCAGGACTGTGCCTGCCCTGTTTCGTTATCAATTTAGATGTTAATGAGACTTTTTTTCTTTTGGCAAAGTCATTTGAAGTCTATATAAGAAATAAGAAAATACCTCTTGAGTTTTTGTTACACATTTGCACTATACACCTTCTTTTTTTTTTTTACTCTGTCTCCTGATGGGGAGTGGAGGGTAGTTTCTCTCTTCCCTTCAAGTTCTGTTTCACTTTGTTCCTGCTGTACCTATTTTAAGACTTCTTTGCCTCCTACTACCCAAAAACCTCCTAATTTCTTGAAGTCCAACATTAAATCATTAAGGGTGAGCATAGGGATGACTTCAGCATCCCTACATGCTAACCAGTATGTCTGCAGTTAAATGCAAAGGGTGGCACAACTATCTACTCCTGGCTGCCAAGGGCTTATATTCTATTTCCATCACATTCTCTGCTGCTCCAGAAGGAAAATTACGAGACTGAGATTCTTCTGTAGCACTAAACTAGCACATAAATCTAATTGCCAAATACTTTGAGAGTCTATGTATGCCAGCATGGACAATATTCCACATGTCTTAAATAGTCAACTATACAACCATGCAGCTTTCTAGAATATCAGTGTTGAGAAACAGAACAAAACAATCCTGGCACTGAGGAAGAACCATAGATGAATTTCTTGAACAGCTGAGAGGCACTGAAGTATTACCCTTTAATATACAGTACAAATCCTTTCCGAACCCACACAGGTTAAAAAGGCTAGTTGTCATATTTGTTTTATAGCTTAGCATCTTTGCTTTCTTTATGTTGAAGATGCCCTGAACATATATCCTCACAAGTATAGCTATATTGGAATAAGGAGGTCGAAAGATTTATAACATTGCCAGAGCTGTCATACAGGTTATGAATGGGGAATGTTTCATCATAGGAACTATGAATGTATTCTGCTTACAAGTTCTTTATAAGTACATTTTTATCTATTTATTTATTTTTAACCTAAACTACAAATATCAGTGCTTGTGAAACTAAAAGGTAAATTATTCATAGCAATTAGAACAGCTGCTTTGCCTCTGTCTTGTGGGTGGAAATCACAGAAAAACATAACAAACATTGACAGTATTAAGTTTGAAACATTTGCAGAATTTTCATGCATGAGTCTTTGGTTTCTTACATCTAGCTTATGTAAATCAAGCCCTCCCTAGTTCCTTTCTACTTTTTTCCTATACTCTCATCTAGGGCTTCATCTGAAAGGTCTTCATCTCTTTATGCGTCACACATCACATCATTGTGTGTAAGAGGGGAGGAATTTCTTTAGGTTTGCTAGGCTAGAATTCATCCCCCAAAAGACATGAAAGACAGTAAGACCTAAGTAAAACCTTAAGTCACATTCCACTACTATGTTTACAGTATTTTTTAAGTATGTACACCAATCACTGCATGACTCTTATTTTAGCCAAATACTTACCCCATAACAATTATGATGTTGTAAGTGGTTAAGTTTTGCAGTTCTTTCATGAAGAGTTTCAGCAGGCAATATTCACCAGGAACAAACCCCAAGCCAGCAACTTTGGGATACAAATCAAAATATATAGTTCTCTGAAAACCTACAAATGTGCTCGTCCTTTCAGGAAAACAAAAAAAGGCAAAGATTCTGAGGTCATTTATACAAAAGACCCAATCATTCTGCTGACAGGGGAACTCTTCAGAGAAGAGGAAAACTTCTCATATTTAGAGGATGAAGCCCTTATATGGAACAGGGACCAAGGGTACTTCAGGTTTAAAAATATTAACAGACTAAAGATTTCCTGCCTTGGCAATACTGAGAATAGTATTTCTAGCCTCTAGGGTGCTCTTGCCAAGCAAGCACCTTAAGTACTTGGAAAAAGACCATTAGGCAGGTTGTAAAACTATACAGAAGATTTTGTCTCCCTAAGAATCTCTTTGAACAAACAACTTGCTTAAAACTCCTGCTTCTATGTCAGAATAAATAAATTATACCAAGAAGTTATAATCTCCTAATCAGCCTACTCAAGCATTGTTACTTCTTCACAGCATCTTAAGAGTACAATGAAACTGCCCTCCTGAAAAGTACAGCATCAACAGTGATCAATAGCAGTCAAGGAATTCTAGTTTTGTGCTCACTTCAGGATACTTATTATCTTATATTTTTAATTTAACACATAATAAAAATGATGCTATACAAAAGTGAAATGGTGTCAAGTTTCTAGGGTAAAATATAAAACTCACTTTCTAAACTCGATCTTTTGTGCTCAGTTTTTAAGCCTTCATTTTGTTGTAATTGTTTTTTTGCCAGAAGAGAGGGTCTTTCCAGCTTCCCCTCTCAGGCATGGATGAAAGTGAAATATTTCTGTGTAGGATTTAACTGTATTTCAAATCAGTAAGTTTCTGTCAGCATCCTCCACTTAAGAGGTATTATTAATTTGTGCTGGATTAAAGTTTGAGAATTGAAACCAATTTACACAGAGACAAAAACATTCCATTTTAGGGAACCATGTTAGGTTTCATTCATCTGTGGTTTTTCTCCACCTATCTTCTTTTGGCATTACAGTGAGCAGCCCTGTTTCAAGATATCAGCTGTCTCATCCATCTTCTTTGTATTCCTCCACTGGAGTGTTCACTACATACATATACAAATGCAAAAGTAAGAAACAGAAAAAATCCAAAATTGTCTCCAATATGTGAGCTTAGTGAATGAAGAAAAACCTCTATGGGGACAAACACAGGGAGAAACTAACTACTGCTTTTAACATTTTCTTTCAAATGGAAGCTAGTTTGCCCCGGGCATTTTTCTTTAGATATTGTGTGCAATACATATTTTTGTCCATTTATATTCATCAGACCTAAATTTGGAACCTGCTATCAAGCCAACAAAGAACCAGAGACAGAATCTTAACTACTGTGTTCCTCCTGTGTATGATAATGTTATCTTCATGACTGGAAATTTTCTTGATGTCCTTGTAAGGGGTGAAGATTTTATCAATCTGTCTGAGTGAGATCAGCAATGAACATTCAGGTTTCCTGCCTGGACATGAGGGAGAATGTACTAAAAGGCTAGAAAGTACCACTGCTCTCAAAGAACAGATGTCTCTTTAGAAATAATTCCTGGTTTATAATGGAAACTAATCACATATTTTCTGCCGTTCAGCAAATTTAAATATAAAACTGTTGAAAACCTTTATCCATTAGGCAACGCAGAGCAAACCAGCAACCGAAGCAGAGCAAGTCATTAGAATGAATCGTACTGCCTGCTTGCAAGAAGAGTTCTATTCTGACAGATATTCACTGGGGGTCCAAAGGGGCTTTTTTCACCATTTTAGACACTTTATGCAAGCTATTTTGCTGAAACATCATTGGCTTGCCATTCCATAAATTTTGCAAGTTGAAGCAAAACAAACTGTGTGTGCTTTATAATTTCTGTCCCTTCAATTCTGCAAGAAAGCAGGAATTTCCCAAAAATTGTAAGCACAGACCGCTGCTAGGCTTCAAAGTGTTTCATGGACCACCCAACGTTCTCATTATTAGAGTCTTATTAGAAAACATTTCAAAGATAAAACAGCTCTGAAAAGCAAGTTGGAATATCACACCCTCATCCAGTATGAACAGTGCATCTTGTCAATCACTGACACAATCACAGAAGCCAGAAGGGTAACAGAGAAGGATGATTCCAAGAGCATCTCTCACATTAATGAAGTTCACTGGTTATAGGACTTTTTTAAAAATCACTTTCCTAATAGCTTCTTGCACTAACTCCTCAAATTTGACAGAAAGCTCAACTTTTCCATACATGTCTCAGATTTTACATTAGTTTCTGTGTTCCTTGGGTTTGTCATCACTCTTCTATGGGCATTTTGACTGAAGTTTGTGATCTGCTCTAAAGGGTTGTACATGTTTATTTACTGGAGTGGTATATAAATGAACAGTGTTTGTTTGTTTCACAGACACTTAAAGCAGAAAAAGTACTGTATTTACAAAACTGTCAAAATCATTACACAATGTATTTACTTTCCTAATACTGAACCCAAACTCTGCAAAGGCAAGACTATTGCTAGTGCAGAACAGAAAGGTAGAACATTGCAAACTGCTTTGTTTTTCCTGCAAGACATTACAGTAAGGGAGAAGTTACGCTACACAGAACTCTACCTTCATTTCCCACAAAGGCAAGTAGTCAGAGATGACAAAGCTGTACAAAAGGAAGCTTAAACAGAGGAAGCTTACATTTTTACCACAAGCATTTCTAGGGAAGAATACTTCCCCATGGAGAAACAGGAAAACAAATAAAAAACTTATCTCAAAAACTTGCCACTGTATGCAAAAAAAAAAAAAAAAACCCCAAAACCCACACCACAAGCTAAACAAAAAACACTGAATGTTTAAGTGTGAATAAACTTTTCACCAGGTGAATGGCTACATTTCATGGCAATAATCAAAATGATATCGTAATATACAATAAAATAATGATAAATCAGGTGAAAGAAGAAAAAGCAGAGATTACAAAGTATATAGGTATACAGTTCAAAAAGTCCAACCAAGTAGGGACGAACATAAGAAATTAGTTTAGAAATGTGGGGTGAAGAATGCAATAGTCACAGAGAAAAGGGATGACTAATAAGAAACAAAATAAAAAAGAACAGAGGTTTTAATCAGGAAAAAATGGTAACAAAATTCCAAATTAAAATTCTGATTCCAGTGGGGATTTTTGGCCATCATTCATTTCCTATGATTTATTATTTCCTCAGTAGAACTACAGCATTGAGGGGTTTTTTATTAATAGACACTATGGTTTTTATATTAATGAAAAATTATAAATGTCACTGCAATCAGTAACACTGACTTTCTCTTTCATCAGCTAGTGGTCTAGTGCTGATCAGATGATGAAATCAAGGAGAGTGAATTGGTAAACCAGTTGGAGAAAGCATTTCTAATATGATTTAAAACAACAGCATAACAACGACAGAAACAGGAACTTTCTCCTGTTGTTTCAGTTCACTTTATCTAGAACAGTGTAATTTCATTTATGCCTACAAAAATTGTGCAAAATCCTTATCTAAAACTTACACTAACCATAGTTTATCCCCTCTCAAAGAGACAAATCACAGCACAATCCAAATACAGGGGAGAGATACGAGCCTACTTTTCCTTGTGTCCTCCCCTGTATTTTTACAACAGGAAATATACATACACAAATTATGAGAAATTAGTATTTTTACTCCACTCCATCAGTCAAACAGCAAAATAATCAGAAAAGGACACCACATCCCACAGTTTGTGATTTGAATTGACTGAATAAGAGTTTGACAAGTCTAAAAGGCCAGCAAAAGACACACAGAATCTCCCTCATTAGATTTTGCACAACAGTGACTACAGAGAGCTATGAATGCACAGTACTATGAATAATAAAACATCTGTGAATTACATAATGTCACCAAGTACGTTCCAAATGGTATGCATATATTAACCCACAAACACAGGCTGGTACTTATTTAATACAAAATCAGCAAAAACATAATGGTGTTTCTCAAAAGCTCTGGAAGTCCATTATGCTATCCAAAACTCACATATTACTCTAAGGAAAGTGATGCTCCTGCTATATCGAACCTAAAAATAGTGACACGAACAGCTCTTTGTGACAGGTAGTGATATCTTTGGGAAATCCACTAACTTTGATGAAACAGTTTAAGTAAATATAATTTCTTCTTGTGTGTTCAATTGCCTGGAGTCTACAAGGAACAAAATTAATACGAGGAAGTTTTACATATATATTAAGACACAATATTTCCCAACACTTCATATTGCCATTGAAATGTACAGTCAATCTACTAACTCATAACACCTACTGACAATCAAAGAAGTCTTTCTTTACATCTTTGCAGACCTCACATAGCTTGATTGGAAACCCCTGTTTTAGAAGCATACCACCACGACCCCGGTGATAAATTATTATAAGGTTTGCATGCTTGCTGTTAGCTTTAATGAATGATGTGCTGCTTTTTCATTGCCGAAGCCAGGTTTCTTGTTAAGGAGCTATAGTAGTCTTCCAACAGTGTGATACAGAAATGGATCAGTAATTATAAAGGGGAGTCAAAATTGTGATTACTCTAATGTGTATTCTTCTTAATGACTCGTTCAGAAACAGGAACATAGGACTATTGTTTCAAACCCAAGTCTGAGACCCTTAGAGAATAAAATAGATATGATAAAATATATCATCTTTTTTCTGTCTCTGTGAAATTATCTACTCTTTCAATTAACAGAAAGACATCACTTAATAAAAATACAAAGCATGTGTTATTCTATTATAGGTTGACATTACACAGAGAAGTGTTTAGTAAGGAGTGGCACAGTTTATCCTCATCTAATCATACTTAGTATCAGTTTGCCAGTTCACCACACTGAGACCTTTCTTAAGTCAGAAGTATGCATTTAAAAAGGTAAATGCTGTTCACTCTTTCACACCAGCATGCAGCATTCCAAGCCCATCCCCTAACGGTCACCTCTCAATGTTTTAACCTCCATGTTAAGTTAGTGTAGGAGAGGTTCATCTAGTACAGTAACTGATGGCTGTATGATTTATGAAATCAACAGATGGCCTCAGACAAAGTGTATTTAAAGGAGACTTTAATTTTTATTGAAAATAATTTGAGACTGGGTATGTAACCAAAACTTAGGTATGCATTTGATCTTATCCCAGAAATAATTCAAGACAGATCATCCAGGTTACCATATGGACTGTATTTTATTCCTACTATTAAAAGTAGATTACAGAAGGGCTAAAGCTACTTATGATATTTCAAGCTTACCAGTATTAATTTGAATAAGATAATAGATGAGGGAAGCATGATTGGCAGCCATTCCAGCTATACAAAGTACAAATCCCTTCAGCAGAATTTCAATGGATTGTAGGACTGAGTATCAAAAGATCTAGTGATAATTTGGTCTTTCATTTTTTAATATAGTAATACTTTTTCAGGTATCATTATTCACGATGTTTTCCTGAAGGGGAAAAAAAAAAATTCAATATTTATATTCTGCCCTGAATTAAAGTGCAGTATTGCAAAGAAGTACTATGATAATTTGGAAGTGTCCACTGAGATATGTGCAACAGAAGTCTGTTGATGTGCAAAAACCATGAAATACACACAGTGAGTTAGCAATTCAGCATCATATGTCAGCCACTGATGTCCACGTCTGGGAACCAGAATTCCAATTGCCTTTTCTTTTCTGGTTATGGGATGTGGGGGAGCAGCCACTCCAGCTGTACAGGCCCTGAGACACAGATGCACGAGCCAGAGAGATGATACAGATGTCCAGAACCTTCCCACCTGCTGCCTGGCTGAATTCACACTGGTTATTGCAAGATGTGGATATCCATCTGTACATCTGTCTAGTACTGACACTTAAGGCTCATATTTTTAAAAGAATTAATCACTGGAGTAAGTTATAGCAAGCATCTTTGCAAATTCAACCCTATTTCCTACATGCACTATAATAGCTACTGTAATTCTCTCTTGGTGCAGTTCACCATGGCCAGAATATCAGAGATTGAGCGGAGTCAGTACCTACGAATTATAAGAGAATTTTTACTATATTTCCAATAAATTAGACAAAGAACAATTAAGAATAATTCTATGCCCTTTTTTTCTCATCACAGTAATGGGAAAAGAATCAGTATTCTGAAAATAGCAAACATGAAATTACTATGCCAGAGCTCAAGATTCTGACTTTTTAACTTCAACATACAAAAGCACCGCACACGTGCAAATGAAGAGTGTTCCAAAAGACTGTAATATTAGAGCATCCATCAGCAAATTCCCATTGACACAAATCAAGACTAGTATTTACTTCAGCAATCCTCATCATACCCTGTAACGTGTCATATGTATTTAATACACCAGAATTAAGGTTAAGGCACAGGAAGCTAAGGTGACGTTTTTCCACCGCACAAAAGCAGGTCAGTGTCATCAGTAAGAACACAATGCAAGATCCCCAATTCCCACTTGCCAGTTCTATGTAGTAAACCACACTGTTACAGTGATTCACTTGAAATTAATGTAGTTCATGCCATAAACACCTTTACTGAAATAGGCAACAGAACAGAAATATGTCCTATTGTATACATGTATTATATATACATAGAAATCTAAAACAGAATATCAAGGGAATTCTAGAAAGTTAATACACTAAATGGCATCTCAAAAATCTTCCATGTTTTTAAGTCTTGAGAGTGTATCGTCTTCTCCCATCACTTACAGTAACAAATTCGATAAAGCACAGGTCCTGACACTACTATCTGACCTCCTATAGTTGTAAACCCTATTTTTGAAAGCTCTTTCTACTTCGGAATGTAATGCAATAAGCCACAAACTCAATCAAAGGTACGACAGACAACAAATTAATAAAAAAATCACCCTAAGAACACGTATAAAGCCAGTATGTATTTGTCAAAAGTCATCCTACTACAAGTAACTTCTTGAGTGAAATCAAAATCTGCCTGGTGCTGCTCAGTGACATTTCTAATTTCAGTGAGAATGATTCAAAGCAAAGCGCAGAAGGCTGCATGGAAGTGCTCCACAATGCAACACAAAATGAACGCGTGTTGTATTTAAAATACAATGCTGTATTTAAAACCTAAATTTACTTTTTAAATGGGAGATTAAAATTTATAATAGTTAATTTGTATTGCACCTATGTTTTTACAATGTTATTATTTCAATATTAGTTCCAGAAATTGACACCATCAATATTAGAAAAATAAAGAAATACTAGAGACTACTCCCACTTCAAGTTTTTTTTAAATGTTCTGATGTCTGTGCATAATAGAGGCACAAGCTTTGCTCTAGAGTTATGGTCATATTCATAAAAATATCCAAACAGATCATCTCTGAAAGACAACAAACTGAACTCAACAGATAGACAGTAATTATCATCTTCTTATCACTGCAAAATGCTCAGTGCAACTTCACATACTTTCAAGCTTCTGACACACAAGGTGAGCATGGAATGACATAATGACATGAATTTTATAGACATATGTACCTGTAATATTTGCATTCTCCTATCACTATCCTCTGCACCACAGATTCTGCATCATGCATAGGAAACACCTGACTAATTGCACCAGGAAATCTACCCTTTTTATTCCACAACTGCCTATAGTGCTTCTTTCAGACTCCCTGGAGCTTTAATTCACAACTTTCTAATGCCCTCCACAGGGAGCATTTCAAAATGAGGGATGGAAGAAGGATGAAGGCGAACAAGAAAAACACTGAGTCTCCCACAGCTTGTCTAGTTTCCTCTCTGTAACACAGGCTCCTCAGGAGAAAGTTTATGTATAGCTGTGTCACTGCCAGCACTGAGTATATAATCAATGGTTTCACAATACTATTGAATTAGTTACTTCCATACTATGCCTTTTTTCCAACTTGTTGAAAGTCTTTACCCACTAACAGCGTCAATACATTCACACTTCACAGTCATAAAACTCTCAAATGTAAACAAATACATTATCTGTATTTGAAACCAACATAAAATAAGTTTCATTTGCTTTTCTAATATGATATTTTAGGAAAAAAGTAACCTACAAAATCTTTTCTTAATTGCAGCATGGTTAAATCCAAGCATTCTTTGATGAAAGTGCACTGAAGTATATATACAGAACTGTCCCATATACATAAATGAAAATTAATATCTGTTTCAAACAACTTGGCCAGGAGGTAACTTATATATGTTAAGCAAAAAAGGATTTGCTCTGAAAAACCATACTCCCAACTTCAGTGAAACAGAGGACGTTTAAGTATTTGTACAATATCGTACTACTCTTTAAAGCCATTTCTATGGATCTCATCACCATACCTTATAAACAGTTCACAAAACAAAACGGATTAAACAATTTTCTCTGGTTGAGGCAATGAAAATGTATTCTCTCTTTTCACTGGTGTAGCCCCAAAGAGGTGGGTACTTGTAGCAGTCCGAGTAATGAAGATATTGTATTTCCTGGTTCCTAGCCCTGCAACAGCTAATACAAGCCTAGCTTTCTGCCCCTCTCTAGCAATGGCATTGTGAGGTTAGTAAAGTCAAATATATGAACTACCTTCTATCATTAGAAGTATGCTGAAGCAAATTAAGTGAGATGAGACACTTATTAACTGACATTAAACTTAAATGCAAAAGTGTTTTGAACTTGAACACATATTTAGGTCCTCTGAGATCAAGTTTCTCTGTAGTCTCAGGGAGAGACAGCAAAAACGGTTTATTCCTAAATATTAGAAAACCAACTCAGGCTGACATGAATGGGTACCCAGAGATGCCTACTTCTCACCGTAAAAACTCTCAACCGTGAAACTATACAGCTAGCTTAGACGAGACACCAAGCTTCACACTAATCACAATCCACCTGTTAGAATCATGCATGTGTAACTGCTTACATGGGAACTCCCTTCTTAGAGGTGGAAGCTGTGACTGGGGCACGTCAGTCTTCGCTACCTATATAGGCCTACCATTCTCACAATACAGGGGAAGATAACAGAATACGTGATCATTCTTCCAGCAGTAAAAGGGAAAAGCAGATGGACATTTGTGATGGAGAAGTATGCCCACAGAGTCTTCTGGGGTTACTTGGTCTATATACCACTCTTCTGCTAATATTTGCTAAAATAAAATTGCTCTGAACAGTATTGTTCTAAACAGCATTCAAAAGTGGTACTTTTTTTCCCTAGAAACAATTGTCTTTTTACAGTTTCACAGTTTAAAGAAAGGTTATTTTCTGTCAAAAGCCAATCTGAAGTCCTGTTACTTTCTTGAATAGGAACTCTGCAAAATGTAACACAAACAGATAATTAAGCATGATAAGATAGGCTACAGAGCATAATTAGGTTTACTGAAATACTTCAGAACATTTTTCTCTATTTCTCAAAGATAATATTTAAATAATTATAACATTAATATGTATAAACAATTGAAATATTTTGGAAATTGGCTTGGTTGGCACTGGCTATTCAAAACGGTGTTACTAGGCTAAACTGAGGCTGTTTAAATGTGAAAAGTAATCTGATTTGGAAGAAAATTAATTTTAGACTAGGTTTCAAAACGTTAGTGCCTTCCTTGAATTCTACCACTGAAGACTGCTGAGGGTTCTGTTGTAACTGCCAGGGGACATAATGAACTTTTTTTCCCATTAGCATCATAACTCCCTTCAAAAGGGCAACAAACTGCTTTCCTGTGATAGATAACTCTGATGCCATTTCTAGGAACTACAGATCAAAGGAAAACTCACTGCTGAAATAGTAATCCACCAGGGTATGAGGAAGAATAGTAATTTGATTGTGGTTTTTTGATATTTTCAGATATATTCTAACTAAAATAGCTTCATTTTAAACACTGAAACTGTATAGGAACACTCATGGTGTTAGAAAGGGTTATTTAAGTCATTCATCAGATATTACACTCAATGTAGATTCTTCTAAATTATTGAGAATAGTATGGAAGCTGGAACAGCATTTCACATAATTATAGTTTTCCCCAAATGTAATGTCAAAAGTCAAATATGTTGTCTATAAGCACAATAGGTTATTTTTTTCCCCAGTGCAGAGGGAGATAATCTCGAGTTTGTAAGAATGCATAATAAGCATACATTGGAAATTTAAATGTAGCCACTTCATTTCAGATTACAAAGCTATGTTTTACGAGCTCAGCAAAATTCAGACAATTTAATGACTCTCAAAGAGTAAAATGAGTAATGGTTGAAGTATGGATTATCACACCAGGCCTTTTAAATTGAGTGGGTAAATCTGTGCTTACAGGCCTAAGTGAAGCCCATAAGAGTAGGGACAGAGGTTTTTAATAAGCCTGAGAAATCTCAAGTGAAGATTTTAAACTGTTTAATGAACCTTAGAAAAAACAATGTATTTAAATTAAATTACATTGTTCGCCCTGAGACCAAATGTAGTCTAGGTGGCAAAAGTTTGCTTAATATAATCCTTTTGTTTAGGTTTGATGGATAGGTTAGCAAGCTGAGTACTACTGAAGACCATATCTACTTCTCCATCTACATTTAAATTTGCAATTGGCATCAGTGAGAGTGCCTCTACAAACTGTGACAGTACACAGTCCCCAGAAGTATGACTATTAAGAAAAGGGTTCTTGTGCCATACATCTCAATTTCTCACTGGTTGCCACTTCCTATATTATTCCTACTAATAATATATCTAACTTGCATTTTAACTAGCTGAAGTTACTCCATATCACAACTTCTCCGATGGTTTGCTACTGACATATCTTGTTCTTTAGTGGTCTTGTATAAAACAGACATGAAAATAAAGTGATACTAAAAGAAGAGTTGTCTTTACTCATACAAGCTGTGTCACTGGGTTTATTCAGCCTGTTCATACAAGTAAGGCAAGTCAGATTTGGCTTTTAAAGCCCTAACTTAAGCTTGTAAAAGGTAGGAAAATTAGAGGCATATGGGTGTACTTTTTTTTCTCATTCACATGGGACAACGGCAAACAGAACATAGAATATCACTTGTCACAAATAGGCTATCACTCCCTCATTCTGACAGAAAAAAAAAAGACATTGCCCAACAATGAAGCAACCATAGGAGGTAAAGAGAAAAGAAATAGTTGAAAAAAGCTATATCAACACTTGTAATTCTGAAACTCCCAGCATCTTGCAAGTTGATGTCACACAAGAAAAAGTCCTTCATTTGGTCTCCTGCTGTTTTGCTGACCTTTCTCCATTGGTGTTGTAGCAGCAGGCAATATAAAAGTGCTTCTATTCCATACAAATCGCTCGGCTGCTAAACTCTGAAATCTGAAAATAACAGTAGTTGCACAGTATTTTTCAAGGATCCTCGCTCAGTAATTGCTTCTGACCAGAAAATTAAATAGAGAAGAATGAAATCACAATGAACACAGAGGACACAAATTTTATTTCATTCCCAGTTGCAAAATAATTTTATTGAAATACAGAGTTGCTGCATCCGAGATAAGAATCTGACCAGAGTTCCTTAACATTTCTCTTTACACTTTTCAGGTTAAAGTTGGGGTTTTTTCTTACTAAGAAAACGGCTATATTCAGAAAAAGGCTGAAAACTTCACAAATGTATCTGCATACTTAATGCATTTATTTCTGCAAAATCTTCGATGTTAAATATTTTTTGACATTTTTTGTCATCTTTAGGTAAGCTTTGCAACTGCTCTGAAGTCATGAAATAATAGTCAATGGATTGCAGGTATTTCATCTGCTTTTTCTAACCATCTAGTGAATTAAAGGAAAGGGCTAGAAAATGCAAAAAAACCAATCTGTATGATGATTTTTCTGACAAAGCTGTTGATACTGATTTTTATAGGTTTCTTGATATTCCTAAACAATACATCCCAACTGAGAACAATGACTTTCTTGATCTATTCTGCACTATTTTCCTTCTCATTCCTACGTCTTAACTTCATTCTACATTCTCTCTCTGTATTATTCCTTTGCATTTCTTTCTTTTATGCAGAATTACTGAAGGTCTCAATGTAGTCTCCTTTCAATGAGTTCTAGAACAGCAATCAAGCTTAAATAGAAAAAGTATATGTAGAAATCCCAAATCAATTAAAAAAATAATTGATTTTTTAATTTTAATTTTCCTCATTGATTTTGTTCGCAGAAAACAAAATCAATATAGTAACAGTACACAGACTTTGAAGCTTGATAATATATCTTAGTACGATAAAGGGGTCAAAGCCCCTACTGTATCATAAATTTCTCCACTTGGAACTAATTACTACAAGTAGAAAAAAGGGGTAGACTACCAGTTTTGAAGGGATAAATACAAAGGGTTTTTCCAAACATAAATGTATAACAATCAAAAAAGAAAAAAGTGGTTTTCAGCATTGTTTTTCATAGAGTTGAAAAGTCATGTTATGAAGGAAGACAAGTGATAATATACACTTCAGTTACAATTCTCACCCAGTTATACCACCAGCTTTACATCAGAAACTTGAATAAGCTGAAGTTACGCTTTATTCATACAAAAAAGATCTTGCTGAAAAATTATTATTTAAAATATTCTCTTGTTATTATGAAGATGAAGGATATGAATAAGTTATTTCGCAGAAAGTAGTCAGCCTTGCATTTCTCTAAATCATAAGCTAATATACTATATAGGGTGATATCCAAATATATATAAAATAAATATAACAATTGGAATATGTATATATAAAATTGGAGTTGGCACTATAGTCTTTCTCTTTATATGTTGTATATAGCTTAATGGTGACGGCAGAGTCAGAGGTTTCCCCTGTGCTTGGTTGATACTGGCAACTGTACAATCCTTGGCATAATTATGCCAGTCTAGAGGGCTCTAGCCAAGAGAATTAACTTGTGTTGCACAACCAAACTGTACACGTATGCATGAAAGTGATGTCTGATTTCTCTATTCACTGGTAAAACCATTTAGCATGTTTTGGTTTCTTCTCTGTATCTACCTCAATTTCACTGCAGATCCATTTCTCTCAGCAAAAGCTGAAGGACCCAAGACAGCTTCCCCTAATTCCTCTCCCCTACTCTTGTCTTGTCCCTGTGTAATACAAAGATTTTTCACATATTAAGACTATAACTGGATTTCAAGAAATTCAGTCCTGAGGTATAAAAACTTTCTTTGTTTATCTAGCACATCATCAGGGTGGGGTTTTGTTGTTTGGTGGGGTTTTTTGGTTTGCGTCTTGTTTTGTTTTTTTTTTCCAGAAAACCACAAATACTTCCTTGATTTAAATACTGAAAATTCAATCTTGATCATCTCCCAGTTACTAATTGAAGCAATCATCTAATCAAATTTCAGTCTTGAAAAAGATGGAACAAGGCAGAAAACGGTGAGGTTTTTTCATCCTCTTCAGACTCCTAGATTAGATGGTATTTGATTCTGTTCATCCATTTATGATCACTTTTGCTTACCAAACCATTCTCCCATACCATTTGTTTTTCTGGTTTGGATTCTTGACTCTGTTAAATATCTCTCCAAATGCATCCAAGATGTAATCTGTATCTCTTGTATTCAGGATTTTTAAAATCTATTTATCATATTCTTTCATTTGGTTTTTTTTCTCCTCCTCCTTTTTTAATAGCTTTGCTTTCAAGGTCCACTTAGTTCTGCAGTAACCCTGCCCCTTGGGAATCAATTTCTTAATATGAGAGTAAGGAGAGATCATGTATTTTGTGATCCAACATCCCTTAGGGTTGGAGTTTCATTTCATAAATAATTCACTTACGAGCACATACATTCATTTTACATGATTCCTCATGTGGCCAGGGTGCTGCGTAGTCTGCACTGTATCCACCTACAAAAAATACAAAAATATATGTCTGCTTACCAGGATGCGAGTAGGGTTTAGCTCACCTAATCCTATATCACGGATCTTATAAGTGAGCAAAGAGATTCCTCTTCTTTCCCTTAGGTCCAAATATACTCCATAGAATAATTATTTGGCAGTGAAAACAGAATAGTGTTACATATTTTGGGGGGCGGGGGGTGGGGGTGTGTGTGCAAAAAAAATTAAGTAAAACAGGTTTAAACCCAGGAACAGGTTGGGTTTAAATTGTAGAGAATTTCCAGTGATTTGTATGTTCTTTTTCTTACCTACAGTTGCTGCAGACAGAGTAAAAAAAATCCAAATGTTTCAGGTATCAGTGACAAGCATAACTTTTCTCCATGAAGTAATGGGATGAATAGTGCACAGTATCAGACAATTGAAAGAAGCAAAGAACAGGAACTTTGTAAGAAAACAAACAGGCAACTCTACTTCACCCCCATCCACCTCAGCCCCACCACCAAAACAAAGGGAGTGAGCAAGCCATATTTGGAGAGCAACATAAAATAAACAGTGACAGTTCTGCAAACATCTAAGTTATTCAAAATGCCAGGTATCAACTATAATGCTGTGAAGCGGACATAAAGAAAATGGAGAACTAGGGGAAAACGTGCTTCCTCTGAGTCACTGTGACCAATATTTTTATGAAGGAAACAAGACACTGAAGAGACATGCACATCTACTGACAAATAGTGAAGGATTCTGTCCAATATATTTCTTCAAAATATCTCTTAAAATATCACCCAGAAACAGGTCATGAAAAAACCATGAAAAACATTAACCCATTATGTGTCAGGTACAGAACATATTTCGTTGGCATTCACCAGACAGTCCTTTCCAGTATTTTTGCATTATTAATAATTTATATTTATTTGACATCACTCACTACTAAGTCCTTATTTTCCAGCATTTTAACGAATTGCGTCTAACCTATTACACATACACAAAGTTAAAACCAAATTACACAAGTGTAGGATAGCAATGTCAAGCATCTCTACAAAGCAGCTTTTGTTCTATGAACATAATCCATAAAAGACTCCCAAATGTCCTCAAATAAGTAACGTCTGTTCCTCAATCTAAATACGATCTTCTTACAGGAAGCCATCTGGGACAAGCAAGCAAAACATTCTGCTTTGGTTGCAGAAGAAATATATTTATGCCTCAGTAAAATTCTTCATCATCATCAACCCAATTATATGCAAATCTCTTCGTTCAGTTTCCACTGTCTTAACTTGATTAAATGGCAAAAATGCTAAACTGGCCAAAAAAGTTTTATAGAAATATAGGTAATACAGCTATCGATCGATCTATCTATCCTGATCATCTCTCTCTCTCTATCACCTAAGTACATTGAGTACCTCAAAGCTGCTAACTTCAACAGTTATTCAAATGCATATAAAAAATAAGTTTTGCTAACTTTAAGGAGAAGGCATTCGCTTGTCCAGAACGCAATCAACAGGGATCTGCTAACATGTATTTTAAATATCTTTCTCCAAGATACAAACACAATCACGAGCATTTGGTGCATTCATAAGATATTTCTGAGGTCAAAAAGGTTCATAAATGTAAGAGATTTTTTCTATATTTAGAGTTTTCTACTATGACAGATGCTGATGCTATTTTTTCAGTTAACAAATCAAATCATAAATCAATGCAAGACAAAAGCTAAAACAAGCAAAACCAATTACCTGACATGTACTAGACGAAGTGCTGAATCTTTTTATCAAAAATATTATATCCTCACAAATTCAAACAATCATGGCGGTGTCAGTGTGTGTGTCCATATTACTTGTTAATTAAGTGTAAAAAGGGAAGGATGACAGTGTAATTTGTTGTGCTTCTCTACATTTCATCTTAATGAGCAACAAAGTTTGTACCATTTGCCAATCTTAGGCATACACTACACAGGTATAGCAAATTGATGGAGGACCTTGCATCTGAACTGCAAGTACTGCACATTTGACACACTGAAGACAATGCTTCAAAAGGACCAGTGGTGCAATTAAATGTGTACAGCAGGACTCTGAACATAGGCTCAAGTTAAATTCACACCCAAAAAAAACCCTTCCTGTGCTCCATATCATTAACGTAGATGCACCCATACACAATGATTGATGGAAAAAAATTAGACAACTATCTCTTCTCCTTCTCTACATTTTCATAACATCATCTGCTGTTTTCCTCACTTTTCTATTGCAGTCGAAGGATCTTGCTAACTCCCAGGAAACTGTTATTACTGTCTTGTTCCTCCTCCCAGTTCCTGCCATGAAAATGCACGTACACGAAAGAGTTAAACAAGGAACTGAGAGTCACTACGTCAGTTTTCACGAGGAAGATGCTTTAAGTTCTCTGCTAATCCAGTGCATAATACGGAAATAAAGGCCTGGAAGTTTCTTATTACATAGAGTCCAGTTTCTGTTCATCATTGGTATAAACTCACATATTTCCTTGATGGGCTACAATTTTCTTGCACAAATATTTCAATAGGAAATGTATTCCAGAATTTCAATGTTGTAATATATAAAAATTACTGTAATAACAGCCCCAAATTCATTCATGGGTATTTATATGTTTTTCTTCCTTTTCCTTAACTTACATATTCATTGCCACCGGGAAGTGAACTTTTATTATTAGTGATATATATTTGCTATTATGTGTAATTATTTTTCACTAAATAAGTGAGAAGCTACACTTTAACCTAGTATAGATGATTACAGCCACAATATATGGCTACAAACTCAGAATGATTAACTTCTGCAAGCACTCTTTTATTGCTGATTATTTTTTTGCCACTCACTTCATTCTTAGTGAATTTGTGTCTGTAACATATATTGCAATCATAATGTATTTATATACTGATGTGATTGATATACATCTATTACTAAAAATCTGAGACATTACAAGTTTCTGCAACATTCAACATGTCTTAAACAGAACTGAAAGGCACAACATGCCCATTTTTGCCCACTACAGAAAATACCAGATAAAAATATATCTCTCTAGGCTTCCTCTTACATTTTACAACATGCTTCTAACCTATTTTTAAACTTTTTACACACACAACTTCATTTTTAGTTTGTGACAGAAATCAAAATAGGATATGGGGAACTGTAGGAAATGTATTGCATACATTTCCTTAGAATATACACATTGAATCAGGAATACTAATACTCTTAAATAAATAAATAAAATTAACCAGTACATAAAAAAATTCAATGCTTATGTTGGACTGTTTGTACAATATTTGCGATTGACTAAAGGTCATATATCGGGTAAGAAGAAACAGGCAAAATAAAATTGGTAAGTTTGAACAAGAAATGAATGAGGAGTACTACATATGATCACAGAGAGATGCATATATTTTAGACATTAGAATTTCTGTAACAGCTATGGTCCCATTTAATATAGAAAACCTATTAATAATCCTGATGATAGTTTAAAAGAGAACAAAAAAAACTCAAAAGGGCAACAAATCTAGATTTAGTACACATTTTAACATGACTGTATTCCCATTTAACCTTGATTAAACTCAATTTGCCATATTCTTAACCATTTTGCATCAGCTGGGTCTGGTTTTGCAACTTCATTGTGAATAATGCTGACTCCTTTATGTTAGGTATAAGGTAAATCAAGTCCATCAAAACTAAACTTTCTACTTGATACCAAAAACAGAAAAATAAGTTATTTTTAACCCACCATTACAAACATAAAAAGGATAAAATAAACATGAATCATTCTTTATCTTTACAAACTCCCCAGTTTATTGGTTTGCTGCTCACACTATGCCTGTGAATGAATTTTGAATATTTAGGCATCTGGTGAATCCCACCACTTCCTATTATTGGAATATTGGGATTATGTTCTGTTCACAGCCACGCTTTTCAGTAATATGGTGATATATCAACCTCTCTTCACGTTAAGCACCAGAGGATTGTTGTCTCAAAGACAGTGGGTAGAGATGGAAAGACTGTCAATGCCATTGCCCTGAAATGAATTCATGGTTCCCCACAAACTAAGGAATTCAAAACCTCAGAGTTCAAAAAAATCACATAACTGTTTAGCAATCAATTCTTTCTTAAAAAAATGCTGTAAATTCATAATAAACATACACTTTCTACTAGTAGTACAGAATCACAGAATGGTTTGGGTTGGAAGGGACCTGAAAGATCATCTAGTTCCAAACCCCCTGCCATGGGCAGGGACACCCTCCACTCGATCAGGTTGCTCAAAGCCTCATCCAGCCTGGCCTTGAAGACAGCCAGGAATGGGGCATCCACAGCTTCCCTGGGCAACCTGTTCCAGTGCTTCACCACCCTCTCCGGGAAGAACTTCTCCCTGATATTCTAATCTAAATCTCCTGTCACTACAGACCCTGTAAAAAGTCTGTCCCCCAGCTTCCTTGCAGGCCCCTTCAGGTACTGGAAGGTGCTATAAGGTCTCCCTGGAGCCTTCTCTTCTCCAGGTTGAACAAATCAAATTCTCTCAGCCTTTCTTCATAGGAGAGGTGCTCCAGCCCTCTGGTAATTTTCGTGGCCCTCCTCTGGACTTGCTCCAACAAGACTATATCCTTCTTATGTTGAGGGCTCCACAGCTGGACACAGTACTCCAGGTGGGGTCTCATAAGAGCAGAGTAGAGGGACAGAATCACCTCCCTCGACCTGCTGGCCCCACTTCTCCTGATACAGCCCAGGATATGGTTGCCTTTCTGGGCTTCCAGCGCACACTGCCAGCTCACGTTCAGCTTCTCATCCACCAGTATCCCCAAGTCCTTCTCCTCTGGGCTGCTCTCGACCCATTCTCCACCCAGCCTGTACTTGTATTTAGGATTGCCCCAACTCAGGTGCAGGACCTTGCACTTGGCCTTGTTGAACTTCATGAGGTTGGCAGTGGCCCACCTCTCCAGCCTGTCAAGGTATTCATTGTATCTAAGACCCTCTCCAAAATTAATGAAGTGAAAAACAAGTTTCTTTAAAAATCTGGACCAGTGTGTATGGATCATAGAATCAGAGAAGGGTTTGGGTTAGAAGGGACCTTAAAGATCATCTAGTTCCAAACCCCCTGCTATGGGCAGGGACACCCTCCACTAGACCAGGTTGCTCAAAGCCTCATCCAGCCCGGCCATGAAGACAGCCAGGGATGGGGCACCCACAGCTTCTCTGGGCAACCTGTTCCAGTTCCTCACCAGCCTCTCTGTGAAGAATTTCTTCCTGATATCCTATCTGAATCTCCCTGCTATCAATTTAAACCTGTTACCCCTTGTCTTGTCACTACAGGCTCTTGTAAAAAGTCCACCCACCCAGCTTTCTTGTAGTGAATTGGAATAAAAACAAAAAATATCATGTTTAACTCTCTTATCGACTCTCACACAAGCACTGTAATAATAAAAATTTTGCATATTTAATGCCATTAACCACAATGCCTCACAATTTCTGAAGCACAGATTCTCTTCATTATATACCAGTATAATGATATTGTTCTATTTTCATTACAAATACATTGACTTATTTCAGATAGACAGTATTCAGAAATATAACTTAATAGTTTTTTGAAGGCACAGAGTGGAATAACATAGGATTAATCTACCTCAAAAGTCTCAATAATGCTAACTTCTATACAGTTTGCACATTACTTCCATAATACATTTATTAGAATTCTGTCACCTTACCCTACTGAACTAATGCACTAAGAAGCACTGTAATAAGAAGAATGTCACCTATTTAGGTTATTCATTACAATCTTAAACCAGCAACACTCTGGACTTCCTTGAAAACTGAGTAATACTACTCTGTCAAAAAAAAAACAAAACAAACCAAACATAAGGCTTATGGAAGAACAAACCAGCAAGTACTGATATCCTTAGATGCCTCTGATGCTGCAAACCTCACACTGAGAGGTGTGTACTGCTCTTTAAACAGCTTACAGAACATAGTTTGTTCTTGGTGTAGATAATGTTACTAATAGTTTAATCCAGAAACCAAGGCATGAAAAGCCTGGACCATGTTTTGTTGTCCTTTTTTTCTTTTCTTAGGAGTCCAGGAATATAATGGAAGGAAAATATCTATATAATTATTTTTCTAAACTGATGAAATCCTATTTCAAAACTAGTAAGGTATTTTTACATCACCTCATACCTTCAGAGGATTGAATATTTTTTTTTTTCATTTCTAGACTAAACATATAGTAGTATATTAATTACTATTGTGTCAACATTGTTCTTTAATACTTTTGCTTCTATTTATTCCCAATATATTTATGAAGAGCAAACGCATCTCCTCTCACCACTTACTTTCTTAAGGCTCTGAGGTACACGTAGCAGTGGCTTAAAACCAGATGGCAGGAATTGTTACCACCCTCATCCATCTGCTCCACCCTTCTGATGGGCCTTAAAGCCTTCAGGGCAGAGTTATATGATATGCCTATGAATGAGCTCATGTACCATTGCAGTATTCAGCTGGGTGTATTAAAGTAAAAGAATTCCAGTTTTGGTTTACCTTAATATACCAGGCAGTGGTTCACAAAGTGATTCAAAGGAGGTTCAAGTATTCATGCCTTGAGGATAGTAACAGCTACTGCCATCCAATTTTAGCCTGCCACAGCACGTCTCAGAGCCTTAAGTCTGAAAAAGCAAAGCCCTTTTAGTCACCTCTTGCACAGTTAAGTCTATATTCCATGGTTATTAAACAGCTCTTTCTGATTCCCTAAATATAAGCTTAATTCTTCCTGAAAATGGTTGACCAGAATAATACCATGATTTTTCAGATGAAGTCTCATGAATGACTCCTCGAATGACATGAATATGTCCGTTTCTCTCACAGCAGCACACAACTTGATTCAGCCTTATGTTGCAGAAACAGAATTGCCTGTCACACTGACGCTTGTAATAACTCTGCCTAACTCATTAAATTCTCCTTCTTCTACTGCTTCCATCTCATGATTTCCTAACAGAATTTACAGCTTCTCTTGTTCTTACTATTGTATTTGGAGTTGTTAAGTTTTATTTTAATTACTACAGATTAAAAAGTTTTCTAGTACTTCATTTAGTACAGTCTAATCTTCACCCAAACTCATGTTTATATTTGTTTCCTAATCAAGTTTCATTATTACATTTGCACTGTGCATGAAGGTTTGAGTTTAAAGCAAAATCAGCCTTGAGACTAATGTTTAAGTGAGTCAATTTCCCTCTAATATAATGCTTACCTTTGCAACAACACCAATTGTCATCTCATTTTAGTGAATTCCTTACATATTTTGTAATTCCTGTAGTAATCCCCATCTTCCTCAGGTACACAATAATATCCCAGTGGCACAGTATCAACAGCTTGCTGAAGTCCAAAGAGAGAGATTACTAAGTTTTCTTTATCTAGGAAATTGGTTATCTTTTCAAAGGAAGGTATCAGATTGGTTAGTATGAACCCCTCTCAGTAAAGCCATTTTCAATTTCCATTTTATCCCATCTTCCTCCTTCTTTATGTCAGCAACTCAATATTTTCATAGAAATTCTGCTCTACAGTTTGATAAAAAGTGAGGCCACACTTTCAGACCTTTATCCCTTCTTTTCCATCTTCCCCACTACTTAAATATAAATACTGTATTTGCTATTCTCCAGAAAAACAGCACCATTTTTGCCCTAACAGATTCATTTACAAGACTTGGGATGCTTTGTTCTGTATCACTAAGAATTCTGTGATGATACTTATCTGTTCCTCCTTGACTTAACATACACCAGACTCCAAGCTTTGCTTTTATCTCAGGCTTTCCAGCTTTTACCTCCCATGTACGTTATCACCTTTGTTTAAAACTAAGGCAAAGCTTAATTTAATTTCTGCATCACATCTATGTTATCTTTCACCTCCGAGTGTAATAATTGTCCTGCTTCTCTCTGGCTCATGTTTTGTTAATATAGCTTAATAAAGTTTTCTTTTAATCATCCCTTTAACATCTATGTAGGTTAACATTTGTCAGCCCTTTATCCCTATACTGACCATACCCCATAATGTACCTCTCCTTGATTATCTGACTTCCCTTCTCCTCCCTTTTCTCATTCCTTGGCATTTTCCTGATCACATAATTTATTCCATAATAATGAAAAAAAAAAATCTTCTCATGTTTGTACACAGAATTAACACCTGTGCATCTCAGCCTCTGAGAAGGTATTCAAGACATTTTACCTCAAGGACATGTGTATGAAAAGTATTTCCATGTGGCCCTCCCCATCAGTGGCACTACAATCGTTAGCTATACCTACCACTGAAGGCCAGTGCTGAAGAGAATAAACCATAGAGATTGAAAAGAGAATTTACTTTTCAAAGTCCCAGAATTAATCTGTCTAAAGGCAAAGTGTTGTGTACTCTGACAGTGATTCTTTGTCACTTCAGACACAGTATTACACCTGTTTGTAATTTCTCCAGCCATCATACAGTACTCGCCAAGACAGAAAGAAAATAAAGATTGGCAAGACTTTGCTGTCTAATGTAGTAAAAAACTGAGGTGAATCACAAATATGTTTTTGTAAAAGGCATTAACAACTATTTTAAAGGGGATTTTTTTAATCACTGCCTAATTTATAATCTGCATGGAATGGTATCTGTCAATTAAATTTGATGCTTACTTAGGTCTTCATTTGCACAAACAAGGCTAAAGAGGACTTCCAGAGAAATATTTTTGAGAGACAAAAGCATTATTCATAGAATTGCGTGTTTTATAGATATATTTCAAACAGGCTGCTATGATGTGGCAGAAATAGGAAGCTGAGACATTTGTTTACTCTGCAATGTGAAGTATTACTTTTCATCTCATGGGTACAACAGACTTCACAGGAACGCTTTACACTTCAGCCCTTTGGAGACACTGAGCCAGTAATCCTGTTCAATACTGACCCTCCTACCATACCGGGGGTATAAGAGCTTTCAGGGGCTTCTCTTGCTCCCCCACCCCATGGCCTGTCCTTGCTTCAGGGGGGCAAGCAAGAGATTGACTAGAGCGGAGAATAAATGCAATAATACTGCATGGAGCAAGGACTCTGTCAGAGCAGCAGGAGACCTGTTCCCAGGTGGATAAAACTCCAGACATCAGGCAGCAAAGAGGATTATGCCAAAGGCACAGTAGGGCTTTAAAGGTAGAGTCCCAGAGAGCGACCAAAACTAAAAGAAAAAGCTGTGGAAAAGTGAGAGGAAAACATGTAAGGGGGAGGGGGAGTGTGTGGATTTTACTTATTTATACAGGAACCTTAGGCAGAAAATGGCTAGGACAGACCTACCAGCCTTTATATTAAATTCTAAAGTACCATTAAAAAAAACTCACTGATCATGACAATACCCCACCTTGTAGGGATGCTGACGTAAAAAAGAAAAAAAAATAAGCAAGACCACTAAGAAAATATGTTAGAAGAGAAAGGTAAGCACTGCTATCAGGCTATCACTAATTTGAAAAGAAATATCAAAGTACAGAATCACAGAATCTTTTATGTTGGAAAAGACCTTTAAGATCATCAAGTCCAACCGTTAACCCAGCACTGCTCATAGCACCACTAAACCATATCCTTCAGCATGTCCACATCCCTTAAAAACCTCCAGAGATGGTGACAACCACTTCCCTGAGCAGCTCCTTCCAATGCCTGACAGCCCTTTCAGTGAAGAAATTTTTCCTAATATCCCATCTAAACCTCTCCTGGTGCTACTTGAGGCCATTTTCTCTTGTCATATCAAGAGTAGCGTTGGGATGTATCTTTTAGATGGGCATAGGTTGAATCCATTATTTGAACATATCACAGAAATCATGGATATTAATTACAGATTAATAAAATGACATTATTTCAAGATGACTGTTGTTCAGCAGACAGAAACTGAAACTAGGTTTCCTGAATCCCTCTTCAGTATACCTCCAAGTTGTACTCAAAAGGTTTGTAAGATTTGTAAATTCTGTTACTCCATACATTCAATCTAATTACTCATTTAAGTTACATTCTGTTACATTATTTACATCAGTATTAATTCATAATGATGAGCTAAGTTTATAAAGAATACAGCAATCCTTAGATACTATCGTATATATATGGAAAATACTACGGAAATTATTTTACTGACAGTGTAAACTAGTTTATATTGTCAACTGTTCATATTTTCTTAAAATTAAGTACAAAACAAGAGAGGGTTTTGTATGTACGATGTCTTCTCTTTCAAAGAAAACATAAATTCCATGCTTCTAAGTAAGTCGCAACTTTTGAAGTCCTTATCAATGAGCAGTACGATGTTTCCTAACAAATACAAGCTTATTTCATAGTCTGTCTTATGAGCGAAGCGTGGTAGATTGGTTTAATTAGTCTGTCAATTTATCATAAGGATTTTATGTTCTGGAAATAATTGCTTTTTCTTCTCTATTCACTTTTTGTAATGGAAACAGAGAAAGTTTTTATCTTCAATATATGATGTAAAAGAATAAAAAAAAAAAAGAAAAAAGTGAGCTATTAATGAAGTGATCTTTAATTTCTTGGCCATCCTTTTATATTAAACATAAAATGACCAAAATAGATTTGACAGTAGCTGTATGTATGAAATTATGTCATGTGTCCAAATCAGACTATCATGCTAACAGTACACATCTGAAAGCAGCTGAACAGTAGGATGCAATGAAAGTTGCATTCAAGTATTTGCGAATTAGTTAAATTACCTCAAATTAGCTTGCACTCTGCTGATCCAAAGACAGCATATTTTACATGCTTACAGATATTAGGTGACCACTAATCCTTTTGCTCATAAATTCCTCACTGCAAATGAATTTATGTACTGTATTGAGAATGAGATGAGAATATTGAAGTAATACTATATGCTATTTTGGTTCAGGGGTTTTGGTTGTTGGCTTTTTGGTGGGGTTTTTTTTGGGGTTTGGGGTTTTTTTTGATAAAAAAAATAAAACCCACCATTTTTCCAGTGAAATAGCCATTTTGCTATTTTAGGACTCAAAAATCAACCTGAAGTGTGTCTCCATTTATTTCATATTAAATTATATCTATTGTGCAGTGTGTCATACTGTGAAAGGACTTTATTCAGGTAAATTAAATTGCAGAAGTGTAGTCCGGTTTATTTTTACACGGCTGCCCCTACTCATATTACCACTTGTAGTACTCACTAGAAAGCCAGGTTAGAACTGCTACCCCCTATCCTGGGCAGGGTTGGGAGTGTGGAATAAAGAGCATTTTTCTGACACGTACACCAATGGAACTATGATTAGCCTGGCTGGCAAGCAGAGTCCACCAGCCAAGGCTGATAGGTGACAACTCTAGATATTTATTTCAAATAGAAGGATGCCTCAGAAATTAGTAACAGGTGCATACTTCATGTATATTATAATTGGTTTTCTGCATCACAGTAAAACATTTTACAAATGAAAGCCTTCTCTCTTTCTTCAAATAGCAAGACCACTGAGCCGATTTAATCTTAAAATTTGCATAACCTTTTTCCTGATAATTTTTGAGTAGTTATTTCTTCTAATTTGAGTCCTCTTTCTGTTATCAGGATGCCCACAAACAGAAAATGTCGAGGAGAAATTTCTAAATTACTTTGAAAGACACACACTGGTGTACTGAAATGCTGGAAAACAGCCAGCACATGTTACAAGAAAAAAATGGAAAGGCCAACTATCATTTTTTCCCATTCTTCTACCTGCAAATGACATGGAAATACTGGCTCTGTACACTAGATAGAAACTTGCTAGAAAAACACAGAAACTAGTCAGTCATTGTGCAGTTATTCCAGGATTCTGAACATTTCTACTTAGGAGGTAACTGCCAATTTATTCTTCTTTCCCTGTGAGTAGCACAGCAGCAAAGCCCTACAGACACCTATTCACAAAATATTTGGAAAAATTGTATAACTGCTGAGCAGAGTTTAAAGAAGCTACATTAACAGTTAAAGTTTTACAGTTACAGGTTTCTTCAGTATTTTTAAAGCTGTGAGATAGGTTAGCTTCTTCACAAAAAATGAGAAACTGTTTGAATCCTTCTAAAAGCTTTCATACTGTGTATCAGGGAGAAAAAAAAACCCAAGTGGTTACTCTCCAACTTCTGGCTTTCCTGCAAACAAACAAATATATTGTTTAGGCCCATGAAAAAAACCTCTGCTTTGCAGGAAGGAAAACACTTAAGCCCTCCCAGTGTAATGGGCAGGAACTTGAGAAATCCAAGGCTGTAGATTTTTTTTCATTGGGCCTGTTAAATTTAAAATAATGGAAATTCATTTCAGAATCTTGCAGAGGGGACTAAAAGGAAGGAAAACATCTGTGGCAGGTGTTAGTATAATAGAGTAGTTCTTTTTCGGAGCAGACTACCAAGTAAGACTGATTCATTGTGGAACGTAAGGAAAACAGCAGCAAGAGGACCACTGGCGTCTCCTTGTTGGTACCTGCACAAACTGTGGGTACCCCGTATCGGTAGCTTTCACTGTGTAGAAGGTATGGTCCACTCCCCACTGAACTTCATAAATACCAGTAAAGTCTTGCTGTGTGTTATTTCTCTTCTGCATTAAATGTGAAAGGAACACATGCTAAAACCAAGTCTGGTGTCACAACAAAACGAGGCAGAGAGAACTGTACATTGGACATACACTGCAGTTACTGGCATGAACAGGAACTTTACTGTGAGCAATTGTGTCTGCTCAAATAGGACGAGCCATGTTCAATAAACTCTTCCCCTTCTACTTAAGGTTGCTCTTTTTAAAAAAAATGTCTGAGGATGCTTGTAAACATTCAAGAAGATTGAAACAAGCAGGACATGCCACCTTCCTGCCACCTTCCTGATTCTTGATGCATAGAAGTGTAGCAGGAACCCATGAAACTGAAAGGGAGTAAAGTAAAAGTCACTGAAATCAGACTTTTTACAATTTTCTTCACTATTTTTCATGTCTGCTGATATCAGGCAGGAGAAAACTGAATTCTTTGTAACACTGGACAGGTCTTGGAAAAAAGACATGAAGCGATACATGAAACGTTTACAAAACACGTTCTAAAAGATTAAAGAAAAACCCTATGGCTTATAGAGGGTTTCAACCATGTAAATAACTGTCAAAGAGCTATTACCACCCTACTAAAGAGATGAATGCCATGTCAAAATAAATAATGAAATAGCTGTGCCAGATTTTTAAAATAAAAAAAATATTATGAAATGTTTAGAAGACCTGATCTGACCAAAATATTCTCCTGATTTTACTCCTAAAATAAGCTGTATTACTGAAATGAATTTGAATGCAAAATATTCTCATTTCTGAGCAACCACATAATTCTGAAGAATATAATAGTTCATTTCAGTCTCTTCTTACTAGATCTTACTTGTTATGATTCAAAACTGCTCAGAGATAACAATTAAACCAGAAGAATTATTCTGCTGGCAGTGTGTTTTGCATTTATTGTCAGTGTTCTCTCTTATGCTTTAAGGCGAGAGAAGGGAAGAAAAAAAAAAAACTAAAAAGGTGGTGCATCTTCAAGGAGTGCAGACATTTTAGATATACTTGATTTACTCAATTTGTTTTAAGTTGAAGAGCGAAAAGGGATCTTTGACTAAACTGTCATCTTCAAAATCTGGTGATATTTCATTTTCCCCTTTCTGCGCTACTTAGATTGCATGGAACTGAAATACTTCCAGCAGCCACTGTGTCCAATTTTTCAGAGCTGTCACTTCCTAGCAAATCTGCTTAAGCAAAATACTTATGTTGTTAGAAAACAGCACAAACATATAATATAAAATACTTTCTATACTCCTTTGAAGGACAACTGGTATTCAAGCCCACAAAACAGCAAGATCTCTTTTAAATCTATAAATCTGGTACTCTCATGATTAGTTCCCAAAGATGGCTAGAATTAGCTCACTTTTTTTGACTTAGCCCATTTTTTTCTGCACAGTAATTATAATCAACACAATACAATCAAACAATAATCAAAATGTTATTTCCAAAGAAACCACTCCAGGCCATTAAAACTCAAGAGAACACTTTATCTGACAGAGTAAAACAAAAGCTGATCGGTTTTAACTCTCTCTAGTCCACGTCAGGTCAGCACCTGACACCCTGCAAGGTAACACAAAATTGCTACAGCTTTACAGTGACAGGCCTTCAGCCTACAGTATAAAGGAAGGAGAGCACAGATTACACAAAGTGTAAAACAAAACCTCTATACTGAAATGAGCTACACTGACACAAGTTAAGATCTCTACTCTAGGATACAGATTACACTTTACAGGGGAAAAAACGTTCATTTTAAGAGTGAATTTTAAATTCTGGATGTCAGGAATGTTTACAGATGACAAACCACAGAATGCTTGTAGTTGTAACAGGTCAATAAGCATTCTCTCTTATGTCCTGGAATTCTAAGATTTTCTGATTTTATTAACTTAATTTTTGCATGGTTATACTGAAAAAAAAATTAATCTTTGAAGTTTACACATGAGGAATTGTGTAAGACTACACTTACCTCCATTGCTTTAGAAAGCCTGTCGTTACAGAAAAGTCAGTGCTTCTGACTGTGTTCAATTCAAATCCCAATACTCTGATGGCCCGTTAACACCAAATATGTCACCCTTTAACACTGCAGAATCAATACAGTGGAATGTCATGGTACCCTGATGGGCCACAAAGCCTCTGTATACATTTATTAGACAAAGATTTTATATTACTTCAGAGAAGAAATGTGTCAAGTTAAAATCAATTTCAAGTTTCTTACTAAGAAGGAAATAGTCTTAGGTAAATAAAGTGTTTTTTTTCAAGTTCCACTCAGGCAAACATGGGAACGAAACAAAGAAGGTCAAAGTCGTTTAGACATCCTCTTCTGAATAAGGATATTTACATGTACACACTATTATAAATTCTACCCCTCATTTTCAAAGTTGGTTGTTTTTTGGATATTTTTGACAGCTCTTTCCTAACCAGATCAAAACCCACCTGGGCCTTCCTAAGATCTCCTTTCAGGAAAGGATAAGAAAAATACAAATATAACCTAATATAAATATTCTAGTATAATCAAACAATAATATCGCAAAGCCTAGGTACAAAAAGCTCTTCTAAAGGTTACTTCATCCATTTTCTCACAAGATCATTTGAGTACTGGGACTACTAAAAGAAGACCAGACAATTTCTTACATTTTAAAAATGCTTCTGTAGCACACTCCTGTCCTGAGAAAGTTATTGACCTTTCTGGCAACACTGGGAATTTGCAGATGAGACAAAACCATTAGTATTTTCTCATAAATAATTCTACAAAATAGTTTTAGAATCTAGGACAAGAAGCAGTGTTGATCATCTGCCTTCCATCCTGGTGGAGATGGATAAGCAATCAGTCCTGGCCAATCTGAAATTCCTTGTATGGTTAACAAAAAAAAAAAAAGGCATTTTTTGAAAAACCCTCCCTGAGCTGCTCTGCAGCTGACAATAAATACACACTGTCTTTAATCTCTGGATTTCAAAACTATGTCCATTTGATTTTCTTTTTTTTTTTCTTCTTATTTCCCATAATGCTGCATATCTCCAAGACCTTGTCAAGAGAAACACTGTACAGGCCTCATTACACAAAATTTAACATTTGAGCTTTACAAGCCCATTAATTTTCAGAAAACTGAGGTTTAACTCCGGCTAGCAAAATACCATGAAGCCGGTCTCACAAATCCTCCTCCCCTCCTCCAGTGGAGGGGAAGAATCGGAGGAAAAAGAAATAAGGAAGCTCGTAAAATTGAGATAAGAACTATTTACTAGTTAAATCTAAACCAATATATACAGGTACTACTAATAGAAATTAAAATAGTAGAAAATAAAACATAATACAATATATACCATATGATACAATTTCCCACCATCCACTGAACAATGCACACCCAGATGTTGAGTGATGAAAGCCAGACCCAGAGAGCCCAAGAACCACAGCCCCAGAGCAATTGCAGCCCGAGAGCCACGGCCTGAAGGCCGGAGCCCGGGAGCCTACGCAGCAGATTCCGAGTGAACCCTATCAGCGATAACGTGGCCAGAAAACCCAAAACAATCCACCAGCTCCCACACGAATGAGCCAGCACAGGAGTTGGCAAAGCAGCTAACGCAGGAGGGTTAGCAAGTGCCCGGAGAGACAAGCAAGGGAATAAAGGAAAGAGAGAAGGGCAGAGTAATGGCTAGCGGACCCCCTTCCCCACCCAAGAGCCCGGAACATGACGTACTATGGGATGAAATACTTCCTTGGTCAGTCTGGGTCAGCTACAGTATCCCAAGTGGACAAAAGACCTTGAATTCAGTACAGGCCATCCCCAGCACCAGCTGAGGCCTTATCAGTGTTTTCTCTTAGCATCCAGCAACATAGTTCCCTGGCAACCAGAGTAAGGGAATTAACCCTTTCCTGACTGAACCCAGCACACTGAGTGAGGTGATATATACAAAACTGTTCTCTTTTTGCAAGACAATTAGTCCATGAACAATTTCTGTAAATACTGAACTGATATTGCCAGATCTAGCTCAGAGAGAACCTGAACAAAATAAGTATTTCTGTAGAGAGTAAGAAAGTTCTAAACCTATATAGTCGATCACTTTGTAGACCAGTAAGAAAGTTCCCTGTTACTGTATTCATGCTATATGTAACCAGAAAAAACAAAAGATGGATATAAATTTCATGGCTCAACCTTTATGTTTTCTTTACACCAGTTGAGATTTCAATTGCTAATTGATACACAATTCTTATGGACAAAGAATCTTTTTTTTTCCTGAGTGTTATTTATTCCATTTCATGCAATCTTTTCTTGTGTCACACCAAACATGCTATTTTCCAAGCCACTATCCTCTATACCCTGCCATTTCTAAAGAATCATTATACCCCTCCCCTACAAACCGTAACATTCCTTAGAAAGAAACAATAGATGTATTCATCTGGAGCTGAATCTTCTAGCAATACACAGTAAGTGTTGTGTCCCATCAAAAAATTTTAAAGTATTTTTCTAAATTATTCTCACCCTGCTCATACACATAATCCTAGCGAATTAAATGTAAGTACTGATGCTATAATTCCTACCTCATTGCCAGAAGCAAAATAATGTGGTTTAGCAGCTTATGGTCTAGCCTTCCAGAAGTCTTCTGGAAGCCTGTAATAGACATTCCCTAAGGAATAGTGAACTAAACCACATACAAGCTGACACCAATTCAAAATCTTGACACAGCATTCACTGAAATAATGTAAGAAACATGTGAGTTAAAGTTGTCACATATGTTTCCAAACTAACCACCTATGACATTAATGACAGGTCTAGTTTGTTAGTTTACTTCTTGTGTCCTTAAGGAGCTTTCTGCATGTGGGATTACATATATACAAGATTATACAGAAGAGATTTTACTTTCTTCTAAATAATAAAGTAATACCTTTAATAGTAAAAATAAAGAAACAAGTTACTATAGTCGAAGGAAAAGATACTTACAATAGGTTACCCTTAAGGTACAGTAACTATTTAAATTCATAAAATAAATGCTTACCAATCCTCATGAAAGAAAATTATTCTCTCAATTAAATAGCACATGGACAACATAGATTGCCATCCATAAATAATTTATGAGCCAAAATTGAAACTGAATTCTTATGAGTTTCAGTTTTGTATTAACTCACTACATCTTTCAGTGTACAGCAAATCGCATCTGTAAAAATGTGATTCTTCAATACCTTTCACAAATACGACACTTAAACTTATTAAAATACGTAACAGAACAAAGTTATAGTACAGAAGTTGCAATAACCACTTGCAGAGAATAAAATTACATGTAAAACATTTAGCGTGACCTATATTTTAGGGTAGCAGCACAGCGTTTCTCACAGATGCCAGCTAACATAGCATTTTTTTCAAAAATGTAAACTAAAATATGTAGCATCTCACAATATTTTTCTTTATAATGACATTAAATAAAGTGATAGAATGATTTTTGGAAGTCTGTCAACACAACTGCTGCTACTCCTATGTAACATAACCTAAACTGAGGAAATTATCAGCAGGATATCCCATTAATACATTTAGTGACTGTCAATAAAAAACCTGTCTCAGAAGATGCAATGTTGCCACTTTGCTGTGTGAAATCAATGCAGAAGCTGATTCTCAGAAGCTGTTTCCATATGTGTTGTTCTCCTTTTCTCTCAATTAATGACATTCAGAACAAGCAAAGATTAAAAAAAAATAAGAAGAAGAAATGAATGTTATTTCTACATGCTGTAATAAAAACTGAAAGTTTCAAGCCATCTTGCCAATTTCCTTCCAAATAATGGGTTTTAGTTGTATCTCTAGTCGTGCAAATTAGATGCCATGGACAGAAAGAAGAAAAAAGAAAATGGGGGGGGGGGCGGGGTGGAGAATATGAAGATCCACACGTTTTGCCTCTTGTGAAACAGTCAGCACACAAGATTTTCATTTATTGCTACTTCCCCTGGATGCTTTAATATTTTCTATGACATCTCTTAGCAGACGTTGCTGTGCTTAGATTGAAGTCTCAGTAGAGCTAGAGTACTTTTGCCAACTAGAAATAGGCAAGTTGTTTAATTAATGCACCCTTTTCGTTAATGGTTTAACCCAAAGCTGACAAAAAGTCTTTGTTGCAAACCACGAAGAAAGAAAGGAGTACTAACTAAACATCCTCAAGTTTCTAAAGGAATAGTTCCTTTCAGCACCCAAGTGATTGCCTGAACTGCTCAGAGGACCTCCAAAGACTTTTAAGGGCACTTGGATTTTCTTATAGCTGTCCCACTTGCTCAAGAAAACAAGACAAACCTCAAAAATCTAAAGATTTTGGACGCTTTTGATGTTTTAGAGTTAAGCTTGCATAAAGATAGATGTTCAGAGTCTTTGAATCAGACTAAAATACAACAGATTCATGAAGATGGTGCTGGAGCACCTCTCCTATGGGGACATGCTGAAAGAGTTGAGCTTGTTCAGCCTGGAGAAGAGAAGGCTCCAGGGAGACCTTATAGCACCTTCCAGTACCTGAAGGGGGCCTACGACGAAGCTGGGGAGTACTTTTTACAAGGGCCTGTAGTGACAAGACAAGGGGTAACGGGTTTAAATTGATAGCAGGGAGATTCAGATAGGATATCAGGAAGAAATTCTTCACAGAGAGGCTGGTGAGGAACCGGAACAGGTTGCCCAGAGAAGCTGTGGGTGCCCCATCCCTGGCTGTCTTCAAGGCCAGGCTGGATGAGGCTTTGAGCAACCTGGTCTAGTGGAGGGTGTCCCTGTCCATGGCAGGGGGGTTGGAACTAGATGGTCTTTCAGGTCCCTTCCAACACAGACCATTCTGTGATTCTAAACTCATGACATGAGAGCTAAATTGATGCAGACATGAAGAGGAAAGGTGATTCCCTGCACTAGGCACTAAGTACCTATCAGAGGGGTAAACAGAGAGGTCTGCCACAAACATTTTACTTTCTACCTTCTTTGGAACTTTCTGTGTGCATTTTATCATGTGTACATGATGTGTATATTTTCTTAAAATCAATCAGACAAGCAAGGGTTTCTGAATGGATACGAGTTTGAACTGAGGGCTTCTGATGCTTTCCCAGAGACAGCTAGCAGTGATCTTTGCTTCAGCTATCCATCCTACTGCTCCCTCACAGACCTTTACTGCCACAATTACAAAAGCAGGACTCTTTCTGAGGCAGCTCCTAATAACTGCAGTTTACAGCCTGGTGTCGTAAGGCATAAGAGCACTTACTCTTTAATATTTGGGCTTCAACTTGCACTAATCCAATAACTGCTGCATGAGCAATTACACTTCCCAGAACTGACAAAGGGATAGATAGACATGGGTAGTCAGTGTCATAAAGTTAGGTATTCACACCCACGAGTCAGACTTCTAAGGCAGAGTGGGTACAAAGCAACCATAAATGTATTGTGTTTGGAGGAAGCAGAAGCAGTATTACACTAATTTATTCTCCCTTATACCAAAGAGTACTTGGCCACTTCTAAATTTGACAGAGTCCAACAGAACGACAATAGAAGAAAACAAGACCAGATCTGGAAACCTGTTACAGCTAAGGCTCCAAATACCAGCCATCCAGATTTCCTTCACCTACCTTCCTTCCTATCTCAGTAGTGTAATATTTACTTACTTATTTCTATACTACCCAGAAAATTAAGAAAACTTTTTTTCCGTAGGTATTAAAATACAGGAAACCCATGTCCTTGTTTGTTCAGAACATACATTTGATTTCAGATGCTAAATTCATCTTATGATTCTTTTGTCATAATGCCAAGGAATTACGTTATGGAAATGACTAAATCTAAAGTTTTACAGGTCCATTCATCATTATTTCAGAATTAGCAACATACCAAATCCTGTGGACTACTGTCATAGACAAATGAGAATTAATTAAGTTTGCACCACAAAAACTGATCTACTCTGTTTATTCAGTAATGGACCAGAATTGTTTGTTCAGTAATGGACCAGAATTTAGTTTGCGACATAGATTTAAAAATATTTAATTTGTGAAGCTTGTTCATAAAAATATTTATGAAATGTATGTATAAATATTTATTCATTCATTCTTTTATGGTGCTAATATTTTGGGAAAACTGATGATAATGTCAGTGATTGTGTCTAGAAACATTATAATCTTCCACCTACCACTGCATACATTAGAAAACACATGTATTAAAAATACTGTCAACTACATTCAATCAGAGAATGCCTAAATATCCCAAAGTATACCAAAGTCCACTGATTCAAAGATTTCACATGTTTTTGTTTCATGATTCAGTGGAAAGGATATGAATGAACAAGCGAGAGGAGAACAAATAGAAGTGAATCGGGACAAGCTCTGGAACTCTAGCAGGCAGCTGGCCTCTGGCCAGGAGTCTGCACTTGCCTCTTTTTCCTCCCTAAGGAACAGCTCCAGCATACTGAACTATTTCTTCAACTAACAAAAAGAAGCAGTTTTTACATCCCCAGCTAGAAAATTTTAACTAACCCCAGATCCATAAGGCAAATTCCTTAAAATCTAATACCTACTTCAGGCTGTGTTCCAAAATCCTTTTTTTAAAAAATGTTGTAAAATACAATATATTATACAGAATATATTCACTGTGAGGTTTCCTTTAATAAAATCATCTGTAGATGGGATACACAGAGGCGGAGCGGTACAGCCCTCTGGAGTAAATATTTCTTCTTCCAACTCTGAATAGTCTTCCTTTTCAATTCTCTGTTCCTAACAATTAACATGGATCTGGTCTAGCCTGCAGGAGTTATCTTTAGAGGCACTAATCACCCACTGCTCTTCACTGATTATAATAAGAATTGGTTTTATTCATCTGCCTGAAAAGCAAGCTTTTAATGGTTTGGCATAATAAAACTTTATTTCATACACTATTTTTTGTGACTTGTAATTCTGTCTTTTTAATTTCATTTCTATTTCCTCAATTATCTGACTTCTACTCTGAATTTTACTTTAGGCTCAAATGGAAAACCAGAAACCAGTAAGTGATACCAATAAGGCAAATAACTTCCCCCCCCCCAAAAATTAGCTTTTCTTCTGGTCTTTGAGTGTTTTCTAGTGGTTAGCCATTTTGATTGAACTGCTCCCACTGATCTGCAAATATTACATTCTAATAAAAGCAGAGGGGTTGTGCAATCAAATGGAATAAAAATATCTAGGCACTGACCTAAACATGAGAAACAAGATGAAAAAAGTAAATAACTTTGGAAACTATCATTTTGAAAAATATGAGGAAATCTTTGTGTATTTTCTCCTTAAGAAACAAAGTGGGTATTTTTCATGTTTCTTTGGACAAATGTTAAGATATGTTATTTCAGTATATAAGGAACTACAAAACGTAGAGGCATAGCTACATTAGCCCAAAGGAATAACAAAAAACGTAGAGAAACATTTATACAGTAGTTTTAGGTTTTTTATGTCAAACTAAAGCTGTTTTGCAAATCATATTTTATGCACGGAACTTAAAAAGCAATATTATATTTAACAAGAAATTTTTCTCTTGTTAAACTTAAAAAAATCAAATCCAGATTTTGCCACAGAAGTTAGTTTCTTTTTTTTTTTATTTTCAATTTCTTCTCATTTTGAAAACTACTTTTCAAACACATGCATATGTGAATTAAGAAATTCTTTTGGCAGAGGGTTCAAATTAAGCATATGAGCTTCACACTAAGATCCTGACCACATATGTGAATACCTGCAAGACTGAGGTCTCAACACAGTACTGTTCTTTAATATGTTGAAACAGGTATTTCTTTCCCTTTGTTTCTAGAAACAGCTTTGTTAGTCTCATCAGTCACATTTTGATCCTGCTGCCATTTCCTGCTCAAAAGAGTTGTAAAGAATAATAGAGGCTGACAGTGGAATAAATGACAAAGCAAAAATGGTGTGGAAAAAAACAGCAAAACTCTTTCTTGTTCCTTTTCTCTTTATCAGTAAAAAAATCTAAAGAAACTGAAAATTCATTAAGACCTCTCCTTAAAACCAACCAGAAGTTTTCAAAGGGCAGGATAGGAAAAATAATAAATAAAATAGTCTTTCTCCTTCAGAAACTACAACAGAGTGAGAAAGCTCATGGGCATAACCCATAAAAAACCCAATTATTCATTCTTCATACCTGTTACATTACACCATGTCAAACTAAAAGGAAAGCCTTGCATTAACCATGGTAATAGCAGTGGTGTGTGTACCTCCACATCCAGAAGAAAGTAGAATTGCTACAGCTGATTTACTCCACTCCTGCTTTCCTAACTTTAGGAAGGCCAACCATACAGATGGTTTAATTAGCACGTCCAGACAACAGGATTAACAGCCAGTACACAAAGTGTACTATCATCTATCATCTACAGAGTTAGTATTTCAACAGTCAGAAGCATTAAAATTAACTCATGAAAAAAAAGTTTGCAGCAGCAGGAAAGCATATGACTGAACTAACAATGTAGAAAAAAAAATAGACTGTATAGCAGTAGGAAGTATTTTGGTCTGTCGAATGAGGCCAGTCTCTAAGATGTCAAACTGCACAAGCTCAATGGTTCTCTGTCTCCAGTTTACAGATAGGTTTATGCTATAGTGCCTGGTGCAACTGGATCATGTAGGTAATGGAACCAGTTTAGTTCCAGTGTTAACCAACTGGTTAGTATGTGGTTGTGTGCAACTGTAACAAAGACCTCATTTTTAAGGGGTATTTTTGCAATTCTTTCCATACTGTTATCACTAACTAAACCAACTTGTTATGTTGATATACCCCTATTTCAAGTATGACAACAATATAATCAATGCCTTCAGTATCTAATCATTGTCTCTGTGCCAAGTATTTGGTGTGGTTTTAAACCATGGTCACAACTTTAATACACGTTTTTCAAAGAATACTCAAATTTCCACTTCACTAGAAGTGAAAATGCAAAAAATAGAAACAAATGGCAGAGTTTTCTAATAGGTGCTTTGGTTTTCTTTTTCTAGGAGTTGCACTAGCTTGATTTGTTTCAGTTAACAGTTATTTGTAACTAGGTTTGTTCATTCAGAGACTAAAGCAAGAATTGAAAGAATCTTAAGTGACTGAAAGAGGCTATAGGCTCGAGGTTGAATCCTACTTGCCCAGATCAAATGACCACAGTACCAGCGTTCCCCATGGTACTGATGTTCAGTTAGTTGAAAAGGCTGTCATTTGGTAGCTATCAGTAGTTTGCTGGCAGGAAGTGAGGGAACTGCAAATGAGATGCCATAGGAATATTTCTTGGGCTTGACTCAATAATTCATTAGTCTTGAACAATGGAATACACTTGTGGAAACTGTGGTTGACCCAAGAGAGGCAAAGGCTGTGAGCACCTGAGGAAGTAAGATTTGAATTCAAATGACCTTGAGAAATCCACAGAATATAATCAATAGTAAACACTGCAAAATGTAGTACTGGGGGGGGGAGAAATAAAAGAAAAAAATCAAGCACACAAAGACAAAACAAACTACTTTCTATGCTGCCCCCAGAAAGGAGTCATTACAATGTAACAAAAAACTATAGAAGAATGATAACTAAAAATTAACTAGCTGAATCAAACACCAGAAATGCAGGAAAATTAATGTTGTTACTTAGGACAATGAGAAAATATTTTTCTACACAGAATTGGTAGGGTTTCAGTTATAATCATAAGCACCACTCAAGCACCAAAATTTGCCCACACGTATCAGTATCTGGTGCCAGACACACTGATAAATCAGAGAGAATCCAGAGGACAGCAACAATGAGAAGTCCATGAAACATAAACTAGCTTTCCTGCTGTTAGGTTATTCAAAAATATCAAAGGACTAATAACACTCCCCAAAATGTTGTAAAATGACAGTGAAGAATTTTTTTCCATGTACACTAGAGAGGTAAAGATGAAACTACCTTAGCCCTTTCTTCTAAATAACCATTTCAACATAGCTGATTTAGGCATTTACTGCCTTCTTCAAACCACACATACTGACTTCCCTTTTTGCCTCCTGCCTGTTGAATAATTCCTATATTTCTAGTTCATTTGTCTCAGTCCAATGTTTCCACAAAAGGGGGAGGGAAGGGAGTAGTATTTATTTAAGTACTTAAAGCATATATAAACAAGTGGAAGTGGCCTCCAGATGTGGACAAGGCATGAGCAGTTACAGACACAGGTGAAGGACTCTTCAACAGCACAAAGAATCACAGCAGCAGCAACAAAGTTTTTAGGAAAAGAAGTAAATAGTCGTAAAATACTGGTACACTCTACCCAGGCAGGCAGTGAAAGTTCCTTTTTGAAGGCTTCTAAGAACTTAGATGCAATGTATCTAACATACGTTTCTAACACTACTTTTTTATTTCTCCTGCAAGGTCTGTAGCTTTTGCTTGGACAAAAATATCTAACAGGTAATGTGCTGGGCAGCAACAAACTTTCCTGTGCCTCTCAGGCTCATTCTGAGTTTCTACTTCTGTGATCAAGGCAATGTAGGGACCGTTTTGCAGGCAATATTCATTACTTTAGATTAAATTAATGAAAAAGAAGAGCTGAAACACTTAATGAAGAAGAGACGTTTATGAGGGAAATCAAATGTAAAAGCCCAACATTCAGCATTTGCTTAATATTATCTGTTCCATTAGCTTCTTCCCCTTGTTCTTTTTTGGTAGAGTCAACATAAGCAGAATGTATTTTTATGGTTCCTCACTTGTGATTTCCTTTAAGTTATTGGTTTAATAGGCAAACCTTTCATAGGTAATAATTATAGCCTGAAGGAAAACAGTCCAACTACACATTTTTTCTTAACTACCTTTTCGATATACATCTCCATTTACTCTATCAGTTCTGTGATTTGCTGCCATGACCAATGCAATCTTCAGACCGTTATTTTGTTTGGAAATCTCTTCCACCTCAGCTGTTCGTAACATGCCATCTAGAAACATGCAAAAAAGTGTTCTTTTCAGATCCCTCCTCCAATAAGCATAACAGGATTATTACTCTTACAATTAGATGACTCAAAAATAATACAGATTAGCTTCCTAAAGCAATCATTGCAGTCATCTATACACAGTCACTAAGCAGATCTTAACACTTCCTAATTTCTCAGAACTATGAACAGTGAACATTTAGCATGGTACCCAGTTAAAATCCAATCCCTCTTTGCCTTTCCTTTTTCTTCAGAAGACCAGTTTGTACATCTAAATGCACTTTGAAATGCCTGCCACAGGACGACAATTAAGCATGCTGTTCTAGGCTAAGAGGTCATCATCCCCTGCTTTTACCAGCTGCTTCTCCCAACTTATTCCTGTTGGAGGTAAGAAGCTCCTCACATCTGCCAGAAGAACCATATGTGCAATTATTTCTTCACCCAGTTCTGTCAAAATGGTTTCCTTTAAAAAAAAAAAATCTGTTTAAGAAGTGTTTCAGTTAAACTGGAATTGCTTGTCTGAGTGTGTCCTAAAGATGATTTACCTTTAAAATTCAGAATTAGAACTTTCTGTTTACAGTGATAATTATGTTTCCCAAATGGTTTCCCAGGCATTGTGGTCGGCATCCTGACATATTAGATATTACCTTGCTGGCTGTCCAGTACGTGTCACGTTTTTAGCTTTTCTTTACCATAATTCTGTGTGGTCATAGAATGGTTAGGGTTGGAAGGGACCTTAAAGATCATCTAGTTCCAACCCCCAATGACAAAAGTGATTGTAACATATTTCTCTGTCCTCTATCCAGAAGCCTTCAGGAATACTGTTATAAAAGATTCTATCAAAGTGTGATATAATTTCACATATGATATAACCTCAGAAATATCTATTTACAGATGTTATTCAGCATACCACAGCAACTACTATCACTGAATAAAAATACACAAAGAATTAATCCAAATGAGGGGGAAAATAAAAGGTTTAATACCTCTCTTTTCTGCTATGAGTAGGTGCCATGGTTTATTCTTATCTGGCAACTAAGTACCACTCAGTTGACCACTCACCTTCCACCCTACGCCCACAGTGAAGGGACAGAGGGCAAAGACAAAAAAAAAAAACCACACACCACCACCACCACCGAAAGCTCATAAAAAGTTGACATAAGAACTATTTAATATTATAAATGAAAATTATAGTGATCCTAACAATGCTACTACAATATGTAATTAAAACAATATAAAATCATAGAATCATAGGATGGTTTGGGTTGGAAGGGACCTTATAGACCATCTAGTTCCAACCCCCCTGCCATGGGCAGGGACACCTTCCACTAGACCAGGTTGCTCCAAGCCTCATCCAGCCTGGCCTTGAACACTTCCAGGGATTGGGCATCCACAGCTTCTCTGGGCAACCTGTTCCAGTGCTTCACCACCCTCTGCGTGAAGAAGAATTTTTTCCTGATATCCAATCTAAATCTCCCCACTTTCAATTTAAAGCCATTGCCCCTTGTAAAATGTCTCTTCCCACCTTCCTTGTAGGCCTTTTCAGGTACTGGAAGGTGCTATAAGGTCTCCCCAGAAAAACAGTGATCTGATGTACACAGTGGAATTAAACAAAATCGCTCAGCCCCCACCAGCCAGCCAGCACTGTATAGGAGCGTAGTTTGTTCCTGCCTGAAACCAGCACAGTAGGTATATGCAGCTATGAACATTTTTTCTGAGTCCATGTGAAATTTTAAATAAAAGCCGATCCAGCTGACTCTCTCAGGTCAATATAAGACTTTGAATGGCTTTGCTATTCAACCTAAATTAGGTACTGAAACAGATTCACCAGTTTGTATCTAATACGCTGTGCTGCCTCATGACACAAGGCAAAGCAATGAATTTGATCCATTTATTTTACAGCTTTGAAGAGATGACCTTTTATTATCATTATAATGAATTTATCATTAAGACTCAGTAATTTGAGGAAAAAAAGACAGGAGAAATGGTATCTCACCTAAGTCATAGGAAACCACCTTATAAATATAAGTCATTAAATAATTAGATTGCTGTATGGTATCTGGCTGGGATGGAGTTAATTTTCTTTGCAGAAGTCTGTATGGTGCTGCGTTTCCAATTTGTGACTAAATAGAGTTGATAACACACCAATCTTTTTGCTGTTGCTGAGCAGAGCTTGAACAACATTAAGGCTTCTTCTGTTTCCCACTCTGCCAGCAAGTAGGCTGGGGGGGGGGAGGGAGCAAGAAACTAGGAGAAGACACAGCCAGGACAGCTGACAAACTGACCATAGGGATATCACATACCATATGACATCGTGCTCAGCAATAAAAGCTCAGGGAAAGAAGGAAGAAGGGGGGATGTTTAGGGTTATGGCATTTTTCTTTCAAAGTAACCATTCCATGTGATGAAGCCCTGCTTTTAATAAAGTTGCTGAGCACCTGCCTGTCAATGACATAATTCTTTATTTCACTTTGAGTGCACAGCTTTTGCTTCCCCTATAAAACTGCCTTTATGTCAATCCACAAGCCTTCTCGCCTCCCTTCTGTTTTCTCCCCATCCACAGGAAAGGGGAGTGTGCAAGCAGCTATGTGGGTGCTTGGCTGTTGGCTGGGGTCAACCCACAACAATGGCCAAAGCAATATATTGTAACTAAAGAAAAAGCAATGATAAATCTGAAAACCTCATAAGAATACCAGGGTTGCTGAAAATATACCAGTGTGTAATACTTGCTACAATCAATCTTTTAAAATCTTATATTATTACCAGGACAGTATTATCGTGTCTTCTTTTTTTGCAGTCAAAATGTACCATGGGTTTGCCAAGATTAAGAGGAATGAAATTTTCATGCAATTTAAGAACTATAAGTCTGAAAAAAAATAAAAGCTTATATTTTAGTGTCTTCAATTCATAACTCTCACAAATAGAAAACTCTTAGATTCCAAACAATTTGAAATAAATCAGTACATATTATCCCATAGAAAAAAAACCACAAAGTGATATATTTGTGCTTATATCACTACTGTTGCTGCCATGTGACAGCCATCTGATGTATGACTTGTGAGTGTACAACAGCCTGTCCTGTATGAAGCAAAAGGGATTTCAGGACATATTCTAATGAACCATGTTAAAGGCCAGTAGCTCACATACACCTGGTACATTTTTTTTTCAAGCACTGCCAGCTGTTTTGATCAATCCCAAGCACTTAAGTGGATAATAAAGATTGATTGAAAGCAGAAGTATTTGAATTTGAGCTACATGGGCTTTGGAATGGCATGCCACAGTAATCTCACTGAAGTGCTTTATGTAGCTAGAATAATCCACATTTACTCTATTGCTTTTGTGAGTTTTATACGTGGTGAGGTTGAAATAGCACTTCTCAGCAGCTATTTCTCATATAATTCTTAATTTATTTTGGGTGCTGAAAACTCTCATACTTGGCCAGATTTTTTTTCCCTAACTTGAATACTATCCCTCCAGCCATCTGGAAATTATCTGAGTGTGAGAGAATGATATTTAGGTGCTTTTTTGCTCTTAAAAAGCAATCCAGTACTTCTTTCCTTAGTGATTTAAGCATGCATCAAACTGTGATATTAGCTATTGTACTTTTTTTATTTTTCCCCACTGGTATTAGCTATTTCAGAGCTTTTATATCTGTATTAGCACATTTTAATGAGGATCCCCAGAATGAAGAGGTTAACAAAACCTTTCCAGAGCTCCTACTGTTAACCCTAATAATGCATTTCTAATAGACTACTGCAATGGGAAATTCCAATCTTGCCTCAAGAAGTGAACGAGAACCTGTCAGAACTTTACATTTTCAGAATTTCCTATGGTTCACACAATACCACTGATGCCTGCTGATAAGTAGCTCATTCAGGGGCAGCTTTTGGCAATTTGTGGTACCTGTGGCCATCCTGAGCTAACATATTTCCCAATAACAGGAATTTAAGTTCCTACCCAACAGCAGAGATTTCAGTTTTAGTGTTAAGTGAGGGAATATTTCAACTGCCACTTTGCAGGGATATAAGGTAAAAGTATCACGGGACATATTCTACTTTCAGTTATATAAATGTAAATTTAGGATAATTCTTCAAGTGTGCTTTTTTACCTAAACTGAAATGAGAATTTGAGTTCACAGTTTCATTGGTAATAGTCCTACAAAAAGCACTTCCAAGTGGTTAGTGGGAAATGCTGTGGGCATTATTCTTCCCTTGAGATTTTGCTTAATAGTCATATATTAGAAAGAGGAAAAGATCTCTGATTCTCTAAAACACTGTAAACAGAGTAGCAATTGTGATATTTATATTAGAAATATTTTACCTACTAAAAAATTTTAAGCTTTTTAGAGAGTCAGGGAAAAAAAATCAAATCTTAAAAATATACATACCTACCAAATAATACGGGTATTTCTTTGCTTTGCTTTTTTTGTCCTAATTTTTATGTGCTACTATAAAATGAGATCTGAAATTAAAAACAATAAATCTACAAATAATAGTCTGCACAGAATTACAAGCCTAATGTTTAGGAGTAATTTTTCTAAGTGCATGCAAAAAACATATTTGTGAATGCAAAGCCACTTAAAAAATATCCTTCAAGTATATCTATATTCCTTCATCACATAAATTTTATTTTCCATACTGAAATACGTACATACATGAACATCTTGGCAAGTAGCTGGGACACAAAAAATCATTTTTTAAAAAAGTGAAACCAAACGTCCATTACTGGAATATACTAAAAACTTTGAGTGCACAGTAAGGCACTGTATATAGTAGGAAATTGTTCAGGGCCATGGCACAGGCCCAGTTTCTGACAAGTAAATATCCATAACACTGAATTATCATCGTGACCTTCAGCATAGTTTTGGTTGAGGCCAACAAGCACTTAGTCTCTGAGAGTGCTTAGCCACAGTTCAGCAGCCACTACAGGCCAGGAACCATTCCCAATAAGTAGTTTGATCCCAGCCATCCTGTTGTCAAGGGTAAGAGAAGCATGGTAGCTGGTCTTACAAAGAAGCAGTATGATCCTATGAATTAAATTATGCTAATTCGATACTTTTTTGCATAAAAATGTAAAAAGCACAAAATGAAAAAAAAATATGCAATGAGGTTGCCAAACCTCTGCGGCAACAGCAACTACATGAGCTACTTGCCTAGTAGCTGGGGATACCAGCAAGAAAGAGACCTTTTTATATTTTATAAATGTACATGCATATTTATGTAAAAATATAACCTGTCTTTTTTTTTTTAATACAATATGCTAACATTGCAGTTCATACGCATAGATAAATAAGTCAAAGCCCCAGCATACAAGGTCAACTTTTAAGAAATTAAAACTGCAGATATCACTCACTTGAAGTCTATTTCAAAAGAAAGCAAAAGCCTCTCTTTTTCTACCAAGATAGCATCAAAATAAAATTCTACACTGATACTGCACTGCAGGATACTACACAGAACGCATAATGCAGATTATCCTCAAGTAGGTCTCATCAGAGAATAAATGCTGAAACTGCAATGAGTAATATACTAACTTCTCCAGCATCCTCTGGGAATGTGATAACTTAGAAGGAGACTGTGCTGACATTTGTAACTCCTTATCACAGATACTGTATTAGCTGTTCTCTTCCACTGGACTTTGCCTGCTGGGATTACTGGAGAAGAATGGGATATTCCTGAGTGTATCACTGTGAATTTCAATCACTTCCGAAAGCTAGCAGACAGACACTTACATGAGGTACTTTGTCCCTGATCACTTTCACAGCAGGTGAATGAAAGGGTTATACAGATATACAACTAGCCAGAATCTTTCCTTATGTAGTGCAGAAAGAATTTTTATGTTCACAAATTTTAAATCATCACAGAAACTTCAAAGAAAGTCACTTTTCCGTAGCTGCTAGAAATGTAACAAATTATTTTAATGCATTGCACTGAGACTGTGCCACCAGCAACCAATGAAACATTGTGAGCAACCAGTGCATAAAATTCATGGCAGAATTCGTAGCTCTGTACTCTGGCAGGCTATGTTTCTTAAAACAAAAACTACAGAACAAAACAAGGAGTAGTTTAAACATACCATGTCTGGTGATCAAGTAACAATAAGCTTCCTGTTTTGAACAGGATCTGCCTTATAACACAGATTTACACACGCACATCTTTACAAGTTTCTATGTAAAATTATAGGAATCTAATGCTATTCGTTGTACACTCCTGCATATCAAGTCCTGTAGAATATTATTGTATCAATGTTGTTAACTACAATTATAAAAACACTCCTACTACAAACCTTTTCCAGTTCCTATTCTCTCTACTCCAAAATATTTCTCATGCCTCCTCTTAAACTGCAACCATTTAACTTCAGAGTTCATAGGTCGTTTGTGTACTCTTCATTAAAATAACACATTTTGCATGAATGCCATCTTTGATTAAAAAAAATAAGATGTAAATGTTCAACACAGTAAATTAAGCCTATTAAAAGATAGAATAATACACTGCCAGTGTATACAGAACTTATTTTTTTGTCCTTCTAAATTATTTTCTACCTGAATTGAAAGGTTATAATAAAATAAATACAAAATAGCTTATATGTCTGTGCAGGTGTTATGTCTCAAAAGTTCCTTAATATTTAGCTAATGAAAAAAATCCAGCGTAGTAAACTTCTCTAAAAAAATCTTTTATTCCTTTTGTCCTTAAAATAATTGAATTATTATAATGATTAATGGAAAACATAATTAATTTGCTTATAATTATATTCAATATTGTTAATAATTAAACTTCCATGCAAAAAGTAATTCAACATTGCAGAATAATAATTAATTCTTTAAAGTAAACGGAATTATTCTAACTGTACCAGAGGTGGCAAACAAAAAGTACTTTTTGATTGTTATTGAACAACAAACACTTTTTAAGTACTGAAAATAATAATTCTATTGATTTAATAGTGAGGCTGAGGATAAACAGTATGTAAAAAATATTAACCTAAAGTCATGTAAAAACAGTGTTCATCAGAATATGCAGGGCTGTGCCTTTTATTTGTTTCTAGATGTTTCACATGTGAACTCTGCTTCTTTGGTTTTAAAAATGGGGTATAGAAATACTAAACCACTGATAAACAGGGGTTTTACTTCAAAATATGTTCAGTTCAAGATCACAGAAAACGTTTAAAATGGGTATTTTCTATCCATTTTGACAGTCATCCTTTTTCCCTCTACTGGTCACCCCCCCAGTCAGAATGACAGAAACAGCTATATTTCAGGAACGCACTGCTCTCCAAATGGCCTTTTGCTATAACAGAAGTCAATCCTGCATTAAAGCAACAGCTTGGAGACAGGCACAACTAAATCTTCCATATCATCTCCAAATCCACTAGACCAGGGACTAATAACTAAGAATGATGACATTTCTACCTATGTGCTCAGTCTGTCTCTTTACCTGTTTTATGACTATAGATGACAAATCTGCAAGAACCAGAAGCAAGATGTGGCCTTACAAACCTTCTGCGGAGACTGACATTAACATCCTGTAATGTTAGAGAAACCAGTCACAGGAACTAGTTGCACAGTTTATAAAATTCTTCTTATCAGTCTGAGATTTATAGACCGCTAGAAATTCACAGACTATGTCTAAAAGGTTTGCGAAAGCTGACCAAGAAGAGGAGGTTATTTATGTAATATAACCATTTATGTGTGAGAAATATCTAGAGGCACCTATATTGGAATAAATAACAGTTAATAAAGTTAAAATTTATTATTCAAGTGCAGCAACCTATATATTATGTTGTTTGGGCGTGGAGAGTAAACCTACAGTCTACAGGTCACATATAAACAATCGTATTACAATATTCACATCCTAGTTTCCTACACAACTATCGTGTGAAACAAGACAGTTGTTACAGAATCTGCCGTAAAAACTCATGGTACTGAGATACTGCTCCTTATCGTAGCCACTGCACGAGTCTGTAAGGACCTCTCTGTCACAGCATCTTGCTCTTCACAAAAACATGTTCAATGACATCCCATATAGCTCTCATCTGCAGCTAGGAAGACATTTATCAAGGACATAAGAATCCATGTTAGTCAGATGGACCCCTCTGAACCATTTCTCTTATGATTCCTGATGCACCTCTATCTCCCTGTTCAGACAGCCTCTATATTCCTGTGTGTGAATACTTCCAGGGTTTGGGTTGTTTTTTTCTCCCATGGGGAAAGAAAAATTCACACTTGTTATTTTCTGAGTTGAATCTCCTTGATCTACCCCATGATATTTTCTACCTCAAAACTGTCAGTTGCTGCTCAGCAAAGAGGGAACAGGACATGACTTTGGGTGTACAGGCACAGGTTTTGGAAATTTAATAATCTGACATTCAGAACACTGTAGTTTTTCTGTTTTCGACATTAAAACTTTGTGTATTCAAGCAACTGTATTCCTGCTTCCACTTTATTTCATATTTCTACAAATACATTACATATTTTAAAGGTAAAGAAAGATCAGTGACAAAGTTTTTATAAAGTCACAATATAAGGAACACAGCAAAAATTATAACAGAACATTAAACTGTGTTATCACAAAGTGAGTATAGTCTGTTTTTATAAAACAGACAGTTCTCACAAATTACTTTGCAAACAGGGTTAATCTGACATTATGATTAAAGAAGAAACACTGCATTATCAAAACCAGATGTACCTACAATCACAACAAAACAAAAACCCTGCCTTTGACACTGTTATACACAACTTTATGTGTATATCATGAAATAAAATTAATCTACATGGCATTTTCACTTGACTATGAGAGTTCAAGACATATTTGTTAGATAAATGCCAAATAGAGGACAAAACATAAAACAATTTTAAAAGTTGTGACTTAGTTGTGTTATCTTAGTTATTAGGAAGGCTCTAAATATTTTTTAGTATCCCGGTTTGCATATTCCTCATTTTCTAGGCTTGAATACAGAAACAGCAAAATCCATCAATGTTATTCATGCCAGATAATAAACACTACAAGTCTTTTTTTTTTAATTAACACTGATGTTTACACACTAGAAAGATTGCCTACGGCAACAGGACAAAACAAAGCATCAAAATTCTCTGCAAATTCTTTACAGGTGAAAGTAAAACCTGATGATGATCTCACAGCCTCTTGTATCAGGACAGCATCACATCACTGCTATCACTTCCGTCACTGTCACTTTTTATTAAAATAACTATGGTACAGAGCTAATTACCATTTTTAGAAATAATTATGTAACCTGGTATCTGGAGAGACTATCTATAAAGCACCTGCATTTTGCTTACTTTCCTAACTCCCACAATCATTTCCCACATTACCAGAATGTGTATGCAGCCAACAAGTGAGAGGGCAGAAGGATGCATTGCTGCACTCCTTTAGCAGGACTATTCCCTGTGTTCCCACCACCTGCTGCCACTACCAACTACACATCCACTTATCCATGCTCCAGCAGTCAAAACATATAGAAAAACCTCAAAATATTTTTCTTAATAATAGGTCTGTACAGTTATTCGTACAGATGAACTATAACACACCCAGTAAAAACATAACTGATGTCTGCTTCTGGAAAAAAAAAAAATCACAATACAGCTGGAATCTAATCCAAATGCAGTGATTTAGAAGCGACATAAACTACTCTTCTACAGAATAGCTTGACTAGAAGAGAGGATCTATCCCTCTTCTTTTGAAGTGGCTCTAGATAAGTAACCTGTGACAGATAACAAGAAAGCTGAGGTGAGATGAATTGGCCTAAGGGCCAAACTACACCTTCAAGTAACAACCTTTAAAAAATGTGATTCTTCATTAAAATTGGCATTTGTGCCTCATTCTTACCTTGAGAACTCAACCTAATGTACATACAAGGATCTAAAAACAGTTCCGTTGATTAAAATATATTCATACAAATTAATTAGGCATAATTCTTCCCCAGTTAATTAAATCTTTGCAGGGAATACCGAGTTAGACTAGTGCAGGAACTTTCAAAAACCTAATCCCTGTACAGTTAATGTGTACAAAGTTAAGCTTATGTCAATAGTGCTAAAGAAGAACACTGTGCTCTAATATCAGGCTGAATCACCTACCATATTTTAATAATGACATTCAGATTGAGAATGAGCATATTTGCATCAGCCTAGATATCTATTATCCTACTATCAATATAAACAAGTAGGTAAGAATTTAATTATGATGCAGTTAACAGAAAAAATCATGTAAGAAATTTAATAACAGACACCATGTACAAGAAAGAACCAAATTTAAACTCTTAGAACTGTTAGGATGTTGAAATCCATTACATTTTGTACACCATTGTACTGTAAGCTATCTCCATAAACATACATTAGAACATTGTCCCAGCAGAATCATATCAAACTGACCTACCAAAAGCCCCCTAACATTTCTAAAAGTTGAATATAGTAACCTTACAATTTGTGCTTGCTTGCACTTCCCTCAGGATGTATGACAGTACAACCAGTTCAGGGAACCTGACCATCACAGCACTTGGACTCTGACTTGCAGTCCGGAATTCAGAGTGTGGACAAAGTTCTGCACTCAGCAAGAACACTGGTTCCATTATTGACATCTGTCAGAACTCACAACATCCTCATGAAGCAAGAAAATGCTACTATACACTTCTTAAGGATAAGAAACCAAAAGCGTAATACTGCGGGCACGTCTAGAATAAGACAGATCTGAACCTATGTTGAAGCACACTCATGATAGCAACCTGTGAACAAGGTCCTGCGTTTCTCACATGGATTCTCTCCCCCACCCCTTTAAATACAAATGAGAATATTTGATGGAAAACCAAACGCATACACACACACAAAAAAACATCTCTCCCCTCCCCCTAAAAAAACCCACGCTTTGATACGATTTCATTATTTTACAGTTGTATTAATGGATTTATTTGCAGATCATCATGAAACTTCTACTGTCTAGAACTAGTCCAAGACTTTGAACACATGTAAGCCCAGGACACAGAGTATAATAATACTGCATCACACATTACTACATCATGCAGTAATGTAATGAACTAAATTGTATTACTGGATACTATGCACTGTGGGTAGTAGTTTGCAATGATTTTTATTACCTCTGTTCTGTATTTTAGATGCTAATCATTTATTCTGCTTAAACTCTAACAATAGGTCACCAGTGTGTTTCTATTCCTTTGACTGTACCTTTCTTTTCCTTCTGTGCCTGCAAAATGTCAACACATAATTTAATAATGAACTGCCAAGTAGATAGGTAAATGTTTATCGAGAATTTTCCAGGCTGAATATCTTTCTTTTAAATTCTCTTAACCCCTTTTAAGGCTGTGTGATAAACCCTTAAATTCCCTTAGCACCCTCTAAGGCTGTGCTATAAACCACAAATCTATTCATAGCTTGGATCATTAATGAGTAAGTATATTCCTTCCTTTAAAAAGAGCTAGCAAAGGCGTAACATTGCCTCATTTTCCCCCTTCACTGTCAATTACACACAAAGTCACAGAACAAGTTTCTCACAAATCAAGCTTCCTAGCTCTTGAATTATGGAAAAGTAGAGAAGATGGGCACTGTTTCATTTTTGCTCAAAATACTTAACCCTCTGTTGGAAAGAAAATATTTCATGAAAATCAGAGGATTCGTCATAAAACTGGTATTTCCTGTTTACTCTTTACACCATAGGTCAGCCATAGGTGTTTGCCAGACAGATTCTGAATTTTATTCGGGATGCTGAGTCATGGAAAAAGAAATGAGCCTGATTTGGGGAACTTTTTTTTTTTTTTGTCAGGTTGGTTTTGTTATTGTAACAGACAAAAGATCCCTATTTGGGCAAACAGTGTCCAAAATGTCACACAGACATGTACTGCTATTTTACAAGACAGGGAAATTCTGTAAATGAAGATCTTTCCTTCCTATCCTTTCACCATATATGCACAGACACCACCACCAAGAAACAAATAGTAACATATGCCTGTATTGCCAACACCTTTTGCAATCCAGCAGAAAGAACAAAATTTAAATAATACTCTGTCTCTGCATCTTCTTAACATTTGAACCTTTAATGTGCAGTAATATCTGACTCCTACTGCGTGAGAAAAATAAACTGGTTTGGTGGGAAGAACAGAGATTGAAATGAAAATCTAGAAAACTTCACACTGACACTGGGAAGGTAAGACTAAAATCTCAAAGCATGGTAACTGGGATTAGAGTACAGATACTACAGGACTTCAAGGTAACTTGTATGTGAGTTGAATTCCCATATATGTCAGCATCCATATTCTACTGCCTCCTCAAGAAAAGTTCTCCCTCAAAAAACCCCAAACAATTTAACAGATTGACTTTGTCTCTTAAAACAGCTATTCATAAAGCCAAAATATAAGCGATTAAGACTCACTAGCTTAATTTATTTCATCAGAATCTTTATGTTTAAATAAAAGAACAAATGGGGAGAAAAATTTTGGAAGCAATTGTTTTCGTCGCAGGTTCTCTTTGTTTTATTCCTTTATTTCTTCATATTAGTTAGCTAACTTACATTTCATGTAAGAGTCACTTCAAAATCATTCCAAATAGAAGCAGAGAAAAAAAAAAAGCAGTCCTAAAAGCATAGAAAGATACAGCTTTCCTAACTGTATCCCTCAGTGTCTTAATGTACAATGCTTTTGATGAAGAGGAAGGTAGAAACCATAATTTTTACCTGACAAAGTTATTCTTTGGGATAATACTTTTGTATTTTTTAAGTTATTTAATAGAAGACTTTTCCAGAAACTAGAAAGCTAGTATGACTAAAAAACCCTCTTCTTCCTGAGTGCCATGGAAAATTCTAGGCGGTAAACAAAGAAAAAAAGAAAAGACAGAACTGTCTTCTCCTTTTCTATGAGAAAAGTCTTGCTTAAATGCAAGGCCTTTCCTTTGGGAAGCAAACCAAATAACTCGGTTTTTCACTACAGAAAAAAGGCGGTAGGCAAAAAGATGTACTTACTACAAGCTGAATTTCCTTTTCTCACGAGCTTGTGCCTTTTCCTCTTCCAGGTTACAAGTTTACAATGCCTTAGAGGTGGGATACACATTACAACCTATCAGAAACCTACTGTAGTCAACAGTCGAACTGCCAAATTAGTGAACTAAAGATTCACTGACAACACGTGCCTCTTGGATCTTGTGCTGGCTTCAGGCAGGGAGGAGCAGCTCCCCTACACCGAGCTGGCCGGCCGGCGGCGGCCGAGGGATCTCGTGTCACCCCGCGGTACGGCAGGCCCAGCGCTCGGGCCGGGGTTGCACCTGCACAGTGCGCGAAGGCGCGAAAGTGGCCTAGGGGCGGGAAGATCAGCTCATTAGGCCCTTTCGGTTATCGGATAGCTGGGTCGTTAGCGGCTTTTGTTGCCTCTTGGCGCCGTTTGTTAGCAGAGAAGCGGGTTCTTTTGTTAGCGGGGTGGGGGGTCGGCGGTTTTTTCTCGCCCTGCTTTGGCGCTCTTGGGCTCGGGGCGGGGGTTTCTCCCCACTCCGCTGCTTTTGGGATTTGGCTGGATGTCGGTCGGCTCGTGGTGGGCTACTGTACCGTATGTTCTGTTTTCTGTTGGTTTAATTACTTAGTAGCATCGTTAGTATCACTGTAATTTTCATTTATGTTATTAAATATTTCTTGTCTCAAATTTTACGAGCTTTGGTGGTTGTTTTTTTCCCCCGACCCCCTGAAGGGGAGGGTGGTAGGAGGTGATCAGGCGATTGACTAATTGCCAGATAAGGCTAAACAACAACGATCAGCAATTCTTTTCTATTAATCTTGTGATGAAGTATAAACTGATTGCAACCTATAACACCTGCCTTGTAAATAAACAAACTGTCCTCTCTGTATGTTTTTTTTTTTAAGTTTGAGGTGAATCTCTATTATGTCTAAAGTAGGAAAGACAGCAAAATGTTTTATTCATGGATTCTAGGACTCTAAGACATGCCCTTGGTCCAGATTAGCATGGTTTTGATGATATTCTGAAAATGTGAAAAAAAAAAAATACCAGCTCAGTATTTTATAAAGGCTCGAGATGGATTCCCTGGAACAATAAAGACTAAAAAATTAGGTATTACCAATTGTAGATAAGTTCTTATGTAATCGTTTCCCATACTTAGGACTTTTTCCACTGTATAGCATAGGATTTCTTTGGTATGGCTGTGAAATTTAAACAGAAATACTATAGATTCAGCATTCAGATACTTTGTGTTCTGTTGTCTTACAGTACACAGCTCTGGAATGATGCCTAATAATGAAATCCCTGTTTCTGAATTGAAACACTCCTACCACATTGAAAACTGCAGTCTCAAAAGGGAAGACATCATCTACCACATTCTGACATACGCAGAGGTACTTGAGTATACTTTCGGGCAAAACTTGTAATTCAGTCTTTAAACACTAAGGTGCCCTAAAAAAAATTTTTTTAAAAGTTCTTCAAAGCCGGGAGAGTCCTGACATTTTTTTAATCCCAAATGTGCTATAGTATTTGTTGACCTTTTGTCAAGGACCTTTCTGCATGTGAATGCATGTCATATATACAATAGCATTCTGCACCTAAACTCCTGGTGCCCCTCAATGTACATGTTAACTAATTCACTGACAACAGATGTACATCATTATGCACAAAAAAACCTTCTCAAACATTAATGTCAGTATTAAATTAGTACTAATGATTATTAGCAGTAATGAAAAAATGTTTAATTTTCAGTAAAGGCAAGATGCATTTTATGCCTTCAGGTTTAGGAGCATTTTTTGACCATCTCTTACACTGAATTTATCAAGCTCATAATGATAAATGCATGTTGTCATAATCTTTCACTGTCGCAGTGTACTGCTGCCCTAACAGCATCCACTCTTGTAAAACAGAGCTGCAATCAAAAAGTTCAAAATTAATAGCTGTGAAGTCTCAAGCACTCATAAGCATGTGTTTTTATCACTTCCATGCTGTGCAGATCGGGTACTCTTGTTATTTATTATTTGTGACAGTGAACAATTCCCACTTGCTTTAGTGAAAAAGTGAAGAGCTGTTTGCATAACTAGCAAGGTGAAAAAACAGATTTCAAACTGTTGGAATCATTTCACAAGAACAACGTACCCAGCCCAGAAGACAGCTTTCTTTCAGAGCACTATAATGTGCTGACTAGAGGAGGTGTTATTCGATCTTCTACGTATCCCTTGTTTAAAAGCAGCTCCTACACTACGTTCTGCATTTCTGAAGAGCCTGAATTGATGGAGTCTTGGTACAGTACGGGGGCTCCTGCAGTCACCCTCATCATCTTCACACTGGAAAAATGTGTTTATAATGCCTTAATACTGTAATCTGCATATACAGTATATGGTTAGTACGTGGTCTGCAACTGAGCCAGAGACTACTCTGGGACCTGCAGGCACAACAGCTAGCCCACACACCACCAAATGTGGAGCGCTACTTCCTGCTGCACTTTTGTCAGGCATGTTCCTCTCCCCTCAGAACCAAGCAATAGGATATGTAATTTTTACAGGTAAATACTTGTTTAAGTATCAACGGTACTTTGTCTCCTAAAGTAACCATTTTAAGAGGAAAAGCTAAAGAAAAAAGCATGGCTATTACGTTTTCCTTGAGATTTTTCGTTACTTCATTTATTTTCAGAAATGAAGCACAGAGATAGTATCTCCAAACAGTATATATTTCAAATTAAAAAGGAAAGGTTAAAGATAGTAGCTGTAACGGTATTACAAAATGTCTCCATCTGATTTAATATTAACGTACAGAAAAATCTATCATAGATCAGGACAGCAAGTAAGATTTGCCTGCAGGCAGTGCTATTATCAGTGCACAATTAGTTGCAGATCGGAGACACTAGCCTTAGATCTGTTCTCATGCTAGTAATCTGTTTCCTAGCTGATTGAAAACCAACGGCTCTTGATGAAATGTTATTTATTTAGCTACAGACAATTTGTTTAAATGTAAGTATAATAATAACAAAACTAGTAATGCCCAACATGACATAAAATGGTGTAGGTCACATTTTAATTCAGACATTTCAGTGAAGAAAACGAAATTATGAAATTAAACAAGATATGTTATATGAGAAGCTTTTATAGCAAAGTCATTTTCTTTCGATTATTAAAAAAACCCACATTGTGAATGCTAAAAAAGAAGTCTTTTCTACTGTCAATTACTATAAACCCATCACAAAGTATGAATTCTTAGTCCTTAATGCTAAGTCTTCCAAATCCTTGGACTTATTTCATTTATATTTTTTCTTTGATAACAGATGGATTTTCTTTTATCCTTAGTAATTTGCATCAATAGTAGATCACGAAAGTCTTATAAATACATAAAGCCTTTTAGAAACATTTGATAGGGTGATGCTTTAGTCAGTCCTTTCATATTTCTGTAACATTAATTCTCCAGGAAGGTTACTGTATAATTTGAAGAGTTCAGTCACTTTATATATTTAATTAAGAACAAGTAAAGGAAAAAACACATAAATTTAGCATTCAGGGTTCCTAGAAAGGTGCACTAATATTCAGTATTAAAAAGTCCAAGATGAATTTTCAATTCGCTCAGTGTCAGAAGGGCCAATTGAGTGTAACATCCTTCAGTCTCCTTGAATGTCACAAAAGTGATAAAACATTTCACAATATAATGAAAACAAAATCTTTATTTATTCTGCAAAGAGTAATTTCACACTGTTGCTTATCTTTTCCTCTGAATTAAAGAACAACCAAAAAGATCCAGAATATTAGCAACATATCATAAATAATATTTAAAGCACCTGTGTTGCACAAAAGAAGATAGAACAAATTACATGTGTCCAGTGATCTCTGCAAAATGCGAAACGGCAAAAACACCGTTCCACACACAGTTACACAAGTTTCCTTTACTTCTAAACTAACCCTCTCTTGTGTATTTTTAAAAATTCATGTAAAACAGCAACATGAAAACACCGCAAGAAGCAATTCTTTTAGAACGATACAATTCCACTTGGAGAATTTAAGAAGGATGAGTTACTGGGCTTCACCAACCTATACTGGTTTCATGTCTGCTCACAGCAGCTGCTAGCATCAAGTCTGAACTGAATGAACCCACACACTACATAAACCCACATCCTGGTGAAACACCTACTGCACCTTGGTGGTCGTTCATTGTCATTCCTACAATGTACTTACTCCGACCTGCATTGTTGTTAGATTTTTCAGGCATGTTATTCTATTCTATTTTACATGTGTATAGTAAAAAATTGGGTAAAATACACAACCCATAGTGTGTGTTGTAATTTCTAGGAAAAACACTCATAGTTGAAAGTCACCACGAAAACGGGTACTGCTCTGTTTCATACCCATTGCTGTCACTTTACTCATATGAATTAATGCCTCCTCTAGAAATAGCTTAATTTTATTTGTATTCAGAAAAATTCCATTAAAATAAAGTGATAGATTCAGGCCCTTAAGTTGCAGGAAGCAGAATAAAACCATCAGTATATAGTCAGAGGAGCCTGCTGTGTGAGTTTTCTAAATCTACATGACAGATCTTACTCAAGATCTGAGCAGAGGTTCGGTGGCTGAGCATAGTGACCTGTTAAGCAGAGATTTCTAGTTTCCAGTACAATTATTCCTTCTAAAGAAGAACTCACAATATTACTTTGAAATGAAACAAATACTTCTCTCTCAAATAAATCAGTTACTGTCCTTCTGTGAACTTGTGTTGCAACTGGAACATAATTACATGCTCATTGAAAATGGCATTTTTCTTATTCAACAGGACATTGTATATCCCCTCTCACTATCACGCAAGACACAAGTTATGTTATTATAGCCAATTTAGAACACATAGATGGAGATAAGGAAACTGATTCACCATTTCATTACGCAGATTTTATGACAATGTAACTTCACTTAGAACAGGAGCAACATGATGGAGAATGAGACCAAATGTATGTTGAAACCAGCAGATATAAAAGTTGTGAACGGTAAAAATGGTAGAACAGGGACTTAAAATATAACTGTGAAAATGTTGGGAACAGGTGAAGTAAATAATGCTTTAATTTGCTGTTGTTTTGTTATCTGTATTTCCATTCTTGTCTTTCATCTTTAGAAAGCTTGCAAACTACTGAGGTGCTTTCTCTTGTTAAATTTAATTTTAAAAAGGACTCCCAAATAAGTTAAATGGATTTGCCTAAGCAAATGGTCAGATTTCGTCTGAGAAAAAAAGTTTAGCATCACAAAGTGGATATGACTTTTCAGGCCAAGTCTTTCTCCCAAGTATGCCTGCAAGTAACACACAATTCCACGAACAAACGCCATGACCTATCAGGTAATTGAAGAAAGGTAGCTTGCCATACATACTCTTGCTGTACCATCAGTTTAAGGAAGAATATGTTTAATGATAAAATTGTATTTTTTGAAATTTCATTAAATCCATATCATTCCCAGAGCCTGTTACAAAAATAATTTTACATTTGGATGTAACACATGATGAAAATCTACCCTGTTATTTTGCAAATTATGCATATATATACATGCTGATAAGTTAAACATGAAAATATTTGATGCATAACATCCAAACTGATAAACTGGTCTTCTGTAACTATATTTTGGATTAATATAAATCAGTCTCTGAATATTTGATCAGCTGTTTTAAGTTACAGCGACTGATACTACTCTAAATTTTCTTGGCTTGTGGAACTGCCTGTAGGTTCACCTAACATCAGCCTTAGAGGTCTGAAGATGAATGGGAACTCAGTTAAGCTAACTGCTGTCAGTGTTGGTTTTGTGAAAACAGAAACACTTTGTGCCAATTCAAAAATAACTTGTTAACCTAACACCAGTATATATGTGAACATACGTCTGCACATGAATGTTCTATTATAGGCATGTGTATGGCACACACATTTGAAAACTGTGTGTAAGTTTTTAATGGAAAAAATAATTTCCAGCCTCGCGAAAATCCACCACAGTCACAGAGTACTTAATTTTATTTTAATTATTGTTTCTTTAAATACACCAAAGGATTTGGTGAATGCTTTTTTGCTTGACCTTGAGCTGCAGCTACAGAAGTGTCCCAAAAGACACTCAGGTCTTGCATCATACACCCTATCTGTGCAGCTCTGCACAGATACCTCAGAAACTTCAAGGTACCTGAGGTGACCCTAGGATAGACACCTGGATCACACCCAGAACACCACGACAGTCTCCAAAATTTCCTTTAGTTTATTTTCCAGCATAACACTGAACTCAGAAACGCAATCCTACAACAAGTTCTATCTTTGTAGAAGCATTGCCCTGATAAAGGATATTCTCCCCAAGGATAAGCCACTGAGAATGTGTTAAAGCAATTCTGCCTCACATGGATTTGGTATCCAAAGGAAGTAGGGGCTACTTCTCATATTTTACACTGCTCCAGGGCTGAAAAGTCTGTGACATCTATATATGGATAGACAGAACAAATTACAGCACCCCTCCCTGCTTCTCTCCAAGAAGCACTACCACAGAGGAAACATTTGGCACACAGCACAAAAGACACGTTTCTTTAGCATCCTGGCCACAACCCCAGTCAAGAAACTACTTTTCAGGGAGTTTGTGGAGGACTCTTCATAATCATCATGTGACCATGTAATGTAGGAATTTTTATCCTCTACCCTATCCTATATCCTAACAAATATTTTGTTAGTTACAATGTAGTACCATAAAGGAATTGGATCAGGCGAGGCTGCAAGATAAAATTCTCCCTGAATTTTTGGCATATTGAATCAGTATTTCTGTATTCTAGTTCTACTACATATTCTGCAAGTTATTCTCAGCACATCAGCTGGTACCTACCTTGTGTACCTAGCCTTAAAAATTCTACTTTATCTATAATTTGACTTGATATTATCTGTAGATAATAACACACCCTAACACTCCAGAAATGTTACTTGCATTTCATTGCATTTCTTTCATTCAGAGATTACAAATTTTGTCACTAGGTTGTTTGATTCAGAACATAAAATCTGCAACAAAATCTGAGCTGACAGAATGGACCTTTGCCTTTAAAAAATAAATGCACTCTTGTCAGTAGTTAGTAAGGTGAATTAAATTTTGAAAGACAAACATAATGCTCTTCTTCAGCTTCTAATAATTATGTCATTTGTCAACCACTCTGAGTAAAATTAAACTATACTTTTGGGGTTTTGCTGCAGCATTTTACAAGGTAATGATTGCAAAACAGCTGTTACCTAAATGAGAGGATTGGTTTGATTTATATAAACGATAAAAAAGAAAGCACATCACTTTCATATACCTCTCAGTTTTAAATGTGACCAGAATATTATTTTTGTTCAAACTTCCAAAAACTTTTTTCCTATCTATCTTCTTCAAAAAAAGTCATTCCTCCACACTGCTCCTACATTTTATATATTTTATATATCAAACTTATTCTCTGTTTTTTTAATTCAGTCAAAAGTAGCTCTTCATCGTAATTTTACAAGTCTTGTCAGTGAAAATAGACATGTAAGAGTGATCAAACAACGTATATTGAGCACAGTCTATAGGATAACTCAAATGTGTGTCACTGACATCATTCAGGAGTTTGACTAACTAGTGCTTCGGTATAATGAGGGTTTGAGATTTTGACCTCTGTTCATGACCTGCTCTCAGCTAAATATTTATAGAGGAAATGTCACTAAAATAAGAAATTAACAAGTTTTAAATCTTCCTTGTCTTCTTCTATTGTTGTAAATCACATTTTACATGCCCCAATTAACCTTCCTTACTCCAGCACTAGTGTGATACTTTTTGCCATCCACAACAGAAAAAGAGAATTGACCTTGGGAAGTCTCTGTTGCCTGAACTATGTGGAAGACAGTAAGTCAGCCCGAGCTTTTTCATCATATGTGTATGATGTTCTTTTCCCTCTCCTCAGACTTTTTTTTGAGGAAGTCAAACTCAAAGGCACCCTATAATTTTATCTCACCAGCTGTTTCACTCAGACCTTAGATTCACAAATTATTTTTATTTACATTTAATTAAGGTTTAAAAATTTCAAACTGTGAAACTTAGCATAAATAAGAAAAACAATAAATGGTACAGGATAGAGGTGAATTTCATATTTATTATTTACCTAGCAACATGCATTTTGTAGGATAGGGAGTTAACCAGGCTAGATGGGACTGGATATTTTGAGACAAACTACAAGAAAATAAATTAAATAAATTATACTATTAGAAGAACTTGAATTGCACAGTCTGCATTACCAAAACACTTTTCATTAAACTGCACAGTCAATAAACTTGACATACTTGGTGCATATGTCAGTTTTCTTTCATAATCTTGATTAAAAAATGAAATAGTGAAGTTTTATATACAAAACTAATAATTAAACCCACTTTCGATTCTGGATAGTAACTGCTGGTCTATTTTCTGTAGTTGCTGTAATTACTGATCAAAATGGATATATAGTACATGCCAGAAAAGTCCAAAATCAGGAACAGATGGACAACAAATCTACTCTTCTAGAAAAGAAATATTAAGGGAGAAAAATACAGGAATAGCATCGCCTGAGCACAGAATGAGATAGAAAACACCTAAAATTTAATTTTAAAAAATGGAGAAATGTAGAACATATATTACATGGAATATATTACATGCAGCCTAAGACTGAAAAAAAGGAAATTGTTTTGCAGCTTTAACAGTTTCTAAGTATCTGTTGGTAGCAGACTTGCTAAAAACCACTCAGAAAATCAGCCTGCTAAATACTGCACTAAATTGCTCATATGTCTGCATCACTATTTCCTGAATATATATTCAAAGAAAATGAAAAGTGTTCTGTTAAGGTTAGTAATTAAATACTAAAATATTCAGCAAATACAGTGAAGAGTTCACAGTACTTGTGAAGGATTTAATTAATTGACTCACAAGCACAATGCTAACTACTTCTGAATTATGTTGATTTTCTATTATATTTTAATGTAAAACCAATTTGGTAAGTTTTACATCTCAAAGTAGCCCAGCAGATCATTAAGTACATAAACCTTCTAAAACTGTTGAAAGAAAATCCTTAAAGGAAAATGTGCCTGAAGAATCTGCAGGACAAGTATTTCTCTGAAACACAGCTGACGGTTGGTCAAACTTTCAAATACCCCAAATACTAGAAAACAAGGCAATTAAACATAAAAAAAGAGAGAAGAAACACATTCAGAAATACATTGCTACAGTACAAAGACTGACACGGCAATAGTCAAACTGCTAACCGTGGTTAGAACCCAAGTTCATATTGGTCTGTATCATGCCAGAGAGCTGTCTGAGTTGATAAATCACATTCTATCCTTTTAAAGATGTTTCTTGCTACCCCTTGCCTATAATAGTACAGTTCTTTACTTATTCAGAGCATGAATCCTCCTTTACTCAGATCCTGTCCCTTTTGGCTCTGTACATCTCCTGGGAGTGCAGAATGATTCAGTGGTAACTTAGTCATTTGCACACTGTACAAGATGATTTTACTGAAGAGGAAAAAAATAAAGGCAGTGGAACACTTTGTGTTAAATAAAGATAATTAAAGCATCAACAATCCATCTATTTCATGTTTAATTAGCCCCTCTTTCATCATAATTTGTTACTGAAGGTCAAATGTGGGTCACTTTTAAAAACAAATTGTGAAGTGTTTAATATAATGCAAATTGAGGACAGAAAATTGAAATATACTTCTGTATACTTTACACCAAACGGAATTAAAGTTAAATGTACAAAAGAAGACGCCAATGTAAATGTTTATACTTAATGACAAGGTTCCCGGTTTTCTCTCTACACTGCACTTAGTGCTGCCATAACATTGCTATTTTTTATGATTATTATACTGAAGGAGATTTGCCTAGCTGAAAGTTGTGAAAAAACTTAATCTGGAGAGTTGTTTTGTGATTATGAAAAAATGGTCTTTCAGATAAACCTCTGTGTGTATGTGTGTGTCTGTACATAAGCAAGAAAAAGATGATGCTTTCCTGCATGGTTAAACTGATTGCTCCCCTACTGCATAAATTTGGGTCATAATAAAGGAGTTGCTTGTATGTCCATACTTATGAGGAAATGGGCCCATTTAGTTTATAGATATAATTCACACACATAATAACCAACTAGTCAAAATGCTTTTACATTTGGAACAGACAGATTAATATTTATTAAATAAGTTAACTGGATACCATACAAAGAATTTTTTTAAAAAAATCTTTTTTACATAATTCATTGTCAGGGAAATAAGACTTCATAGGAAATGCATCTAGTTTTGACTAGTGTGTCAGCATACTCTGATATGATAAACATTTTTCTTCACTAAACAGTACATTTCCAATGAGAAAAGGCATATGAGTGATTCAAAAAGGATTATGGAACTGGCCAGGAAGCCAATATTCCAAGAAAATAAATAATTCTGCTCAGAAATTCCTGTACTGGTTCTGCTAATTCTACTGAGAGTGATCAGTATCACATTAAAAAAAAAAAAGGGCACAACAGCACCACAACTGCAGCATTTTAAGTAGTTGGTAATCATTGCTTATTGAGCAGAGCAAGTAAAAAAGAAACCAAGAGAATATAATGGCCAAAAAGTGTAAACATATAAACAGGGTTTAAAAGGCCTCTTCTTCAAGCAGTGTTTGTTAACATGCTAATCTCATACTCATGACTAAAAGTTTCAGTGAAATAAACCTACTCAGATGCCTTTCTTTCGCACTGTGAAACAGAGTGGAGAAAGCATATACTCTGAAGGTATAAGTAACATGAGAAAATCAACAGTTATTTATAATTAAAATCTATTATTAGAATTATGATTAAGGATGCAACATTCTAAGCTAAGGCACTCTTAGGCACTGAGCTTTCCTTATCTTTGGCTGTCTTTGCTGGAAGTTAGTAGTATCTAGGCTTCTTACAGGCACTGTGCAGCACCTGAAGGGTTTAGATTTTAAATTTGTGGTCCAGAAAACACTTGCTTAAACTCCTACACATTCAGCAAAACACTTCTGTACAGCTTTAACTTTTGGCAAGTGATTAAGACGTATGTAATACTAGGCAATTTAAACATTTGTTTGCCATTAGGTAGATTTGTTAGTGCTTTACCAAATGAGAAAGAACTGATAAATGGGAAGCTAAAAGCATATTTCAGCGTAATACCATGATAAGTAAGGCAAGAATAGACATTAAACTTGTGAAAGATCTTATGAAAAGTGACAGTGAGGCATCAGAAGTTTACTGAATACAGAACTCAGTTTTAAACTTTATGTAAAACACCTGATGTCAAGAAGGAGAGTTACAACTCTTGTAGTTTTCTCCACTGAAGTTCTCCTATAGAGTACTTCATCAAACAAGATGTATTTGGGAACTCATGTAAGAAATGCAACGCATTACCTTAAAAAGGAAGTATCAAATAATCAGAATGAAAACAACTTGTATTCACTGGGCTACACACTGGGGTCACATAAGCAGAGACTTTATTTCCTGACTACTATAGTGTACATACACGAAAGTATCAATTACCAATTCTAATTACACTAATGGAAATTAGCATTGCTTTCATCTCCAATAACTTGGAGCAGATCCGTTATGCTGTGTCCAATTATTTGTTCTAAAACTTTATACACCTCCTAATGTCTCCTTAGAACAAAGAGAACTGTCAATGAGTAAATAAAGGCAGCCTTAGAGATTTCAACTAGTCTCCCCTTCGTGGTCACATTAATATGCTACTGGTTCTACTTCACATGTACAGCTGAACTGTGAAACAATCCAATATACACCACATCAGAACCCTTCATCTGCAACTGCTTCACATTTCTCTCTAAACAATGTGCTAAACAAGAGTTCCATATAGTTTGGGTGATAAAAATCCTCACGTGTTTTGCCAGATAAACTAAGAATTGCTCTGCCGTCAGTGTTTGAGATGTGAAAAGTCTACATATTGTTTATGCAAATAAGTCTTACTGTCCCCACTATTACGCAAAAGCGTGAACAAAACTATATATAAATGTCACTCAGCAACAAGCCGACAAGTACTCGCAGGGAAGTGGTAACAAAAGTTTTGTGCCTGATAGTCTCTCCTCTAAAACCTGTTATTTAGCACTACCTTTACTGTTTTCTTGGTCATTTAACTTAGATGCATGCTTTACGAATATGCAAATACTTTCTACATATTTAAAAATAAAAAGTTGAGGCATTAGAATATGGGCTATGAACTACTCAGGTAAATTGATCTTTCCTAACAAACTAAATATTTGGCACAGGAAAACAATTGACACTAAGAAATTGGGTTTGTAACAAACTAGGTGAACAATGGAGCAATTCAGCATGTACGTATTTCCATTTGATTGTTGCAAGTAAAAGTGTAATAAAGCCATTTTCTTCTACTAAGAAGTCTCCTAATGTATTGTATATCAAAATAAATTCTTGAAAAATGCTAATTCAAAACATATTCCTGTAATATAATCTTAAATAGCTATTTTTTATCAAGCAAAATAGCTATTTATATGGTGTAATCCTTTATCATGCCTACACTTAACATGCAAGTCATTCTTTTACACTGAAAATAAATTATACTTTGACAGTTTATAATCCATATGTTTAGATAAACTGCAGCAGCAGGAAAGAAGAAGTATCTGATTAGCATATGTTGCACTACTTTATTGTTCCAGTGTTCACTAAAATGGCATAATCTACTATGTGCTTAATAAGCCTTAGTAGATAGAAGTTTAGGAACTTTCTTCATACTTTGTGTTTTATACAGGCTATTTTCAACTGAAATTGTAATGTTCTCTCCAGGAGAGAGTTAATGAAATGTATCACCCACGAACTACTCTGTGAAACGTTCTATAAATCTGTATCTCTTGTAAAACCACATACACAAAAATATTGGCACACTACATCAATCAGACTTTTTTTTTTTTGGTGGTCTGGAAGACTGAGTGGCTCATATAATTCATTTTCTTTTACAGTATTTTAAGTATTTCTGAGCAGAATGCAAATGCTGGCAACACATTGTAAAACTTCAATTGTAGTAGACTAGCAGACGTTTCAAAGTATAAAAAATGTCATGGTGTACCATATTTGCATGTTAACAAGTTGAAAAGAAAGCATTTTTGTCAAACTAGATAGAATTTCCATGTTCCAGACTTGGCTCTGTATTTACATGAATCAGCATTCATTTATCTCTAGATTTTTATATGACACAGACTAGCTGAGGAAACATTCAGAGTATTATCTTACATGGAAAGATATAATGGAAATTACCAGGTGTAAGGTATCTCAATTTTACCACCACCCAAAAAGTGCTCCCCCAAAGAAAAGACCTCTGTTCAGGCTACATAGGTGTCTTATAAAATACAGCAGACGCTTTCATTTAGGAGCTGGATTCATTCTCCTCTATGCTATCCCTATTTTACTTCAAGGACTGTGAAGATGTCCCTACCATCACCAGTTTTAGGCTGTCGGAGCTTCGCTGGACCGATCTCCGCCAACTCAGCCGAGACCAGCGCCAGTCCCTCGGGGCACTCCTGCGGGCTCACCTCGCCCCGAGGGGTCTCAAGGCAGTCGTACTCCCTACAGACAGAGCTGTGCGGCAGCTGGGCTGGCAAATTAGGGCCTCTCAGCATCAGTGAATGAATTTCGTGTGATATACGGGGGGAGGGAAATAAAAACATACTGGGGTGCGAGTCTAAGATCACTAACATTTATGTGTATCGAGAGCAAATGCTGCAATGAGTGTAACCTGTGTAGTGTAAATTATCCCATAGATAGGCTTTGTGGATTATGAAAGCATTTTGGTTCTAATGAACGACCCGGTAATTACAGCCATTAACGCTTCAGCGCGGCAGCTGCAAATCCCCTCTCACCCACAGCCCTGGGAAACGGCAGGCAGCAACCCCATCTCCCCAAAACATCTGGCCACGGGGGCGAAACTTCTCTCCTCAGCCGGAGCTCACTGTCTCCCGGTCCGGGAAAGCATCCCGGCGGAGGAGGCGGCGCCTGGGGGCGGCAGGACCGCGGGGGCGCACGAGGGACCACGCTCTGCCGGGTGCGGGTTCCTGACCCCCCGCAACCGCCGGGATGGGCCTGCGGGCAGGCGGGCAGCTGATAAAGGCATCTCAGGTGGCCTTACAGCTCGCTGTCTGGGCTGGCGACCGAGTCCCCGGCCCGCCCCCCCGCCCCCGCGGCCGGCTGCTGCTGCGCCCGCGGGGGGACCACCGCGCCCGCCGCGTCGGCGGGGCGCCCCCGTCGGTGCGGCTGTATGGACGGGCTGGTGGGCTGCCAGCTCTGAAAAGCGGAGCTAGTGATAAAAATGATAATAATAAAGGTCTCCGAGTTTCTGTCCTACGTGCAGTGTGTTGGGACCGGGTACTCGACTGCCTGCGGGGGGAGGGGGCGGGGACACCAGACTGAACGGGTCATTGAACCTGACGGTCGTGTGTGCTTTGTGCCGGTGGGGAGGTGGGGGGAGGCGGGGGGCGGCGGACATCGCTGCTCTCGCACCCGGGTTGGTGGGTAGGTGTGCGTGTCGGGGGCTGCGCGGGGGGGATTGCGCGGACCGCGGCAGCGCAGAGCGCTGCGCTCTTACCTGCTTGCTGTACTTGCTGCTGGCCTGGCAGCTGTACTCGGAGCAGTGATCCGACCCGATGGAGATGTTGTCGCCGGCACCCACGAAGGTGTTTGCCGGGGGCAGGTCCTGCACGGCCTGGTGCTTTTTCCCGGCGGTGGGGGACTGCGGGTGCAGCTGGACGGTGGGCAGCGGCGAACTGGACTTGTAGTGCCTGGCCAGGTCGGGACTGCCCGGGCCACCATTGACTGACCGGTACCGCCCCATACCAGGGCTGTCCGAGAGCTTCTCGTTGACACTGTCGTAGCGCTGCCCATTGGGCTTGGAAGCCTCGACGGTGACGATGCTGCTGTAGAGGGGCTGCTTGCCCTTCTTGCCTTTCTTGTCCTTCTTGGGCTTCTTGGCCTTGTCATGCTGCTGTGGGGTGAAGAAATCCTCGTGGTCCTTCTTGCCAGCCTCATAGCCGTGTTTGCCCTTGGAGCGGCAGTAGCGGGCCATGACCACCACCAGGATGAGGAGGATGACAGTCATGATGCCAGCCACCACACCAATGACTATGCTAAGCCGCTGTTTGCTCAGCTCATAGCTGGGGTCACCAGCGATGTCCTGGGCCAGAGGTGTGTGGAGGCTGCGGGCCACCTGGCTCTCCACCACAGTGGCGTTGGACAGGCTTTCGTTGACAAAGACGTGGAGCAGGGCAGTGGTGGACTGCGGTGGCTGTCCACTGTCGTTCACCTGCACCACGAGGCGGTGCAGGCCGTAGTGCTTGGGGGCCAGCTTGCCCACCAGTGACACCACACCGCTGGAAGGGTCAATCTCAAAGAGTTTGAAGGGGTTACCCCCGACAATGCTGTAGTTGAGGTCAGCATTGAGACCGGTGTCAGCGTCAGTGGCAACCACCGTGGCCACCACGGTGCGCATGTTGCTGGAGGGCGGCAGCACAGTGTAGGAGCTGTTGCTGGGGAAGGTGACAGTGGGCGCGTTGTCATTCTCGTCCATCACAAAGAGGGACACGGTGGCAGTGGCAGAGCGTGGTGGCTCACCTCCATCCACTGCCTTCACCTTAAAAGTGTAGCTGGTCTGCTGCTCCCGGTCAAAAGAGACAGTGGAGAAAATGGTTCCAGTGTCATTCTCAATGGAGAAGATACTGGCTGCCTGATCGTGGTCACCAGGCTGGATGGAGAGGCTGAGCTCAGCGTTGCGGCCTTTGTCAAAGTCCATCACAGTTACCATGCCCACGGGGCTGTTGGGCTGCAGGTTCTCCTTCACATAGAAAGTGAACACATCCTGCATGAAGCGCGGCTCGTTGTCATTGCGATCCGCCACCCTCACCACCACTGTGGTGGAGCCCTGCAGTGATGGCACCCCTTTGTCCCGGGCTGTTACCTGGAACTCGTAAGTGTCACGTTGCTCACGGTCCAGCACCGCCTGCACTGACACATCTCCAGAGTCCGGGTCGATGCTGAAGATGCCACCTGGTGCTTCTGAGGAGAGGGGCGAAGCCTCCAGGGAGTAGGTGATCTCAGCATTCTTGCCGCTGTCCGCATCCGTGGCAACCACCGTGGCCACCCTCTCACCAGGCAAGTTGTTCTCTGGGAAGGACACCTCCAGCACGGCCTGGCTGAACACGGGAGGATTGTCGTTAGTGTCCCCAACCCGCACCAGCAAGGAGTTGTTGCTGGACAAGCTGGGGCTGCCTGAGTCCACTGCCACGATCACCACGTTGTAGTCGCGGACAGCTTCGTAGTCCAGAGGGGCTGAGGTGTGGAGAAAATACTTGCGCTTGTTCTGTGGCTCCCCTTCACCCTCGCTGGCTGGCTTGAGCTGGAATGGCACGTCACCCACCACGGTGCAGGTCACCACACCATTCTCACCTTGATCCCGGTCCGACACCTGCACCAGGGCGATGGGGGTATCCACCAGCACGTCCTCAGCCACACTAGCCACCCCATCCCGCAGCGGGATGCGCCCAATTTTACGGATGTCGATGGTGGGCACGTTGTCATTCTCGTCACGGATGTTCAGCACAACCGTGGCCTTGTCTGTCTTGGGAGGCTGGCCACGATCTCGGGCCATGACGGTGAAGCGAAGCTGGTTCACCTCCTCTCGGTCGATGCGGTGCAAAACACTGAGCCAGCCGGAGGTCTCGTCCAGCCGCAGCAGGCGCCTGACAGACTCGGTGGCTGCCCCAAAGACATACTCGATCTGCCCGTTCACCCCCACGTCCAGGTCAGCGGCTCGCAGCTGCAAGATGGGGGTCCCGGGGCTGCTGTTCTCCGCCAAGTCTGCCTCATAGACGCTTTTCTCGAAGCGGGGGCTGTTGTCGTTCACGTCGGTGATCAGCACCCTCAGGATAGCCTGCGAGGACCGCGCCGGGTCGCCGCCGTCCCGCACGCGGAGGCTGAGCTCGTAGGAGTCCCGCTGCTCCCGATCCAGCGCCCCCTTGACGATCAGCTGCGGCTGCTTCTCCCCGTCGAGGGTGTCGGCCACCTGCAGCTCGAAGACGCTGCTGCGGGCCGCCGCGTCCGCCTCCTGCCGCCGCTTGCTGCCGCCGGGATAGAGGGCGCTCTCGGAGGCCGCCGAGGCCGAGCCCCCCCCGCCGCCGCCGCCGCGGCGGCCGCCGTCCCCGCCGGGCTCCTGCAGCAGTTCGTAGCGCTCGATGCCGTTGCGGCCGAAGTCCCTGTCGGTGGCGGTGGGGAGCAGGTAGAGGGTCCCCACGGGCCGGTTCTCCTCCACGGTAAGGGTGAGGACAGGGGAGGGGAAGGTAGGGGTGTTGTCGTTGATGTCCAGGATGATGACCCGGCCCTCGAAGAGGTCCACCCAGCTCTGCGAGGGGCCGATGACCGACACCTCGAAGTCCAGGAAGCACTCGTTCTCGTCGAAGATCATCTGGCACTGCGGCAGCTTCTCGCGGTCGATGCGCCGCTCCGTGGTGCTCAGCTCCCCGGTCATGTTATCGATCTTGAGATAGTCGGAGCCCGATTCCAGGCTGAATGTCACCTCTCCGGAGCCCGTCACGATTCCCAGGTCGGAAGCTACGTTGCCGATGCGGATGTCGGCGGGTCCCTCCTCGGCCAGCCGGTACCTCAGGAGCTGCTTGGCTGCTGCCAGGCTGACCCAGAGCGGCGGAGGCAGGAGGAGCAAGAAGCAGCAGCAGCAGCAGCAATGCACAAAGCCAAGCAGAGTCCGCATCTTCCTCATCTTCCTTGCACTGACACCCCCCCCCCCCCTCCTCTCACTCCCACCTACCCACTAGTAAACTCCCCTGCTAAGCCAACAGAGCGGCTGAGCGTCTGGGTGATCAATTATAAAATCCTTCTCTTCCTGGAAACTTATTGTCTCATGGCTGGTGCAATTGGTGGTCAAAACCCTGCTGCTGTCTCCTCTCCCTGTCTTCCACTTACGATATACTTACAGTTCACGGGACAGTGTATTCTGCTTTTTAAAGATTCATCTCGGTAGATAGGATTGGATTTTCCTCCTCCTCCCCCTTCTCCTCCTCCTTTCTGATTTCACTGTAATCACTTTGCAAGGTTTGCAGTAAAGGCAGGAGCAGCACTGTGTGATTCGAAGCCCCCCAGGTCGTCTTCTTCAGCACTAGAGTTAACTACAATTCACACACTCTCTTCTCTCTCTCTCTCTCTCTCTCTCAGCCGTTTACGACCAAGGCATTAGCTTTATTCTTCCCCCTCCCTGCACACACGGAAAAAAAAAAAATGTGATTCGCTTTATTCAAAGGGCTTGTGTCCGGGAAAACTCCAAATCCTCTTAGCAATGGGCAGTTCTTAAAAAAAATAAAAAATTAAAAGGTAAAGAAAAAAACCCAAAAATCCCAATAATGTCGGTAGCTGCACAGTTGGTAGGAGAACAACCCCGTGTATTACAGAGCAGTCCACAGAATATCCCCTTTGGTTGGCAGAAAAGCCCCCAAATCCATCTTCAGAGATCGCTTAAAATGTTCAGCTCTTTCTCCGGAGCCGATTTTTTTTTAACAACTCTGCGCAAGGTCATTAGTCACAAAGCAACGATACAGAAACTGCAGAAGCCGTTTGCCCAGAATTTGCAAGGCTGTAGATATGAACATACACACGCTACAGTCCCAAGTTTGTTTTTGCATCCGCAGTTTGTGTGTGTGCCTTACCTGCATTTGCACTGCATGTGTTATAGCAATCTGGATCTGCAGCACTGAGAGCGATTCACAAATGAGATTGCAGTCTCTCTCCCTCTCTCTCTCTCTCTCCTCTTCCTTCCCGTCCCAATGCAGGTAACCAGATCTGAACTTGATCCTTTCAGTTCAAAGGTTAGCAACAAAACTATGTGTCCAAAGGCGATTATTGGTCTCTCGTAAATATACCCGGAGCGGAACAAGATGTAACTGGATCCCCCACGTGAATTAACACAGATTCTGAATTACATCCATATAAGCGGAATGGCAAAGGGGAGGGGAAAAGATCCGCGACGCGGTTTAAAAAAAAAAAAAAAAAGAAGAAAAACCAACCAGAGTTCTATCTGCAAATAAATTGGTATCAGTCAGTTGTTTCCTGTGATCTGCACCGCCACGGTGGGTGAAATCTGCAATTGTGTATTCCCTCCTGTATCTTTCAGAGAAGTGTGGCTCAGGCGCTTTCACGGCAGAGCGGCTTGTGCTTTAAAATGTTGAATGGCAACTGAGAAGCTTCCCACTCGAAAAAAAAAAAAAAAAAAAGGAAGAAGCAGTAAACCGGCAAGTTTGCCCAAAGTGGTGGGAGCTGCTGAAGCCTCTCTCGGTAGCTCTTCCCTGACGCTGCAGCAGCAGAGCCGCCTGCGCTACATACACACAGAAAGAGAGAGGGAGAGAGAAAGAGGGAGAGCAAAGAGAGAGCGAGCGAGAGTGAGAGGGAGGGAGGGAGGGAGGAAGGGAGGGAGGGAGGGAGGGGGAGGAGGAGGAGGAGGGAGGACGAGTCAAGCGCTGCACTCCAGAAAGCCCAGCCTTACCCCCTGTCTGTGTTGCTGCTAGTGCTGCAAGTGGGATAGCTGCTCATCACAAAACACCAGTTCAGTCCTCAAAACCCATCCTCATTACATGCCCGAGTGTTGCTGCTGTTGCCTTCTCAAACCCGCGATCTGTAGTGCTTCTCTCCCACCCTTTCCCTCCCCACCTCCGCTCTAGACTGTGAACCGAGCAACGATTTTTAAAGCAAATGTTTATTCGCCTTTCTTTTAGGCAGAGCTGGTGCACGTTCGGGGCTCTGCGTTTTGCGGAATGACGCTGGTAAGAAAACTCCTTTCGCACAGATTCCCACCTTCCCCGGTCGTGTCGGTGCTTTTGTGGAATAGCTGCAGTCCCTATAACTGCATGAAACTCCAGGGAGGAAGGGGGACTGCCTTAGGTCTCAGACTTTTGTCCTGTTTGCCAGTGCAGTTGGAGCCTTTTGGTCTTTGTGTTCATGTTCTTCCTGTTACCATGATTGGAATGTGTCTTTTCAGCGTGTTTGTGTGTTTCCTAGGAGAAAAAAAAAAAAAAAAAGTCTTTCGGAGAAGACGATCAGGAAGGGGGCGAGAGGGATAGTAAAATAAACACACATAAGAAGTAACATTCATTTCCGAAAAGAGACGCTGCCTCGATGATTGCTAAAACGTAGCGTCACCTACCTGGGTGAGTGGGAAATAAACTTTGACGTTAAAGCTCCCCGCTCAACTTTGTTTATTCTAGCGTCCCTAGTTCGCTTCCCCCTTTGACTTTGTGTCATTTAATCGCTTTATGGCGTTTGCTTGCCCCTGCGCCCTCGGCGATGCCTGGCTCCTGTACCTGTCCTCTCCACTCGGATCCCGAAGGGAGAAGAGGGAGGCTCCGGAGGGCTGGCGGGAGAGGGAGGACCTGGGGGAGCGTAGGGCAGGCAGCAGGAAGAGAGCCGGCGTGTGCGTGTGTGTGCAGCGAGGGGGAGGAAGGGATCCAGCTGCTCTCTCCCCCTGTGAACACATGTGGGAAAACAAGTTGTTGCGGGTTCTGTGTGTGCGTGTGTGCATTCCTCGTTTCAAATGGTTATTTTGAATAAAGATGCATGCAGACGAGTGTAGCGAAATGTGTCTGTCATCGCGATGATACATTTGAGCGAAAAGCGGCCGGAAATGTTGAGGTGGTTCAAAGCAACGGTCACAGCGTGTCTTTGTCATTTGGGGCGGTGAGCGAATGTGGGAGGGAGGGAAGGTTGCCACCTCTTTCCCTGGGGAGTCCAGAGGCACAGAGTGGCGCCGCGTGGAATCGGCGCTGGGGGGTGGTGACTGATGCTCTCCCCGGAGGGCTGCAGGGCTGCTCCTCCGGCGGTGGCGGCGGCCCCGGCCGCTCTCCCTGCCTCGCCAGAACACGAAAACCCTCCCCCGCCGATGCTGGAGACACTGGGCTTTGTATCTGCAGCATCAGCGAGAAAGCCCGGCTCGGCGCAGGCTCAGTGTTCACCGCCGCAGTCCCGGACGGAGGAGGGGGGCTCGGGAGCTCAGCATCTTCGCAGCGGGTTAAGTAGGATTAATACCAAATCCCTATTATATTTGCCAAGCAACTTGAATTTATCAAAATTCCCCCTGACTGTTCTGGAGCTCCGAGAGGAGGAAATTTTGCCCACAGTGTAAGATCCAGACACACCAGTACGTAGGAATACCGGCATACTGCATTACACCGGCTCCCTGCACTAGCAATACAATTGCAACCCGAAGCTCCCGCTGTTCCCTTCCCTTTGTGCTTTTAAACGCAGCCAGGAAACTTAATGTATTCGCCAGGGGAGGGGCGGGATGAAAGCGCTTTTAACCTCCCTGCCATAAACTTTGGTGGGATTCGGAGCTGTTGCACGGCACGGACACCTCGCCTCTCGCCCGCACCTCCCTCCCCGTTGTCTCCCATGTCTACTTCTACTACATTCTGCTTTGCCAGAGCCTCTTTCAAGCGAATGAGTGATTCCTTTCTCTTGCCGTGTGCAATCGCTCCCCCCTTCCTTTCCTACCCTCCCTGGCCTCTCTTACACACACTATGCCTTTCACATGCGGTCTGCGGCCCCCCCCCCCCCCCCATTCCCCCGGCCCCCCTCCTTTTCTTTTTTTGCAGTGTCTTCACATGCAATCTCTCTCTGAATGTGCAATGTCTTTCCTGCTCGGGAGTGCCGCGTCCTTCACAGTGGATTGGTTCCTCTTTCGGAGCAGAGGTAACGGCCCCCCCTCCTTTTCCTATCATTCCCCCTTCCTCCCCCTCCTCCTTCTTTCCTCCCCCAGGGCAGGCGGCCGGCGTGGGAAATGGGCCCGACGTGCGCTGCATGGTGGATGGCAGCGCTGCTCCTGCTCCACGTGCCTTGCCTGCCGGGAGGCGGACGGGGCTCTGCTGGCCGTGCCCCCCCCCCGCATCCCGCTCCTTCGTGCGGGGGGAGAGGGGAACCACCCCCGCTCCCTCTCGCCGGTCCCGCGGCCGGTGCGCGCACAGCTGCTCGGGTGTCGGTAGGAACCGGCCCAGCTGTTTCAGGCGGGGGGAGGTTTGGCGCTCTCGGTCAAATCTGTTGCGCAGTGGAACTGCCCCCCCCCCCCCCCCCGGTCCCCCCTCTCCCTGATGCACACAGACGCCCACACGCGCTCAGACACGACACGGCATTTGTCCTGATCTGGTGAGATCAAGTGGGAAGCGGGATCACAAATGTAATCGGCTGTAATAAATAAAATAGCCGGAGATGCTGGAGATACACGGAGGGGAAATAAGAGCTTGTGTCCTTAAAGAGAACACCTGATAAGGCCACCGAGGTGGCATCTTGCGTGTGGGAAGGAATCCGTCTTGCTGACATTCGCAGCCTGCTGTACGTGGGGAAATCCTAAAGCAGCCTGGGAGCTTCCCCAGCTCCTCTGCATCCTCCCCCCCCCCCCCCCCCCCCGCGGAGCTCCCTTTCCGACGCTCTGCAGCCGGGCTTTGTTGTCGTTGTTGTAGCTGTGGGTTGGAAAGACAGGGGTCATCGCTGAAAGATGCAGATGCAATTAATGGCTCGTTTATCTGCTTTTCACGGCGGAGCCCGGTTTCTGCCGCCGGCTTCCGAACTCGCCTCCGCACTTTCAGCACACTATTTCTTTTCCGCAGTTTAGGAATGTCGGTGGCTCTCCCTGGAAAATTACATCTGGGATCTGCAGTGGGAATCCATCTCGGGTTAAAGACAGACAGATTATTTACATATCTATACCGCTCTCTACGTTAACATATATTACGTATTACTATTTGCGCGCACAACACGAGCGCGCACAAATGAAGAAGCTCCCGAAGGGAAAAAAAAACCAGGTGGGCTTGAAAGTAACATATTCATAATAATACGAAGAAAAGGTTAAATACAGTAAACATGACAGCAAATTCGAAAGCGGGGGGGAAGGACAAAACCCTCACATAAAGCAGTTAAAGCCATTTGACGGGAGGGAGAAACTAACTCAAGAACTCCACCAAGGGACAAACACATGAAACGACACCACAACAGCACTAAAGCCCGCGTTGACCTTTCATCTTTCTAAAGTGTCTTGCTGATCTGGTGCAATTCAGTTGTGATCTCTTCACCTCCCTTCCCTACCACAACCTCCCCCTGGCCGCTTCAGAGCTCCCTGAGTTCGTTGCAGTGAATAAACTGGGAGGTCGGCTGAATTATAGGGAGTGCTGACACTTGCCCGGTGTCTTTCACAGCTTTGCAAATAATGCTTGCTGTGTAGTAGCATGTAGTAGGCAGAAGTGATTAAATTATTCATTCCAGCAACAGCCTTTCTGATGGACGTTAAAACTTAAGAGTTCAGATAAGGAAACCACAGATTTACTTTTAAGCAGATAACAACCGCATCTGTGCTTATTTAACCGAATGCTAGCTAAGCATGGAACCAGTTACTTTAAATCCTCTCTCTCTCACTCTGTGGGAATTTTGAACTAGATAATGCACCATGAAAGTTACTGACAGAGCTAAAATAATCTGTGTTGGATAACAGTCGTTAAATCTCACATGATTATAATTGCTTATTCTTAAAGTAATATTTGAGGTCTGTTCAAAATAAAAGCTTCTTTTGTAGGCATGATTCCATCAGCATTTCTGAGTTCTCACATTTATAAAGAATGCTAAAAAGTAACATCTAGTGAAAATGGTCATGATTCTGTTTACTAGGATCTTTGCATTTTATGTATATTCCTTACAAATCACAATGATTAAGTTTGAGGGTTTTTATAATGACATTATTCTATAACATCTGTTATGAAAGGTGTTTTAGAGTGTTGTGGGTTTTTTTCCAGATGTTTACAAAAACCCTAACCATTCGAAATCATGGAGAAATGACAGACAGATTATGTTTAAAATCAGAAGGAAAAATTAATGAAAGATCTTAAAAAAGCATATGAATTTTCATGAGGGAAGACAGATTCTGGTTAGATTTATGCTTCATGTGCAATTATTGGCTTTCCTGGATTTACAGGGATATAAATGAGTGCTTCATCCAGACCCATAATTTTATAGATTTATTTTTTAATTAAACTATTGTTCAACTTCTCTAAATGCAAAGTAAACTATAGGGGAAAAAAAAGCATTTAAGGTGAGTTTAGATGAATTCCTACCAAAAATAGAGGGAAATTATGAATCATTAGTATATATTCTACATAAAGAGATACAATGAGACATTCAGGGGAGATAATTAAAGCTGGATTTAATTTAAATGAAATGTATGAGAACCAGGTAACACTGACAAAGCAAGAAAAATGTGTTCATTGTCACAGAAAATATTAAATGAGTACATTTGATATTCATATGGATTCACTAGCAGAGGACACCACAGTTACTTTTGCAAATAATGTAGGATTTTTTTTTTATATAATGTTTTCAAGGTTGATATCAATAATGACCGCACTGAAGGTCTCCAAGTGCTTTGTAAATTATCACCATGAGATAAAACAAAGTGCAATGACCTGCTCAGTCACCCAGCAAGCCACTGACATGTGGGTCTTTCCGGATTAAGTTAATCACCACAGTTTTGCACTTCTATGTGTTTTTTTAATATTTTTTGGATTCACCTCAATAATTGTCCTTGAATAAGTGTCAATAGTTTCCACTTTATTTGATGGACTGCTGGGAAGTCAAAGAAGCTAATTCTGAAGAGAGCTTAAAAGAAGTTTGCATTCCAGAGAACTACAGATACAAGAGAGAATCTTGTATCATGACATTTGATGGATAGCAGTAAATTATACTAAACTGTTACATATATATTGAAATACAGTTATTCTCAAGCTCTGCTGCCACTTATTTCTGTCACCTATCTCTTATATACAGAACTGAGTACACAGACTTTCTAAAACCATTTTATCTCTACACATTTTTGAAGGCATCTCAACCCAGTATTATTTTTCAGCATTGAGTTCTACATTTTGCTTTGGTGTTATTTATTTATTTAGATGCTGCAAATGTCTTTGCTGTGAGTTAAAGTTTTCTTTCATTTTTAAATGGGAATCACCAGATCATAAAATCTTTTGTCTGGTATTCTTAGTGCATCCTGTGCAGCTTTAATTTATTATTAATATAATTAAGGATAGGATAAAAGATCTGGTGTGTCTTCGTGAATCCACTGTGTCAGCTGCCTGTTGAGTGGAAGAGGAAATATCCAAGCAAGATGGTAACTGCAGAGTTCGGAGGAAGAACCTTTGATATTAAAATTCAAATGCTGTTATGGATAATTGAATTCTGTGGTGCTCTGTTCCCTTCTGTAAGTTAACGCCAGCGTATGTTATTTGCTATACCTAAAATGTAATTTTTAAGTCTACACATATACTCACTTACTTATTTGGGAGCTTTAACGTTTCTGTCTACTGAATCAAAAATAATCATTGCTCTCCAGCTGAAATAAAGGTCATATAAATACACAGTTATTATAAATTAGGGAAATAAATATTGTGGCAAGGAAAGTAATTTAGAATAGGACCAAGCTGTTGATTGCTTATAGGACAGTCTATTTGGCCTTGCTCTGCAATGATTAAAACTGCATTGCTAGGTATTGTATAATGTTAAACTTGCCATTTCTTTTCATATGAAAAGTGCAACATTAGAACCCTTAAAGGTCATATTGTTATAACCCTTATTTAGCTGTACAGTGCAGAAGGATACAGTTTTTTTCTTTCATCATTTTTTTGATCCTAACAGAGGCATGACTATTTACTGAAAAACAAAGTAAAGGCTATTCACCTGCTACCATCTACTGTTAATGGTAAGCAAGAGAAAGTAAGTGGGAAGAAGTGGAGTTCTTTGCAGCTTTCCCTGAACTAGATACAAACATAAACATGTATGCCCATGCTTGTACGGCACAGGTCTAGAAAACAGCTTTGGCTTTTAGCCCAAATCAGAATTAGTAGCTGGGGAAGGCCCTGCTTATATCACCCTAAAACAGGATCCCATAAGCACCAATAGGAAAAAAAATAAAGTCAGTCCATCCAGTAACCAAATACATTTTGGGCTGTTAAGCATTGATATATGTACTGGTATAACTCTGATCAGCTTTGCTTCTGAAATGTTTTACACTGCTACCTTAATTCTTCAAAATAAGAGTGAAAGGGCTGTAGCCACCCTTCCTGTGGGGAAGATTACATAGCCTGTCTTTGAAATAATTTGTCCTCCTGCTGCCTCCTTTGCACTTTTTTGCCATGCACAGGCAGCCATACTTTTATGCCTGCTTTAACTGTTTTGCAAAGTTTCTTGGTGATCATCCTTCGCATAATTACATTTTTAGCTTCCTTTGTAAGAGTAATAAGTACTGTACAGAGTGGGTTTTTATGACCTACAATATATCTAGAGGAAGAGAGGTACTGATAAGTTTCCACATTTTTCATCTTCTGATAGAAGCCTGACATATCTTCCAGTTCATTCATTTTGTGAGATGATTAAAAAGTTGCTCTTCAACAAACTAAACCTCATCCAGGGCTCAGCAGGAAATAACTGCAATCTAAGCACATTAAAGAACAGTCAGGGCAAACCAAAGTATACCTCTTTCTTTTCCTTTTAAGATCACGGGAAAAAGAGAAAAGCAGTCTAATATTGTGATAAAGCTGGAAGCCTGCGGCAGCTGGTTTATGGTTAAGGATATAGAACCTAATCCAAAGCATACAGAAGTCAATGGAAGTACTTTGACTAAATAAGCTTTGCATTAGGCACCTAGTGAGTGAATGATGTTTAAAGCATTCATGTAGATCTTAAGCAGATGAGCGAAGAAGAAAATGATGTGTGTTTTAATCAAAATAAATGCCATTAAACCACTTGGTGGTGTAAATGTTATTTAGCCTGACCGCAGAGATTATGTTTATGACTCAGAAAAAACTGGCAGTGGATCCTTGGGTGCTGAGTCCTATCCTTCACTACTGCAAGCACTCATGTTACATAAACCCCAAATTTTAAAATATATATACACACATATATAAAATTCTTATATTGATACTGATCTTGAAATTCGATACCTCACTATAACCATCCACAGGCTCTTTTACCCATTCATGTGTTTATGCAGAGCATTTCTCTTAGCTGTGTTTGCAAAATAATGCACAAATTTTCAATTTCTTCTTATGGATTAAGTTCTGCATTCCTGACAGACTTCCCCTTCACCTCCACTCTATTTTTAGTGAAGATTCCAGTGAATCTTTCTTTAATATGGAAAACAGGAATTGTTCATGATTTCCATCATGAAGATGTATCCTACCTGATGTAACAGCTTTAAACATCCCTTTCTTGCCCAGAAATACTTTGTCTAATACTCCTTATTAGCATTTTTCATAGTTACATCATGTTTTGATGGTCGATAGTCCTTCTCTATTAGACTGGCTGGAATTTTGTTTTTCTTTGTTATTTCCAGCTGACGAATTCACAGTTTATAGCAGAAAATCTTGTTATGCTGCTCTTTGTACTATTAAGTTTAACCCCATTTCTATTATAGAAGTCATCAAGGTAATCTGATTCTTCCTTTATGTTTTTATGATTTTGATGATTCTCAAGCTTGTGTTAGCTTCAGCAGCATGCTGCAAGTTTTTGTGTTCTAGTCTTTAATGTAGATATTTAAAAAGGCCAGTTATGAGAGTGCCCATGAAGAACTCATTAACAGTTTCCATGTAATGATGCAAACACATAAAACAACCTGTTGTCCTTTCCTGATTAGTCAATTCTTTACATCTTCACAGTATTAACTAATACTTTTCCTACCAGATAGTGTAAAGAACTGTTTTGAAATCCAGATAGGTGAGATCTTCTTGACTTGCCTTGCTTAGAAGGTAAATTAAAGAAAGATATCAGGTAAATAGTATGATACAGTCTTCAAAACCTTAGATAGATTTTATTAAGTTTGCTTTGTGTTTCTGTGCTGTTATTTATTCCGTGCTTCAAAATTTACTCTGAAGCTTTACGTTCTAAAATCATCTAAACCCGAAGAATCATATCGAGAGATCTCTTTATTTCCTCCCTTCAGCTTCCCTTCTCAAAGCTGGCAGGCCATTTGCTATTTTTCCATAAATGCTCATCCTGATATACCTACTAAGAATCTTTGTTCTAGACCCTTCCAATATATGTATTCATTCCTTCGGGATTCAGCAATGAAGGTTATCAACAAGACTCTGCTTTGAATATTTTGTAGTCTTTGAATTAATTTTATTTCAGATGTGATAATTCTTCTTCCACACCTTTACTTTCATTGACCATTTTCCTAACTTCAACATCACAATCCCTACTGAAAGCTGAAACAATGTATAATTTATTTGGGTATCTCTATGGAAATAATTATAATTTTACTTTTTTTCCCCCCTATATATAGCATGTTCTGTAAAAGTGAAGCTATTGCTTTCTAGCAATTTTCTAAAGTTTTACATTTGACACTTCATTGAAGTCCAGCGGGTGATACACTATTTACATATCCTGCTATTTTGCCACTGCATGTCTGTGTGTGTGTCTTGTCTATGTATTGTGTACATATTGCCTACATAATTTTTCTTCAAGGTTATAGTTTTGAACATCTGAATGCTTCATATTAAAAGGAAAATGAGAGTAGAAAGGTACGTAGATCATTCCAGGACAAAGAAGGCTATTATATCTGACCACAAGGAATTTAGGATTTTCAAAAAATTGAATAGTACATAGATAGAAGGAAAACGAGGTAACAAAACCTGAAAACATGCATGGATTTGGCATTTTACAGGAACAGAGCTGTCCAGAATGTCAAATGTCAATTCAAATGAAGAGAGATCATACCAGTTACAAGATGTTACCAGGCTGAATATACAGAAAGGATATATATTTAGGTTGTTTGATGGACAACCAAAATGGGTATAGTAGAATAAATCATTCCATGAAGACTCTTCTATCAAGTACCTTAGAGAAGTTTAGAGAGATAGTTTAGACAGAGAAGATTAGAAATAGAATAAAGGGTGGATGAAGGCCGGAAAGTGTGGGGGATTTTTTCCTTTTTTTTTAAATTTATTTTTATAAACAAATACAATTAAAATTTTATAATAGAGAAATGAGAAAAAACAGCTTTCAGAAAACTGAGGGAGTTACCATTTTAATTTAAAAAATGTGCATCAGCAGCTGGGTGAATATACGTTTTAACTAAGTTATTTATATTTTATTTATTAACTTTCGTTTATCTTTTAAAAACATTTTGGAAATTTTGTACTAAACGTCTGGGTTTTATTTCTCAAGGGAGACTACATGACTTGTCGTGTGGTTTAAAGAGGATATATCTAATTTACTGCAGTTCCAAAGAACATAAGTACTGAGGTTTTCCAGTTTTCATCTAATGTGTCATTTTTGGATGAAGTTATTGACTTAACTTGGTATTATTATTACTCTGAAAGTTATAAGAAAGAATGATAACATCTATTATTATGATTTTATGATGCTTCAAATAATATAACTCTTTTTTTAGTTGCTTATTACTTTACTGAGCTTTAGCACATAACTCCGTTCCATATCTGAAGTTATAGTTAATTTTTTTTAAAAAGTCAGGCTGATTCAATGATATCTGATAATGAAGCTAGATTATTTTACCCATGATGAAATTTACAGACAATCTTATGTAAATAATTTCAGCACTTTCATATATTTCACTATGAACTTTCGCTTTCAAGAGGCAAACATTTTAGTATTTTTGTTTGAATATTAAAATACATCTACTCAAATTTGTTCAAGTTGCAAGCCACTAAAAAACCTGAATTTTACGTGAAAGGAAAAAAAAAAAAACCCCACACTTACCTGCCTTCATCCACCCTTTATTCTATTTCTAATCTTCTCTGTCTATACTATCTCTCTAAACTTCTCTAAGGTACTTGATAGAAGAGTCTTCATGGAATGATTTATTCTACTATACCCATTTTGGTTGTTTATCAAACAAATTGGAAAGGAATTTACATTTGTAGTAAATAAATTCCCCAAATAATTCATTGACCTTGGGTGTAGCCCAGCATGTGGTTAATAAATACTTCCTTAATTTCAGCTCTTTGCCCAGAAACTTTCCCTCTGGTAGTATGTGACCTGTCTTTTGGGTCATAATGATGTGGAGTAGGAAGCTGCCATGTTTGAACACAGAGGAATGAAAGTTAGGTTTGAATAGAGAGAAAAGGATGAAGAGAGGTTATTGACTGTACTAAGTATCAGTGATGTCAAAATATGAATGTGAAATTTAGTATAAAATTATCCCATTCATGCTTTCCATAAGCCATGGTAACAATGTATATGTTTAGCTGTTGTTCAAATAGCAAAGACTTATTCAGCAGATCAAAATTACATGGTCCTGATAATCAAGCATGTAAGCATCACTAATACAGTATATAATTAACTTTGTTCTGTTTTTAGTTTGTTTGTTTGGGTTTTGTCTGGGAAATGATATAGCAAAAAGTTAATACAAAACTATTATGAAGAATATTATTCATATAGCCAGATCAAACACTCAGAAGTTAGAAAATATCAGAATAATACTGCCAGCGGACCTTTAATTCAGTTTGACTGTAATCTAATTACATGTTTACGTACTCTTTCTCCAATGGATTTCAATTTAGAATCAAACAAACAAACAAACAAACAAATGAATAAATAAATGATTTAATTAAGCACAAATGAACAAATACATATTAAATAAATAAGTAAACAAATATATTTTAGTAAATTAAAACAGATTTTTATTTAATTACACAGAACAAATGTGTTATTTAATGTTTTTAATTTTCCATATTCAGTGTTTGTCTCAGGTCCTTATTTACTGCATATTGTTCAAATTATAACCTTGACACAAAATTATTAAATGGAATGTTTTATTATGCACATCACTGCATTGTCTAAAAAATTAAAGAATGTAATTTATATTGTAAGAACTGTGTTATACAGGGGGGTTTATGATTTCATTATTACAAATTGAAAAGTAATACAGAAATACGGGCCAAAATTATCCACGTATTTAGGATATCTAATTTGAGCTTTTTAGGTCCATATTTTGGGGATTGCTTAGAACTACATAGCTTTTACACATGCAAACCAAAACTTTCAATGACATAAGATATACCTAGGAATGCTCAATGTTCTACAAATCAGCCTCAGGATTTCAGGTAAGAACTCAGAAATAGATGAAATCACAATCAAAATGTTTTCTTCTGTGACTTAATATCACAGGGGAATTCTATGAGGGAAGTGAGTGTCAGTCTCCAGCTTTAAAGTACAGGGTTCCAACAGGATGAAACACTGTTTTTCTTGTTGATTTCATTTCATTTCAGAGGTGGTCAGTTCTGTACAATGAAGAAAGTAGGAGCCTTGAGGGGAAAAAAATTATTACTCTAATGAAAGACTATGTCAGACTGCACAAGTGACTGGAACTGTAATTCCACCTATAACTTCATTTCAATAATTTTCTAACTATGAAATGAACATTTTGGTTTTTAACCAAAAATGTCTTTTTAAATAACTTTTTAATATAATTGCATGGAGTATAGTAATTTCTGTTGCAGACAGAGGACAACGAAGTTCTCATCTCCACAAAAGGAAATGTATTTAGGTATACAACACTTGGGAGATGAAAGAAGTGGGGTGAAGGGAAGGACTCTTGAATAAGCACAAGTGAGAGATGCACAGATGGTAGAAGTTCCCAAATGTTCTAGTCTTCTCTCTGGGCATCTTTTGCTATATAAGTGTGACAACATTTGTTAGAAGGCATGATTAAGGCTTTATAGGCTTCACAGATGGAATGTAATTTATATTTGAAAGGTAGAACAGTCAGACATGAAGTGGATTCCATGAAAGGAATTAGAGTCAAGTCCAGAGAGGCAACATAGATGTAATGACAACTGAATATTGTTCTGTAAACAAAAGTTTGGATGACCAGTTTAATTGCCTTCAGTAATTTTATTGGAATTAGGTTAGTATGGAATACCTATCTGTGAAAGAGACCTGAGTCAGTTCCCTTTGTCCAGGGACATCTATTTTTCTCAAAGGAATATGACAATGTAAAACATATAAGCAGTTCAGAAAACTTACTTAAAGTAGATTGACATACAGCCACCCTATTTTCAGTTAAGTACCCTAACTATTAGGCTACAGGATTAAGTAAGTTTTTCAGTTTCTTCTTTTCCTCCAGCAAAACTCATTTACACTTCCACCTTTCCTTCAACTTATGTCCACTATGCTACAGGTGAAGTAGAAAAAAAACACCTTGAGGACAGTTCAGTAAATCTGAGAATGTTTTTCCATTGAGAGAAATGAAAGTCATACCGTATAAACTGATTTACCTACACCAATTTTCAGAGATTCCTACACAACATATATACATATGCTTGTTGGTATATATTTGTAAATGCAGGTATATTTGGTTATCTGATAATAGGAAGTAAATATTTAGTGACCAACTGCTGATAGATGTAAAATTCAGTTAACTGCTAGAGGACAATAGGACATTGAAATTATTCATTAGCAATGTACAGAATAGGGTAAATTTTCTCAGGTTAGATTGATCGGTAGAAAGACTTGGAGTGAATAATTCAGGCTGCTTTTGTTTCTGTTATATACACTTTAGAGCAGAAATAGTAGCTTTTTAGAAAATAGCTTTGTTTTTAATTAGCAAGAAAGATTAAATGTCAACTAACTGACTGTAGAAGAATGGAAACATAATTACTGATCCTCAACTGTGCTGGAAATGTAAGGTCTGATACTGAAAACAGCACATGTAATAGTACTTTCTGACCACACAAGCACTCTCAGGAAAACCACCATTCAAGGCCCCTGTCACATTTGACTTGATGATTGAAAAAACCCTGACCTCTGGGCCAGACTGAGGACTATTTAGTCCTGAAATACTGTTTTAAAAATAATGTTTTGCCCTTCACAGAAAGCTTTTACATACTCAGCTCTTGCCTTATCTTTACAGCAGTAAGATTTCTGAGTATTTCTTCATTAGCCCTGATTCAAACTGGAGAAGGACAAAAATATTCCCATCTTGTGGCTGTTTTATGGGACTTAAGACATATTTATGAAGAAAAAAAGCATAGTTTTCTAAAAAAAGGGCACAGTTTCATTTTAAAGAAGATGTCAGAAAGCCAAGCTCTCATATTGGATGTACAAGTATATTGTGGCCAGAATCCCACTTGCTTGTAGCCTGCTTGATAAGGTATTGTGTTTGACTGGCTGGCTTTCTTCAGTGTTTTATTTCCCAGAACTGTCTATTCTTTATAAAAATATCTACATGCCAATTTAAGGCATTCTAAAGTCAATCAGTTGTAAATGTAAGCATGTATTATGGGGACTTTCCTTCACTTTAATGTGGTTAATGAATATGTTCCCATGACTTTTAAATGGACTGGTGCCTCAGCACATTTTCAAAATTACTCTATTTGAAGACATTTCCATTTATAATGGGGATTAAATCTCATTTCCCTCAATATCTGCCCTCACTTAGTCTTTTTTGAGGCTTGTCCAGAAAAATATATCTCTCAGCTGCTCCTCCTGCTCTTAATGCTTTCCTAGTATCGGTAAGAGCAGAAACCAACTGATGCCTCACTCTGTTACTCACACAGAGACAATATGCAGACACTGCACTATCCTCCATTCCTGGCTGAAGAGCTCTGTGCTACCATCTCGTATTATCTATACACACTGCTGCTGCTTCGCGTGTCTGCTAAAGCTTCATGCCTCACTTCACTCTCTGAAACTTCACATTTCCCCCGTAGGAACCTAGAGCAAGACTGGTTAAGATTCCCTTAATTTCAAGCTACTGCAGGTCCTAATTGGAAAAAAAAAAGTCACCTGAAATGGTAGTAGAGACACAGTCCTGGATGAGTGGAAGGAGGAAAAAATAGAAGGGGATATAAAGAAGTCAAGAAAAGAGGTGGAAGTTACACTATTTGTGTCCTTCACTTGCTGAGTCAGCAGGAGCCAAGAGCTCTGCAGGGGCATGCTTAGCCTTCACATTTCTCCACAGAAACCCCATCTGGCCAACTAAATTGCCAGCAATTGAGAAGCCATGCAGGAAGCTGTATCCAGCTATTCTCATTCAGTGTGAAGGTTACTGTGTTGTGGAGGTAGTGGGAGGGGAAATAAGGAAAATGTTATAAGACTATGCCTCACATATAATAAAGGGAAGCATCAAATATGTGAACAAATTTGGGCTGCTCGCTGCTTTAGTTCTCACACACAAAGGATTAGACCTTCTGGGAAAATTTAGCTACTACTTCAGAAAAACCCAACATCAGACAATCATGGAAAGAAAAATCTTCCTGGAGAAAAAAGCTGAAGGAAATTGAGTAATCAAAATTTACTATAGAATTTTGTATTTGAATTTAAATGGAAAGCTTTTACTTGCAATCTTTCTGTCAAATTATCTGAAATAAACTTCTTGGAGCTCCACTTGATCTTTGGCAGGATCTCTAAACTCCATTTAAAAGGCCTAGAAAAACAAAATTCCTTCCCTGAGTCTCTTAACATGTGATATTCACTCATGAATATAAAAGAACTGAACTGAATATGAAAGAATAAAAATATATCAACGTTGCATAAAAGAAAACAATAATGGGTGTCATGGGAACTATGGGAATGGGGCTATGGGAAAGCTCCAGACAAATATACCAGCCACTGGTTCTGGTAAACAATTCTTAGAACACCAACTGCTCTTCAGTCCTTTAGTTCGGTGTTTCGCAAGGAGTGAGGCTGCTCTCACTAGAGAAGTGTGCCATCATTTAGGTGAGGTGAGGTGAGGCACAGAATAGAGTATAATCCAACTAATGTATTAACTTAGGCTCTGTGCCCAGGCTGGTGCTGTCAGCATTAACAAACTGAAGGAAAGAAGATGGTCAAGTGCAGCAATGCGAAAAAATGGGAAATGGGGGAGAAAAAACACAGTAGTTCAGAAAAGCTTGGTACCAGTGTTTTGTCCCTCCGATCAAAGGAAAATACACTAGATAAGCCAATATCCCATTGTCATATCACTTCCCTGGTGCTTGCTGTGGTTTGGTGTCACAAGGCTGTTATCCTGGAGATCTGAGGTACTCTAAGGTGACTAGGTCTCTCAGTGGTGCTTTATTGCTCAAGTCATTCACATGGTGTAAGCCGTTTACAAGGGGTTCTGCTTTCTGGCTGCAGTACAGTGAGTGACCATTCAGATTCAAGATTGAGAGTCCTTTGTGTTTGATGTAAAGTATTTGGGTTTCGGCAGGAGAACTTCAGTTTTAATTTGAGAATCTTCTTTTTTTTCAGTGAGTGAAACTTGTTTTCCATAAGCCTCCCAAAGCCTTGATAACCAGGGACAAAAAAGTGTCACATGAACAAATTAGCTGGTTGTTTATAAGAACACTTACCACCCCATGAGTTTTGAAAATCACCAGTTCCAGCCAGTAAGGCTGGAGATATGTATCACATCAGCAGCAAAGCAGAGAGCAGAACAGAAACTAATAAACTTCCCTCAAGTATAACTCAGTATACTTCATTCAATTCATGAGCAGTGGAAGCTAGTTATCAACTTTTTTACTACCTTGCAGCTATTAAACTGGTAGTTGGGGAAAATTTCTACTAGTCTCAGTTAATTTTAAAAATTTTAAAAGGTTTATGTAAGACTTTAACTTTTTTTTTTTTTCTAGAAAAGATAAAGAAATGGACAATTAACCACATTCTTCCCAGCAATGTAGAAGTAGTGATGAATGTTAAATCAAGTTACAGTGAATATTGAATAAAGCCTGTTACAGAAGCTGACTTGCTGCTAAAAGCTGGCAGAAAAAAGCAGGCTTATTAGGCTTTCTCTAGAAATTGTGCTTTCTTATAAATCAGATTTTAATATAGAAGGTATTTTTGTAGTTATCTGCAAGGATCATGTATTGAGGATGTGTGCCTATAAAAATAAAAACTGTGTAATTGCAGTACTAATCTTACTACATTTCTGTCCAAAATTGGTAACGAATACAGATTTAGACATATTCATTCTGCCTGTTTGCAAAAACTATCTACCAAGCAACAACGTTCTTAATCAACTAAAATCACTGTCCTTCAAGTATTGAGTCGGAGCATATACGTTTCTCTTTGTCTTGCAGCAGTACAGTAACTGTGAGACACTATGCATATTTAAAAGCGTGTTTTGATCCATTGTACTTTTGGGCTAGCTTCTGAAGTCTTCCAGACATGTCAGAGTGGAAGTTAACAACCATAATTAGGTTTTCTGCTGCTGCCCTCTGCCACTTTAACAAAGTGCTCTTTTACTGCAAAGATGCCTTCCTGCAATCTGTATCATTTCCTCACAAAACCTTTGGCAGCAGGATGGGATCAATCGCATGACCTTTGAGCCCTAACCACAAAACAGAACCTTTTCTTTCTTTCTATGCCGTTGGGAGTTTGCATGCATTTCTGGTGAGTCCCAAAGAGCTTCCTGGGGAAAGCTGATGCAGACTGATTTTTTTTTTTTGCAAGCTTCAATTCTCTCCTGCTCACAAAACAATGGTGGGAGCAAGCTGTTCTCCTGTGGACTTCAATTCTATTCCTAATTCATCAACAGATGGCAGTAGAAAACTCCCTACTTACCTATCTTCAGACCAAAGGCCTTACAAATGACCCTAATAATAACAAAAGAAGAAAAAACATCCAAATCATTGCTGCCCAAGTCTTCTGTACATATACCATGCTCTAAACTTTTCAGTACAGTGTGAAAGTGTCCTAAAGATTAATTTTATCCTGCATCTGAATGCCCAGAATCAGCTGCAGCTTTTGGAATGACTATCTTTCCTGTCACCTTCTTCTGCTTTTAAACAATTCTGTTATAGATTTATAGATCTATTTTTCTAGTTATGAAAGGGTATATTGAATATAGATTATAGCAAATAATCTGCTTTTCCCACAGGCATATTACTGTGATGAAAAGTCAGTTCTCTGATGTCAGTAAAGACTGTTTCAATTGTGAACATTACAGTGACAGAACAAGTAATTCAATAAGCAAGTTTTTGAGACATGCCTCAGTAGAATTTGGTATTTCATTAATTCCTCCCCCTTCAAATCAAGTAGATGCTGTAATAAATTTGGTGAATTCTTTATATAGATTGAAACATTAAAATACATGGAATATACAGTAGTTTCTTATTCCATTTTTTAAAAGAGGCTGATATCTTGGTATTGCCAGCCAAGGAAAAAGCATTACTGTAAAAATTTCTGAGGGACATTTTCTTGTGTAATTTATAATAGTGGATGTCTGATATAGGAAACCTCGTATTATATAATTCTCTTTTAGCCTAAAGGCACATGAATTAGGCCTAGAGTTCCTGATTTCTATTCCCACCTCTTTCACTAACTTATCTTAATAATCCTTTGTACTTCACAGTTTGCCAGCATGTGTCCTATGGTGAAAGAAACTGATTTCAAAGGAAAGGAAGAAAAGGACAAGAAATCGTTCTTTCAGGCGGTGATGGAGGGAGTGGCTTACTGTTCTAAACATAATGGAAATGTTTGAATTCTCTGAGCCAATGATTTAAATTGAGGTAGGTTTGTCTCAAATCTTCTTCAAGATGTGAACACTGATTTCCCTTCAGTTTATTGTGTGGATTTTTTTAGATCAGACTTTAAGCATCGACAATGTGTTGGCTGTGTGAGTATGTTACTGAGCCCCAGTGTACTTGGCAAAGGAAAGTGTATGTCCTAGAAGCAGAGCAGAACATTTTGCCTTCGCACACTGTTCTACAGAAATCTTGGGGGAAAGCCAGCATAGTGTCAAAGACATAAAGACTGAAGCCTCATTTTTTAAGTTTCTGCTTTCTGCTTTCTCACCCTTATTTCTGTTTTGGGTTGTGGTTTGTTTTTGGTTTGTTTTTTTTTTTTTTTTTTCCCCCCTCTAAGGAAACAGACAAACCTACCATAGTAGAATACACTTTGGTCCCAAAAGTAGAAATATTTATCGATTTGTACTCTTTTCTTGATCTGTTTTTGTTATCCAAGTATTGTAAACTTTCTTTATAACTTCATGGAAGGAGATAACTAATGCGGTAAACACTCAAATTCTTTCAGATAGATTTTGGCAGCTTTTTAGTTATCTAACTAGTTTCAGGTTGTGTCATTTTTATATGAACAATTTTGGAAAAAATAATTTGGCTATAGGCATAAATAGTTGTGCTGCCCCTGATACTATCTTATGAAAAATACAACCTGTATTACAGCAATCAATTTTTAGTTCAGGTATATCTGCTTGGTAGAGAAGATTGATAACAAGATTGCTATGTGTTAGCTAAATGTAAATATAAAGCAGTAATAAAAGATAAAATTAAATAGATGAGTGCTCATATACATAGAAATGGTTGCAGAACCTTTATTTAGTCCTATCATGCTGTCTTTAATATATTATCACATATATTTATTTCCAAAGGACCATGATTATTTAAAATACTCCCTGAATTTTTAAGAAACATATTCGATGAATGAACTGTGTGTTCAAACTGTTCTGCCTGTGTCCTCTGGCTCCCTATGCTGTGAATAAGTAAAGAAGTTAGAGAATGGAAAAATCGTCATGCATTCATCAGCATTTTCTCATGGTAGTGGTAGTACTTGGAAGTTAGTAGCTTCATTAGTAAATAACTTTGAGATGTGTTTTAGTAAAATGTTATACAACAGTGAATGTATGACACTGACAGTGTAAGGCTTTTGTGTTCTGAACTGAACCATTTGTCAACAATCCACCAACAAGTGCATCTGCAAGCCTGTGAGCATGTTCCTGCTGAATATTGAACTTAGACCTTCTATTTTACTTACATATTTTGATAAACTATCAGTGTGTGTACACAGGGTACAGCAGGGCAGAACCCAGCAAGCCCTGTCTTCTTACATGAGCCTTGCTATGTTAATTCAGGCATAGGAGTGGATACTTATAAAGTAAGTGTCTATTCAGTGTAATAGAACACCTACTAGAGAGGGTTGCTAATATGTGCTAAGTACCTCACTAATTCAGCTGTGCTGTTCCTGGCATCACAGGAACATTGCTGTGGTCATCCATCCCCACAGGGCCTAGGGTGCCTGGGGAAGACTAAGGCCATGTGTGGCCCACAAGTGGGGTTTCTATAGACTTAGACCAAGAGTATGTATTGCGTGGCTGGAGGTATGGCATGAGAACTTGTGGGCAGTCGGGGTCTGGCTTTGCAGTGGAAGACTTGGTGTGAACATACATGCGTATGTATGTGTGTTTGACTGTGGTGGAGCAGATGTGGAGGCAGACCTGTTGCAGTCTTGTTTGTACTGCCTATAGGTTTACTTTGGAGTAAATTATCCCCACCCGAAGCTTCCCTGAGAGAAAGCTATCTGTGACAGTTCAAAGGAGAGCCCAGGAGCAAACTGACATACCAGCAGTGTGAACAGTCAATGAACTGCAGAGTGAAGTGAAATGGAGTGCTAAGTTGTTTGACAGCATGCATAGGTGATTTGGCTCACATGTGTCTCGTCAGCTATTTCTACATGGCATTGATATCCTGAGGAGACATACCCGGAAACACCATTCTCATGCCTTGAGTTAATTCTGCAGACTCCTGCACAAAGACATACACACTGCAACTACTTCATTTTCTTTCATGTATACTTCCTTGTTTTTGAAGACATTTTGGTGTCAATATCTTTCACATCTCATACATTTACTCAGCTTTTTATATTTGAAATACTTGACTTCTCCATTTTCAATCTAACTCTGATACAACATGGAAAAATTAAATTACATTTCAAAGTTAATCTGGATAATTTCTATTATTTCTACTCCATTTTTAACATGCCTGTTAATTATTCACATTTTTTCCCAAAACATCCTACTTCTTTCTAGTTTTACCCAGTTATTAGAAAATTGTATTTCTGTATTTACTTTCCCCTTACCAAAATTCGTGTAAGAAATTTTATTTCAGTAAAAACATCTTCACTAAGAATAGTAGATTGCATCAGTATTCATCTTATATTGTCTGATCTGTAACTTTCTTTTAAACATAAATACTTTCCTGGTCCACTTTGTAGAGATCAGATGGAAAAAAATAAAATGAAGAGAACTTTTGAGAACACCCCACTATAAACCTTTCCTTTTTAATTTCTTTATCCATAAGAAAGTGTATGTCTGTAACAAGTTTGAAGTATTCCTTTGTTTTGCAAAGGCCTGCAATTTCAAATTCTGCTCTTTAAAAGTACTGTTGGAAGAATATTGCCCAGTAGAAGAACATACATTTTCAAATAATTGAATAAAGTATCAGTAGTGAAATTCGTGTTGGACAATCAAAGCGGACTTTAAGCAGAACTTAAACTCCTACATTCAAAACAACATTTCACAATGTCTGTATTAGCATTAGTTCATAATGGTGAAACTCTCATATGGGACTACTAAATTTGAGGTGTTTCTCAATCTCTGGTACACCATCTAAGAAGGAGAGGGAGCATTTTGTCCTGAAGAACAGGCAGGAAGGAGCCCAACCCCAAAATTTCCAAGCTGCTCTCTCTTCATATTTGGGTTTTACTTCAGTGTCTCTCTGGTATGAAATGAACACACTCAAAATTCAGACCACACCCAAAGTCCTTTGTCTACTATCCTGCAGAAATTGCATGCTCTTGTTCAGGCTGGGGTAGTGCTGCATATATGGCTGAAATGTAGTGCAACGTCAGTACGAAGGATAGATCTGAGATGTGGGTTTGAATATCTCTGGGTGAGTTGAGCCCTTTTCTGGATTTCTGTTTATATTACTGTGCAAAACTTGATCATTAGCTACTGTTTAAAAAAGGCCAATTTTATTTGACTTACTAGGTACTCTCATAAGTCAAGTCTGCCTTGCTTGGACAAGACACCTAACATCTAGAAAAAGGAATAGGATCTCAGATGCAATGTTGTACTTTGTGTTTCTTTGTTAGATAGCTTTACATAGGTTTTTGTGCAGCCTGTGTTTAATTTTTTACTGCACAGAGATGCTAAAAACTTTAAGTAATTGTGACGTAGCCAGTCATTTCCTTTTACCACTGGGACTGCTAAAATTGATTCTCACAGTAGAATATGGTTTTCTGATATATTCTATTGTTGGTGTCTTTTATGTAACAAACTGCTGTTACGGATAAAATTATGACACCCTTCCATTGGAACATGAAAACACAGCCATCTGGCGTGTATGTGTTTCATCATTTTGCCAATTTCTTTGTCACAGCCTATTTTAGTACTTGGGAGAACCTTCTTCTACTTGATACTTTTGTCAGTGAAAAATTAATGCTTAAGATCATCCAGTCTGTATTAATAAGATGTCCTTTTCACAATCTACTCCCTACTGAACTATTTGGTTAGGATTTAAAATTGCATACACTGACAGATTATTTTCTAAATATGAAATTTTAAAGAATTGCTGAATTCATCTTATCACCTGCATGATTTAATCAATTTCCCAGGATGTTTTTTCCAGTGAATTTTTACAATGCAAAAAAACTCCTTGCTATCTCTCAGTTCATTTACTGAATGTTTGTATAACCATGTTTTTAAAGCAAACACAAACAGAAATAAATTCAGATGAGTTACGAAGAATCATGCTATATAGCAATTGGATGTGGACAGGTAATCAAGAGTTATCCTTCTTCCTCCAAGACTGCTACTACTTATATTTTCCCTTTCCACTTTCTTCTCTTTTTCACGGAGGAAAAAATTAACATGCAGTTTAATATTCACTTTTGTAGATCAACACCACTCTGTAATACTGGTTATTCTACAAACATATAATATAGAAATTGCCATTTTGAGCTGTTAATTTAGTGCTAGCTTAATGTCCAGGACACAACTCAGTAAATGGAAACAGGAAATACCTCTGTTTGAGCATTCCGAAGGGGAGCATGTGTTTCTACGAGGTCTTAATCAGCTCTGAGCCAGCTTGACACTAGGATTGTGATGATGGCTACTGAGAAGTACCAACAACAAACTGAAGTCTTATTTCCCACTCCTTAGTTCACCAACTCTAGGCATATGAAGATGATTTTACGCATCTTACATCTTTGTTTTCTGGAAAGGGAAGGACTTAGAGAATGTACAACATCCACTTAATTTTGCATATACATGTATTCCTTTGTCCTAAGTCTCCCTTGCTTAGGAGCATAGGCACCTCACTGAATTAAAAATCTGTCTCTTATGTAGTGTCTTTTCCAAGAACCTCTCACTATTTTGCAAAAGTAAGAAAAGCAAGGCAAGCTGAGATCAGAAGCACCTGAGAACAGGCATAAAAAAAATAACCTTTGAACTGTTGCTCAGAAATTAGCTCTAGTGAATCTTCTCCATACTTTTTTAGTATTTTTTAAGTACTTACTACTTTGTGACTCTGGTCACATGAGCTATTAGTTTACTTCTAATCCAAAACTGCTTTCTTAGAAATGACCCTAATTTTTGTGTGTGACATACAGAGATCAGTGACACAGAGATACAATCAAAAGATCTTTTTGCATCTACCATTTCCTAGACAAGGAACAGAGATTTGCTTCCCACTGGAAATAAAGTAATGAAATCTTTAAAAGCACAATTATGGATGACAATCCTGAGAAAGTTCAAAATACAGTTTCAAAAACACTGGGGTGTGAAAGCTCATGTCTATGATATATGCATTCTCTGGGTACTTAACTTCTTTTGCCCCTCAATAGTGTGAGGAGTTTAGAATGCTATTTAGATACCTCTCCCTTGCCAGTTATGCCAATGAATGGGGAATTAAACTAAAGGATTAGCCATAAAGTAGATAATAGTTCAAAGAGTCCTTGCAGAAAACAGCAGTCAGACAAATACAAAGTTAGTCTATTCTCTTGGTACCCTGTATATTAAAGATTGAAACAGAATGTTGCCCCATTAAAGAAAGTCAGTACTTTTTGAGGCACAGAAAGAAGTTTTAAAAAGATGAGAAGATAGAGTTGATAAGGCTTTTTGGAACACAGAACCTGTTACTTATAGTGGCTGACAGTCATTCATGTTGCCTTCAGTATTGTGCAACACTGGTAATTTTAGCAACATCTGACAGTCACTGTAGTTAAGAGTATGTAAATATTTTCGTTACAAGCAACATTTGTCAGACATGAAGACTTTAGCTATTTCAAACTGTGTAAGCAGTTTTTTTTAACGATGTAATAACCACCACCAGTGCTTCACTTGATCATCCCACAAAATCCATCCATCTCAATGAAGTAATTTAGGTCTGAACTGGCAATGTACCCTGTTGCTGAAATTCCTCAGCAAGCAGTTCTATGAATCGTCACTGAAAAAGTTCAGCCTCTAGTAAAGACAGAAAGAAAACATTTTTTTAATTTTTTTTCCTGTTTTTTTAAGAATAGAAAATGCAATGTTTTTTGCATTTATTCTCTTTGTTGAATTTTTTTTGTTCTATATATACTTACTGCTAAAATAATGTCAGTATCAATTCTGTAACACCATAATAGATCATCAAGGGGTCAGCTGTAATGCCCTTAAGGCAAACCAGCTCAGCAAATCTAGCAAGTTATTTAAATTACATGTCATCAAAGGCTTTATAAGGGTAAGTGAAACTGCCATTTTCTGATACCAGTGGCAGCAGGTAAGCCTCTTGGGATTGTTTGAAGGATTTGTCAACAATGTGGTTCCTCAAACATTAGAAAAAAAATATTTCACAGAAAGATTCACTATAAGTGAATAACGTAAGAGCAGAATTTTGCTTGTAGTTTACAGCGTTATACAAGGCATCTGTACATCTATAGAAATAGTAGCAATTATTGTTTGAGTATTAAAACATAAAAACTGCCATAATGATTCAGAGTAATCACGAATCTAATAGTCTTTATTTCTCCTTCTCCTCCTTCTCCTCCTCCTCCTTCTCCTCCTCCTCCTTCTCCTCCTTCTCCTCCTCCTTCTCCTCCTCCTTCTCCTCCTCCTTCTCCTCCTCCTTCTCCTCCTCCTTCTCCTCCTCCTCCTTCTCCTCCTCCTTCTCCTCCTCCTTCTCCTCCTCCTTCTCCTCCTCCTTCTCCTCCTCCTTCTCCTCCTCCTTCTCCTCCTCCTTCTCCTCCTCCTTCTCCTCCTCCTTCTCCTCCTCCTTCTCCTCCTCCTTCTCCTCCTCCTTCTCCTCCTCCTTCTCCTCCTCCTTCTCCTCCTCCTTCTCCTGTAGATACTGATATAACTGTAGTAGTCACAATGTGCTTCAGCAAATTATTGTGATTTTTTTTCTTTTGTTAATATTTCATCATTGCTCTTACTAAATCAATAACCTTAAGTCTAAAGAGGAAATTATAATATCTGGAACCACTGTATTAAATAATCAGGATGATGGCTGACTAACAATAAGACTTTGATTAGCTGTAAGGGTTACTGTACCAAAGTTCTGTTTTCAGTTTTCAAAATACTGTTTCATGTACTTTTCTCTTTGCTTGTATGCACGTAAGACACATACTGTACTTTGCAATCAAGAGAATAAAGGAAAAGCAAAGAAATGCCCACCTTAGTGTGTTTAAAAAAAATACTAGATGTATCACCCACTGCATTTCTGATTGACAGTTCTTGAAACTAAGATTGACAACATGTAGGATGTAATGAGTGGGAAGACGACTGGAGTGTTCAGCTTATAAAAGAGAGGTCTGTCTTCACAATAGCAGTAGAAGTTGTTACAGTCATCTGTTAGTGCATTTGAAGAAGGATATGATAAACAATGTCTGTGTAGAAGACCGCCTAATGATGTAAATGTCTGATTTTTAAAATCATGGTTTGTGTTTATGGGTCCTCACATTCATGTGTGTGCTTTCTCAGGGCAGTGCTGTACTATTGATATTTTTCATAGGAAACTAACAGATGGGGAAAGATAGATAGTAATGGCCAGTGAATGGACAGCAACTTCACGCTAAGTAAAAAGCAGTCAAGGAGTGAGGGTTTCTGAGACCTGAGACTCTCAGTTTCTGTGATCAAGTGAAAAGGACTAGCTCATTTTCACACTGGTTAGAGACAGCCAACCTTGCATAGGTTTACCAGCTCCACACTGCATAGTACTTGACTCTGTTTCAGCTAAACCCTTGAGACCCTGAGAGATCACCTTTATTTACAGGTCTGGGGGTTTGTGGCAGGTGGCTTCCTCCCTTCCACTCCCCAGATCAAAGTGCCTGTACTAATGTAAAAACAATGTTGCAGCTTCCTAGAATAGCATTGTATATTAGGAAACTCAGAGGATCATGTATTGGAAGTTTTGAGGTGTGACATGAGGATCTGTGATGTGCAACTGGGTGATTAGTCTGTGAGGATGGTATTGCAGGACTGTGTAGAATACATGGAGGGAAGACTGGTGGAAAACTGACAGTTTAATCTGCACAGAGTTCTGGGATCAGTTCATGAAACAAACTGTCTCCAAAAACCTTCTCAGACTTTGTCTTGAGGAGAGATATTTGGAACAGTCTAAGGCATAACTAGGGAAAGGACTACAAATTAAACAGGTGTAAGTGAAGAGAGTTCTAGTGGTTGTGCGACCTACTTCTTTTATTTATTAGGGCAGATGGAACTGCAGACACCAGGAGCCAGGAGTGGTTTCTTTCCCCATTGTGCAAAGATTAAATTAGGATTAACTCATAGGTTAACAACAATGATGATGCACAAGCCTAAAAAAAGTCGCATCATGACTCAAAGCCACAGAGTTCTGTGCTCTCACTCTTCTATCCTACTCTCTTTTTCAGGTAGAGAAATATGCCAGACTTTCATTTAGAGCAGACAACTTTATATGACTACTCAACCCATGCACTGGAGAGCTCTATACCATTTGTGGTCAACTTCCTAGTTGACCATTCTCCACCCACCTGTAAAGTGGGTGAATCAATAGTCGTATAGAAACTCCTCGTTCTAATTTTGATAGCAATTACATAGGCACCAAATGTAGGCAGCATGAATGCTGAACAGCCTCGTAATTCCTGGTGTGGGCAAAAAGCCAGGATCACAATCTGGCTCTTCAAGGCTTGACACATTCATAGAACACTGTAATACAGTATTGTTTATTTATAGAAATTTGGACCTGTTTGAACTTTCCTGCTTTTATAGCAGAGGATAAAAGCTGAAGGTATCTTCTATAATCTGTAAGACATGGTGTGTCTTTCTCTGAACTCTGTTAATAAAGTCCAAATGACTTTTAAGATTCCTACATTAAAGCAATGTCATTTTATCCTATGTATTTTGCTGGTTCTCAGTACTAAAAGAAACTCATTATCTCACTTTTTTCTACAGAACCAGTATGTCCCTGAATTTAAATATAACACAGCAAGTGGGGTAAAATCAGACAGAGGGTATAATTAAAAATGCTAAAATAGTATTTGTGCGTATTTTACAGTGAAAATGGTTTTTGGGAATTCAAGGATGAATTTTTCATATGTAACAGAAATTTGATTGGAATAATTGTCCTGACACATTTTAGATTCTTGAAACATGGTGAGCCCCAAGTTGTGGGAGTAATTTCTGCATGTTATATAAGATGTGACTGTGCGTCTGTGTTGAACAGGACCTTAAAACCCACATTTTGCACATGCATACTGGCTTGAAAACTTTGGTTAAATATCCATTTGAAAATATTCTGAAGAAAACTTGCATGCATGTGAGTCCTGATTAAATTTGTAGGCAGTGTGTACATATACACGTTACCAAGAACCAAATGTATATCTAAAACAAGTTTGCTTTCTTTCATCACTAAAATAAGCATGCTGTGTTAGGCAACAAGGCTCTAAACTATTTCTGTCTTGTCTGACTCGGATTAAATTTGACAAGATGTTCTGGCACCGGGGCAAGCAGACAACAGAGAAAAGGAGGACATGAGCTCTGACTGACTGTTCTTTTGTCACCATTCTCAAGAAGAGTCATTGTAACATTTAGTGGAACCACAGCAGAAAGGATGATTCTATCTGCAAGGCAGCATCTAGCAATTAATATTCGCAATGCCACAGTGTAAGTTTAATGGGGATAAGTGACTTTGAAACTTTCACACTTTGCTGTGTTGAGTGCAGCAGCAGAAATAGGGTGCAGGGAAGAAACCCTTAATACCTTTTACGCCCTTACCAGCAATTCAGGGAAAGGTGATTCGGTGCTTATTTATCTCTGAAGAAAGGCTTTTGTGCACAAAAAATTTCCTTTTCCTTGCCAACTTTATCAGTTAGTCTAATGAAAAAAAATTACTTTTCTCCATAACTTTTGCCCTCTTGTTCCTCTACTTCCAGATACTGCAGAGACCAGAGAAAGCAAAGGGAGAAAGGTTATCTCCCTTACTTTCGTTTCCTTATTCATACAGGTAAGCAGCACATAACCTCAGTTTATTACAGTGTTCTCAGCTATTTCCATAAATCCTTTTTCTGAATTATGAAAGAAATGTTTATACTTTTCCATGCTAACAGATGTTAACGAAGAGATATAATGTGTAAATACTAATGTCACCACTCACAGAAAGGTCAAACACTTAAATTAATACCAGTTCATTTTATTGTGTGCCCATGCAGGAAACACAGGGACACATGAAACCATTTTCCTCTGAGCAGGCTACTTATCTTGCTCACTTGCGTAAGAGCAGGCAGACACAGAAAGGTATCCTTATTAGCACAGAGCAAAATAAACTGTAAAGCAGAAGTGAGGAAGCAGCTGATCATGATGGAATCAGCCTAATATCATTTCTCGTTTGGAATGGTTCTGTGTACACACAGGTTGGATTTTAAACTTGTACTGTAATCCTAGATTTATTACCAAATGCTATATCTTATAATACACTCCCTCCAAACCAATCTCCTAGAAAGCTGTTAAATTAACTTTTGGACATCTTTACATATTGGGGTGTGGGGTGTGTGGGGAGTGAGCATTTGTCAGGTATGAGCTAACAAGTAATGAACAGGCTAGATTCCATAATTTTTCATTTTCTGACCTTCTAGCATTTGGGAATTTTTAAACAGTTGAGTAATTTTTGCAAAGGGAGAATACTGTTGATAATCAGAGTTGGATGAGGTCCATCAAAACAGTTTCAACCCTGCATTGATTTTAACAAAATTTATGCTTAAGAAATAGTAGGATATGCATGTTTGGTGACTTCGGAGATATGTCCATTTATCAGTGCAGTCACCCTTCAGACACACTCGGAAATGGTGTAAAATTGTGGAAATATTGAAATTATTACTCAGAAAGGTACATACTGAATAAGACTTCTATTCGATAGATTTAATAATGTATGCTTTATACCTTTAAATTTTTGTCATTCATTTTGTTAGCTAACTCAGTGAAATATAAGTGATTGAGGACTGTGTCCTGTTTTCTGTTGTCTTATTCATTAGTGCTATTTTTTAATCGAATGAAAAAAGAATTAGAAAAAATCAGTCATAGGAAAATGAAAAAATAGCTACACAGAATACATTAAAATATGCATAAAATCTCCTTTTTCCTTGGGCTGCATGATACCTTCTTTCCTTTTTTCCTTGTTTGCCTAACTTTTCATTATACAGTATGATTTAGATATACTTGATCTGAAATATAACCTAATCTCTTGGTTCAAGTTACTTGCTTGGTTCTAAAAATACTTTTGAAACAAATCAGTGAGTTTTGGAATTGTGTTGATTCTGCTGAAATCTTATCAAGGGCACCTGAACTATCTAATTTCTAAACAACTGTCCCATATGTGTGTATCCTTTTACAGCCCTGTCTAAGCTTATAGGCATCTAAAGGATTAGTTGACATCTTGAATGTTTTCACACTTTTTTAGAGGTATTTATTTTGGGTACATAATTATCTATTTCATACTTATGTCTCTGCTTGAGTAAGGCACAGCGAAACAGGCACCCAGATCTACAAGATCATTCTGAAAAAACCAGCCATAATTCTGATCATTTAGCTTGCAGTGCTGTTCAGCTACTGGACAATTGCTTGCTGCGTGTAGGACTCACAAGAGAAATGTGAAAGTTTCTTTTTTAGGTTTTAATTATCTTTTGAGAGAGAGAGGAAGAGAGAGAGGAAAAAAAAGTGTTTTCTAAATTCTGGAAAGCCACCTTTGCCTTTCTACCGAACTGTAAAGAAACATGGTACTGAGAGAAACAGAAAGCATTTTACTCCAAGTGGTTGAATACTCTCATATAGGAGGGTCTACTCTCAGCACATAATTTCTTTTTTTTTTTTTCCAGTGGTGACCTAATAGAAAACAAATATGTATTGCAATGAGTAGTGTATAGGCTTCAGTTTTTCCAGTTTTAACTCCTCCTGGACATGATTCCATCTCCCTTTTATCCTACTCTGTCCTCAGGGATTTTGCATTACTGGCTTCACAAAAAAGCCAAGAAAAAAAGTTAGCTTGAAGTGGCAGGCTTCTTTCAGTCCTTTCAGTATTTTCTCAATATATGTTAAAACCCTTGCAGCTGAAGCAGGCACAGAACCCACCTCTCCAGATTCCTGGGAAAGTGCTCTAACATCAAGTATTAAGCAAAAGGTAAAAAATGACTGATATATCTCCTTTAAAAAAAGTCACACTTACATACCCATCTCAGAAGAAGCTGAGACTTCCTGAGCAGAAAGAATTGTATAATGGAATGAAGTAGCCACCAAACTTAGTGGATCACACCACAGAGATTTTTTTTAATGTAAGTTTGATGGGTATTTTGAGAAATGTCGCCCCTCTTTCTTGATGAAGCAGGGAATTTAAGCCTTGTTTTTTTTGAGAACTGGATTTTTCCTTAGCTCTTCCACAGAGATAGCCACCTAGAATTTAGATCCATCAGTTTAAAGCAGTCATCCTGGCCTCCAGTCTCTGGAGAAAATTAAAATAATTTCTTTGTTCTTTCTGTATTTCCTTCTGAAAGTAATTTGAGATTGAACTTGGAGAACAATGATCCTTTCAACTTTCATAGCCATAGGATAAAGCCTTTAATGATAGCATAATGGTTAATTGTTATTATTATTTTTTAAAGCCAGCAAATATTTCAGTATTCTGCAAGGGTTATACGAGACACTTTTTCTGATACGAATGTGTGACATCTCAGTTTTTCTTAAAACAAAGAGCAGTAAGTACAGCTGTCTTTCATTTGAAAATCAAAACCAGTTCTTATCTGGGAGAAGGAAAAAATAGCATTTTCTAAAACTTATCTGCATCCATTCTTAAAATACCTCAAAGATTAAATGGAAACACTTAGCTTTTTGAAGAAATAACATATGCTATTTAAGTGCATTTTAATAGACAAAAGTACCATTGACTAGGTCAGATGTTGGTAAAAGCTCCATGAAATTTGAATCATTTTCCCCTCAGCAGTGAGTATTTCATTCAGCACTAATCTGCAGTGTGCAAAAGAAAATTGCTCCAACATTTCTGATTATCTGTTCTTTGAAGAAAAGGAAAGAAAAAGGAGTTAATTTGTGCCATTATTTTCCTCTTAGCATAAGAAAAATATCGTGGTCTTGGTTAAAGCTGAAGTCTGGGCTTTTCTTCTCTGTTTTATATCCTCTAGTGAGTTTTTGCTATTATACTTCATGTATAAGTGTAAAGAAACATCTTATATTCACGTACAGCCACCTACATGGATGATACACACACTCTGAACAATTTCATGGGGAATTTACTTTAGTTTTTTCCTTTGTTTTTCTTCTTTAAATATTAATAAGTTCATATTTTATAAATAGAGCATATAGCTGTTCTCTAAGTATTGAAAAGGATTACATTTACTATCTAAAGCTATAGACTTTCAAAATCAGTATGTCCCTTGAACTGGTTATAGATGTCTGTTTTCTTCAAAGTAGCTGGCTACCTTTTTTCTTTGTTATGAACAAATTCTTTTCAATAAAATGTACATTTGTCCTATTTTCTGCTGTTTCAGCATTGACAACCCCAGGCCGTTTCTTTCTTCTTTCAGTCATCTTAGAACTCAATGAGACCTATATTTATGGCTTGAGTTTTGGATCTTGAATCACATGCTAACATGCTTATAGTGTGAGAAAACTTACTGTTTGACTTTTTAAAAAGACAAAAGGAATTTGTTGTGTTCAATAGCTTTTCAGCAGTCTCAGAAGATAGCATCTTGTTTATCTGATTCTGTGCATGAAAAGCTTTCCAAAAGAAGTGAACATTACCTGAGCAGTGTTCTTCATAATCTTAAATCAAGAAATAATAGCACATTTCATTACAAATGGAAGAACAGACAATTGAATGGCACTGTCTGATTCTACTGTGATGTTATCCATTTTTAGGTCATTATCTTGAGCAAGAGCTTTGCTGTTTTATCAGTTGCAATTTAAAATACAGGTGCTTCTAATGTTCTTTCAAAGTCTTAGCTGATAATATCAGGTAAAGTGAATGTGGGGTTTAGTACAACTGATTCTTGTTACTCGACAACCGTTTTTTAAGAGATGCAAATCAAAATGAGAGCCAGAAATGATGTTCACAATGGACCAAATTTTTGGTTTAATAGTAATGTAACTGCAGGATAAAACTAGTGTTTTTCAGTTAATACCATTGCGCAGTTTCACTGATGGTACCATTGGTAACATGAGAAAACATGATGCTGCCTGGAGAAGAAAGTAGATGATAATTCACGGAGCCACATTGTCTTTGTGGAAAAAAATCCCATTGTTATGCCTTCAGTACAAAGCAACTATATGAGTGGCCAATATGTTTGGCAGCACTTCATAGCCTTCATGGGAATATTTTGACCAGGCCAACTATGCTGTATTCATACTACCGTCATTCAGCAGGGCAGCACTTATTCTTTTCAGCTTCAAAATCTCTTGTAATGTGTGATGCTCTCCGAGTCTTTCCACTCAGAAAAGACAAACTATTGCAGCATTCCTCATGCTTTGGTGTTTAATGAACAGCTATGGGGCTTTTAGTGATTTCCACAATTTTATTTAAACTGGAGTGATCAGACACCACTCTGTTTATTCTCCACTGAAGAAATATAATGTAGATTAGTTTAGTTCATAAGTTTTTACCTTCAGATGGCTCATGTTTCACATTTTAAAACAAAGCTGCATGATTTAATTTCAAGATCGAACATCTCAAAATGAAGAAAAAAAGCAAACATTTCCTTAGACTACTGGAATTATACCTTTGGTATCTGACATGGGATGTTTTTGGTTGTCTTAGGAAAATAATTTAAGCTAAAAGTTTTACTAACAGCGTATTTAGAGATCTTGAAATCTGCACTGCTGAGGTCTCTGAGCTGCAACTGAAACAAGATCTGTTTTGAACATGTGAAGTACCAGAAAATACAAAGCACTGTGACATTCATGTGATAAATATCAGATTTGATGACCATAAATTTATAGATAATTCTTAAATTTTGTGTTTCTTTTCCCTACCTGACAACTGACCCTGATCTTGCATTGCCTCACACAGGTGTTGTAAAATAACACTCATATATATTTCTGAAATATTCTATTAATTCATAAAAACCAATATGTAAATAAATAATTGACTCTTCAGGAAAAAAGAGTTTGGTCTGCAGTAAATAAGTGTCTAGGTCATTTGATTGGGATACAGAAGTGAGGTCTATTCATTTTGTATGTTGAAAAGTCTTGTTCTTCAACCTGTTCCAGTCTCTGTCCCCTGCTGTTTCTTATTTTCCTCTGCTGATGTTTCCAGTCAGACCAGTACAATTCTGTACTCAGTCTGGTTGGGATGGAGTCAGTTTTCTTCATAGCATCCCTTATGGTGCTGTGGTTTAGATTTGTGAACAAAACTATGTTGATAATACACCAGTGACTTATCAACTGCTGAGCAGTACAACTGTGACAGCTCACCCCCACTGACCAGTGCCATATGACATTGTGCTCAGCACTAAAACTAGCAGGCAGGAGAGTAGTTTTTCCAAGGCAGCCGTTGCATGGAGACTGGCTGGGCATTGGGCTGCTGGTGGGAGGTGGTAAGTGACTGCCTTTGCACCACTTGTTTGTCTTTTTCTTTCTTTTCTTGACTTATTACATTTTCTTTATTTTGACCCACAAGTTTTTTATTATTTTTTCCCCTGTTCTGATTCTCTTCCCCATCCTGCTGGGGTGGGAGAGTGAGTAGGCAACTGGGTGGGTCTTCACTGATGGCCAGGTTCAACCCACCATGAATTCTCAGTCAATTGTTCCTGTCTCCACTTCCACTCATAGTCCTGGAAGACTCTGTAGGACTCCAATGTCTTCTTCAGGCCAAATCCGCTAAACATTTGAATCAAAGGGCTTAATCTTTCATAAATTCTTTTTATCTGTGTTGTGAATGGTAACTCGGGTACAGGAGAAGCAGATTCTCATCTGTTAATTCAAGCACTGGGGCTTAATCCAGAGCAGCTGAGTAGGAAAAATTCCCCTGTTGTTTCCTATCTATGAGCTGGATGTCCGTTTCTTATATAATTTGGTGTATGAATAGTCTGATCACGCTTAGAGCTGTGATAAGAATGTATTTATTGAAGGAAAAATAATCAGAAACGTAATAGGTAAACCCTATCAAGTACCTAACAGTATGAACAGTGATTCTTGCACAATTATGACTTTTCCAGACTTGGCAGAATTTGGTTTCAGATCTATCTTTGACACAATGCCCCGTTCCTCCTGCCAAATTCCAAGACCCTGTTCCAAAATAGTCATGTGCTAGAACATTTCAAAGAAAAGATGTCAAGTGTATTTTAACATTAGAAAAACAATATACATAGTTACTATTTTCCAAAAAAATAAAATGGACGTGTCCTATTTTATTTCCAAAGAAAATTGTGGATCAGAATGGCATTATTTAGCAAGCTTAAAAGTATATGTAGAAAAATATCTACAAATATCTAGAAATTAGTGTGGCCAGCAGGACTAGGGAAGTACTCAGCACTGGTGAGGCCGCATCTCGAATTCTGTAGGTGCCCACTAATCTAAAGGTACCCACTTCAATTTAAACCTGTTACCCCCTGTCCTGTCACTACAGGCCCTTGTAAAAAGTCCCCCCCAGCTTCCGTGTGGCCCCTTCAGGTACTGAAAGGCTGCGATAAGTTCTCCTGGAAGCCTTCTTGTCTCCAGAATGAGCAACCCCAACTCTCTCTGCTTGTCTGCCAGGAGAAGTGCTCCAGTCCTCTGATCATCTTTGTGGTCCTCCTCTGCAGGCTTCAACTGGTCCATATCCTTATTATGTTGTGGGTCGTAGAGCTGAACACAGTACTCGGAGTCTCACAAGAGACGAGTAGAGGGGGAGAATCACCTCCCTTTACCTGCTTCTGGACAATGTTAACAATCCTTTCAGTTTTTAAAAAGGACTTCTTGTGAAACATACTCAACTAATATTGAAATAACTAGCATTCCAAGAGACGCTTCTGATGACACTGAGCTTCACTGATTCAAGCATAACAGTGAAGTCTTAAGTCTGATAATTTGCATATTTCATATTTAATTTAAAATTTTCTGCACCACCTGCTCTTACAAGCTTAAATTTAGGGTCTATTTTTCTATTAAGTAAAAATACCAAATTACTATTCACTTCAAGAATCAAGGATGTCTTCCTTATCTGGCATAGGTGTTGAGGTATCAAGGATCATGTAACTTCCTAAGCACTGAGCACAAACATCAATATTTTTCAGTCTCCATATACCTTTTATTGCACAGTCAGGTAAACATAAAATATGGATTTAAAAACGTTCAACACTGATTTAAATATGCTTCTCATGAGTAGTGGATTTCAGAGCTAGATTCAAAAGGAAACTGCAGCGTAGCAATACTAAATTTTGGTAAGTCTAATGTCTGGATATATGGCTTCAAGGATTAATTTACTATGAAATGCTACTGTCTTAATAGTACCAAGTCACAGAATATTTCCAACATAATGTAACATTTTATCATGGATAGAAAAAGTCATTTCTACAAATACATAATAATCTTAGGTTTTAGTCTTGCAATGAGAGCCACTAGTGTGGATCTGTATTCTCATACAATAAAAAAATCTAGTGAAAAGTGTGAAAAAATGTTGTTGCACCTATTTATTATTTCAACAAACATCTCTTTTGTAGTCCTATTACACAGTGATTAAAGGGTGAAAATAGAATTTCATTTGCAAGGTATTAGTTTACAATGGAATTTTTGTAGCTGTCAGGGTAAAATTATAATTACATTGAAATTAATCTTTCTCTTCAGGATATGAAGTGACAACATACACCTTTGGAATGAAATAATGGGAATAAGTTTTAAAACCAATGCTCTGAACAAAAAGCAGCTGCAGCTCAATATATGTAAAAAGTAATGAAACCAAGACAAATAATGTAAACTTCTGTGGAAAAGTCATCTCTTGAGATGCAATATTTTTGCAAAGCTCTTAAATGATTAATGCAAATGGTATTTCACTTGTGGTTGTTTTTCAAAGTGGGTCAAGAACACATATGTTTATATCACACATGAAAATGATGTTAAATTTTAAAGCTCTAATAAATTCACAAGAGCCAGACATATTTAGGATTAAAACTTTGACTATGTCCACAGTACATTCCCCTTGTGCCTTCATAATTGCAATGTTGTTAAGGCTTGAAATCAGTGCTTTTATGTTACAAGTTAAAGATTAATTGGAAGCCTTATCTTTGAATTTTCTTAGTTTCTTGGGTTAAAGGCAAATCATTAAAACAACATTAATGTGTTTCCTTTTCCTGTATTAATTTCCTTGTATTAATGGCAGTTAAAATGGAAAAGAAAAGAAAAAAGGCTCAGGGGGAGAACTTTTAAACAAATTTTCCCTTTGTGTCTTCATTGGGAGTGTCTCTTTATTTTCTTATTCAGAAGAATTTGTTTTTCAAATTTGCAAAAATCCAGTGCTATTGGTATATGTATAGGAAAAGCCACACTCTCATTACATGGGTAAATAAAACCATTCTTGAGGCATGTCTGTGAAACCTTGGCAGAAGATTGCGAATGTCTCCATACACATGCTTTAAATTTGTACAAACTAAATCTAAACCAAAAGATGCAGAGTTATGGCTGTGGTCTTGATGGGCTAATGAAGATATATTGTGAGTGAGCCTTTCAAGGTATTCGTAGTTACTCTTATGTGAACGAACATAACACTGTGTAGGTAGGCAAAGATCATTGAAGTCAGGCTTGCAAACATCCTTTTCTATGAACATTGCAAGATTCAGTCTATGATTTAGTCACATTGAGTTTGACAGCACACAGACAACTGCCTAGCCTACATTTGAACTCAACAGAAATAGTTTTAATCTTTATCTTTCACTTTGTTGTGGGTGTCAGTTATTACTGGTCAATTGCAATTATTGCAATTGTTGCTAACTAAGTAAAAAACTAAGACGGTGGGAGAATAAGATCTTCTTGAAGTGCTTCAATACTATGGTCAGTGTACTTTTAAATATGAAATATGTGTATTCTCTGCTGATGACTGAATATTTTAAGTTTTTTTTCAAGTCAGATAGCAACAAATTCTCCTAAAGACTACTTTCCTTTAAGAAGGCTACACATTGTTTGTATCCATATGTTATTGTGTTGGTGAGACAATATTCCATGCTGAGAGATCCTCAAAGTAACATTTATTCCCACTATACTGGTTTAACTATTTTTAATTGTCATATTTATCTATACATGTAATTACCTTCTGGTTATGTAGAATTGTCACTGTTTAATTAAAGTTGAGATTAATTTATTTTTTGAGAACAACTTTTGAACAAAGTAGAATAAATTGTGTCATATTTTTGCTCAGGAAGGTTATTCTCACTTGTTAATTGTAATGGCAATTAGCATAGAGTTGTTTATGTTAAATAATATTTTATTATACTGTCACTTTTTTGTCCTATGGCATTTCACACATAGTGTAGAAAATCTGGAAACAAGTAAAGCATTATAAGGATTGACTGAGGAGCAGATTGACAATCATCTGGACACAAAAGCCACTATAAGAGCTGTGGAAAGTTGACTTCATGCCTTCACCACTTCATAGCAATTAAAAATACAGCCCAGACCAGAAAACTCACTCAGATAACAGATCTGTCCTGCAGGATAGGATGTGGGGGAGTTGTCAGTGACAATCATTGGAGTCAGTCAGATGGATGGCAAATACAGCTGAGAAACACAGCAGGAAAATGGGCCTAACAGCAGACCAAAATTGAGACAGGACTAATTGTGACTCTATCTAGATGTGAAGGAAATGCTAAACATAGGCAGGAGAGTATGCATGTGCATTTATTTCACTGGTGAATACCCCTTCAGTGTGCAAATAAATCACATTTTGTTTTTAGAAAGAAGTATTCTAATCTTTGGATACTCGTACTGCTTGCAGACAGACAAGGGAAAATTTCTACAAGTGGCAGCTCCTGAGGCTGGCTGATTCTGTGTTTGGAAGCCTGAGAGGTGTATATTGGAAGCTCAGTTAAACAGTGTTTGCACTATGGACATCTGACCTAAAAATAACAGGTGGAGGCCCAGCCTCTTAGAAGGGATGCTTTCACAAAAATCTGAATGAAGTGTTTTGGATAGCTTAACTGCAGACCATGACTGAAGATTCAGTTTATCTCTTCATGAACTTATTAGAATGACCTGATGAAAACCAGAAGATGGTTGCTATTTTAGCATGTGCAAACCAAAGGATATCTTTCTTGTTCCAAAGAAAACATATCAAGCTTTCTGTGTTGGGCACCTTCTATCAGATCACAATCAATTTCTGAAGCTGCTTGCTGCAAAGGAAAAGACCCCTGAGATGTTGCAGCTGAACACCTTTAAACCATTTTCTGGCTAAAGATGGTCCTCTTTCCTTAACTTTTCAGGGCTTCCCAAAAGACAAGTTTTTAAAAAAGGCTATGAGGGGACCAGAAAAAGGCAGAAAATACAAGTTTTAAGAGACAAGAGACAGAGACCCTTTAAACCTGGGAGAGGCTTTAGCATTGCAGAGGTCAGTGTTTAGGCTGTGAGATGATGTACTTCTCCAACTCCTCAGAATTAATCATCAAGTGAGACCAGATCATGTATATAATAAATACTGGGGTTGTATGTTTTGTTACAGGAATAGAGACTAGAGTCCATCAAGGCCACTTCCTCCCTTTTGCAGGCAGCCATAGAATAGATATTTCAATCCTTGAGCAATATTTAAAATGCATTTTACAAGTAATCAGATCTGATTAACTCTGAAATAAATTAATAACTTACTAAACAGCAAGTTCTGCAGATATTTCTCATAGAACATTATTTTCTCCTATTCTGAAATAGACATGCTCTACATAAATCTTGTGAAACCCATGAGATTTATGAGTGTTCACCACTCTTTAAATTAGGCTACTTTTACATTTTAACAGACCTATAAACCCCTTTTTATCCACCTGTATATTTCATAATTGGCCTAAAAATCCTGTTGACTGATATTTTTTAACCTCTTCCTCTTTTTGTCCTTTCAAAATTTACATTTGGAATATCAAATATCAGCCTCAGAACATGTTGGATTAAGTCCAAATGTATTTTTTTCTTTTTAATTGAATATTTTCTTGAAACTTAGAAGTTTTCTTCCATGTGAACCTCCAACTCATTCAAAAACCCACAAATATTGAAAAACCCCTACAGTCTCTGATCAGCTTGCTTGGCACTAGGTGGCAGACAAGGCAACCAGGAAGATCCGTGAGCAAACATTCCCTACCTGTGTGTTCTGGTGTGGTTGTGTGGATCCTACTTTTAATGCCCCACGACAGACAACAAAATCAAGGGCCAGTACTGCAAATATGCTACTTGCAGTACAGACTTCCTCCACACACCATTTTCTGACTATATTTTTTAGTGTTCATGCTTGTTTTTTGGAGGATGAATAACCTGTTCAGAAGCCGTTGCCTGTAAAGCCATGACAAAATATACACAGATTAAAAGTGGTTTTATGTTAGCAGTGTAATTATGAATATATATGTATATACAGGTAAAACAATATATATATCATATGAGAAAAAAGCCTACCTAAAACTTATTGATATATAAATATATATCTCTTGGTATATGTATGTATGTATCTATCTATAGATGTCTATATATCATGACTTAAAGAAGTATACTGTATTCTTGGCTTTACTGTAGATTTGCTCCATGACTTGTAGAAGGTCAGTAATGTTCTCTGCTTCAGCCTTATACAATCTGTGAAATAGAATATTACTTCCTTTCTTCCAAATCTGTAGACAAGCAGCTCATTAAAAATTATGAAATATATATGCTATATATATGCTCTAAAATGGATATATGGGTATATATGTCTCAAGAAGTTTTAGATGGGCTTTCTTCCATGTTTTCATTGAATGAGAGTATAACACTTTTCCTCTATGGCAGAGAAAATGTCTGCCTGTTGCTCCATTTTTTATTCTTTATCAAATTCTGAATCATCTTTGGAATGTTGTGAAAGACCTGTATTCCATGAAAATATACAGAAGCTATGTGATCAGGCCCTACTGAACCAAATAAGAACTTTCCTACAAGCTTAAGAAAGGAATTGGTTTAACGTGAGTAAAAATCTAGCACAAATACGATTTTATTGGACATATTATCAACATTGACCAATTTATAAAGGAAAAATCTAAAAGAGACATTAATTTGATACTGCTAGATTCTTCTGGTTTTTTTTTTCATAGCAAGAAGGCAAAGTTGAAAGTTACAGACTTAGGGGACTAAGTCTATAATGCGATTTCCTGTTCTTTAGAAACTGGTGGGTGATAAACTTGTGCCGAGAAAACAAACAAATTAAACTCTCTGAAAGACCTAATCCTTCAATAGATTTTTTTTTCTTTTTTAAATTGAGAAAAAACCTGTAGGGCGCAACTTAAATTTTCTTACCTTCTTTGTTGTGAAGTTAACTTTTCGCGGTAAACACACACAATATCAGCTCCTTCTTAGCTGTCAACAAAACTAGCTGAAACAGCAGCAACAGTAATTGAATTTATATAAAAGTTACCTATCTGAGTGATGTAGGACCTTTGCAAAAAGATACATAAATAAATAGAGAACAATTTGTGTGTGGGGTTTTTTTCCCCCCAGACAGTTAAAACTGAAGATAGTTGGAAGTAATCTAAAAAATGAAGTCTTCAATTTTCACTACTAATAATCTGTTAAATATCATGACTATTGTGAATGACATTCCATAGATAAAATCACTGTGAATACTAGGTGAAATCTAAACCAAAGAGGATTAGGAGGTTTACTCATAGTTTAGTGTTATCCATTTCTGGACTGACTTTATTACCAAGGATCAATCAGGCAAAGGTATTTATACAGTGAAGCTGAATTTATTTGTTGCATCCTGACATTCAGTTGTTTGAAAATATGTTGCATAAGGAAAAGGGTAGAAGCTTAGAATATAAAATCTTGAGTACTGGAGTCCTGCTGTGCAGCTTGCAAGATTCGGTGCCTCTGTGTGTATTTCTAAAACTTAGTCCAGCCACAGATGCAGCTCACTTTAATAGTACTGAATTAGTTATCTCCACACCCAGGACAACTTTGCTCAATTTCATGCTTTATGCTGCAGGTGCCAACAATGTCATTGTCTGCCATAGGTTTTCTTTTCAAGCAGACTGTGCTCTTATGTTGCATTCATTTTGGCTTCCAAGTGGAAGTGGTACTAATGGGTTTCTTAGGCACTTACTATAAAAATAATATGTCTTGTTGGCAGTTTCAGATACTCAGGAATTCTATGTACTTGTCTTCACTTTGCAGATCATCTTTTTTTGGCACTTAAATGTCACAGGAGGGACTTCCTGACTGAAGATAGCACTTACCGTACTACATGAGCTGTGCATTCTTTTTGGCTCTAGGACTACACATGGCGATAAGTGTTTGGTTCTAGCAGGCAAAACAAAGAAGAAAACATCAGCAGAAAAATTCGGGTCAATATAGTTTTGAGTTGCAAGAATTCTCATGATTTTTACCACCCTGATTAGGTCTGTGGATCTCGTATTTTGACTGTTGTTTTTAGGAGGTCACATTTGTTTTCATTACAAATAAATACATGTTTATTTCCTCTAAGGAATATACTTCAGCATCTAGTTCTGTCCCAAATATTTTTAACTATCATTACTTTGTTAAAAATACCAGATTTAAAAAAGTAGGTATTTTCTTTCAGGTGTCACGTTTGCTGTGAATACTAACGTAAAAGGAAGAGCTAACACTGATTTTTACAATCAAAGTTTTCAATGCAGTTAACTCTAATTTGATAGCATGTCTTTTCAAACTATCCTATTATTATTTTTTTGCTATGGAAAACAATGGTTTATTATGATTGTTTCAGCAAGGAACTTAAGTACTTGTCTTACACTGGATATGTAGATGATTACTCTTTTAGAGGTCCTTTGTTTTGTGATCACTCCTCAGCATTACTTTAAGTGATTGTGACCAAAGGTAGAGAAAAAGGCCACAATGTGGTATGCAAGGCATAGCAAAGCTTTCAACTTTTTCATGTATTATGACCTTCTTGAGAAGCTGAATGCCCAGTAAGTCAGAAAACAGAATTTTTAAAGTGAAAGGTGGTGATGCAACACATAACCTGACCCCTAAAAGAGCAGGTAAAAACTAGAGGTAGAGACTGTGTAAAATTAAGGGGTGGGAGAAGAAAAACAGCAATCTCCCAAGGGAATATGATAACAGAATGCTGGATGCAAAATTCAAATGAAGAATAAACCAGCACATATTAATAAATGGTAAAATAAATTTATACAGAATCAAATGAATCATTTGAATAAGACTCAGAGGAAGAGTTTCTTTCACCTCCTTTTTAAGTAAAACAATATAGTACATGTTCTAGAGGTAGGAAATAATATCAGTGGCAATAATAATAATGAAAAATAAATGTATGCTGTCATTATCCAAGTAGGATATTACAGTTGCTACAGAGAGAAGCAGTACTGGGAAGTTACTGCAGAGATGTTGCACTGTAGAGATGAGGCTGAATATGTATGACTGAACTAGTGGACTCTCTCCATATGCTAAGATTTTGCTCCTTGGTAAATCCAGCCCCTTGCTAGGAAAGGAAGAGAAGGTGATGATACACTCTCTGATGACTGTATTGTGGAGACACCTGCTAAGTTACTTATGACATCCTTCTAGGGTGTAATTTGATAACATATTGGTTGCTATATACTTCAAGTTGGTATGTACTTAAAATGCTAAGCTGCATATCATGAATTATTGCTGCAGCAGTGCAGTGAATTTCACACAGGTGAAACTTCTTCAGCTACTATAATATTTTAAAATTTGAATCAAGCTAGTAAATCAGTATACAGATATTTCAGTTTCCCAGAAACTCTATTCTATGCCTTAAGAAGGTTCCTATTTTCATCCTGTTCATTCATTCCCTCAGTCCCTTAAAGGAATGTAGAATGGATGTCTGTTCCATTAAGCTGTGTGAACTCAGCTACTCTTTGAATCTCTAAAAAAAGTAAGTTCAGAAGTTTGCTTTCCAGGGACATGCAATCTTCATTCTTAGGATATATGTCATAGCCCCAAAAACCTCTATCTTCTGCTGACCCTGGAACTAAAAGGAACAGAAAATTTGGAAACCCTGGAAAACCTCTATTCTATTAGCACATCTTATTACTGAATAATAACCAAACTTCTCAAATTTAATTCTGCTTTTCAGAATCCTTTTGCTTGGCATTATAGTTAAGTGGTATTTTGTGGAATGTGGTTACTTAGACCTGGCAACAGGTTTTGTTTTCAGTGCATGTAACATGTGAGTTTGACAACACAAATGATAAACTGACAAATAGCAGGGTGTTCAAAAGGGGAGCTTTGTAGGATTCTTTTTTTTTTTTTTTAAATAAACCTTGAATGAGGTGAAAAAAAAAACCATTAATACTTGACAGTAGAGCTTGCAAGTGCGATTGTCTTTGTAGGTGTACTGGTCCTTCCTTCAGAGACTCAGGGAGCTGCAAATTTCAGCCTTCTGTTGACTTAGGCAGAAAATTTGAAGATATGAACTTCATAAAGGAGAGAGAAGTAAAAATAATTCAACACTTTAATAGAAATTAATTATATTAGAGTGACTTATAAATGCCTGTTTTGAAATTTGCGGGTATTATGCCATGGTGACTACCAGTTCTTCCAAAAAATGTGCATAATAAATAAATGACAGTGTCATTATGGTTTTAATTTTTTCATCTATTTATTTATTTATTTTATTTCATGAGAATGAATATTACAAAATTATTTTATAAGTACAGACTCATTGACCTTCCTACTGAGATATTTACTTATATAGTTCTATTATGTTATGCCTGTTCTAAAATTTTCTAAGCACATTAGACGTAAACCATCTTTCAAAACATAAGTTTTATTCATCTTACTCAAATAAACTCTTCCTGTCATCTCCACTTCTGTGCATCTCTCCTGTAGTGATGAATACATGAAATATTAAACACCTAGATATATTTTGACTTGATGTTTTAAATCAGCAAAACAGAGATTTAAAGAAATTAGATGTCTTGGACAGGATCACAGACAAAATCTTGACAGGCCAAGGAACAGAGTGTTCGGAACGTACTTTGGTAAATCAGCCTGTTATTAATGGGTGTTTGAATGGCATGTGTGCTTTACTGCACTTGTCAGTTATTACTGTTGCCATTTTACCAGCAGAACCCATGTGTTATAGGAAATAAAGGATCATAGGCGTTTTATTTGTTCCAGATGCCTATAACATTTAACCACACCCTCCAAAAAGATCTTAATCAATATCAAAGTCGAAATATCAAAATTCATCTGTTTCTCAGTTAAGTGTTGAGAACAAACATTAGGATGTTCTTATCCATTAATTAATTCTGTATTTACTTGTAGATTTCTTTTTGAATACTTTATTCTTTTTGGTTGTTTTGTCTTTGTTAGAAGACATCCAGTTCTGCTTCCTTTTTCCCTGAAATCTTTCCATCTGTCTCTCCCTATTAGTCTTGCTAAACAGAAGACATTTGCTATCCAACTTTTCCATTGTCAATCAATCCTTTTTCAGTTTTATAGCTTTAATCCTAAGAATTTATATTATTCCATTATTCTAGTGTAATCTATTCAACTCACACACTGTGAAAATATGTAAAAAGAAAATTTAGGATCACGTAGCTTTTAGTGCTTTCGTTGAATACATTGTAGTGTTTAATTCAGTTGTAGTTGTTGCCCAAAATGTTTTAGTGAAGGGTATTGGAGCAAAATATCAAAAGAAAAATACAAGGTGCATATTACAAATCATGAATATTAGAACATTCTGAGCTCTACTTCTGTTCCCCCTGTAAAAAATATTTTATACTATGGTCTAACAGCAATGAAACAACACACGTATCCAGATTGGTTCTGAATTTTCTTTTAATGTGTTTAAGTTAGCCTGAAGATAGAACTTTGTTTATGTGATTTAATATTTATAAGGGCAAACTTATAAACTCATGAAGTAGTACATATTTACATCTCTAAGTAATTGCTTCCAGTAATTAGTTAATTGCATTACTAGGGATTGCAAAGTGTTCATTAAAAATATTTTGTGTACATCCAGGGATTTACAAACTGAATCTGGACTTCGTATAGACATAGTGTACCTATTATAAAATAATTATACACTATTTATATGTACTTATTCTTTGTGCAGAAAGCCTTTCTGATATCAAGTAGCTAAAACTAATTAGTTACCAAGACATCTCTGTAGAATATTTTTTATGTGCCTGCGGTGCTAACACTAGTGATACAATATTGTTTACACTCCTAGTTGAATTTTAAAGTTATTAGAAATAATGTCATATGAAAGTTTGATAGCAATCGGAATGCCAGAAACATACACAAAAAGTAGATACAGAGAGAATCTTGTACCTTTTACAGTTATTCTGGGGCTTGCAGAATAAACATTTGAAAACATACAGTCTTTCTAAATTTTCTAATTGTTAATCCCACAGGATTTGTTTGATATTATCTTTAAAAATACTGATTATCATTCAGTATAGACTGAATGTTTAAGATTTAATATCCTACAAAATTTCACATTATTTTAGCAGTACAGTGACCTCTCTTGAATAGTACAGTGACACTCTACAACTTGTGAGGGATTATGACAATTTATTTACAAAAAGCAGATGATTACAAGAGGTACAAGGAGTATATATGTCAACATAAAGAAAAAGATGTTATGGTTTACTCAGAAAGTAGAAGGATTTACATTTTTCTAAGGTCATTTTCAAAAGGTAAGGTTGTGATGCTGCATATTCTGCCAGTGCTAAAAATTATTCTTTTTACTGAGGACAGGGGAGTCAGGTGGTTTAGTAAGTATACAGATCCAGATTCTAATCATGTGTAGAGTGGGTTATACATATCTTCGAAATCCACACTGATAAGCTCCAACAAGCTTCTTTCAGGGATCAAAGCTGCTTTTAGGATTACATATATCACAACTGTTTGAGAAAGAATATTGTAACTATGGGCAAGGTATGAAAAGAGTGACAAAGAACTTTTTGAAAGCTGTGTTAGAATATTGCTTAACATTCAGAGAAATATTTACAAACAAAGATCTGCCTAGGGGAAATCAAACAGAAATTGAAGTAAGGAACCACTGCAAAAAGAAAGTAATTTGTCCAAAGTACATAATGCCTTGAATAAATAAAAAAACTCTAAAGCTCCTTTGAAAATAGAATGCAAACATGAAATGAAGGTACAAATATCACCCATAACCTTGGTTTTTTAACAAAAATACAAAGATTTTATTTTTCTAAGTTATACCGCCAGAAGTTGATAGGAAAAGAAATCGCAGAGGTCACGTATATTTTTGTTTTGTCTCACTTTGCCTTAAAATATACTAGCTGTCCCAAACTACTGCATGTAGAAAAATTAACTGTTGCTGACATCATTCCACTCCCTCCATCACATTAAACAGGGACATTTCATTCTTATTTGAACCCATTCTGGAAAGCTTCTCTGTTTGACCAGGTAGGTACATAATGTCATCTGAACAGTACAGAATGAACTTTTTTCTTTCCCTTAGAATTCTGAAATACATTAATGGAATAATATACTTCCAGTAGTGGAAATAATATTAAGCAGTGTAGCATCTGAGCTGCAACTCTAAAGCAAATTCCTTGTAACCATAGAGTTTAGATTGAGTATTAGCAGTGCTCTGCATGACACAAATACTGCAGTGTTCATTTTGGCTGTTTTGAAAACAAAAGGAAACCCGCTTAAGCTTTTAGAATTTTGCAATGCTTCTAATATCTGCTTTTAGGCAAAGGCTAGTGAACTGAATTATGTCCTATACTTTACATAATTGTAGGTAATATCTCCTCAACGAAAGACAGGATGGTCCATAATTGTACTTTGTTTCTAGGAGGAAAAATACAATGGAAAATTATGATGGCTTTCAGAACACTGATTGAGATCCAAAGATATCTTTCTAAAAGCATCTTGAGGGTAGATCTAAGATGAAGCAGGATGCCTCACTGATGGATGTAACTCTTCGGTAGCTGCAACTTGAGGCTAACTCTACACCTTGAATGGAAAATTTGAGTATGTTTTTGCCATTTTGTGATGAACGTTTTAAGTTAGAAAGAAAGAGGCCTGGGTTCTTGTCCTTGTTGTTCCCTCTTATGTCTTCTTTGTTATATAGCTAGCATAAAATGTTCTGTACTAAGCTTCCTCCACATTAACCTTAAGTATTGGATTTACTGGTGAGGTGTGAGCAGCAGGGAGGGGCTGCAGGGGCAGCCTCTGTGAGGACACAGCTGGTTCCAGCCAGCTCCAACAGGCCCACCATAGGGTAAAGCTGAACCTGTCAGCCAAACTGGTGGCATCTCTGTGAAAATGTGTTTAAGAAAGGGCAGAAAGTGATTAACAGGGAGAAGAGGAGGGAAGAAAAAGGGTGAATCAGCAGTTCAAACACCAAGGTCAGAAAAAGAGGTGGTGCTCCATGGCAAAGCCAATATTCCACTGCAGCCTGTGGAGGATCTGGGCTAGCACAGATGGATATTCCCAAAGGACTGCAGCCCATGGTGGACTCAGGCTGGAGCAGAGGAGAAGCGTGGGAAGGAAGGAACAGCAAGGAGTTGAACTGACCACAACCTCCATCCATCACCCTTGTGCTGCTTGGGGTAGAGAGAGGAGTTGGGAGTGGAGGGAGGTTGAGCCTGGAAGAGGGGTGAGAAAAGGGGTTGTTTTAATGTCCATCTTTTTGTTGTTTGTATCAAAATCCAATTTTATATAAATATTGTGAATATGACAACTGCAAATGAAAATTATTCTGTTTATTTAAAAAATATCTATCTGCTCACAGATGAAAAATACTAACAGTTGGGACAAATTTACCTGATTTAAACTGCAGTGCAAAATAAATTTATCCAGTCTGAATGAAGGCAAATTTATCAATAATATGTCCCCTGATGATAATAAATATTCAACTAAGTGAAGTAATTACAGGCTTTCTTAACTTCAAAACACCTAAACTGCAGTTGACTACTCCCTTACACCTTCATGTATCAAATAAAGAAGAGAAGGCAAAAAGAAAAAGTGTAAATTTTTGGTTTTCCACCTAAGATATTCTGAGTCCTTCAGTTCTGTACCCAATACAGGAGCTGAAAGGAAGCAACTAAATGTTAAATGACAAGGAACTAAGATATTAATTCTGTTGCTGTTGTACACTGTCACATACTGTAAGGCATGAAATCCACCTCAAAACCACTTAATAAATTTTATACTTTCGGTACTTAGACCTTAAGGTAGGGCCTAGGTCCCTAAATCCTTATGGTGAATAAATCACTGCTTCTGTGAATGGTTTATTCACAAGATACACTGAATTTATTAGGCAAGTTATTTAATTCTGGTACACTGAGGCCTAGACCTTTGAAGGTAGTTCTTTAGGACTAGATTTCAGTGGAGGGTAATATTATTGAGGAACTGGCTTTAACTGCCGCAAAAGTGACTAATAATGTCTGGAAGTTAAAGTGTCAAAAGAAAGTGATACTTCCAAAAATGTGATTAAATAAGTAAAAATGAAGTATTAGTTCTGACATTTGTGAACATCTTAAAAATACCTTTAATAGCTGATTGCTAATTACATTAATAGCCTTGATGCTGATACATCTTTTTCTGGAAGGACATTCTTCTTTAAGAAATGATATTTAAATATATAGTACACATTTTTTATCTAGCTATTTTATACTATATATAAACCCAAAGGTATGCTACTTTTCATAAGTATTCAATTGTAACCAAGCTTCTTTTTTTGATTTACCTGACTGCACCCTTATTAATATCCACTCTTTTGATGCAGTTTTCAACAATGTGGATACTGGTTATATTTTCCAAAGAACTGATCTTGTTCATTGCAGAGAATTCTTCAATATACGGTCCATGTGTTAGTCAATTCACACTAGTAAAAACCTGCTCTGAACAGGTTTGTTAACAACCTTGTTAATTTTAACATCATCTTTCACAGCAACCATAACTTTATGGTATTTGACTGCTTCACAACATATTATTATGATTCTATGATTATTGAATTTGTCTTCAAAATAGATTGGGGAGGTGAGGGGATAAAATTTTGCTCATTTTATGACTGGGACACTGAGGTGCATTATTGGGTAAATCTGAGACTGGTTTAAGTACCTGTAAACTTATTTTTAGAGTACCTAACCCTTCAGTTTGGAGTACTTTTCCCAGCATCTTGAATTGCAGCTACAGGCATCCTGTGTTTCAGCAGTTTAGCCCTTCATGCTGTTAACTGCACATCCAGAAAAGGAGGGACTCACAACCTGATGCATGAAAAAAGTTTGGTGTAAATGGTGTGATTTAACTTTTCTACCTTCTATCTCAAAATTTTTGCATGGCTAGACTGTGACAAAGTCAAATAGACGAGGACCTTGAGGGTAGTAGATCTTCATGTTCCTTTCTCTAAAATGAGCACAACAAAAGACATCAAGGGTTCTCAGTCTTTAAAGCTGGATTATTTAGATTATAAAAATACAGAAACGGAAATAAGGTAATCCTTTTTATTAAAAAAAAAAAAAAATCCCACACCAAAACCGAAACCCCACAAATAAACCTTCCCAATAAACTCCAGACATCATAGTCTGTTTCACACATCAGAATTATCTGAGAAGGTTTGAAATAATTCTCCCTTACTTCCACTGTATCCTTTTTTCCCAGATTTTCTTTTTAATCAAATGACTCCAGAGGTTCTGGGTGAACAAACTCAATGGATTCCTTTCAGGCCTTTAAGAAATCTCTTCCCTTCCAGACTTGACTTTTGTTTCTACCTAGCAACAGACCTTTTGCTTTTCACAAGTTCTCAGTCTCTCTCATCCTATAGGCTCCCCCATCAGTGCCTCACTGCCTTACCTGGTATTTCTGAAGCTGATCAGATGCTCACCGTAAGAGAGCAGTTTTCACTTCCCCATAAGCATTTCTTTTTAACTAGGAGGGCAACAGCCTGGACAAGTAGCCTTTTTCCCCTGTTGTTCAGCAATCCCCTATAAACAGAACACGCAATGGGGTACACATGCAATGAACTATCACATAGTTCAGTTCATCATGCAACTGTAGAAATCAGTCTTCCTCATCTTAGAGTGAGGGTTTCACCACCATAATAGAAATAAAAATCTCTTTGGCTTGCACTGATAGTTTGAAGAGTAGAGAGTTCCAGTTTGCCCCTTTATAATTTGGTGATAAACCAAATTGCTTTTCTGCCTGCTCCAGGTTCTCTTCTCTAGCTCATCTTATTTCGCTTACCCCCTTTATTCTTTCATCTAGGCTCTCTTGGGCTGTCAGTTAGAGTTCACCCAAATACCTCAGCTCCTCACCAGTCATCTCCATTTATTTTGTTCTGCTTCTTCTCAGATCTTTCCTTGTCATTTTCGTTTACCATCACAAGTCCAGTGTTTAGCTTTCTGTCCACCACTGACCTCTTCTCTTTCAGTCTTTTAGTCTCATGCTCCTTCTCATGAGACACTGAGATGTGAATCCAAAATTCCTTGTCCATCACATTCCTAGCTCCGCTTCCTGTGCTCTTTTTTTCAACTTATTGCAGGTCTACTTCTGTCTTTGTATTAGAAAAGACTACTTTTCTATTAGAATAACCTAAGGATGTGAACTTCCTGAATTTAGTACCAGTATGGCTCTCAGGAGTTCCCGTCAATAGTAGCTATCTAAGAAAAGATTCAGTTAATTCCACATAGCTTTTATTGTTAGCAGTTCTGTAACAATGAGGATGTGAAAGCTTTTCAGAGGCTTATACCTTGAACAAATCTGAAGATATTAATGGGATAACCACAAGCACATTCTTGTCAGACTTTGCAAAACTCTCTTTTCCAAAATGTGTGGCATTGCAGATTTTTTGAGACAAGGAAAGTATATTTTATTTTGCTTTGTACTCCTTAGACATTTTCTTGGGAATAACAGATCTGTTTGACTGAACAGTTATGGCAGAAAAAAAAGTGCAAATAAATCCATCCTGAGTTGTACACTCAGCATGGAAAATCTAAGTTCAGACTTTTGAAACCTTGCAAAGTTATAATCAACTGTAAATATGAAACACTGGCCAACATTAATAATAGGTGGTGCCAGCAGTCCTGCTTAAAACCTTTATGATGTTCTTGTTGTCATGGAAGCACCTGTTTAAACACAAATTCCCCTAAGACTTCATTCTTTGATAATAACAATAATATACTGCATTTGAACTTACATGTGTATGACTCAGTTTCTCAGAATGACAACACCAATGCTTTAATTCTTACATTATCAGTGTAAAATGTCACAACTATATGTATATTCTAGAGATAGACATATTCTAGAGATAGACATATTATGGAGTAAGATGTCAAGTATGGAGAAGTTGTGAAATCTCAGTGTAGGACGACTGGGAAATCTGTAATACATATATATATATATATATATATATATATATATATATATATATATACATACATTACATTTTGGTAGGACATTGTGGTTTTACAAAATTAAGAAGAAGCACAACTTCACAGGTACTGTAGCATTTACTCCTACAATACTTTTCTGGTAAAATATATTGATTACTGTTAGGTTTTGTGTAGAGATTGGTGCAGGCTGCAATCAGCTTATTTTCCCTACTTGTGTATCTGTGCAAAGGCACATGATGCCTTCTAGCACTTGGAAAAAAACCCATCTCTTTGCCTTTGAGGACTTAGGTGTTCATGACACTACTCCAATCAGTCATTGTACCAGAACTGTGGGAAAGGAGGGACAGTTTGCCTGGGAAGTAAATAAAGAATATTGATAAATATGTGAAGGGTAAGTTAAACAGAGTTTAAAAAGAATAATACTTAAATTTTTTATTTCATCATTATTGATTAAAAAAAAAAAAAAGCTTACTGGATGTATAAAACCACCTCTTTTTACCTTTAAATCTAAATTCATTATCAAGTAACTCTCATAAAAACAGTGAATACAGCAGTGATGCACATCAATTTTCTCTTCAGCTCTAATGTTTAACATTCCTTACACGATGCTGCTAACAGTAGAATTTACCTTTACTTGCCAGCAAAGGAGAAATAAAACCAATAAACCCAATATACATTGAATCCCTTGGCTCCAAAAATTTTCATTTGGTTTCCAGAAGTGGTACACTTTGCTAGAACAGATTTGTTTTCACATAAGGTACTTGTTGCAACTTTCAGTATTACACTTCTTCAGGAATAAAAAAGGAAAAGAAAAAAAGCCTCTCTCATCATATGTTCAGTGATGCCTTTCTTTAAATGTCTGCTCCTAAGTTGCTGGGATTTAAATTTCTGTTACTGAGAGTTACTGTGGCTATGAGACATATCTTCTTCTTTCTAAAGCAAAATTTGCTGCTATAATTTTTAAATTGTGCCTTCAAGAAGGGCTTTCTGAACGCTTAATTACTTTTCCTTGGCTGGCTGCGGGGAGCTTATTCCAGACCAAATGTATGCTGGATTTCATAGGTTTCTATTTTTACTAAGTTCAATTAAAAAAAACCCCAAAAACCAGAAGTGCTAATGCATGGAAGAGGAGCATCTACCTGTAGTACTCAGGGATATTTCCATACTATTTTTACAGAAAGACAAAACCAGTCCACACTCAGATATTAACTGAAATGTAGTCACTAACTTGACGAGTATTTGAACCTCTCGAAAAAGACCTTGGGAGTTTCTAGGAACCCCAATCTACCCTCAAAGCCGACTGCTCTAAAGATGACATAAAGGAGTTCCTCACAGATCCATACAGTTTAATCCCAAATGCCTAACAGTTATCACCATGATACTTGCTGAGGGTGTGCAAAAAGGCTGACCTGACAGCGAGTAGGCTGGGAGTGGGCAAGAAACTGGGAGGGGACACTGCGAGGACAGCTGACCCCAACTGACCAAACAGATATTCCACACCATAGGATGTCATGCTCAGCAATAAAAACTGGAGAGAGTTTGTGAGGGCTGCCATGGCTTGGGGACTTGCTGGGCATTGATCAGGTGCTGGTGAACTTTTTTTGCATCACTTCTTTTTTGTGGGTTTGTTTTTCTTGATGTGTTTTGGTTTTTTGTGTGGTTTTTGCTTATTAATCTGTCTTTATCACAACCCACAACTTTTCTCACATTTACCCTTCCGATTCTCTCTCCATCCACCCTCAGAGGGTGAGTGAGTGGCAGTGTGGGGGCTGAGCTGCCTACTGGGGTTAACCCACAACAGCTTAGTCAGATAATAGTCTGTTAAGTCAAATATTTTCCCTACAGAAGTGTCTGGAAGTCCACGTTAAGGTTGAGACCTCATAGGCTGGGTGACAACAGAACATGAGAGGGAGGAAAGATTTCCTGCACATATGCAGTGTATGTAGTGCAGTTCTCAAACTTTACATTCCTGTCACAGAATGGTTGAGGTTGGAAGGGAGCTCTGTAGGTCATCTGGTCCAACCACCCTATTTAAAGTGGGTCACGAAGAGCTGATTGCCCAGGACTATGTGCGGAAGGCCTTTGAAAATCTCCAAGGATGGAGACTCCACAATCTCGCTGGGCAACCTGTGCCAGTGCTGGGTCAGGGTATCGAAAATGATACATAGTATCAAACCTAACCCAGTATGATATCATATGCATAATGTAAGATCATATCAAATTATATATAGTTAAATATATGTACTTTCAACATGTTCCATAGACACAGTCATTTTCCTTCCATCCAGTTATTGCTTCCATTTCAAGCTCAATTGTTCTTTTTGGATTATGGTTTGCTCTCAGACCTTCCCAGACCATTGACTCCTTATTTATCTCATTCTAAATGCATTCACCTATCTGTCTTGCATATGGTGTACCTTCACTGACACATCATTTATCTTCAGTTCTGTATAAAAACAATTATTCATGATGGTGTGTATGAGTAAATAAGTACAAGAACTTGGGGAGTAGACACAAGGATAGAGGCATACAATGAAATACGTGTATAAGGTTTGAAGAAACAATCAGAATTAAGCATTTGTTTAGAAATCAGAGCGTTATTGTAGAGGGACAGTGAGCAAGCAGACAGGTGGCTCCCTTCAGACCACCATCTTCAGTATCTTCAGTCTTTGTGGCAATGTGCCTCCTCATTCTCTTTCACACCTCCTGCTTGCTTCTTGAGGTCTTTCTGCATCGAGTAACCACAAACAGAAGAGCAAGGAGAGTCCCATATGAAAGATCCCTCACGAAAAGAATAATTATCTGCACTCAGCAGGAGTTGAGGAGAGCAAAATTAATACTTTCCTAAGACCTAATCCTCTCTTCTAGTCCCTTTAACCCTTGTACTGATGCTGCAGAACAAGGCAGCATCAGTTAACCTTTTCAGGTATACTGCAGCAATCCCTGACTCCATCACATTTTGCAAAACCTTGTTCCCAGACTAGTCTTATGTATCCCCAGTGTACATTCTTGCCTTTCCCAAAATAATGTGTGTATGGCAGAAGATGAATTCTCCATACAGAGAAATTATGCCTCAGAAAGTAGCACAGTATTGTTAGCTTTTATACACAAATGTATCTCACATGGCCCAATGGCTATAGAGATTTTTTTTTTCTTCCTGCTCCATGCATAATTGCAAACTCTGGCATGGTGTGATGAGCAGCTGGTTCAGTCTCCAAGCTCACTTAGCCCTTGGCATCTTTGTTCAAGCTGCAAGAGCAAAATCCATTAATGTCAACTGCAATGCTGTTCTTGTGGTATGGTATGCACATATGCTAAGACCGGAACAACCCAGAGCTTTCACAGAAATCATTGAACTATACTGTCTTTGATCATGAACTAAAAGGTTATAGTACTGTGGTGCCCTCTTCTACCTCACTGCCCTTTCATTCCACTTTTCTATGTTTTCCAGGGTCTCTTTTGAAAAACACATTCTGTTGATCAGTGGGTTTGACTTTTTCTTTCTAACCAGATTTATTGTTTTGCTTATATTTATTTTCCCTTGTTAGGAGGTCAGTAAACCACGTTGGAAAAAAAAGACCAAACACACCAAGTAAGAAGCTGTTAGTCTAACAAATGATCAAATAAAACTAATTATAGTAACAAGCTTCACCTCTAGTTCCAGTTACTCAAAACTTCTTCCAGTGTCTGCAAAAATGAAACTAAGATAAGAACTCCGGTTGCTGCAGCTGGCAGATCTGCAGAAAGGAACTTGTGCTGAGTCTGGAGTTCTTTATGTCTCTCAAAAGTTCTCTTATTGGATGGATTACAGTAGACATGCAAGCTGAGTACTAGTTGATTCCTTTTATAAAAGAGGATTCAAAATGAGGGTGGCTTCAAAAGCTAGTGCCACCAACAAAGTAAAACTGAAAAAGTGAAAAAGGAGCAAAGAAGCTGCTGTACAAATTGAAAAATCTGTTGGATAGTATTACTTTTGATACTACAGCATAGGTATCACACTTCACAAATTGCTCATTATCACTGACTTCTTTTAGCAAGGAGACTCTAACGTACACAGTCTCTGTCCACTTTATTCACTCTTAACAAAGCTAGGGAAGACCTTAAATAAGCTGCTCTTGCAGCTGAAAAACAATTTGCAACAATATCGGCTGAAAAAATAAAAAGAAAATTCCATTTATTGATACTGCAGTTATATGCTTGAATAACTTTTGGGACTGAGGAATGTTGTGCATGAATTCAGAAACAAGTAGAAAATAGGCAGGGCAGATGTTACACTGACCTCTGCCCATTAGAATCTGATAGGTAGTTTGGTTTATTCCTTTTTGACCAGATAATATTGCCTCTAGGGAAATCATTATCAACAGTGCATCTTTAAGCCAGGTGTTCTCACACATTGGATATCTATACTTTGGGGAAAAATTAGTTCAGTTGAAAAATAAAAGGGATTTTGATACTGCTGCTGGTGTATAACAATGAATAGAAGTTTATGCATAAAGGCACATACATAAATATACATTTGCACATAAATACAAATATGGTCTAGCTGTAAGAAATTACTCAGATGTTTGAATTGTTATTTTTCAAATAATGTATTTTTCATCTTTTCATAACACTTTAGTGACAGATCTTCCTCCACATGATACTTCTAACACTAAAAATGGAACAGAAAAGAAAATGGATTGCTGTCCTAATGGAAAATATTCTATAGATTCTTACCCCAGAACCTCTTTGGGCTTGCGAATTAGCATCTGAACGGAATACTTGTTGGTGGTTCTCTGCAATTTTTGACCCTGAAATAAAGCAGTAATGAGATGGTTTATGAGCCTTATTTTTTTGGCTGATGTCAAAGCAATGTGTGTTGCATTTAGAACACACAATAATGAAACACTAGTGAAGACACATTTCCACAGCCTAGTACAACCCTTGGAAAACGTCTGTTCTACTCTCTCTTCCACAAACTGTGTTGCATCTTACCTATATTCATTTGCCATGTGTGAGAGGAGTGAAGAGGGTTTTTTTTGTTTTGGGTTTTTTTTTGTTTTGTTTTTTTTTTTTTAATTTTTCATTACTGTTACAGATCTTGGAAATTAAGATAATTAATTCTCATATTAATCAAGGAAATCAAAGGCAGAGACAAAAAGACATCTATATGGAATTTTTCATATTCCATGAATGAACCTGTTCTCTTTTAGCCACTATTTTAGTAGATTAGTGGCTATTTGTGGAATAGGTTTCTCCTCTTCCTTTATTGGAAATTTACTTTTTCCATACTAGCCACTGCCAGACAACATAGCCTATATAAGCTTCCAGTATGATGAAGCCTAGCTGTTCTTATATTATTGTCTCTCCTTTGGAGTTTATCTTCTTTGATGACACACATCATATTTTACTCTTATTTTCTTCAATTGTGGTGGAATTCCAATGAAAGAAAAAGCATCTGGGATTCAAAGAAAACTCAAGGTAATGGAGTGTTTCTAATTTTGTCCTGATATATATGTACTTTCTCCAATGATATTCAACAATATTTATTATTCTCCATTAAGGATGGTTTTATAGTTTTCCCAGGATGTATCTACATTGAGAAGGAGTTCATATTTGCGCATTGAAATTTAGTAGCTGGTAAACCATATTTTTTGGTATGTCAGCTCCCAGTGAAAGAAGAATCTCTTTTAAATTAGTTAAAATTTACTTAAATTTTTAAGTTAACTTTAAATTAACTTTCAGTGTGCAAGCTAATTTTCCATGACTTTGATGCATGCCACAGGATTTTCCTTGGTAATGAAGCAAGGTCACTCAAAGACATTGTAGACAATTTGTGTGCTGGGTTCAGTCAGGAAAGAGTTAACTTCCTTTACTGTGGTTACTAGGGAGTTGCTAAGAGAAGTACTGATAAGGTCTCAGCTGGTGTTGGGCCTGTATTGGATTCAAGGTCACTCTTGATATGGCAGCTATGTTCCCAGCTCCCGCTGTCTTGCAAGTCCAGATAGCCCACCCAAACTGGCCAGGGAAGTATTTCATTCCATAGTTCGTCGTGTTCTGGGTCTTGGGTGGGGAAGGGAGTCCGGTAGCCGTTACTCTTCCCATTACTCTCTCCCTTACTCCCTTGCTGGTCTCTCTGGGGAACTTGCTAACCCTCCTGCGTTAGCTGCTTTGCCAACTCCTGTGCTGGCTCCTTCGTGTGGGAGCTGGTGGGTTGTTTTGAGTTTTCTGGCCATGTTATCGCTGATAGGGTTCGCTCGGAATCCGCTGCATAGGCTCCTGGGCTCCGGCCTTCAGGCTGCGGCTCTTGGGCTGCGATCACTCTTGGGCTGTGGGTCTCGGGCTCTCTGGGTCTGACTTTCATCACTCAACATCTGGGTGTGCATTGGTCAGTGGATGGTGGGAAATTGTATCATATTGTATGATATGTTTTATTTTCTACTATTTTAATTTCTATTAGTAGTACCTGTATATATTGATTTAGATTTAATTAGTAAATAGTTCTTATCTCAATTTTACGAGCTTCCTTATTTCTTTTTCCTCCGATTCTTCCCCTCCACTGAGAAGGGGAGGGGGATTTGTGAGAGTGGCTTTGTGGTATTTTGCTAGCTGGAGTTAAACCACAACAATTTGACAGAGGCAAGGGACATTTCCAGGCTCTGAAACTCTGCAGTTCATACTTTAAAATTGTTAGAATGATCCCTGAAATACCTTTTCTCTGTGACATGTAGCACTTGCTCAAACAGTTCCTGAGCACTGTTCTGAAGCTGACATAGTTCAGAGAAAAAATCTCTGCATGGCAGTCACCTGTTTTGGAGAGTAACAAAGTTGAAAATATGAATGTGAGATGTCTCCCTAGTTGGCCTCAGTGTCAGAAGATGGTCCCAGACATGTTTATCTTGGTAGCATAAACATAATATCAACTCTGTGTCTTTTGAATACCAACGAACACCCTATATTTCTGGCTGTCAGGATTTTTATGATTGTCTACTCAAAGGCAAAGGAAAAGAATGCTTAAGATTTAGGCAATTAACACGTAACCACATAAGACAACTGAATTAATATGAATGCAAAAAGTTTGTTTCTCCTCAAGGTTCATGTGAACAACTGGTGTACATTTCACTGGACTTGGAGAAGACAACTCTATCAGTCACACAGTCCTTCAACCTTTGTAAAGGTTTCCAGATCTGGATGTTCTTGTAATTAATATCTCACTCTGGAAATTACTTATATTAATAATAGTTTTCTCTTTATTTGTTACTCTTTAAGCCAGGTATGAATTTGTATTTCCAACAAGCCACAGTTTTTAACTTTTGATTTTAAAATATTAATTGCATTATGAATGGACTGAACAATTTTAATATGAGGTTTATGACAGACAGTTAATGACTGTCTATGCTTAGCTGAGCTATTGCAAGTTACTAAGTAATTGTGAGACACAGCGCTCTTTTTCACTAGGAAATGTTCTGGTGCCACTGTGACATTTTGTCACATACAAACTTCATAGTTCACATTCACAAGATCTGTAATCATACTTCCAACAGTTGCATAAGTAAGTTAGGTTAAATATATCTCAGAAAAGACCCGAGATAATGATAACCATGACACATGATTTAAGAAGTTTAATTTGTGTTGAGGGACACAATTAAAACCTACTATGTTGTTTAACTAATCATCTCTAGTAGAAGAAAATAATTTTGATTTTTCTTTGCACATTTTCAAGAGACCTAGTTGCAATTTGATTGTTAATAAACAGTTTCCATATTTATATCTGTTTGTGTGCTTATGTGCCATCCTTGTAACATGTATATGTTAGACTTTGATATTAGTTCTCTTCTGTTTTTTCATAAAGTTAAACAAATTTTTCATAATAATAGTAATTATTGAGTATTTTTTTCCTCTTGTCTCCTGAAAAAATCAAAGCTATTTACAAAGAATGAATTTTTGTTTTCTCTCTTTAATCTCTGATGGGAAAATCTGTTCATGATTAAGTAAAATATGTCACATTGTCAGGAACAGAGAACAGATCGATATCATAAACCTGAATACTCTTCTGGAGTTGGACATTACACATTTGGATCACAGCTAAATATTATATAATTAGCGCTACCTTCCCTTTTTATAAAGCTTACAGCACCTTAAATGTAGGAGGCGCAATTTAAGTTCTTTCCTTTACCTGTGAAGTATTTAATCAATTACTGGCAGAATTCAGTTAGCAATATATTCTGAACTACTCACTTAAAGTGGAGCTCACCCATGTGCTCCTGTCTTGCATGAAATAATTAAACACTGATTGACCCACAGCAGATGAAAAGTGTGATTCTCCAGTCTTCTTTTCAGACTATTTGCTGGCTGACTTCAAGTAACTTTGTAAATGAAAAAAATAACATAAGAAGTCAAATAAATGGAAGATTCTATTCTGAAGAGACATGACTCTTTCTGACTTTTGTGCAATGACTGCTTAATGCCAAATAAATAAAGAAGAGGAACTCATATCCTAGCTCTCCACTCATAATTGCATTACCTGAAAGTAAAGTGCAGTGTCAGAGTTGTGCTTGCATATCTGTCTATAAATCTTCTATTCCTTTCAATATACTGACACAGTTTCGAGAAAATTATGACCTTGTTTCTTAACAGAGTAGTAGATGGAGCACTGGTGAGAAATATATGGGTTTGAATTTTCTTAGTTCAGGGAAAACCTGAAGTCCTTGATGCAGAATTGTAACAATTAGTTTATCAAATAACAGTGTCACCAAAACACTGGTGAGGTTCCTCAAGTAAGAGGAAACTAGCTTTACTTAACAGATGAATAGTTAAGCATGGAACATTGAAAAAGTTTCTAGTTTGATATTTCAATACCTGAATCATACTCTATGTAACAAAATCCCTAATTTCTTCTACATATCTATGTCCAATTTTTCAAAAATGCAATACGGATTACAGCATATATACTTGCATTTCTTTGCTAAGTTTTACTGCACACACTCTTAAATTCTATAATTGGAACATCTTACATATTTTAAAAACCAATGTATCAGTGTGAAATATGCATGTGATGCATATGTTTTTAGTGTGTAATGCATTGTGTTCTTCTATTTCTTATAATGAATTATACTCCTTTTCATATAGTACTGCATAAAAAAGTACTATATGAAGTACGACACTACTTTTCATAGATTGTACTTATTAAATTATATGATCAATACATATCTCACTAACACTGTTTTACATGTAAAATTCAGATAAGTTATATTAGCTACTGCAAACATCTGCAAATAATGCTTGAACAGCTGATGCTCATTTTTTGTATATGAGCTGACCATCAATTACACAGATTCTTCGCTCATGATAGAGCAAGCTATTTAATTTATAAGACCAATTATTTTGTCTTCGGACTGGGAGAGTTAATCTCTTTACTGAACCTTCAAATGTTGCTATAATGCTATACAAAATAAAATTTAGCAATTAGTACACTGTGTGAGGTAAGAGGTCCATAAAATTATATATTTCTGTATGAGAAGAAACAGACAGTCTCTCTGAATTAATGAAATGAGCTAACAAATTACTATGGATAATTACAGGCATCTAGAGATGTGAGACTGCTAGCAATCAGACACTTGTAACACTAAGAGAATAATTACATCTTGTGGTTTGCCTTGGAAAAGATTAAAAATATATTCTACCAAACTGTAACAGTTTGAATTATTTTACTGCTCATTAATGATCATTCGGGGGGCAAGGGAAATGAAATGTTTCACTAGTCTTTCTAAAAGACTACAAAGTATTTTCTAACAAGGCATCGGTTCATGAATATGACAAAGAAATTAAAAAATAAAAAATAGAAGGAAAAGTGACTACTCTTCATCAGCTTCTGCTTAAAATCTCAACTGCCTATAGAGAGGGTTTGTGATAAAAAAGGATGACCTAGAACCAAAATAGATCAAGAGACACTCAGGTAATACTGTATCTGGCTAAATTGCAGGTGTAGTAAATTCCAGATTTTATAATAGTGCTAAAAGTTTATCTGTTTATCCAACTATTTTAGATTGATCAAGAAGATGTTTTCCTAGAGCAATAAGTCGATGATGCCAATAACAGATTCTATTTTTTCTGAATGAATCTGTACATCAAAGTTAGCTTTATCTGACTTAGACACAGGCCTTGCCTACCCCATTCACTACTTTCTCATTTGTTTGTTGAGGACTCTGTTCCTCCCATCAGTCATGCTTTCAAGCTCTCTTCACCAAGTTGGCCACCCTGTTGGCAAGAATACTTTGTCTCTGCTTAGGCAGGTGGATCCCATCTCTTTCAAACAGCTGTTGACCTTCAAAGAGGGTCCCATGCTTACTGAAATGGAAACTCTGCTGCCAACACCAGCTGTGCAACCAATTGTTGACATGTAGAATCCAAGGCCCTCCTCAGGCCCTTCTCTTTCACCAGCAGAATGAAAAACACCTGAGGCCCCATGCCTCTGACGACTGTTCCCATGTAGTCATGCTTGGTACTTCCCAGATCACCCCTGGCATTAGTGGAACAGCAGTAAGGGGTAATTGAGGGCCATAACCTCTCCACAACATCCTTGATGTGATTCCCTGTCAAGCAGCAAACCTCCCTGTACGACAAGTCAGGTTGGCAGATGGGGGTCTCTGACCTCTCTAATAGACAGTTTCCTGCCACTATCACTCAACTCTTTGTGGTCTTAAGAGTGTCAGGCTGCTCCAGCAGAGGTGCTTCATTTGATGGCAGTCCCAGATCATCAGCTATGATGACAGTGAACATTTTCTGTAACTGACCTCTCAAGTCAGCAGGTGGGGCAGGTTTCTTCTTCCTGGTGTGGGAAGTCACCAGATTCCAGCCTTCATCACAATGGGGGTTTCCACTATCCAGGTTCATAGGTACAAGCTCTTCCTACTTCTCTGCCACAGTTGAAGATTTAGGCTCTTGAAGCTGCAGTAGATCTCTTTCTAATCCTCTCTGATGCTGCTCAGCCTGATAACCTCTTCCCTTATTTCTTTTGCTTGGTGGCCACAGCTCCTGAAAACCTGCACTCCTGTGACAGGCTAGATAGCAAATAATAGCATTAGCCAAATCAACCAGCCAGTTGAACAGGGAGGTGTGAAGGGTTACTCTTAGCAAATGCTCATCATAGTTTTCAAGATACAGTCTTTTGCCAGAATGTAATCATCAAACTCAGGTTTCTAGTCAAATGATCATATTCTTTTGAGCTGCTAAGATCAGAATGCATCCTGGGGATGGGCTTACACATCTCTTCTGGCTACTGAAAAGTTCTCTGTTAAACAAGCCTGAAAACATGAGTTGTAGTTTGCACAGTTTTTTAATGGTTGAACAACAATCCCTTAATTTGAAGAAATACTGAAATAATAAACATAAACATTCCTGATACTCTGATGACATTTCCATAACCCACATCTCAGGACCGTGTCTGAAACATATGGCAGCATATTTTCAACTTTTTAACTCATGCTACTGAGGGCATTTCCAGTGTTGTAAAAGGTGACCACAGTTGTATTTTCTTAAATGCATAATCCTTTTTGTGCTGGACTTTCTTTGGCACCCTTAACATGGATGCCTACTCTAGTTTCTGATTTCCTCTGGCCTTTGGTGGAAGTCTGATAGTCAGACTGTTTCTCTGAACAAAAAAAAAAAAAAGAGCAATAACCATCTGAAAAGAAGCATCTATCTCAAACAGGAGGTGTAATCTACAGAAGTTAGATAGCTGCTGAATAGAATTCTTATGAAGGAATGATACTTGAGAGACTTGAGCTCTCACTAGGTACTGCTGCCCACATTTAGAAGTCTAAGACTGGTTTTGGACTTGATCTCAACACCTAACGTTTTTTAAATTGGCTATTTGTAAGTAAGACGTTTTTGTGGCAACAGCACTGACAGAAAATGAGTGTTTTGAGAAAGATAAGATATAAGATATATGGGGGAAGAATGAGAGGGAGAGATGAAGTGAAAAAAAGAGAAAACAGATGTAAGGAATTATGAGTTTGTAAACTAGAGGGTAGAACTTACTGGTAAGGTGGAGACCTGAGTTATTCTTTCTGCTGCTAGGGTTCCTTCTGAATTTTATTGAATGACTTCTACTAAAAAAAAATATTAGGAAATATTTTTGCACTAAATTCTGTGTCAGGTGACTAAGTTTTGGAATCAACTAGAGCTCCATTTAGCTTTCTCTACATAACATGGATGGCTTCACATGCTCACTTCACATTAACTCAAGACACCTCTCTCTGTGAGCAATTTGGAGACTTGTTTCTAAATCAACATTTTTTTCTGAATGTTGTTTTCTTGTTTGAAGTGGTTCTCTGAGCCACCACCTTTTTATCACTTTGTCTAGGGATAAGGCTTTGAAAAATTCCTATGCCAAACAGAAGTAGGGTCCTACCTAAAAAAGATGAATCAAAGAAGATCAGTGATCATATACTACTCAAGAAACAGCGTCTAAATTTCTGTGGACTGGATTCAGAATTTGAACTGTATCTAATATTCCAGGTGATAGATAGCCCTGCATTTTGAGCTCAAGATGAAGTTGTTAGCTTTAGGCCCTTGGCACAATCCACAGAATTACTCCTTTCTGGAGTGCAATTACTGAGACATCATGTGTATAACAAATTTCTTCATTAGAGGAATGACTATTAATAGCCAAACTCTGCTACTGAGTTGGCCTTTACTCAGTATGAAATGATTGCAGAAAGGAGCTCTACTTACAGTGAAAATTAGTCTGGCTTACCTTGTGCCTATTAGCAAAATAAGTTGCTCTTCTCTGATCAATTGTGTTTCTTTTTCACTCGATTAAAGAGAAAACCTTACCATACAAAACCAAACGAAGCAGTGATGAAACTTACCCTCACTGGGGAAATATCTATATGCTAATAAAAAAGTTGAAACAAAAGTGACAATTAGAAAATAACACTGGCTTGTCTTTGGGGATGTTACCTCCTTTTCATAAGAATGAGTAAGAAAAGTGTTTGAAGAATAGGGGACTGAAAGGGAGTTGTACTACACATACCACATTAATTTCAGAGGCTAATTTACAGCTAGTGAAAGAAAGCTATGTTCACAAAAGCTGTTAGTGTACCATTTAGTTCATACATCATTTACTTTGTTTCTTATAAGATCAGTTTAAAATCAAACTGAATAATTATAAATACATGTGATTTTTTCCCTTAATTTTTCCTTCTATTTTTGACATTAGACTTCGTAAACCCACTTGGTGAAAAAGATGAATAGCCTGTTAGAATGTAATGTAACAACAAAGTGAAAAGGCTGTTGAATATATTTGCTATGCATTCTTGCTGTGCTTAAATGTAATGTTGTCCAGGCCAAATGTTTAGTTTGTGGAAATCAAGTTATATACAGATGTGTCACCCTGGATTGAACTTTAACAGACAGGTGCTCCCAGCAACAGGGATTAGCTACTGCCTATCTGCTGAAATGTATTACCTAGTTATTTAAAGGTTTTTCAGTCCATTTCAGTGCAAAGTAAAAACCTTGAGTGGAGGTAATTTTTGCTTTGCCTTGAAACAGAGTAAAGTTCACACAAAAGTTCAGAATCCTGTTAATTTCTGAGATATTTGTGTTGTTTAGCTGACAGTTTGTGTTACAACTATCAGCAAAACCAATCAAAACACTGTTCAAAATACACTGTTAATCATTTAAGTAGATTAAATACTAAATACTAATATGCATTAAACTATGAGCACTGCCAATGTACTCAGTTCTGGCTACTGAGGAAGCTGAGCTGCCTTTGCCCTGTTTTCTGTTTCCAGAGAACAATATCTGGGGATGCGAGGATTCTACATATAAGCAAGGAAACTATGACTGAACAGTTCCTGCATGCCAAACCATTCAAACTTGATAAATAGACCCCATTTAACTCCATTACTGAGACAGTGGATGGAAATAATAAATAAAATAAGAGACAATACTACACACATTATCAATATTGCAAAATCCACTTATTCCTGGAACAGTTATCAAAAGGATTAGTATACCTTCAGTTTGATTTTGGCAAATAATAAAGATGTAAGACAGAGGAAGATAGTATCCCTTTACTAAAGTATATTAAATTGATTCTGTTTAAATTATATAAAAGAATAAATAAAGGTCTGGTTCTACAGTTCTCTTTTTAAGAGATGGAAAAATTTGGATCTGTGAATGTAGATGATTTATGAAATTTCTTTAGATAAAAATTGCAAATATATCTGGAGCTTGAATCCCATGTAAGAGAAAAAAAAAAATCTTAAAAATCCTCTGAGTACAACAACAGACAATAAGCTGGGTTTTTTTCAGCCAAAGAATTTGTAAATCTTTTAAATGTGTCAATAAATAGAGAATAGGGCAAGAAAAATTAGACATTGTCTGATCGAGTTGGTGTGGAATTAAAAATGACCTAGTTTTGGCCTTGGCAAAACAAATTCCATATTTCAGGTTTTAAAGAGTGATTTGAATATGAATGCTGAGGATTAGATGATTAGAAGTGTAGTAAGCAGTTTTAGTAGTTGTTAGCCTTAGGACAAGAGTGTCTGTAGTAAGTGTGACAGAAACTCATCTCCTCTCGTACTTCTTCAAGACTGACCTTATATTTACCTAGGGCAGAATAAGAACACGGCCAACATATGATTCTTCATTTTAATGCTTTCACAACCTCTAGTTCTCTTAATCTCTGGACATCCTAATCCAGAAGTAAAACCTACTTTGTAGCCGTGAATCTCTTGCATATGCCCTTGACACTTGCACACTTCCAGACATAAGTCTTTGATCTTTGCAGTGTCCTGTGGCAACAAGTTCAGCTTCTTGCATGAACAATGATGTTTCTTTTTAATCTGACTGTTAATACCTTACTGATGTATTCTAAACTTTTTTCTTTTTTTTAAAGACAGAGTGAATAAGCTCTATACATTCTGATTTATCTACCATTTCCTGATTTTTAAGTTTTCATGTTGGCTAGAAAATGAATTACTGAGTTGTTCCTCATACTGTAACCCATTAAATATAAGATTTGTCATCCCTAGCAAAAGGTCACAGGATTTTTAATGAAGTGACAGAACAACATGGCAGGGTTCAGTTTGGCCTAGCTCATTTTGACGTGTTTTAGCAACTGACTGGTGGCCACTCACACTCCTGTTTTAACTTCAACTTCTTGAATAGCTAGTATGGTAGAAGACTCACAAGCTACATAGTCATTGCATGAAAACCATTTATTTCTTTTGTGTCAGGGCACAGCAAAGGCCAGTGTCTCCCTAGGAGGATGGAAGGAGAGTCACCATCCCTGGAGGTGTTCAAGGAATGTGTAGACGTGGTGCTTGAAGACATGGTCTAGTGGGTATGGTAGTGTTGGGTTGATGGCTGGACTAGATGATCTTATAAGGTCTTTTCCAACCTCAGTGATTCTGTGAAAGCCACAAGACATAGGGGTTCAACACAGGGACTGACAGGGCACAATCCTCACCAGCCGGCACCTGTCCCACCAATCCCAGGGAGGTGGCAGGGAAGGCCTGATGCATTGGGCATAAAAAGCAGGGTTTGGTAGCAGGGACTGCAGAGTGCCCTATATGGGAAAAGGCTATGAACCATCCTGCGCTGGATACAGTGGGTTCCAGAGGCCTCTAAATGGATGGAAGTAGCCCATCACACCCCACAGCACTTCAACTGTCTGTGAGGAAGGGTGGCTGCTGCTGTGGGCAGGACATGCAAGAAGGAGATACCTGACAGGAGACATGGGAGGATACTCAATAGGGGATACATAAAGAGGTATGTGAAGAGGAGTGTTTGGAGCAAAGGGAGAAGGAATTATGGAGATGTGTGGAAAGAGGCACTGCTGGGGACATGTATAGAGATGCACACCTGGAAGGAGGTGCTCTGTGCTGGAGGAGGGACACCAGTGAGGGACTGCATCCTTTGGGTGACCTTGTTGGAGCAGGGACACCTCTGAAGGGACTGTGTCACAACGGAAACCCATGCCAAAACAGGGGAGCAGTAAGAAGCAAGGAATAGTAGAAAGAAACCTCTGCACACTGTTTCCAACCTCCTGCACTACCTGTTTCCTCAGTAAAGGGGTTTAGAGGTACCAAGTCTAATATATGGTGAAAATGAGAGTAGTTGAGATGAGGAAGGAGAAGGACAGGTGTTAGACTGAAGCTGAGCCTGGAGAAGAGGGAGGAAAGACGTTCCCCTAAGTATTTCTTTAAGTATACTTTTGTTTCTCAGTACCTGAACTGAAAACTTCTGACAATTGGCAATGAATTTAATAAAATGAAATTTCTGGGGTTGAGCTTGTTTAGCTTGTGACAGCCAGCAGTGGTGGTCAGAGTCAGCACAGAGCCCAGGTCACCAGGCAAATCCATGCTGTTGAACCAAGGAAAAAACAGGAACGTGAGTCAGGAACAGCTCCAATGACAGTGACCAGCACCAGAAACAGGCTGATTGTTAGGGAAGCTGATAGTGGTATGGAGGGTTGAGGCTGCACTGGGACATCAGCCTGCAAATCTATGTTGTAATCAGACCCAATGAGGGGAAACAGTGTCAGACACAGCCCTGGGGTGGCTCGGCGGAGTTGGGGAGTGGAGGAAAGACTAATGCCAAGTCAGGCCATCAGTGTGCAGGTTAGGTCGGGCTTGGGGGAAGGGTAGGGCTGTGGTGGAGCTACAGTTTTGTCAGTCATTTGTCATTTGAGGGGAAACTAGCTGAGAACCAGTGAGAAGTAGAGGACTGTGATCGGAAAACACAGAAAATAAACCCTAAATGGATCACAACACTGAAGAATAAGGGAACCCCCCTTCAGGATGTTGACAGTTCCCTGTGATTCCAACCCTTCTCTGCTTGAGGAATACTGGTGACATCAACCTTATGCCCTAGAGGGACTTTATAGGGATGAATGTAATGGCAGAGGAAAGATATTTTTAAGTTTTGTTGTACAGCAATTAAAGGTACTATTATTAATGAGGCTTTCTGTATTCATTTAGACTATGAGTGCTGGTATTATTATTGCTTGTTTTATTCTGATTAGATAGCTCAGTTTTTGTGAACAAAGATCCTTGGCTGTATGTATATATATTTAAAATATTTATGATGCATTGGCCTTTTGCTCATACTAAGATTTGATCTTTGGGATGCTTTTCTATACTTTTGATCATACTTGATTCCATTCCCTGAACCTTTTCCATTTTTATTTTATTCCTACTGAGGAGAGTGAAATGAAATTTTACATAGTACTCAAAATGTAGAACAATATTGGATCTGAACTGTGGAAAAAATACACCATTTTCTATTCATTGTTTTACTAACTCCTAATATCCTGATTTGCTTTTATGACCACTAATGTATATTAAGCTAATGTTTTTTATGATTCCTGCTTTTGTAACACCAAACCGTGCTTCTGAGGGGTTGATTGTCAGCTCAGAGTTGATCTTTTTTATGAGAAGTTAGAATGATTTATTAAATTTCTTATTAGAATTGTAAAGACAATTATTATTGCTTTTAATGTTATGTTTATTCATATTATATTTCATCTGTCATTTTAGTACCTAGTTTCTGTAAGATCATTCTGCAGTTACCCACAGCATTCATCCTTTCTATCTGGAATAAACTCTTGTCACCCGCAAACTTTGCCACTTTGCTTCTTGCCCAGTTGCTAAGTCGTATATGAATATTTTCACGATCACGTCAGTGTAACTCACCAGCACCAGCTCAGTGTAGGCCACCAGTAGCTGACCTGTCCTGTGAAAACTAACTGACTTTTTCTACCTTCATTTTCTATCTTTCTGTAAATAATTTAACCTTGCAAAGCTTTTCTGTGCCATTACTGCTCAGTTTCTTTAAAATAAATTGGCAAGAAACTTTTCAAAGCCTATTTTCTGATGATAGAAAATTGGAAGTTATCATAAATACAGAAGTTCAGAATATCTGATATGAAGAATTAGGTGACCTTAAAAATGCTATGAAATATGGGTGATCATCCATTTATGTACTAATAAAAATAATTCCTGTTATAAACTTTTTTTTCTACTCAAAAACATCCAAAGTGAAAAAAAATGAACATTCTAACCTATAGCAGATTGACTAGAGTTTTCAAAGGGAAGGAGTGGAACACATCAGAGGCTCTATCAGCAAAGGTATTTGTGGTACAAAAAAGTAGTAATGACATTTTACAAGGCATTGGTAAAATCCTATATGGAATCTTTAACACAGTTCTGGACACCTTTATAAAGATCAGGTGTACAGAAAAGTTATTAAGGTGACCAGAAATATCGAAACGAAACTTTATGGAATGAAACTCAATGACCACAGTTTGTGTGGTAAAAGTGAAGCCTGGGAGAGGATATGTTTGCTTTCTAGAAATAACCACCAGAGGAAAGGATGACTAAAGCTAAAAGGCAATGTTTTCACAAGAACAAACAGGTATAAACTTTGTGGGAATAAATTTATGTTATCAGTTACAGGAATGTTTCTAAGCATGAGAAAAATGAATATTGAAAAGACTACAAATGGGATTATTTCATGAAGTCTTTTGGGATAGCAGGGCACATAGTCTATTACAAGAAAATGTCTGCAGTTGAAAGATATCTGTGACCTTTGAGTGAAGTAGAACTGTATTTGTCTGCTTCTTCCTCCCATTTTTAAATTTTATTTCCTTTCGTGTAAAAGTTTGCATATATTTGCTTAGGGGTATACTTTTGGTTCAGTGAAGCACAATGATAAGGAAACCTGGGGTGGGCCATATTGTGATTCAGCTGTAGACTATGTTCTGTTACTATAAAATCACAGTTTACTGAGATGCCCTGAGGTGACAGGAGAGAATGAAGCAGCAGCTCAGCAGCCCATCGACACGTGAAGGTAACTATCTAGCAGTGGAAAAAGTTCTGAATTATGTGTTAATTTGTTCTCAATAATAAGATTGAGTTTGAATTAGGTTATGGAAAACATTATAGAAAACTGAAATCCTAAAGAGAAAGGAATTACATAATCAGAAGGAGGGCATGTAAACCACCAGGAGTAACATAAGTAAAGCTTATTTAAAATGAGAAAGTCAGAATATTGTTGATCAGAAAGAAGTCTTTTCTTTTAGTTGCTCAAATGAGTATAGACATACTGTACTTGTAGAATTTTGACTTTGGGATGGGTTGTATAGTAATTACCACTTATAATATAACCATCGTAACATTAAAATCTTGAACTTTTTCCAAATAACACTTCAGCCTTTGCATGTAGCTTATTGTATTTGTTCATTTATGCTTCTTTTTACACATTGCCGAGGATACCACTTACAAGTCACTCAGAGGAAACATTTAATTCAAACTTGAGGTTTGTGTGGACAAAGAGGCTAAGTGGAATTTAACACAAAGCATCATTTTGCCACTTACAAAGAATACAGAGGACAGATGGAAGGTTAGACACATGAAAAAACAACAAGGAAAGAGGCTTTGATCTTGTACCCTCTGCCACAAGTACAAGAAAAATATAAACTGAAGAATGACTTCGCTCATTGCCCTTCACATCATCTCTTCCTTGTAAACTTTCTTTTTTAACATTTTTCCGAGGAGACTGGGTTATAAGGGTTTTCCAGAACTTCATGGTCAGCAGCAGTAACCTAAATTAAAACCTGTATTTTTCTAGCTTCTTCTTCTGCTAGCTTGAATGCTGTTAGTCGTGCTCTGCCTTTTGATGAGAGCGGTGGCAAAAGGAGCATCATGCAGAACAGGAAAGTAATGATGTAGTCTCACTGCCTCTGTTCAACACACTATGCTGAGCACCCTTTGCCATTTGAATGCGAGTCCTCCATTTCTTTGGTTAGAATTTTTAATAAAAAAAAAAAATCCTCATAGTTGTTTTTCCATATTAACATTTTCATTTTAAGAATGTGTTGCATGTGGACATCCAACAGATATGTAATGTCCCTAAAATCCTTTAAAATTATTGAAACATGAAACGCTGCTGCACTTGAGAAAATGTTTTATACAAAATGATGATTTGTAAAGTACTAATGGTAGCAAGCAAGTTAATAAAATGTGAAAGAGAACAAAGTGAGGGACAGGAATCTGTGACCTCTGCCTTTTCTTAGTTGATATATACAATTACAAGATTCAGGACACAACTACCTTTTATTAATCTTAGAAAGGATTTGTAAAGGAAGGGGGAGGTGAATGCTCTTATAAGATGGGAGGAGCAGCATTGCCTGAGATCCAATTCGAGGTGAATTCTTTTATATTACTCTTATTAATGCTTATATTATGGTACCACCATGAAAAGGGGCCAGCTATGTAAGAGATGCATAGCACAAATAAAAGGAAAAAATTGGTCCCATGTTAGAACCTATACATAAGATGCAATAAATGGCTTGTTCTGTAGGGTACCAGATAAAGGTAAAACATGCAAAGTTGTGCTTAGTCTAGCTAAAGGGGTCATAATCTGAATTAGAAGTAATTAAATTTTAAACTAAGTGTCGGAAAGGAAAATCTCCTAAATGCGAGGTATAGCAATATAATACACTCCCTAGGTAGAATGCATGCTAAGGTACCTAATATAGAAATGCAAATTACTCTGTATAGTAGGAAACCCATGACCATCCTTTCTAGAGGAACCACTTTCAGTGAACATGGCAAACCTTTCTCATGCAACAGCATCACAGCACTATGCAATGAAAAGAAATTACAGTGACTACACAGACCCATCAGAAGTCTCAGTTACTCCACTGCTGCTCCCAATGAGTAGTGTGCCTGCAAGGTATCACCATCTTTCTGAAGGTTAGCATTACCAGGCCCACAATAAGCACATTGTGTTTGGAAATTCCACCTCAGACTTCATTATTCACATATATATTTAAGTATTGGTGGATTTTCCAATACGTGGATTTTTTGGATGGTTCTCCTGAAAATAGCTCATTCACAGCCAGTATCTCTCATTTGCCATTCTGGTTGCTTATACCACTTTGAAAGAACTAAGAAACTAAGCAACTAAGAAAGAACTAAGCAACTTTTACAACCTGGTTAAGTATCCAATTTAGAAGAGTCTTGTCCCTTGCTTTCTCAGCCATAGAAAAGTCTTGTCCAGTAAAAAATACTTTTAATAAATCGATTGTGGAGTTATTTTAACATTTAAGTATAGGTATACTTTAAAAAGAAAGGAGGAAAACAATGGTTGTGCACCCTTTGTCTATTTTGTTCCTATTTTTTATATATATATTAATAACTGGGCTTGATTGTATGGCATTTTTATGTATTATCTAGCAGACAGACTGTCTCTTGTAGTTTGGGCATCAGTGTTCAAATAAGACTAGAGTAAGTTTCCTATAAAGATAAATTGCATTAGGAAATATCAAGAACATATGTAATAAATTTAATTTCCAGCTAGAAACCAACCTGCTACAAAACCCACAAATATTGTCTAGCTTGGAAAACATGTAAGTATTTTCACTAATTCACATGTAGCTGGGAGACAATATTTGAATACTGAGCATATATACAATCTAATTCAGTCAACTCTCTTGCTTTTGTGGAACATAATTGAAAAAGGGCTTTGAGGACGAAAATTTTTGTATGAAGAATGTTACAACTTAATGAACCTTGTGAGTTTGATGTGCTGAAGCTGAAAAAAGGTGTATTTGACTGTGAAGAGATGGGAACTAAAGTATGAGGTTTTGAAATTTTCCAAGCTGTATCAGCAGAAGGCAATGCTGCACCATCAAATAAGTATTTCTTCAGGCAAAAGGTGAAGGGAGTTATCTCAAGCCTAAGCAGAAAAAAAACAAACCCAACTTAATTTTCTCCAGTCTTTTATTTTTGTGAAGTATTTTGTGAGATAAAGACTATGGTGACCCCTTTCTAAATATTGAGGTTCCTGTCATTGCTTCACTGATAACTATTTTGTTCTATAGAAAAAACTTCTGTGTCTCATTTTTTGTCCATACTGTTGTCTGATATGTTCTGATCTTTTTAAAGGAAGCTGATCTTTTCCATGGTGGTTCCTTGTCTATCTCTTTGGAAAATAAGACTAGAAATATTAAATGGTATGTTTTATGTAGGAAACTAAATATAAGAACTGTAATCTGAAATTGTTATAATACTTGTATCAAAAGGAGGATTCATTCCAAGAAGATAGCTTGGGGATCAAAACCTGCTGTTATTGCAACTCTGCTAAACTGACAGTTTCAAACATCTGCCAACCCTTACTTGCTATGCTACCAATGTATTTACGTAATTTGGGCTCCAAGCCACAGAAAAAGCGACTGGTTTGCTATGATATTTGTGTGTGTCTGTCCCCTTTCAATATTGCTTGTGTTCATTTGTAGGATAGGGTGTTCTCTTCTACACCTAGTGGAGTGTAGAAAATTCAGTTGGCAATCTTTTTGCAGTCCCTGGAGCTCATGGCACACAGGAGCATTAATCTCCAAATCCTGTTCCTACCAAAATTGATTTAAGTGAAAAATACTTGATAGCTTGTGGGAACATGTATTTCATATCATGTGTTGTCAACAGCAGCTTGAATGGGACTGTAGCACCTTTTCACATCTCATTTGTATCTCTTCCTCTCCCTTTTTCTGGATAATCTGCATCACACAGAAGCAAAATATTGTTTCTTTGAGAGGCAGGGGGTTTCAGTTCCTGCTGAGCACGACTAATAGGTGTTGTAAGCTATTGCCTTAGAGCATGATGGTGCTGATTAGAAATAGCTTGCCTCTGAGAAGAGGAAAGACTCCCACATTCCATGGACTTTCAAACCCAGCTGGAATAAAGAGCCAAGAACTATGGTTTCTTTCATACTTATGTATGTCTTTGTCCTCATTTAATAACAATTTCATTCCACATACAGAACACCCCTTTTAGGATTTCTGAGCTAATACCATAAAGATTGCAGAAAATCTTAGGAAGAATTTGTGACAAAAATTGAACAGGGAAACCTAAAAGATAAATGAATTATGAAAAGTTTCAGGTATTAATAATGATGTGAAAATAATATATAATATTATATATGTAATTAAAAATATTTTTGCTAATTTTTAGTTGGGATAGAATTAATTCTCTTCACAACAGCTAGTATGAGGCTATGTTTTGGATTTGTGCTGATAAAAATGTTGACAGTATATTAATGTTTTCAGTTGTTGCCATGAACTTTTTCCGTTTCTCATACTGCACTTGTGTTCCCAGCTTCTTATCTACAGGAAGCTGGGATGGGACACAGCCAGGACAGCTGACCCAAACTGACCAAAGGGATATTTCATGCCATATGATGTCATGCTCAGTATATAAAAGTTTGGGGGAGTTGACCCAGGGGAGTCTGGCTTTTGGGGCTCTAGGTTCTCTCAGGCTCTGTCTCTCTCTCTCTGGCTCCATCTCTCACTGCTTGGGAACAGGCTGGGTGTCAGTCAGCAGGTGGTGCGTGGTTGTATAATTTTTTTTTCTATTGATGCTCTCATTTTCATTAAATATTATTATTATTATAATAGTACTAGTAGTAGTGTTTTCATTACATAGCATTACTAGTATTGTTACTATTACATAGTATTATTAGTATCATTGATTTACTTCATTTATTTTCAATTACTAAATTGTTCTTATCTCAACCCATGAGTTTTCTTACCTTTTCTTACCATCCCACTGGGAAAAGGGGCAGGTGAGCAAGTGGCTGCGTGGTGCTTTGTTGCTGACTGGGTTAAACCACGACAACAATCAGCAGTGATTTAGAATTGGAAAGACAAGAGGAAGTGGCATTAGAATAAAGCTGGTCTCTTTAATTTGTCATGAGGGAACAGTACTTTTTGAAACAGGCAGTTATGCCTTCCCCACTCACCATTTTTTGCCTGTTGCCATCTTCTGTCAACTCTGATGTCCTTGTGGCTATGCAGTTGGACGGATAAGGGAACTGATGTAGCTAAAAAATAACCTTTTGTCATTCTGTTGGTGTAACAATCAAATGTAAACACTAGCTCATGGAAATCTAATAAAGTGCATTTAAAAAATGTTTCTGTTCGGCAATGGGTAGACCTCAGTTGCAGCCCTCCAATCAGTAAGGAATGCAGAAGTTCAAATTAAACAGTAGAAATTGAATATAGTTCAGAGAAAAAAAAAAGAAAAGAAAAAAACCCCCATGATGAAAGGTTTGGATAATTGAACCTGGAAAGAATGGTTAAAACAGAGCTGGTTTTGTTTGGTCTGAAGAAAAGAATGTTAGGGAGAGATGTAATAACTATCTACACAAATGTAAAGGGACATAATAAAGGTGAAGGGATCAATTATTTTCAATAGCCAACAAGTACAGAATGAGCAGTAATGGTTCTTAAGCAGCAGGAACAAAAAATAGTAATAGCATTTTATAACCTTTGATGTGTTCAAAATGCAGGGCAAATAGTAATTTTCACAATGTTGCTCTGTATGAAGTGAATATTATCAATGCCTGTTAAAGATGAAGATGCTGAGGTAAAAATGTTTGCTGACTTTCCCTAGTTCAATTATGAAAAGACTAGGCTTATATCTGGAAAGGTTTGTATTTGTTTTCATGATTGATGTATCAGTAGGTGCTCAATATTGAATCCAAAAATGGACTGAGCATTCCTGAATGTTGGGTCGAACACCTGGGCTCCATGTATACTGACAGGAAACAACAAGCGCTTCACAATGGATTCTGCAGAAAAGAAAACAAAAAGCCCATTCTCTAGGGGGAAAAAAAAAAAAAAAGTCTGCCTGGAGTTACAGTCCTTAGAAACAATATTAAAATCTTTCTTGAATTTAATCTCTTTTAGGGACTCAGTAAGTTTACTGGGGTTGCTCTGAGACACTATTTTAGGTTGTCAGCACAGTCCTTCCCTAAGGGTGAATTCTTTGGAATTCGAGCCTTAAGGACTTAAGTCATTCTATTTGAATTTATTCTTCAAAGAACAAACAACTCTTTGGTAATATAAGTTTGTTGTGAAGATTTACGTTCAGAAAAAAACCTAAAATATTTAGGGACAGGCATATTGTAGGGCACATATACCCATATATAAAGGTATTATCATATTTGGACTGAAAGTTTGTCTCAAATGAAGTAAAATACTTGCTATTTTCTTCAAAGGTTCTAGGATTTATTTTTCATGTTCTATTTTGTCTTAATCAGTCTAAATAATGTCACTAAAATGGTTTTGTAGGGAATTTGTGTAGGGTCCACAGAAGTGTTAGATGCTTTAGAGTCATGCAAGAATATAAGTTGCTACTTTGAAGCACTTTCAGTTTAATTAGACAATTTGCATAAGGAAAGAAAGGGGAAAAAAATGCTTAGGACAGAATTTTTTTTCTTTTTCCCCCTTTTAAAATACTTGTCTCTTACTTGTTTGCTTTCACTTAGCTACCTTAGAATGATGTAATATCACAGGGCTTTTTCTTAAGTTGATAACAAAATAACAATATATTCTGACCCCATCTCATTGCACAGTTTCAGGAGTCTTGAAGTCCATTAAAGTAACTTTATCTTCAGCTGATTATCATCCTCTCTACATTATTATTTCCCCAACCTATTCTCCTTACCTCAGCGTGCTTCAATTTAAAGTTGCTCTCATTATATCTGTCAGTATGCCTTGTCAGGAATTGTTCGGTCAGGCCACCTGATTAGGATTTTTTATAGATTAGACGAAAAAGAGGTTCCATTTTTAACCCACTTGATGAAGAAATTGAGATTTTTCTCACATGTGTATCCTCTGGATGCAGTGCCAGTGCACTAAGTGAGAATTGGAGTATTGTGAAAAAAAGACTAGCCTAATTTCCCCTACATGTTTAATCTCTGTAAATTCTCTTATTACTTTTCACCATAGTATCCATTCTTGTGCCAATAAACTGCTTGAATTCTTGCAGCATAGGACTTCCAGGACGTTTAAGCAACAGCTTAAAGAGAACTGCAGACAACTGCACTGACCCAGGTTGCTAGTTCTAACTCTGTTAAAAAAGTGAAGAGGATGTAACTTTTAATATTCTTAATAAAACAATTGGAAGTTAAGTTTACTAGGAGGAAAAAAGAAGTTTTTTATTACATAAAAACATCTATGATTTGAACTATTTGAAACTTTTTATTTCTCGGAGGGTACTCAGAAACTTAATGTAGCCACATTCATATACCTGATATTCCTATATTATAATTTATTTTTTTAACACTTTAGCACTGAAGTATTGTCCCGGTAGGTTTAGCCAGGGTGGTTTAAGTGTTGAACATGAATTCTGGAGAACCTGCTGTGGAAAGACATTTTGTTTTTATGACCCATGAAAATACACTGAGAGGTTAAAATTCTAGTCAGGTAAATATTTAAAAAGATATGCTCAGGAAATTTTTGTTGTATGGCTTTAATTCCACAATATGGGAAGTCACAGCTAAAGACCATCTGCTGTAGCTGATAACAGTGTACTGATGCTGTCAAATCTCATGAGCAAGACAGGATTGCTACCCTGTAGCACACTAGAGGAAAACAGATGTAGTGAATCTATATCTGTGGCATTTACAACCACTTGCCTGCTGCAAAGAATTGAACTAACTTCTTTCTTTAGAACCCACAGAAGTTGAATCACCAGATGACTCCGTTGTCATGATGTCATCTATCCAGCACGGTCTTTTCATTCAAGAAGCCTTTTATAAAAATCTAAGTAGACACTACTAATGCTTAATAAAAATAAGCCTTTCTCAACCCCTCTTCTACTGTCTTCTTCTCAGTTCTACGCTTGTTTATACAGTGTTCGTTAATCAATTCAAATTATTTACAAGTTGCAGTTACAAGCTTCATATATACTATCAACAAATCTCTACTTAGAGGAAGGATGTCTCCTCCTCATCCTTGCAAAGCATATCTTTCTCTTTTGTACTGTGATAAACATCTGGAAAGGTTTGGCCACAGCAGTACTACCAGTAATTCTTTATCATTTAAAACCCTTATGGAAAAGGATTTGTGAAGCTTGTCTTTTCCATTTTTTCCAATGAGGCAGAATTATTGAACTGTAGCAGTTTTGTTTCTGTATTGCAGTAGATTCAGCTTCTAATTTCTTTAAATAAAAAAAGTTGATAGCCTTCTGTCATAGTGAAAGATAACCTTTTTTTCAAAAAAATTAGGACTGGGAAGATTCATCTTTATATATCTGCTCTAATAAATGTGAAAATTCCACATGTTCACATATCACTTGTGAAGTTTAACAACAATATTTTATGAATCAGTATTTATTCAGAAGGAGAAAAATAATCTGAAGTATAAAGGAATAAGTTTCTGAGAAAAACATCAGTATTTTTCTTCTCTTGGAAATTTCCCTTCATATTTTACTCACTTTGCTTTGTTTTGGAATTCAGTTCTGTGGTCCTAAAAGGTTAGTTACTTAGCAACTAATGGAATAAATTTAATACTTAAAGGCTGCAACAGAACTGATGTTACCAACAGACCATTTTGTATTTCATCACAGTTTAGTGCACTTTTTTTTCCATTCCCCTTAGAAATGCCAAAAATTATAATAAGGAAAGTTAGGAAATCATATATTGAGAAGTTCTTCTTTAGCTCTTTGTTTAGATTTGTTAAATTGAACTGTGGAAAATAAATGGCTTTCATTAATAAATAATTTTTCAGAGGACTGAACTCACCAGAAGCAGCATATATAATGTTTTTAATCCTAACTGCCTTGTAACTGTTTTCTGCTGTTTATAATCATTTATGGTGAGTCATTTGTGATGACTTGGACTATCTCAGTGCTTCAGAAATTCATTTTTGAGTAGCACCAGTCTTGTGAAAGATGTCAGTCTATTTATGAACTGTTGTGAAACTTGTGATGTCTAGAATTCTGAAATCTAAAATTGTGAAATTCTCCTTAGAGCCAGCAAAATGTATAATACTGGGATAAAGTACTGGGACCTTTTCCTGAGTAAGTCTGACCAACATGTATACATTGGAATTCACTTTTCCAGAAAATCTTTGGTATATATGATTTCTGTCACATAGTAATAAGCCAAATGGTCACATAAAGCAGATCTAGAGTGCTCTTGAAGAAAATACATGATTTTACGGGAAAAGGTATCCTTTGCTATTCTTTTCTCTTGCATACTTCAGTTTGTGTCATACTGGTTTTAGATTAACAATAATGATATAAATGGCAGAAAAAGCATAACTAACAATAGGGAAAAATTAATTAGAGACTCACTGAAAAGAGTTGACTGATATTATATTAAGACTGCTGTCTACATATGAAAAATCACGGTGATGGGGTAAGAGAGGGTTCCTGTCAAATGGAAAAAGTTTTATAAACATCTTCAAGACAACAACAAGACTTGAAAGTTGTAGACAGGTCTGTATAACCTCAGACCCTGGAAAGATCATGAAGAATTTCCTCTTGAAAAAGCCTTCTAAGCATGTAAAATAAAAGAAGATAAACAGGAACACTTGGCATGATTTTAATAAGGCAAAACATGGTAACTAACCTGTTTGTTTTCTACAGTGCATTGAGTGGCAATGGGTAAAATGCGAGAACAATGAATAAAATGCAGCTTGTGGTAGGATTTTTGACATTTTCTCTTGTAGCATGCCTACCTGAAAATAGGGGAAATACAGGTTGAACAACTGGATGGGTAGGAATTTGAATGGACCACAAGGGTCTAAGGATAATAAGCAATGCCTTGCTATCTATTTGGTGGCTGGCAATGAGCATCTCTATGTTGATATTTTGTTAGTATTATTCTATATATTTACCAACCACCTTGATGATAGGTCAAAATACATCTTGATCAAATTTGTGGGTGATACTAAAATGAGACCAGCTAGCACACCAAACTATAGAGCTTCAATCCAAAAGGATCTTGACAAACTTGAAGACAGATCTACAGAATCCTGCAGGGATTCCCTGAGAAGCGAGCTTATTTAGTACATTGAAGGGAAGGCTGAGGTGTAATCTAAATAGCAACCCACAACTTCTTCACTTCACAAGTTAAAGATATGATGGCCATGAAGTGGAAGATGGTATAAATAAAGGCAATATCTTGAAATTGTTGCATGGAGTTTAGATTGGATCTTAGATAAAACATTTTCACTGAGAAGGTAGTATGACACTAGAACTGGTAACCCAAAAAGCTTGTTATATTTCCTTCTTGGAATAACTTCACAGATGAGCTCAGAAACCAAGTTTCTGAAAGAAATGAACAGCAACTAGAAGTACCAAAATCACTGGTAGAGCAAAATATTAGCAGAAGGGAATTATATAATACAACATAGAAAGTGTAAGTAAAAAGGAGTGCGGTTGTGTCAGAAAAGAAAGTTATATCTTAAGAAACCCAGCCTGATACAGTTGCATGTGTCTAGGGAAATGCAGAGAGAAGATGAGGGAGTGACATAAAAATGATGACCAAAACGGCTACAGGACTGGTTCCACAGCTACAGGTTCAGATACTTAGACCATGGGACTTGCTTTGAGAAATCTGGTCTACTGGAGGCTGATGGGGTCCATCTGTCAAAAAAGGGAGACATCTTCAGTCATAGGCTTGGCAAGCTGGTAAACCAAAATTGCCAGGGGAGGGGAACCTCAATTCTTCCCACTCCTACCAGTTTGATGCCAGTGCTGGCAATAGGTGCCCAGAGCCAGGAGAAGGATGACAGATCAGCAGGAGAGCACCTGAAGAGCAGCACAAAGGAATTCCAGCCATGCCAGCCAGGAAGTCAGATTCATTGGGAGTCCATCTTAGATACCTCAATGCAAATGCACACAGCATGGGGAATAAACAAGAGGAGTTAGGTACATGCACATGCCTGCAGAGCTATGATCTTATTGGCAAGACAGAGACATGGTGGGATAGCTCCTATGACCGGAACATTGGAATGGAAACATACCCTCTCTTTAGAAAGGAGAGGCAGGGGACATGTCACCTACTATGTCAATTACCAGCTGGAGTGCATGGAGCTCCACCTGTGGATGGATGAGGAGCTGACTGAGAATTTATGGGTCAGGATTAAAGGGAGAGAAGGGACAGGTGACATTTATAGTGTCAGCTCTTACACCCTGGACTTCATGAGAGCAGACTTTTGCCTTTTTGGGGATCTGATTGGTAGAGTACTGTGGGATGAGGCCCTGGAGGGAAGAGCAAACAAAGCAAGCTGGTTAATATTCAGAGATCTCCTCCAAGCTCAGAAGCAATGCATCCCAACAAAGAGGAAGTCAGGCAAAAATGGCAGGATGCCTGCATGGATGATCAAGGAACTCTTGGACAAACTCAACACAAAAAGGAAGCCTACAGAGAGTGAAAGTCACACTGCTCAAGTCACAGAAGGAAAAGGCAGGGACTGTGAGAATAAAGAACCTTCCACTGTAGAAGATCAGGTGTAAGACCATCCAAGGAACCTGAAGTTTCACAAGTACATGGAACCTGATGAGACGCATCTGTGGGTCCTGAGGGAAATGGCAGATGAAGTTGCTAAACCACTATCCACCATATTTGAAGTTGGAGCACCTCTTCTATGAAAAAAAGCTGAGAGAGTTGAGCTTGTTTAGCCTGGAGAAAAGGCGTCTCTTTATAGCACGTTCCAGTACATGAAGGGGCTGACAAGAAAGCAGGGCAGGTGTGGGGGGGGACTTTTTACAAGGGCCTGTACTAAAAGGACAAAGATTAATGTTTTTAATTGAAAGAGAATAGAGTTAGATTGTATATCAGGAAGAAATTCTTCATCGAGAGGGTGATGAAGTACTGGAACAGGTTGCCCAGAGAAGTTGTGGATGCCCCATCCCTAGAATTGTTCAGGCTAAATGAAGACTTGAGCAACCTGGTCTAGTGGAAAATGTCCCTGCCTGTGGCAGGGGGCTGGAACTAGATGGTCTTTAAGGTCCCTTCCAATGCAAACCATTCTACCATTCTATGATCTTAATCGTTGTGTGAACCACAGTAGGCTTAGCATTCCACAGACTGTGCTGTGTAAGAGTTGAAAATAGGCTACACATTCAGGAGAAATAAAGGAAAGGAAACAGAATGCAGTCACAATTCTAGTGGTATGACAGGGATTATGGTGTTATCATCATAACTGGTAAACGAAGAAAACAAGTTTCTGGAGAGAAAGAAATGACCAGTTCACTTTTGCCATAATAGAACTTAGCCTTTTGATGAGCTATAGCTGATGGAAGAAAATTAAAAAATGATCACAGACCTTTTTAAAGAGAAAAAGAACATTTTTGTGGTTTATACTTTGAAGTTTCTTTTCAGACTCGAGACAAAAAAATTTTTGGCAATTTTTTTTTTTTTTAAATAATTTTATGGTGAGTGTAAGCACAGGAATACAGCAAACTTATTTACTATGTGTGAGAGACCTTATCTTGAGCTGATTGTCTCAAAGCTTGCTGACAAAGCTGTGAAACTTCCTGGGGGCTTGGCTTTTGGGTGGCCTGAGGAGGAAGGATTGCCTGCAGGCCTGAATAGATAAGGGCCAAATGGCCTATGGGACAGATAAGAAGCAAATAGCCTCTGGAGACCAGTCCCACCAAGGACAAAAGAACCATCACATCGTCTCATGGGGAGTCCAGACACAGAGGACCCCCAAGCCTGCCAAAGAAAACTGGAGAGCAGGCATAGGAAGCAGGAGTCAGCAAAAAACACCCTATAAAAGACTGTGGGACCAAACCGTGAGGGGGGACCCTCCCCACTGAAGACTACAAGATTACGGACCAACGGGACACCGCTGGATCCATGGTGGTGACTCTCTCTTGCAATTCTATCCCGGCTGCTTGCTAAATTTTCCCCCTTTTCTATTTTCTCTCTCTTCTATCACTATTTTCTTACACCAAAAATAAACTCCTTGTTAGTGGCGTCTGACCTCGTTTGTGTCTTAATCTCACTCCGGCTACAACAACGAATCTTCCCCTACCCGGGATAACCGGGCCGGGACACTATGGCATAACCTTAAATTATTTGTCCTGTCAGCAAGCATGTGGTACTGCCAGGTATGCAGATTAATTATAATCACTCTATAGACTTTCTTTTTCTTTACATTAACTTCAAAGACGCAGAAGCAATTGGGGTTGAGGACAGCCACTTCACATTATCTACTCTGACTGTATGAGTATACAGAATGTTCTAGTTAGTAGATAGCTAAAAGAATACTTTACTGTCATTATACAATTCTAATGGGAGTAGTTTTAACATAAAAAAATACAACTGCTTTGTAGTTTAGAGCTGGTTTTCACTTCCTTATTAATATCTCTATTAATATGTGTGCATTTTACAACATGCATTTTTTAATAAGTAAACTGGTGTTGGAAAATAAGAATAGGATGGTTATTTATTTTTGGTACTTTAAATTAATTCGGGGTTTTTTGCACAGCAAATCTAGCAGAGACAACCTAGACAATCTTAGCTCTATACCTCAGTGATGGAAATCTCTATTCTATTTTTTGTGTTCAGCAGAAAATCTCTTAAAATCTGTACATTTAATTTCCATGTTTGTAAAAAGGAGGTAGCAGTTTTTATCCCTGTCTAATGATTATGCATAATTTGCGATGTAGGATAGGAAGGTTGCACATTTTTAAGATGCAGCTTAATAAACTTATGAAGGTATTACCCTACAATGTAAGTTATGATAGCAGAAGAAATAAACCTGATGACCTATTGGGTCCTTAGTGGTCTTATACTACCAACAACTTCAAGAAACTTGTGTAGCTTTGATGAAAAGTACAAAACATACAAAGTCTTATATAAATTTTGAATGTAAAGATAGCATAGGATAGGCAATTGTTTTTACAAGGGCTGTTTCTGCTGTGCTTTGCCTGATTACTGGTGATGTTCACTTCTGAGAGATTCCTTTATTGTCATTCCAAATAAATTTGTCATTGTATGAGCCTGGTGATATAGGGCTAGAGAATAGATAGAGCTGTACATATGTTATGAAGGACCTTGGAGGTTTGTTACATTTTTGCAGGTGTCACAATGAGCACAAAGTGGTCAAAAGGTAGCACAGAGTTTGGTACCGTTTCAACAACCAGTGAACTAACTTTTTTCTTGGTGGTTTTCTGGAGTTTTCTGGAGTTTCAGTTTCTGGACAAACTGAACAAAGTTCAGAGGATAGCAAAAAAAAAAAAAAAAAAAGAAGGAGATGGTGGGATTGATTTCTGAGGAAAGATGTAAAGAAGGAAGTATGTATAACTTACCTCAGTGGTGATAAAGGGCAGGGAGAACTAACAGGCTACAAATAGCCAAATTTAAATATTAAGTCAGAGAGAAATACTTCAGTGCAGGGCAAGATGATGTAGCTAGAATATTGGCATAAAATTAAAGAAAAGAAACTGTAAACTGAATGCCAAAGCAAGCATTGCAGAATAGATTTGTTGACCTTACTGGATTGGAATTACAATGCAGTAACAGTTGTGACAATAATTCAGTTGATCTTTGACCAGTCATACTAAAAATATCATAGAGTTACAGGACAACACTGAGTCAGAAACTAACATTCTTTTATTTTATAATCAAATAAATTATCCTGGGCTGTGTTAGAAGGAGTGTTGCAAGCAGGTCAAGCAAGGGAAGTGATCCTTCCCCTCTAAGTTTTTCCATCAGTTAGTTCCTTTTTTTTCCCTTAATAAAAAGAAAGTCTTTGCATAATGTTTTCCCTTTGTAATTCTTTAATTTACCAACATTAAATCTTAATTTCTATCGATTTCCTAAGTGCTTTCTAATTTTTATTGATTAATTAGAGTATCTATTAGATAGTGAAATGATTTTCATTTACAGCAAACTTACACAATTACTTATGGTATTACTCGATCAGTATTACTCAAATAAGTTGTGTGATGTGGTCTAAATTCAGTAGGCAGCTCAGCCTCACACAGCTACTTGCTCACTTTCCCACAGTAGGATGGGGGAAGAGAATTGGAAAGCTGAAAATAAGAAAACTCATGGGTTGAGATAAAGACAGATTAATAAGTAAGGCAAAAGCTGTGCATGCAAGACAAGAAAAATAAGGCATTCATTCACTACTTCCCATAGACAGGCAGGTGTTTGGGCATTTCCAAGAAAGCAAGGCTTCATCATGTATAATCTTGGGAATAGAAACATTGTAATTCTAAATGCCTTTCTTATTGCTGAGCATGATGCCATATGGTACGGAATATCACTTTGGTCAGCTGGGGTCAACTGTCCTGGCTGTGTCTCCTCCCAGGTTTATGTGCACCCCCAGCCAACTCACTGGTGGAGCAGCATACGAAAAAGTCTTGATGGTGTGTAAGCACTGTTCAGCAATAGATAAAACATTGGTGTGTTATCCATACTGTTTTGATTACAGCTCCAAAATAGAGCACCATATGAGGTACTCTGAAAAGAATTAACTCTGCACAGACAAAACCAGTATATTTGTGTCAACATTCTTGTCCCAGAAAAGTCAGAAGAATGGACAGTTCATTTGTGTACTATCTCAGCAGTTATAGCATTATCGAGAATGTGAAAGAATTGGCATTGATTTGTATTTCAGCCTGAAATAAGGACCTCTCAGAGGAGTGCTCAAATTACCAGTTTGTTCTGGATTGGATAGGTTGATGAGGATCTAAGATGTTCTTGTTAATGCTTTTGGAGGCTAGAGAAAGAGCATGGGTAAGCAGAGATGTATAGAGGTGTTCCTCAAGAGAATAGAAACTTCAGAATTAGCATGTTTGCAAGTGAAAGCTATGTTTTTAAACCATTAAAACAACTGGAGCATGAATTAGGATCCAGAGTTATCCTTGCTTCAGTGAGAACACCGATAACTAGGCTGAAGAATTGTGCTTGCATCATTTTCTTTTCTAGACTAAGAAATCTATACTTTTACCATGAAACACTGCAAATAGGTAAATTTGAACCTTGTCTTTCCTCATGGGACCATAAATGCTTCACTCCCCACTGCAAAATATTTTAGCTTTTTAGTTTCTATGCCTTTCTTGTAGTTGTCACTGATGTTACTAGGCAGGAGGGAAAACTGAACTGTTACAACTCCTAGACAGATGAGATACAGCAGCCTTTCTACTGTAGAGAGGTGTGGAAAACATGGCCAGGAGAAAGAAGGTGACAGGGAAGGACAAAATGACCTCACTGGTGTGCATCTTTTCTTCTATCATCCTTTAATAAGGAGAATGCTCAAGTCTGAATCTCAAATATTTTCTGTAGCATAATAGAGCTACTTTCTTACTCGGTGTTCTGGTCCTTGTGGATTTCATTCTCCAATATTTAACTCCTCACAGATAATGACACTACTTACCTGTTTCAAAGCATCTATTTCTGTTTTATGATAGAGACATTAAAAGTTAGCTTTCACACATATAGTAATAGCTGAATCTTTATGTGACATTAGCCTGTAAGCTTTGACCTTACTTATGAAACATTAAGTAATGACCTGAGAGCATGTACTTATTCTGACATCAATGTCTGCTTCCAATTGCAAAATTAAGAACTATTTTTATGCCTGATTTCACTATATATAAAATGGCCACAATGAACCTACCTGTTTGCCCTAAAGTGTCATGAGGAAAGATGTAGAAGACAATCATAATGGGTAATGAGAAGAGATTTAAAACATGGAGAGAATAGCAGCTAGGTGAATAGATTATTTGGATGTAAAAGGAAAGATTAATTGTGTCAGGGCCACGAGGACACTGTCAAACCTTACTGGCCTTGCCCAGCCTCACCTATGGCCTCTCTGCAACCCTGCCGAGGGTACAGGACCCCGTTTCAGCCCCCTGAACCAGCAGGGCTGGTCTCCAAAGTCCCCATAACCCTGACCAGCCATGGGCCCCATTGAGCTAAGCCCACATGCAGACCCATGCCCTAGCCCAGCATCAGCCCTTCCCCATCACCAGAGAGGTGACCGATGCCAGGGGCTGGGGCTGCCCCCAGTTACCCTGCCCTCTGGCTGGGTTTGGTGGGAGAGTCCCTGGCTCTCCTTATAAGAGAACATCTTATAAGTGGGTGAGAAAGGATTCTTCTAAATCATCAATCATTTGCCTCAGGGAAAAGGAAAATACTCTCAGCTGTTATTCAACTCAGCTCACAGGCAGATTTTTTTTTTTAATAGGTGACATGTTGCATGATATTTTTCTCACACAAGCTGAAGTTTCTTGTGCCTTTTTGAGAGCAGCATGGTATTTTCTGTTAACATGTTTTCTGTGATCTTGTAAGGACTTCTGGGAACTGCATCGTTTAAAAATAATGACGTTTTCATTCATATACATAAGATACATGTACATAGCAATAACATATATATAGTTAACAATAGTATTATGTTAGCATTGCATTTACATTTGCAATGCTGTTGTACAGATAGCCCTTGAAAAACATTTTATATTGCAATGATAACTGAAGTTTTGAAATTTGCTATCAAATGTACAGAAACCCATCAGTGGTGTAATGCTTGAATTCAAAATGGCCAAGATTATTACAACCAAGTAAATTGTGGTTTAACATTTTATTAGTTCCACTTTTTTTTCCAGCTCTTTGAGAACTCTTCAATTTATTGCATTGAATCAGTGTCCTTTGAAAGTGCCCTGATTATGTTGCCCTTGCAATTCCAGAAGTCATATTTTAAAAAGGTCAAAATGTTTATCTTTATAACAGAAAAAGTCATAGCTACTTATTGGTCTTGAAGTTGTTTCCTGTTCTGTTCCCCTGATGTTAATTTCAGTGCTTCAGCTTTCTTATTCTCTTAAGCCTGAGGTATGGGCTTTTGATGTATATAATTCAAGACAAATAAAAATCAAACTGAATAGAAATGAACCCTTTGATCTTCTAAATACATTGCTAAAATAATATCTTTTTCTTGCTCTATTTTTTGAAAAGGACACTGCTGCTTTTGAGTTACTGACAGAAGAATTTACCCTTTTGATGCCTACCTCATTGCTCTTCTGGAATTATCTTTCTGTTCTTCTGTTTTTCACCAAAAAAGTCAAAGCTTGGCCTTTTAAGTGATGGTTGCCTTTTCAAAGACCATAAGGGAATCACAGGTTTTCCTTTTATAATTGTTTTAGCCTGTTCTCTGTTTTATTCCTGAATACTTCTTTTGATAGCTGAAAGGAGAAATTTTTATCCCTGCAAAGCATGTTAGTATGCACTGTTGATAAATGTTTCAAACCAACTCATAGAGGTATGAATGAAGCAGCGACAACAGCAAAATTATAGAGTCTCTTAAAGTGCTTTTGTGTCTAACAGCTTTGAAACTTACTACTTCAGTGAAAGATTCACTATTAGAAATCTTTGGTCTTGCTTCAGATGCTTGATCCCCTCACTAGTGCCATGTCGTGGTTTAACTCCGGCTAGCAAAATACCACGAAGCTGCTCTCACAAATCTCCCTCCCCTCCTCCAGTGGAGGGGAAGAATCGGAGGAAAAAGAAATAAGGAAGCTCGTAAAATTGAGATAAGAACTATTTACTTATTAAATCTAAACCAATATATACAGGTACTACTAATAAATACTTAAAATAGTAGAAAATGAAACATATAGTACAATATATACAATATGATACTATTTCCCACCATCCACTGACCAATGCACACCCAGATGTTGAGGGATGAAAATCAGACCCAGTGAGCCTGAGAACCACAGCCCGAGAGCGATCATAGTCCGAGAGCTGCACCCTGAAGGCTGGAGCCCGGGAGCCTATGCAGCAGATTCCGAGCAAACCTTATCACTGATAACACGGCCAGAAAACCCAAAACAATCCACCAGCTCCCACACGAACGAGCCAGCACAGGAGCTGGCAAAGCAGCTAACACAGGAGGGTTAGCAAGTGCCCGGAGAGACGAGCAAGGGAGTAAGGGAGAGAGAGAAGGGCAGAGTAATGGCTACCGGACCCCCTTCCCCACCCAAAGAGTCCGAAACATGACGTACTATGGGATGAAATACTTCCTTGGTCAGTCTGGGTCAGCTACAGTATCCGAAGCGGACAAAAGACCTTGAGTTCAGTACGGGCCATCCCCAGCACCAGCTGAGGCCTTATCAATGTTTTTATTTACTGTCCAGCAACAGAGTTCCCTGGCAACCAGAGTAAAGGGAGTTAGCCCTTTCCTGACTGAACCCAGCACGTGCCAAATGCTGGAGTGATTGATGACTGGTTCAAAATGACATAGCTGAGATCTTTCTGTGAAAGTGAGGATGCAGAGATAATTATATATATATATAATATATATATATATATATATAAAGTTAATTTCAGTTCATGGTTTATGTAGCATAAGGGACCATTTCCAGCCACGTGAAAGTTTTAAGTTATTTTTATCACTAAAGAGAGGAAGGTTCATGAGGAAGCTGTCTTGTTGAAATCTTTGTATACACACATAATAGAAAAAAGTTACCTTTAGAAAAAAAGAAAGCACCAGTTTTCTTAATTAGATGATTTTTAGAAATTTAATTTCTATTAATAAACCACAAGTCCCTAAAGACTTTTTTTTACTTTTGGTAGCTTTTGTGATGGCATATGGCAGATTTATCTATTTTTATCAAGTGTTAGTGAAGTTGCTGTAATCCTAAAACAACTTGATAAAACATTTAAGGTTATTTTGTGTTATAATCTTATAGTTTGAAAATTGGTGTAAACATAAATAAATTGACACACAGCAAATATAATGTGAGTCTTGATATGTATAGCGGAACTACTAATGAAGTCATAAATTGAAGTTATAATTCATCATAAATAATACTAATCTGGCAAACAATTTGTTCTGTCAGGTCAGAATGTTATATATGAAAATATATATATAAAATAAAAATAATAGAAACTTGATAATAAAAGAAGGGGTTAATTTGACAAGAAATCAAGAGTCAGCATTATTTGCAATGAAAATAAAAATATTTTAAAAAATAACATTTTGCTTTTTTTTGTCTGTATAATGAGAGAGATAACAGTCTATTTTTAAAAAGGAAAAATGGCCTCAATCTTTTCTGTGTACAAAGTCTCTCTGTCTTAGGCATGAAGTTATTAACTGTGGTGACTTGGTAGCTTTTGACATATTTCTGAAACAAATATTTAATTCAATGTCTTCAATACTGAGTGTTGGAGGTGACAATTAGACTTGGAAGTATATGACAAAGCACGAAAAGAAGTCAATCTATTTTTAAAAGAGCATGTGTATCACATTTCTAAGTAGCATTGCATTCTGTAAATCTTTCACAAGAGGTGAGCTCACATTATTCCCACCTAACAGTTTGCTGTTCAAGCCATGACCGAAAATGATTTTTACTTTCCCCATAACCTTTCCTTTTGTTGTCTAAGTAGACCGTTGCATCATTTTTTCTAAAAAGCTCATTAGATGCTCAAAGATGTGTACATTACTAGTAATTCCTCTCCCAGTTATTCAGCCATATTTTGAATAGAAACCAATCTGATAATTTTACCTGTGAGAATTCCAGCAGAAATGGGACACAGACTGCTTTGTGGATGCTCAGTCCCTTGTTGTGTAACATTCCTTGGATTTGACGAGTTTGCAGTATTATCAAAATCAGAAAATTTGCAGGTAAACAAACTACACAGTTGGAGCTTAACAACTGATCTGACAAAAGTCGTGCTTGTATCAATGTTATGTTGATACTTGAGCTAAGAAACCAGGTGGCACAGGTAGACTGCTTTTGTTTCTGAGTCCAGCTTGACTAGAAATCAGTTTGGCTGAATTCCTAAATTGTGGTAGGATGAAGCTTAAACGCTGTGATTATCACAGCTCTTAATGACCCTAATCAGTCTCATCTGGGGCTTCCACACCCAATATCTGCCTTGAGTCCCAGAAGCCTTAATTAAGGTGGGGCATGATCACCCAGGCCCCTTGTCTGGGCTGTGGAGTAAGTGTACCGGTTCTGTTTTTGGTCCTGTCTTCTGGATGGATCTTAAACCTATGCAGTAGGTGTCTTGTCTTTTGAACAGATCTCTATATTAATGTTATATATTGCCTCTAGTTCTGTCTTCTGCTGCCCCTAACTAGATTCCTTTGATAGACCCTGTGCCTGGTTCATCTCCTTGCCTTGTTTGGGACTGCTGATGGACTCCATTGTCAGCTCACTGACCAGTTGTCTTAGCTTTGCACCAGCTAGTCTATATTTTGCTTCAACCCCTAACACATCAAGCTGGACAGGTGGTGCCAGCCCAGGGCCTGCCACACTGCAGGGCTGGCGGGGAGGGGGTGGGGATATGGGTGGAAAGGCTTATGGTTGGGTATGACCCTGGGAAGGGTCTGAGAGGGCTTCCAGCCGAGGGGGCTGGGGGTTTGTTTGTTGTGGGACCTCGTGGCGAGTGGTTGATGCTCCGGGCAGAGCCAGCATGTTGCTGGACAGATCGGTCTAGGAGTTGGGGTTTGGAATTTTTTTTCTCTCACTCTCTTGACCCCCGGGCGGTTTCGTGGGGGGGTTGTTCCCTTCGGGTGGGTTTTCTTTCTTTTTGCCTTCTCGGGGTGAGATCCTGTATCATTTGTTCTACCTTTTTCCTCTGTTCCTTAAATTACTCACTAGCACTAGCATTGTTAGTAACTCCCTAAATTTCATTTATATAATTAAATAGTTCTTAACTCCTACGGGCTTTTCCTTGGTTTGTTCCTCTGACCTTTCCTCACCGGGAGGGTGTGTGTGTGGGGTGGGTGGGTAGAGTGGCTGGTTGTGATAAAACCCATGACACTAGTCCACCCCTGTTGGTAAGGGTACTGCCCTGCCAGTGCTCTGGATGCTGTTGGTTGTTCTTCCCTGTGGAGTGGCCCTGCTCTTTGTGCTCCTACTGACACAATGTAGTGATTGTAAACAGGGAGGAAGGGGGATACCAACAAGAAAAAAAAAAATCGTCAGATAAGAATACAAAATCTTGGAGTGTGGAAGACAGGTGAACCTCACCTTGGCTAAAAAGTAAGAGATTGATGCATCAACTAAGGATAAAATTGTCTTGTGGTATTCCCTGTTTGTCCTAGTGAAATTGCTCCATTGTGTAAAAAAGGAAATGAAGATTAATCCGATCACATCAAGTCTCTGTTATTGTTAAGTGAGCACTTTCAAATTGGGTGCCTGCTGTTATCACAGTTCCTATGGTTTGACCAACAACTGGTTATTCTCAGTTTGTGCTCTCTCATTTTTCTAATGCAGGTGTAATTTTGTCTGTATAATTGAACCCTCTCTAGTGACTTAAAACTTAAAAATGGAATCATCCCAAAAGTATCTGAAAATTTAAACAACTGAAACAGTTATTTGACTTGTTTTTCTTCTTCTGTTGGGCACAATTACTACTTATTTTTACAAAAGGAGAATATTTATCCCAAAATAGAGCTTGAGAGACACCTTTTATGAAAGACTTCATAAATCTGGTGGATAAAGTATTCTTACGTTCCCAAGAGCATTTAAACCATCAGCTTTCTAAAGAAGGATATTTAAAGTTTGACTTCTTATCTGCTTGCATACTCGTTGACCACTGACTGCTGTATTGTATAGCAGTCTTTTCCTGTTTTCACTTACAACTCCATTCTACAGTAGACTAGAATAATTTACACTGCAAAATAGCAGTAGCTACAATGGTTTCTCCCCTCAAGTTGTTTTAATGTAATTTAGGTATTTAGGTTTGGTGTTTTGGTTTGGTTTTTTTTTTGGTTTTTTTTTTTTTTTTTTACAAATGAACGTTTTTCTGATTGAAATGCTGCGGACAGAAAACGTCTATCTAGCCCTAATCTCTTAAACTACATCTTTGAAAAGTGAAGTAACTAGAGACTGTTATGGATTTGGAACATTAGTACATTTAGCAAAAGTAGAAAAGAAAACAAGTATTCATCTTTGTTTCAACAAACATTGGCAAGATCATGCCTAGATATCTGCAATCAGTAAATCTACTGGGATTTTGCTGATCAGTTGTTGCTTTAATCTGGTGGAAGCTAGAAATAACTATCCAGACCTGAGCAGTTCTAAATTATTGTTCTGTTAAGGTCCTAAATTTAATCTCTGGAATATATTTTACAGCAATTAACTATAATTTTCTGTGCATCATTTATGGCATTCTTATAAATGCAAGGTATTGTTAAAACACTATAATAACATTCTCTCAATGTTCTGAAGGTGTTTAAAAGAAACACCATGTATTTTAAGCTGCATTGTATGTGTCCATTTTTATACTTCCGTTTATAGTTTACATTCCCAACAAACAAACTTTATTTTACCACACACTTAAATAGCATCTTAACTCCATCTGAATGGATATGATGCTCTGATACATCCTTTATTCCAATTTTATTTTTATATTATGCTATTGTACTGGATTTATTTTACCACCTGAAAGGTATACATCTTTCACTAGCAGCTACGTCAAATTGTACATAAAACAAGATTATTGTATAAAAGTATTTATCACTGTATTTCATAAGTTTTTTTGTTATATATCATTATGCTTTTGTAGTTACCATTGCCCTAAAATTCTGGGGCCACCATGAAATAATGGAGTCACACTTTTTTACTAGACCTTAAATAATTGTGTAATTTGGGGGAAAGCAAATTCCCACAGAAACAGCTGATCAATTATTCAGTATTATGATACTGAAGTAAAGACACTGTTGATTTTGAAGCTATCAAGACAATATAGTTCAACATGATGGCTGGGAAGCTTTACTTAGCACTTGGAAGGGGCAGGCCTAATGTCTTTCTGGCCTTAATTTGACCCTCCTGCTTGTATGCATTAGGACACAACTTTTAGTTATGTAATCACGTATAAATTAATTCATTGTTTCCTTGGGTGTTTTTCTGATGAGACTGTAACTTATTGAGTGAGTAATATTTTAAATTCTTGACTAATAACTTACAGAATATGTGTGGTTTGTGTTTTTTTTCTCCTTAAGGAAGCCATATAATTATGATTAGTTTGTTAACTGTTGACTTAGCTATTTCTCAGTACTAGCAGGTTGTACCAAGCAAAATTACCTCCAGAATAATCTTACAGATTTATCTCAAACACTTGTTGATAACTCCCTAACTACTTCTCCAAAATTTGGTAGGATGGAATTTAAACTTGAAAACATCATACTCAAATGCCTCTCTCTCATAAAGTTGTAACAAAAAAGCAAAATAAATAGCATGAAAGCCAGTTTTAAAGTATCTTGTGTTTGCTTGTGGGGAAGTCTTAATTATTTATCTTTATATCAGTACTAGTTTTACTCCAGCAATGTTATCAAGCTTCTGAAAGTGTCTGAATTCAGAAAGTTCTTCTAACATGAACAAAATACAGTTCATCATAGTAGAGAAAAATTCAAGTGTGAGAAGTTAAGTAAATTAAGTGGATCATTTCAGTCCTTGTATAGATAGAATTGGTGGTACAGAGGTACTGTATTATCATTAACAGTTTATTAAACTTGCTTATCTTAGATCAATCTTCCTCTATTATAGTACAGTTATGCAGTGAAGTGATGTTGAAATATTCCAAAGAGTTTACACACAACTAGGTCTAATAATCACAGAAAATGGCAGTGCTAAGGCAGGTGTTTTGTCCTTATTTTTTTTTTTTTTTTGTGAATGTGAACAAGGTAACTGCTGCAGTGTCAATTGCCTTTTGCAATTTAAAGGTAGCATTCTTTGATATGTACCAACATTTTTAGGGACAATTCCTTCAGATTTTTGGAGGGCAAGTATTTTACTTTGTCATCCCTCTTGTAAACAAAATAGTTATATGTCAGTCTGCAATAGAATTCTTAGGATTCTAATCACAGACCCCACAGAGCCATCCAGAAGATTAACTCAGGAATTGTCCCCGGTAGATGCAGGACTTCTCTAAACTTTTGATTATAAAATTTATTGCCTGCCCTAAGGTGTGGCAAGTCCCAGCATATAACACTGTAAAATAAAATGTCTAAGTAACAGGTCTCTTTCTATTTCTGTGCCACTTTCTCCTACTTTGCTCTGTAACACTGAAAAGAACTCTACTGAGGTGTTCTTTTAAACAAATTGGTATAAATGGAGTGTACCCAGAAGTCATGCAATTATGCTGTTCCTTTCCTTGGCTACTCTTGCAAATATAAATCCTCCTTCTCTGATTCATGTAATTCTGTATCACACAGACTTCTCAAAGTAGCAAAACCAGCAAAAGATAGATATCTCCACTTGTTCCATATCAGTCAGCTATGAGCAACAATACAAGTTTTGAAGGCTGCCATCTTGACTAATATACTTAATACCAGGATCTTCAGCATAAAAGCGTTGCATTAGTTTGATTGAGCTAAGTTAAATTAATTTCTTCTTCTTTTTTTTTTAATTTTTTTTAATAATAGCTATTGAAAAATGGCTATTAATGGTAGCCCACAGAGACCACAGTTAGTATCCATGTGGTAAACTACACAATACTTGGTCCACTGTTTATAATCTAAAAAAAATCAGGTGTGACAAAAGACAAAAGTTTAAAATTTGGGATGGAGTACAACAATGGCAGTGCTAAGAACAGAATCATGAAAGCTAGCACTTTCATTCTTACAGAATATGTTAGGTTTTCCTTGCTAAATTAAGAAAATAAAAAGTGAAATATCTTGTGTCCATTCTGCAAACTCTCTTCAGTAATACAAATTACTGAGGCTCATCCAGTTATTCTTCATTCATGAGGAGACGGAAATACTCTTTCATTCTTCTACAGCAAATTGTGGGGGAATGCATCTGTCATTCTGGGTACCAGGCAACTGCTAGTTCTAGTATTTGATCAACACAGCCTGTATCATCATGGCAAAGAGTTTGTCCGCTATGTCAAAGGAAAATTTCACATATACCTGAATTTATGTCATCTGAGTAAATTAATTCTGAAAGTATCACTTAGTTTCTTCTATAACCTTTCAGTGTGATCAGCCTTGCAAAAACATCAACTGGTCCTCCCAGCACCCTTGGATGCAACCTGTTGGGTCTCAGAACAGATTTGTATCATATCTATTATCGTATTTACATTACTATTACACTGTGATGATCCTCAACTGGCAGCAGAACTTATGAACTGATCTGTCTGATGTAATCCTTGGATATTGCTGATAAAGTCATACTCAAGCACATAGACCAAGAGGCTAAGGTGAAATTCTGTCTTATTCTAAGGCTGTAATTTTTCAGACTTTCTGACATTTTTATCTAATATTTTACTGCTACTGATTTGGATGATATCATAAAATTCAGAAGATTTGAATAACATAGCATCAATGATTTTTCAGGTGGAAAGGTATTCCTGGCTGCTTTCCAGGAGAAAATAAAAATTTCTTGATACTGAAGAGACAGACTTTCTTCATGCTCAAGTGAAATTATTGTGACTGTGTAACACTGGGAGCTGGTAGATTATTTTTTTTTTTTTTTTGTCTAGCTAGGTAGAACTTTCTGAAGAATCCTACACACTCGAGGGGACTGTGCTTCTTGTTGGTGAGGATGCTGTCTCTGCCTGCCCTGCTTTGCCCACACCTCCTGGCTTACAGTCTGTGGTGCAGCCCACTCTTGCTGCTCCCTGACAGCTGCTGCCATAAACCAATATTTTAAAAGGACAGTTCTGTGCATCTTTCACACTCAATTTGTTGAGGCGTTATGAAATTTATATCTTGCCCTGAAAGGGTGCCCACTGAAACCTAGCCCATGTTCTCACTAGTTCTTTTACTGTCATCATCTGGTAAATATTACTGCCAAAATCAAGGCCTGCTTACTTCTAAACCCCAACAATTTACCCAAGGAACTGATTTTTACAGTGTTTTGGACACCTGCTCTCTGCTACTTGGCACCAAAATACTGTCCTCCAGACTCGGTATATTTTTTTTTGTATGCAGTGGACTGACTCATAGCTCAATCTGGCTATCCATGTCAGATCAGAAATTCCACTATCAACACCTGTGCTGTACTTGCAAAGGCTGAAGAAAATGACATCATGAACATTTTATGTGACTATACATCTACTCAAATTGGAGAAAAAGTGGAAACCTACATGCCTGGCCAAGAGAAGAATTCAAGCCTCCCTGATTTCATAGGAAGTTTTAACATTCTCTGTCATCTTTTACTTGTCGTCTCAATGGCATCCTGCAGAATTAAAAAATAATTGCAATTACTAATGACTAAATATAATTAGGTCTGAAAATGCATAGTTTGGCAGTTATGCTTTCTTCTTCTCCCTTGTTTCTCATCTATTAAGATTTGTGCTGTCAGCAGACACAAATGGAAAGGTTTGGAATGATCTGAGTAACACCTATCAGTTTTATATTTTAAAAAAATATTTCTCAGGTCAACATTTGCTTTTTAATGTATTTATTAGTTTCTGAATTTTATTCAATAAAGGAATATGTGTTAAACTATTAAGGAGCAGGATCTACCTTCATGAAAAACTATCCCAAGTCTGTTATGGTCTTCCTAAAGGCAGTCAGAAACCCTGTTTTGAAAAGCAGACAAAAAAGAAGTCTTCTTCAGATCCTTCAATGAGATTTGGAAAATGATTTTGTGTGCCTTGTGAAACACAAATCCTTTTTGGCTTAATTTTTCCTGTCAAACTCATGGTCCTAAATTACTTAGGAAGCTGCAACTCTTGCTCATGCTAAAACGTTGTAGAACCAATATTAATTTAGGTGACCAATGAAATCTGAGGGAACTGTTTGACATCTGCAGTACAAATTACTGTTGAGGTATAATATTACCCTATCTAGCGTAACCATCTAGAATATTTAATATTTTGTGAAGATTTCCATACACCGTGGATAATTTCAGTTCACGTGTTATGGCTATTTTTAACACAGACAGATTTCTATCAGCACAAAGATATTGCAGGGGAAGTAAACCCACGTGAAAGTGTAGGCTTGAAGAAATTGTTAAAAGCTCTTCCTGGGACACTCCCACCCCTACTGTGAGATCAAATCTGCCAGCAACAGGTAGAGTGTTGCCCTCCTAGAGGCTCCTGTATAGCAGGGCAGGCTGCCAGCTGGAGAGATATTGTGGGAAACCCCTGGTGAGCAAGTGCAGTATTTTATAATATCCTTCCAGCTGGCAGCCTGCCTAGGATGGTATTTCTGTGCACTCTTCAAAACACTTTAAGAAGTTTATTAAGATTTCAGGCAGCAACCATGGCAACTGATAGGAATTATATTTCTGAAGTGCACCAGAAAAGCATATATACAAATAAATGATTGCATATTGTGACAAGATATAGGTCAATCCAATACTGTATTGTAATTTCAATATATATTGAGTAATGTGGCACCTGGAATCTGAGCACTGCAGCCTACTTCAGGTGGGAAGGCTACTGGAACAAAGCCTTACCCTAATATTTTTGTACTTCTTTGTGTGTATCAAGTGATGTGTTTCCTGATGCTGAAACGTACTGTTATGTTCCCAGTCATACATAGGAACCGAAGGAGGGTCACTTAACACTTAATGATGATCCATGCCATAAAGGATTATTTAATGGAGTATATTAGCATATGAATAATTTTCTGTTTACTATAAACAAACTAAGAGTACAGATAAGCTGGGTTTGTTGATGCATCTTGTTACAAGCACCCTGCTCTGAGTGCCGCAGTCAGACCTTGTAGGGGTGTGCTCTCCTAGTGACTGCTGTGCTGCAGTTACCTCTGGCTCATGCCTCATACTTCTTTGTGGAGAAGCCCTGCTCTTGCTGCTCTCTGACACACCAAAAAACCATGCTAAGAGTCACATGAGGAAAAACTAAGTAGATAGCAAAAGCAAACCCAAATAATGACCAAAAGTAGGGTTGAAGTAGATGGAAAAAATAAAAGTATGGCTAACCCAATAAATAAATAAATAAATCACCCCCCCCAGCCAAACCCCCAGTAAAACAGGGATTAAGAGTGGTAAGGATATATAAATTAATGTTATTTTTTAGTGTTATTTTCAGTAACATTTATAGAAAAAAATCTTTAGCAAAAACTGAACAAAAATATAACCAATGCCAAGCAAAGGAAATGAAAAAACGATCCAGTTTAAACGTGCAAAAATAGAAAAAAACTCTTTTATCATGTAAATCACAATTTGTAAATCAGTGTTTTCTATCATTTTGCTGCCAGTGATTCTAACTACCACAATTTAAAAAACTAGTCTATTGATAAAATTCTGTTTTGAATAGTACGTAACCTGGCAAATGTCATTTACAAACTTTTCCCAGATATGTTAGAAGAAAAAGGGAATGAGTTTATTTGAGGCAATGATTGTGATCCAATTTCTGAAGATGATCCACTTATTGAAGAATTAAGTTTTCATATTTATGTTTTGCATAGCATTTGCAGTAAACTGTGGGACACTGGCAAATACAAACAGTGAAGAATTTGTTCTAAGATTTTACCCCTCCCCTTACCACATTTAGAAAAATTCACTCTCATTTACTTTATTGATGATCTAGAGAAAAAGAGGGATTATCAAGGAAGTATAACTAATTACACTGAGATGTAACTAGGCTGAGAAATTCTAGGACTGCCCATATCTTAGTATAGATCCAGATTAAGTGCAAAACAATGTTATTTTTCTCTCCAATTCATTCATTTCCTTATATATCCTTGGAAACAAGGGTACTGTGCTCTACATTGTAGCCACACGCTAAGTGTTAGGGAAGACCAAATAGAAATATTATATTCTCATTGCAAAGGCAAAAGCTGAATATTTATGCTTTGTTCTCAAAAAGGTATTTCTTCCTGTGCAGAATTCTTCTGGACTGTTCATATTCTGTAGACTGTCAGAGTAGGGAAAAAGGTCTCTCTCTAATGAGACTTAGGCTCCAAGTGTTGTATACTAGAAATACTAAATACTTTAAATCTATTCAAAAAATCTTGCTTCCATGAAAACAAATGTATCATTTCCCCCTTTCTTTTAAGTAGTCTTACATAGTGCAGAACTATTGTAGAACACTCAGAAAATAAATGGCTGCCCTGTGATAGATGGGTCAAAATTGAAAAAGTAATGGCTTTTGAGATTTCTTAAGTACAAAGTCTGTTACATGTTTCCTCCAAATAATTAAAACAAATAAATAAACAGAAAACCCCAAAAGTTTAGATAACACCAAAATGATGGCAATGTTTGGAATGTGGCTGGGAATGTTTTTGTGTTATAATTAATAAAAATTGTTTATATTATGGGGTAAGCATTGACAAAAGCAAGTGAACAAAAGCAGGTGAAGTTAGTTCTATTAAAGAAAATCTAGGAAAAAGAGTCAAGTAATGAAAGAGCAACTGAGCTTAACAAGTAAAATGTTTAACAGTAGCAAGCACATTATACAGGGAAATAGTTTCAAGCCTTTTCCTTGTTTTGTTTGCTAAAGCTTACAGACAACATTCCGTTCCTAGGTATGTCTGTGTAACCCATTGGCATCTGTCCCTGTGACTCCCACATGAGTTCTAGTTCCATCAGCATTTCTTACAATGATCTTACAATCTTGTTGCACCTGAAGAAAATATCGCTTGGGGCCAGATTACTCACTGTTTTGGCTTGTGTATACATTTATAACATTGCAAAATTTGTTAAAATGCTACTTCTCTGATTTGTTGGGCAAAGATGAAGTGGATGTCTTAGAGTTATTAGAATCCGGGGAAAGGAGGGAAAGGGAGAAAACTCATGTAAAACGTTGTACAGGTAAGCATTTCAGAAAACTATTTCTCCATTTTTGTTTTTCTAGGAGATTCTAACAAGCCAGTATGAAAATAATTTTACATTTACTTATATGTTTGTGAATATCAATCAAGATAGTTACTTGATATACTAATAATTAATAGTACTCTCATTCATAGTTTTACATTTGTATGGGTTTGTGAAATAAATTACAAGAAATTATTATCTGTTCAGCAAACAAACTGCATATGGCTTGTAATAGAATATCAGACCATTACATATGACTAGAAGAGAAGATGCCTTAAAGTTGTCAGTATCGTTATAGCAGGTTGAAGATTGTCATTATTGACATCTTCCACCCTATTTTTATTAATATTTTACACAGTTTTGGTATGTTAAGGGTCAGAGTAGTCACTGGTTCAAAGAACAAAGATACCTCTAGGTACATCTTCAGTACAAGAAATACTTCTGGTTCTTGGCAGGATTTTGCACAACAAACCACTGCAACAGCAGGGTTACCTTTGCAGCTCTTGTGATCGTGCTGACTTGTTATCAGCTAGCATTTGCTAGTAATGGACTCTTACATAGGCTTTGGGATGAGATACAATGTTCTTTAACTAACCCCAGGCCTGAAGAAGCAAGTCATTGCTGAGGCACATCGGCCATGTACTTCTGATCATATGCTTGTTAATCATGGGGCCTTCAGTCCAGCTAGGTGCAGAACAAGATCCTCTGTGTTTCTCCCATTTCCCCCACTCTTTACACAGCAATTAACCTAAAATGTTAGAATCTACCTGGGAAACAATTCTTATATCAGCAGAGGAGATAATTAAGAAGCTCAGCTGAAGTAAAGACTGTATGTACTGAAGGAAAAGATTAGTACAAAGGGCTGCAGAGCAAGGTGTTAAAAAGCTGAAGAAAGGAGAACAAAGAATGGGATTAATCTAGAGAAAGAAAGTTTATGGACCTCAAGTATAAGGAAATGTAACTTTTTGTTCTGTAGTATTTGGAACAATAAGGTGGCAAAAATCAGTGAACCCTTTAAAGCTGTGCTAGCAAACAGTCATTGAAAATGGTGTAAGAAACATGTCTAGCTGACTACAGGACAAGAAAAACTGAACACCCCACCCCCGACCCAGATTGATGTGTGTACTCTAGCACAGAGTATTTAAGTATTAAATAAATAAAGTATTTTGTATATTAAGTATATGAAATATCTGAAGCTTGTTTGGTATAATGCGGGAAGATTCTGTTCTTTGACAGGATGCTCACATCATTAGGTTTCATCATCAGGCACAATAATTAGAACAGGATACTGGTGTATGACTCAACATCCTGAAGAAATATTGGAGAAAGAAGCAAAGACAGGATGTGTAAGGAGCCAAAAGAGGAATATAAAAAGAAACTAAGAACTGAGGCAAATGATGAAATTGCTTCTTTTGGTGCTAAGACAATAAATGCTGATGTGCACATGGACTCCCAACTCATACCTGGCTATAAAACTTCTTACTATGAAATATTAAATGTGACTATTTAAGTACTGATATAGGACATTTTCTTGAATAAACTCTGAAGCGAAATCACTTAAGCTATTCTTTACCCATTTGGAGGAACAGAAATGTGGATAGATTTGTTTCTGATGAATGACTGTGATCATGAGTTGCACAATTGTCAGCCGAGGCGACTGAAAATGGTGCTTCATGGATTATTTATGGCTACTTTTTACAAAAAATTATGTGCTTCTTAGGATAGCAAAGAAATAATAAAGCAAGAGCTTCTCTCCTTTTTTTTTTTTTTTTTTTTGTTTTATCAGAAACTAGCTTTTGTAAAATTCCACTAATATAAATTATGAACAATTTGCTTTTCTAAAGTTTTTCCCATGATGACATCTAGTTATTGTCACATAGCTGACTATAGATACAATAAACCTATAAAAAGTTCCCAAGGACTTTTACAACCCTTATTTCCTTTAATACTGCATATGCATTAACCTATTGCCGGTCTTGCAATGTGACCTGACTTGTGAATTAGTATTCTTACAATATGAAACTGTATGATTCTTTTCTCTCAAAACCATAATCTCATTAGAGGTTGAGGCAAATTTCAGGCATAGTATTAGTCCCAAAAGTATGCTTTTAGATAGCTTATTTTCGGGTAATACGGTATCCAATAGAATTATAGGATTCCATCATGTTTAGGACCACCTTCTTTGCTAAGGTCTTCTGAATGATGTATTTTTAATTCAGCAACTCTTTGCTTGTAAAAACTCTTGCACTGACATGTAAGATATTATGATTTTTAAATAATTTATTTTAGATTACTTGAAGTAGTTTAATATATAAGCCCTCTTTGTAGATCAAGAGCTAAATTTTCTTATAAAAATATGAAAATCAGCTCATTTCAAGGTATTCATCGCTGTATGAATGATATGAACGCTATCAGTCCAATACATATTCTTGCTCTTATTTTTTTTTAACTTGATGGACTATTGCAGCAAAGCTGATAAACAAAGCATGAGTTGAGAAGAATCAAAGCAGAAAATGCTAATTTTGAATGTTATTTGCTTCCATGTGTACATTTCTTTATGTTATTCTTAAAAATTATATGATTTTAAGCCCTTATCACAATTAAAGCTTTTCTTTTAACAAATTAGTATGAAGATAAAACTTTAAAGAACAATTGGCCATCTGGAAAGGTTATACTGATAAAATAGGTGAAATGAACTATCAAATATTGGTTAAAATGAAACCTAATTTAAATAGAACAAAAATGTTCTGTAGAGGTGTATCAATTAAGGTGTTGAAATTGAGGGAACTAAATCAGTTTAATAAGCAGGTTGTTCTTCTGTAACTATTAATGAAAATAAGTGTATAAATTTCAATAAGAAAATCATTGTTAATCTTGTTGTGGTAATTTTTGGAACATATCTTTTCAAAAAGCAACTTACTTGTCTCCTATGTTTCCTCCCAATCAAAGTTATCTTGAAGGCAATGTTTTCTATTAATGTAAATACTGGGGTATGCCAAAACTGAGCACTTCTGTAAAATCTTGCCCTAAAATGATCATATTAAACTGTCATACAAACGTGTATTGTATGATAAAAACGATTTTATATTACAATTACAACTGGGTGGTTTTGTTTACTCTCATGTTGCTATCTCTTAAGTACTCCATTCAAAATTAACGGTAGTTAAATATTTATGATTCTTTCTAACCTATTGTGTTTTAGGAATGTGTCTACTGAATATAAAAATTCCATTTTCTTAAAAGGCAGATGTTTAATTAACCTATTATGCTAAAACCATTTTTTCTCTTAAAAGCATACTTAAAATTCAAATCTATTAAAAATTTCCCTGCAATTGCCTATTTAGGACACAGAACAAAAAAAGACTAGTCAAATTTATTAGATGTTTGACAGTGGTTGCTGAGTGCCTGTGCTGGTTTTGGCTGGGGTAATTTTTTTCCTAGTAGCTAGTATGGGGCTATGTTTTGGAGTTGTGCTGGAAACAGTGTTGATAACCAAAAGATGTTTTAGTTATTGCTGAGCAGTGCTTACACAGAGTCAAGGTCTTTGCTCCTCACATCACACGACCAGTGAGTAGGCTGGAGGAGGACAAGAAGCTGGGAGGAGACACAACTGGGACATCTGACCTCAACTGACCAAAGGGATATTCCATATCATGTGATGTCATGCTCAGCAATAAACTAGGGGGAAGTTTGGCATGCGGTGTTGCTTCTCAGGGACTGGCTGGTCATTGGTTGATTGGTGGTGAGCAATTGTTTTCATTTGCATCAGTTGTCTTTCCTGGGTTTTATTTATCTCTCTTTTTAAATTTTCCTTTTAATTATTTATTATTATTATTTTAATAATAATAATTATTATGTTGTATCAATTTTATTTTGTTTCAGTTATTAAACTGCTATTATCTCAACCCATTAGCTTTCTCGTTTTTATCCTCCCAGTTCTCTTCCTCCCATCCTGCTGGGGCCAGGGGAATGAGTGAGTGGCTGTGTGGCGTTTAGTTGCTGGCTGGGGTTAAATCATGACAGTGCCTAAATTTTAATTAACTGCACATGTTTTGAAAGATTTGCTATGTTTTTTTTCTTACTCGAGAGCTGTTCTTCTGTGATAGAGTAATATGTTTGTAATATCTAATTGAGAAATACAGGATTCAAGCTGTGTGTAGGTGATACATGAATTTTTCACCCCTGCTGACAACCACATTGGCCTCTGTGTAATTCTTTAAACTGATTCAATCAAACTCATGCTGTTTATGCTTTCAATTAATTGAATTAAAATGTCATTTTAAACACTTAATCATTCCATTAGGCAGGATTGTGTTTGCCTATTCTGTGCTCAATCCAGCACGATATAAGCACAGATTTCTCATCCATGATGGATGAAAAAAATGATTCCTCTGTCTTTTGGTCTCTCTTTTTTGGTAGACTCATATAAGCATCTTGCAAAGGAGCTCTCTCTTTTTTTGCAAAGGAGTCTGAAGATGTAATCCTGAAGCATATCTTTCAAGGATTATGAAGGCTGTTTTGTTTCAGAAAAGTGGGTGTGAACGTTCACCTATGAGTTCAGAATGAACTGGGTAATAAGACTGGTACACCGCTGCTTCCTAAATGGACACATAACATGAGGTTCCATTCCTTTGGGCTTCTTTGTGGAAGCCTTCAGCAAAGTGTTGTCAGCCTGGAAGACATAATATTTTCACGATATGTCATCTTTAAATTTTTTCTGTACTTAACAGAGTACGAAGTACATACAATCACGTTCTCACATCAAGAATTCTTTGAGCATGCTGTCTATTAAGTCCTGAAAATCTACAAAGCTTGGTAACAACTATAAACTTTTTGAAAAACGTAACAACATGAAATGTGTAAACCACCATTTGGAAACTTGAGAAAGAAAGTTGTCTGAAAAATTTCAATTACCTTCACAACTTCTGACCAGAATTCATAGTAAACTAGGATTTTGCAGCTTATATTTACTGACTAGATTTACTATTATTATTATATTTACCAACAATGGAGAAAAAGTAGACTGTTCTCTCTCTTCTTGTATTACATTTTCACTCTTATTTGCTTTCTTTTGTCTTAATTGACTTTATATGTGGCTCCTTCAAAGCAGAGGTTTTGCCATCACTGTCGTATTTTAATAAATAACCTGATTACAATTTTATAATTAAGCTTTTTTTCATATTCCTATATATTTTATCATCCATAAAACTTTTTATTTCTGTAAGGTGGTTCCATAAACATATTTAAAAATACTGACTACATAGATGGTCATAAAAATATTTTGATAAATTACAGAGAAGGACATCAAATACCCTTTTGTAGGAGGCCTATGAATGTGTCACATGTATGGTTCACCCATCTACCTTCCATTAATTCCTCATCAATGCTGCTTATATTCAAACTTCCCAGAAGCTTAAAATTGTATCCATGCATAAATAAGACTATTAATATAAAGTTTTTGCATTTTTTTCTACAAATATGGATACTCTTTGTCTGGATTAAATTTTTATTGCATTAGGAGAAGCAATATTTTGTTCTGAGGTGCTAAGGAACTTTGAACATATCCCTGCTCTAAAAAGATACTGTCTCATGAGTTCTATGCTTGGTACTTGTCAATGATATCAAGTGTGTATATTTACAATGTTATTATATTTATTTCTAATTTCACTCCTGCAATCACAACCTGAGTTGTCAGGCTCAAGCTGTGTTCTCTTTGTATCTGTCATCGGTGCTAATAAGGGTTTGCATGCCAAATTAGGCCCTTGGCTACATATGAAATTCCATTACTTTCAGATTATGTCCTCACTGATAACTCCATAATTTCATAACCTTCATTTTCATAGTACACCTGTAACTAAATGGATTTTAAATCTGATCCAAAGGTTATTGAAAACTATGAGTGTCTTTATACTGACTTCAATTAGCTTTATATAAGGCCTTTATTTAACAACTCTGTTGATGAAGTGCAAGAAGGATTAATAGCCCACATTTTCTCTTAGCTATATTGGCTAGTAACCACAATAAAATTATTACTGATTCTTTTTTAAGAAGGCAAACTTTAAACAAGTATCTGAAGACATACATGAAAATAAGAGGGTCTTACAAATTTATCCTTAAAAGTAATGTAATAGAGAGGTACACAGAAGGTCACTGTTTTGCAAAAAAGAACTGGTTTTGAGTAATCATAGTGTGTAACAAAACTGCACTTTAGATTGCAATAAGACTTATTTCTTCAGTGTAGGAATGGATGTCTTTAAAAACAGAGTAAAATTTCCTTAGCACATATTTTTGAAAGAAAAAGATGGAGAAAATTATTCATCTGATAAATATACTGTATTGATGATGAATGTTTGAAAACAACTCTAAAATATGCTTTTATTGCGGTGCACTAAGGTCAATTTTAAGTAAATTGAAAGTGGTTTTTTGTACTAGCACTTGTAACACTTTGCAATAGGAATATACTTTCTACAAAACACAGAAAAAAAATACAAATTTTAAAATGCTTTTAAGTTGGTTAGTGACCTATATATACATAAAATGCTTTGAGACACTTCAGCATGTTCTTAATTTGGATTTTATCTGACTTAATCTGTGAATAAACACATGTACTTTATAAAAAGAAGTTGGCTGCATATTTTCGTAAAGCTTAAGGTCAGGAGGAAAAAAATCCTATATGAACTGCTTTTATTCTAATAAATACTGTTGCTATGACTACTTGAGTAGCTTTTAAGGTGATGTCCTTTTTATTTAAAGTATTTTTAGAACTTTAGTTACCCTAACAACAGGATACACTTAAACCAGCAACTTCTAACAAGTTTGTTCTTGTCTCTCTTTTACTTGTCTTTCTTTTGTTTTTCTGATAAAGAACTTCCAGTCATTAAATGATGGAAAGGGTAAAAGAAACAAAGCTTCAAAAATGTTTCACATATTTATTTCCCCTCAGCAACTTTAGTCCAAGCAGCAGCAGGTAACATGTTGATAATTTTACTGGATTTTTACTATAAGCAGATTATATGATCAAGATTGAAGAGCATGAGAAATATTTTTGTTTTTTATATCATAGTGATTTGTTATTGTATTTCAGTAGATAAATATTTTTAAAATAGACTGTATTTCCAGAGTAACCTGCCTTACCTCAGTTAATCATACAGAGTAAACATTGCCATGCTCTATTCCTATAGGAAAAAAAGTTTACTTTTTCTTAGTCAAACCAATGTCTTTGTAACAAGCTAGAACAAGCATCCATTTCACCTTCTAATGGTCAATAGTACATGTCAATGGAAGTGTATAAGAACTGGGTTAGTCATTCTTTTCTGCTACACTTTTCCACTTTACAGTGATACACAGTACAGCTACTCAGCTAAGCAGAAATAATACCTCTTAGTCTGATGATTTTTTCATCTTTTTTTATTATTATTCTAGTGGGTTTTCTTTATAATTTTAGTAAAGAGTTGTGAATATTCTCCATTACATCTGAGAATAAAAGTTATTCCTCATCTTTCTTCTAAATCTACCACCTGCTCCTTTCATCTTATGACCCCTAAAATTGGAAGACTCAGTAAACAGTTGTTCTCTATTCAATTTCTCCATGCCAGCCTTGATTTTAAAGATCTCTATCATGTTCATCTTTGGTTATCTCTTCCAGGCTGAAGGCTATTATTCTAGGAACCATACACTGAATTTATGGACTGTTGGATGGATTTAACACTGGTTAGATTATCAGCTTCAAAGGTTAGTAATTAATGGCTTGATGTCTGGTGGCTCATAACTGGAGAATTCCTGGAGTCAATATTATTCAACAGAAGCTTTATGAAGCTCCACAAAAATAACTGTATGCATCATAACAGTCTGGAAAGGATCTGATTGAGTAGGAACCAGCAGAAAGGGATCTGCCAAGTTAAAAAAAACAGTGTGCAGTAAGGCAAGCTAGAGGAGCAGTGATGGCCAGCTGTTCTCTGAGAGAGCGGTGGGAATCAAGCACAATAACACATCCATAAGGGCAGGGACCTTGTCAGCCAGAGTTCTGTCCCACAGTATCCATGTGAGGCATGCATGGCAGGTCCAGGTTCAACCATGTCCAGATCACCAGGTAAGACCATGGTTGATGCAGAAGGTCCAGGATAAAGCTAGGAAGTTAGTTTGCCATTCAGGCTGAGGCATGCTGATAGTAACTAGGATCAGACACATCCTTATGACTGCCAGATAAATCCAGTTATGAGAGGTCTGATGACAAGCCTGGAAGTCAGTCCACAGGTCAAGGATACATGGCCAAACTTGACAAACTCCCTCACGAATAAGACAGCACAGGAATTAGCAAGTGTACGGAAGTAAACGAGCAAGAGAGTATAAGAGAGTAACGGCTCCCGGACCCCCTCCTCACCTATGCCCTGAGCATGACATACTATGAAATGAAATACTTCCTCAGTCAGTTCAGGTCAGCTGCCTGAACTGTGTGTCCCTTGCACTGCCTGTAGTGAGACAGCAAGAGCTGGGAACGCAGCTGCGGTATCAGAAGCGGAGAAAGACCTTGAATTCGGTGCAGGCATTCCCCAGTGCTACTAAGACCTTGTCAGTACTTCTCGCTGCATCCAGGAACACAGCTTCCTAGCAGCCACGGTAAAGAGAGTTAACTCTTTCTTGACCGAACCCAGGACAAATAACAAATGACCAAATATCAGGGAGTAATATGTTATTGAAGAGTTAATTAATTTTCCACTAGCTCATTTTAATATCCCCTAGTTTAATGAAAAAATGCAAAGTTAAGTATCTGGAAGGGTGACATTTTTCATGTACTCCTGTGTGATTCACTTTGCCAAAAATGCTAAAGGAAATCAGTTGATATGCAATAGGCGAACTACCAGTTTGCTAAATCTGGTCCTGACCTGTGGAGTGACATCCCAGAGCGGCCTTGACTTGTCCCTGTCCTCATGGAGGTGCCCAGTGCTCTTTCTGGAGTGTTGGGTTTCTCTGGTGAGTCCCTTGCCACCCCCATGACGAGCCTCTGCAGTTCCCCATCCCCAGGGGTCAGCCAGCCTCCACCGTGCCTTACTATTTTAAAGACTTCTTTGTATAAATCATAACTATGTTATATTTGCTAGCTTTTCTATGACAATGAACTGTAGTTCAATGTATGCTATGTGCAAGTGAATGCCTGAATGTAGTAACTGCTGACAGGTCGCTTACAGAATGCTGTACGAAAAAGACTGAGTCTGGTAGGACACTGGAAGGTAATGTAAAGAGGCTGTGATAAGGTACCTTGAAGCTTGACAATTTATTTTCTGAAAATTAAGTAACTAGAAAACCAATTTACCACTTGATCACAAACCCCTAAATTCTTAATTTCTCATGCAATTAATCAAATCAAAAGTTTTGACACATCAATAAACACAGTATCAGCAGAATATCCATGATCACAGTAACATACCTTACCACAAAATATTTGTCAAATTTCATAAAGCACATCATGCTAAATAACCAAGCCAGAAAGCTGATGACATCAATCACTCTGTTTCTGTTTGTGGGCAGGTGGAAAGGATGGGTATATAAAAGAAGAGAACATAATCAAAAGTCAACTGCAATACCGGAAAACTGGTACGTTTTCATACAAGTAAAAAAAATACAATTAAAAAAACTCAAATAGAAACACAAATGAAGTTGTGCAAAGTAGGACAAAGAAGTGGGGCACTGAACAAAGTAACGGATCTTAAAAATGAAACTGTGTATGTGCATAAATCAGTATTTTGAGTTAATTATGGTATACTGAGGCTGTATGTATGTAAGTGTTAGATTAAACACTTTCTGGGAATATTCTTAGGCAATGGAATGCGATAATCTATAGTAGTAAATGGTTAGAACATGGTTTGAGTTTGTCATATGCCAACTGGTCTTTTTCCCAATAATTACTGGATGGAGTTCAACACATAGGGAGATCCAGGAGTTATTCTTGGCAGGCAGTTTGAATGAAGCCATTCTGATTCAGGAGCTGAGAGAATTCATGAGTATACAATGATATTTTTCCTTGTCAATGGTCTTCAGTCCCAGAGAATGTTTTCAAAATGTTTAATGCACTATTAGAGCTAAGCTGTAATGTTAGTGTGTGGACCATCAATAAAGAAGGCCGCCTAACACTGAGTAACCACATCTCTGACAAGATGTGAAGACAGGTTAAAAGTTAAAGGTTTACAAGAGAATTTTAATTGTATGTAGATGAAGAATGCTTTAAAATAAAAATTTTAGATTCATGAATTCCAGTCTGTTCTCCATTAGCTTCTTGATAAGGAAAAAAGACAGACCTTAATACATAGTCAGTAACAGATGGCTAAGACATTGTTTTAAAGAGAGGAGGAACTCATAGACAGTTTGAGCTAATGGTTTGCAAACATTTTGAAAGAAAGTGATTTTTTTTTCCCATGAAAATTAAAATGGTGATAATGAATCATCAGTGGAGGAAACTAAGATACACAAATACAAGAATCCTTAAATTGCATGCTTCCATTGTCTAATATATTAAATCACTGCTTCTAGTGCTGCCTTTTTTTCTTTTATAGGTGTCTAATTTTACTATGCACTTACAGACATTCAACTTGCATCTTTCTTGTCCTTAAGCTGAGTTTCTATTCCTCTATTTTTCCTTACCAAAATTGAATCTACAGAATTGCAAATAATAATTAATAGTGAACTAGATGTCACAATATATTCAGAAATTTTTCAGACACTTTTGCCAAAACCTTTGCAAATATCTATTTATGAATTTAAATTATTGCAATGTGAAAGACAAGTTTTATAATAAATCAAAAAATGACTAAAATAACACAAAACATATACAAGAATAATTATGCTGTTCTCAATGGGAAGAGGATGACTGTGGCTTAGAGTAAGAATCAGTGATATGTAGTGTGGTATTTGCTGATGATCTGGAAGTGGTGGAAGCAGGGATATTGGAAAACCAAATAATTTAAAATGTTGATTGAGAAGAGATACAACTGAGGAGTTCCAAGGAGACCTAATAGAGCTTAATGAATAAGAACCATGGAGAAAAATCAAAGCTAACAGAGGAAAAATAATAGAAAGGGAATTATTTTTCAGGATTGACAGGGTCGATAATTTAGTTGTTTCAGCTCAGGTTATGGATGTTGCCATTATACTGCGTATGTCAAGTCCAATAGCTGATATAACAGCAAAAAAGAAGTCTAAGTGAAAAATGAAATCAAAGAATAATATGGAAAAATTGTATTCCTCTATGCTCTCATCTGCAATACATGTTCACCTTTGGTCCCTTCATATCAAGTTTTAGAGGGCATTCAGAGTTAATGTATAAGAATGATTAAAATTGAAAAAGCTGTTCATTTCAAGAAACTGAAAAGATTGTAAGTGTAAGCCACTCCTTTACTTAGAGCAAACTAAGATGATTTGTAGGGAAAATATGTAGGCTGGACTACCTCTCCCTATTTCCATGTCTTTTACATTATCTTTTCTCTCTTTCCTCCTCATTAGATTGACACTACTAGAAGACCAATAGCATCCTGGCTTGTATCAGAAATAAGATGGCCAGCAGGACTAGGGCAGTGAATGTCACTGGTCAGATTACACCGCGAATCCTGTGTTCAGTTTTGGGCCGTTCACTACAAGAAAGACACTGAGGTGTTGCCACGTGTCCAGAGAAGGGCAATGGAGCTGGTGAAGGGTCTACAGCACAAGTCTTACGAGGAGCAGCTGAGGGAACTGGGGTTGTTTATAGGTCCTTGTAAAAAGTGCACCCCCAGTTTCCTTGTAGGCCCCTTTCAGGTACTGGAAGGTGCTATAAGGTCTCCCCATAGTCTTCTCCAGGCTGGACAAGCCCAATTCTCTCAGCCATTCTTCACAGGGGAGGTGCTCCAGGCCTCTGAACAGAGCATAATTGTCTTGTTTTGCATGGTGCTTGACTTTTTATTTTGCATACCTATAGTTTCAGGAGATACCACCTATTTCTTTATGCTATGAAATCAGTATTTAATGAATGTAAATATTCTATGCTTCCAAATTTAGTACTAATCATAACAATAATTATTGTTATATATGTTCTTTCTGAGGTGCTTTTGAACAAGTAAAATTTCTTGCCCAAATAACAAAATATATTGCAGTCGTCTCCTTTATTCTGCCTACTAAAAACCTTCCAATTCAGCATAATTCCAAATACCTCTTGATTTAGAATTATAATCCCAGTGTGGTCAGATAACTGTATGCACACAAGGGGCAATTACAGTTTTTGAAACAGGTACATGAAAAATCGAAGACTTTAAAATAACAAGAAGGGAAAGAGAATAAGGAGGCACAGGACCATGACTAAATTAATATGGCATATTATGTGTTTTTGGTAATTTATACATGATTCACAGCCATCATGCACTTTAAAATACATTTTATTTTGAATGTTTCTAAGTGCTGCTGGCACCTGTTAAAAATTTCTAGTTCCTTTTACAAGGAGGGAATTGAGAAAGAAAAAAGGAGGAGGAAGGAAACTAATGGAACAGAGTAGAAGAAAAAATTATCAAGAGTATTAAGATGTAAGAGCTGGCATGTAAGAGAGGAAGGGAGATGAAAATATGAGAATGACTGATATTTTTCAAAGTAATGAACATCACATGGATTAAAGAGGGGTCTTCTGAGTTTAGGATTCTGAGAGGACTGCTGTCTAAACCTTTGAAATGGGAGGATCCTCAGAATTTCAGAAAACAGGCAATTATGCCAGTGTACATATACAAGAGGAGGTAATGTTAAAATAATTCTAAGAATTGTTGGTATTGAAAAATAATGATGTTATCAAGCTTGCTTGCATGTTAGATATGCATACACCTAGAAGAAATACATAGTCAGTTTATAAGTATTCCTAAATATTCCCATTAGAAAGAAGAATCATTGAGAGATTTCTTTGTAGAAAAAACTGTTCTCATGTTTTATTTCCAGCTGAGAAAGAAACAAACACATCCTATGGTCACTAATTTAATCTTCACTGCAGGTGCTGAGAAACATCAACAGTCACTTCAAAGAGGTTTTTAATGCATCATATTTTGTTTTCTAGTAGGCAAATAAAAAGTCTGATCTCAGTAAGACCAGCTTCATTGCTGTTTAACACTAGGGTGGCCTTCTCAAAATATGTCAGTAAAAAGATTTACAGATGTCCTGTGGTACATTAAGCAGGTGTTAGATAGAGAGATGCATTGCTATCCCGCAGGGTTGCAAAGTCACTAACGTCTTTGTAGTGATCAGTCATTTAGCACAGATAACTATCAGCATGCTATCTCATATGAGAGTTATTGCAGGGGAGCAATAGAACAGAAAGTTTTCTGCAGTAGAAGTAATTTTGCTTGTGTAATAATAGGGACAAGGTTTACTAGAGCCTACCTTGTCTCAAGTGTTCTAAAAAAAATCTGCAGAAGGGTAGTATGCTCATCTTCTAAAACTAAGGATCCATGTTACAGTTAAAATGATTAATAGTAATTTGTCCAACTCAAGAGTCAGACACACATGCTGTTGGATTTACCAGATTAACTGTGTGTTTAAATCTAAATATGCAATTTAACCCTTATCAATGTCCTGGATTTGAAATGCATTTGTATGAAATATTAAATTTAGGCAAAAAAGGTATTTTTCATTTAAAAAAATGTAATCAGTTGTGCAAGCCTCTGATAACAACTTAAATCTTAATAAAGAAGCATAGGAATGATTCACATGTATATGATGCATTTTCCCTTGAAATACCCTCCTCTAACTTCTGGCAACCAGAGGTTTACCAGTTTCAGACCTGAATATTTTCATCTGGAACTTCTGATTTCATAGGTCATGATGAAACTCTCTTCCATAAATGTGTTTAATTCCACTTAAAACCATTTATACTGGAGGCCCCCACACTATCCTAAACTCTATGATGAAACTATCTAGCATGTGACAAAGTCATTCTTATTGTTTCATTTTAACCCACTATGTGATTGCTACATTGATTGCCGCCTACTTTTTGAGTTAAGAGTAACAGATTTTTTCCTATTCAGCTTTTTCATATCATGTACGATATTTTTAGACCTCTATTACAGCCTCTTTTGCTTATATCTTTTCCAGATTGATATGCACCGTCTATTTAGTATCCCCTAATATGGTATCATTTTCCTTTTTTCATTTCCATTTCAGGGAATCCCAGAAACCAATTTCTACCTCAGTGATCATTTTGTCACTGTTTTCTGTATCTTTTCTAGTTCTTTTTGAAATAGGGAGGCTGTACTTGAACACAATATTGAATATCCAGGTGCATCAAAGGTTAATAGAATGGTATAATTATGTTGAATTTTGCCTTCTGTTCCTTTCTAACATTCTAATACCACTTTCAGCTGTCACTGGCAATTTCAGAAAATGATCAAAAGTCTTTAAGGTTTGTTTTCTGACTTTTATTGACTGATTTAAGATGCATCACTATGCATGCATAATTAGAGTTACTTTCCTAAATACATTTTATGTTGCTTTTATCAATACTGAATTTCCCCAGCTATTCCATTATCCAATTGCTTTTTAAAGTCAGCATTACACTGATTAACTTGAATAATATGGTAGCAGCATGGAATTTTGTCAATCATTCTCCCATTTCTTTTGTGAGATCATATCTTCACATCAGGGTCCATAGCAGACATATGCTGCTGATCTTCCATTAACTTATTGCTTATCCTTATCCTTGTTTCTTGACTTCAGACTATTTTAACCATGAAAATACTGTGTCTCTTCTCTTTTGTTTCTATAGAAGTCTTTAGTAAAGGGAAATGTCTAAAGTTTTTTTCAAAATGCGTGTGAGCAATTGCAGCATGATCATCTTCACCTGAATATGCTTTGACAATTTCAAAGAACTCGTGATGCCTTATGTCCTTTATTTTCTGTATTAACACTAGCTCAGTATATGATACATACCTATGGGATGCACCTACATTAGTATTTTATTTCAGACCAGGATGTATTTTTCAGGTCCACCTCTTGTTTACCCCTAATTAGAATCACAAAATTATTAAGATGGAAAGGGGCCTGAGGAGGTCAACCTCCTGAGCAAAGCAGGTTTAGCTATGAGATTGGACCAGCTTTCTCAGCACTAGATCCAGCAGAAAATGGATTTTTCTACTAAAGGAGAACAAGCCAAACTTACAGAACAGTGTCTAGTGATAAGAAGGAGGAACTGTTTACTAACTTGCATGCCTTGTTAACGACTATACCTTTGAAGAGGAACTAAGGACTGATAAATATTGCTAACTATGCCCTTCAAGAGGAGCTGAAGATTGATAACACGTAACATCCTGACACTGAAAGCTGAATGATTGCCACAAGGCATGAAGTCAGCAGTAATTTGCGAAAAGGTAAAGGTGGCAGGGGGGATACTGAGGACATCCACTCAATAAATGCCCCCTCCCCAGTCAAGATAATCCCTCAATGAGCATACTCCTTGATTTAAAAGGACTCTGTGCCTTTAAACAGAAGTGAAGGGTACAATTAACCAATGAGAGTTGTTGTGATAGGTTGCCAACCAATTAGTGTAGAAAACCCCCTCATAATCCAGGAGGAAGTAGTTAACAACCTACTATGCCGCCGGACGCTCACAGGTCTACTGGGCCAGATGGGATTCATCTGAGGGTACTGAAGGAGTTGATGAAGGAAGTTGCCAAGCTGCTCTCATCCATTTACAAGCAGTCCTGGTTAACAGGGGAGGTCCCAGAACTGCCAGTGTGACAGCCATCTACAAGAAGGGCTGGAAGGTGGATCTGGGGAGCTACAGGATTGTCAGCCTGACCTCGGTACCGTGGAAGATTATGGAGGGGTTCATCTTATAGAATCATAGAATGGTTTGGGTGGGAAGGGACCTTAAACATCATCTAGTTTTAAACCCCCTGCCATGAGCAGGGGACACCCTCCACTAGACCAGGTGGCTCAAAGCCTCATTCAGCCTGGCCTGCAAGACAGCCAGGGATGGGGCACCCACAGCTTCTCTGGGCAACCTGTTCCAGTGCTTCACCACCCTCTCTGTGAAGAATGTCTTCCTGATATCTAATCTAAATCTTCCCACTTTCAATTTAAACCCGTTAGCCCTTGTCCTGTCACTTCAGGCCCTTGTAAGAAGTCCCCCTCCAGCTTTCTTGTAGGCCCCCTTCAGGTACTGGAAGGCTGCAATAAGGTCTCCGTGGAGCCTTCTCTTCTCCAGGCTGAACAAATCCAATTCTCTCAGCCTTTCTTCATAGGAGAGGTGCTCAAGCCCTCTGATCATCTTCGTGGTCCTCCTCTGGACTCATTCCAACCAGTCAATATACTTCTTATGTTGAGGGCTCCACAGCTGGACACAGTACTCCAGGTGGGGTCTCATGAGAGCAGAGTAGAGGGGGAGAATCACCTCCCTCAACCTCCTGGCCATGTTTCTCCTGATACAGCCCAGGATATGGTTGGCCTTCTGGGCTGCCAGCGCACACTGCTGGCTCATGTTCAGCTTTTCATCCACCAGTACCCTCAGCTCCTTCTCCTCAGGGTTGCTTTCTATCCATTCTCTGCCCAGCCTGTACTTGTGTTTGGGATTGCCCCAACTCAGGTGCAGGACCTTGCACTTGGCCTTGCTGAGCTTCATGAGGTTGTCAGTGGCCCGTCTCTCGTCTGTCTAGGTCCCTCTGGATGTCATCCCTTCCCTCCAGAGTGTTGACTGCACCACACAGCTTGGTGTCATCAGCAAACTTGCTGAGGATGCACTCGGTCCTTGAGTGAGCTCATACAGCAGGTGTAAGACAGCCAGGTGATCAGGCACAGCCAGCATGGGTTTATGAAGGACAGGTCCTGCTTGACCAACCTGATCTCCTTCTATGACTGGGTGACCTGCCTGGTGGATGAGGGGAAGGCTGTGGATGTTGTCTATCTGGACTTCAGTAAAACCTTTGACAGTGTCTCCCACAGCATTCTCCTAAAGAAGCTGGCAGCTCATGGCTTAGACAGATGTACTTTTCACTGGGTTAAAAACTGGCTGGAGGGCAGAGCACAGACGGTTGTGGTAAACAACCCCATCCAACACTGCTGACCTGGGGAAGAATGGCTGGAATGTTGCCTGGTGGAAAAGGACCTGAGGGTGTTCGTTGACAGCTGAATATGAGCCAGCAGTGTGCCCAGGTGGCCAAGAAGGCCAGTGGCATCCTGGCCTGCATCGGGAACAGTGTGGCCAGTGGGACTAGGACAGTGATTTTTCCCCTGTACTGGGCACTGGTGAGGCCACACCTCGAAAACCCTGTTCAGTTTTGGGCTTCTCACTACAAGACAGACATTGAGGTGCTGGAATGTGTCCAGAGAAGGGCAACGGAGCCGGTGAAGGTTCTAGAGAACAAGTTTTACAAGGAGCAACTGAGGGAACTGGGGTTGTTCAGCCTGGAGAAGAGGAGGCTCAAGGGAAACCTTATTGCTCTCTACAACTACCTGAAAGAAGGTTGCAGAAAGCGTGGTGTTGGTCTCTTTTCCCAAGTAAAAAGTGACAGGATGAGAGGAAATGGCCTCAAGTTGCACAAGGGGAGGTTTAGATTGGAGCTTAAGAAAAATTTCTTCACAGAAAGGGTTGTCAAGTGTGGGAGGAGGCTGCCCAGGGAAGTGGTTGAGTCGCCATTCACCGGGTATTTAAAAGATATATGGATGAGGTGCTTAGGGACAGGGTTTAGTGGTGGACTTGGCGGTATTAGGTTAACAGTTATACCTGATGATCTTAAAGGTCATTTTCAACCTAAATGATTCTATGATCCTATGTTTCTGTCATCATCACTCAACACTTCATCACTTCAGCAGAGATTCTGGGCCCATTTGCGCCTTGCTCTGACAACCACTGCAGTTGTTGTCACTGCCTAGAAGCTGCGCTCTGGTATCTGCTTGGATTCATACTGTAGATTATCTTTGGAGAACATGAACTGGGTTCTTTTAGATAAACAAAACCATAGAACATAAACCTCTTAATGCACTACAAATGCCAATAGATGTTCTGTTCATGGGATCAGACTAGAGAGTCCAAAGTAAAAACCTCCAAAACACTTAAAATGTTGAGTCAGGTATTGAGGATGAACTGCTTACTGTACAAATCCACTTCTATTGTGCTGTACAGCTTGTTAATATAAATGTAGTGTATGTGTGCAGGCAATGCATCATTCATTATATAAGCTATAATTTACCTGGTAGAAAAATAAAACTCATGAATCTGTGCTTCTCTAGATCACCTTTATATACCTTTTTAAAAGTTACAATTGTATCAACCACCTTCTGTCCTTCCAATACTAAGACTTATTCATGCAATACCATATATGTCACAGTAGTTAGTACAGCAGTTCTGTGTGTGAATATCGTTTAAAGATCCTGGGTGAAAACCATCTGACCTTTGCAATGTGCTATTCTTTGGTTCTGTTAATCTGGTTTAGAATCTTTTTTACTGACTCAATGGTTTCAGATAATTTCTCAGATGTATTTTTTTAAAAAGTCTCTGATACCAGTGTATTGTCCCCTCAGTGGTGGTCACTGAGACAAAGAATTATATTTCTCCTGGGGCATGACCTTACTTTTTGGAGTGATTCTTATACATATTTATCATCTGTCAGCCCTATTGACTCTTTGGAATGTAATCCTGCTACTCATGGAATTGAAAAGTTTTTACTATTGTTTTTTATGTCCTAACCAAGTTGCTCTTCAAAGTAATTTTTTGGTGGGTGTTTTTGTTGTTTGGCACATAAAAATATCATGTTCCTTTTTATTTCTTTTATTTGGGTACAATCACCAGTTTTTGAAATACATCCTTTCTATTTGGAGCCATTAACTACTGAAACACTGTGTGAAGTTTTGGTTTTGTTTTCTTTCTATGTCATTTTAGAGACTTCTCTAGAAAAGTGGTTTATGATTACTTTGAGTTTTCAACTTGAAACAATTGCTATGCTGCATGTAAACTTGCTACCTTGTTGGTTTCTACAACTTTTCTTATTTTAGTGTAGTTTTACTTTATGACGTTCTGTTATTGTAGTGGACTTTCTGTTGCTTTTGGCTTTGCATTTGTATAAAATGATCAGTTTGGACATTTTATGACCAAACTTGCTTATCTTGCTTTTTGTGTTACTACTGTCAGAAAGCATCTACAATTAGCCTGTTGTTAAAAGAGTAATGAGTAACCTGCCCATGAATTTTAGAGAAAAAAGTTGAGGCTGATGTTGCTAAGAAATAAATTCTTTCTTCCTTTTACACTTTAAAGGTAGGTGCTGTCCTGGAAATAAAGCAGCTGACACCTCTTAGGAGGTTAACAAATTTTATTCTAAAATATTATACAATTCATCACTTAAAGTTATCTTTTCCACAGTTGTTCTCTGTATTGCTAGAATGGACAACAATTTATCAATTTAAAATGTTCACAGAATTTGAAGAAATTAGTGTAATTTTTAATTTTATTTCTAGAAATATTGATTGTAATGCTAGAGCTTGAACAGAACATATAGCACTCCTTTTTTTTTTATTTTTATTTTTTTAAAGGAACAGATGTTAGCAATTTTCTTGTCAAAGTAATGATGTTAGCTGTGAGGTTCCTGGAAAAGCATCTTAAAAGCTTTTGATAGGTTGACATGAGAGGTGTCTTCCTTAGAGCCAAATGAAAAGAAGCAAGCTATCTGATGAATCTCACTAGAAGCAATACTTGACAGTGGCCCTTGAGCAGAAACTGTAAGTGGCTGCTGAAAAGTTTGGTTTTTAAAGAAGCTGGCAGAGAATTGGCTTGAAGCTAGATTTTGAACATGTAAGGGAGGAGAAACAGTGATCAAGAAAAGTGGGAAAGTTTAAAGAAAATAACACAGAAGGCACAATGGTAGAATTATACCAGAGGAAAGTTCAGTGAGATTGAATTTTTTTGTAGTAGAATAGTGAACTTTGGCAACCCTAAAACTGATGTGGCATATATAAACATACATGCAAGACATCAAATCACAAATATTTAAAATCACTTTACCCTAAAAATACAACATTTAGCAACTGAAATAAAGTTTATTGTACAGATAGACAAGGCTGGACTCTAATGGAGGTTAAAACAAATTCTGGGCTGCCCACCCTAAATAAATTGAAATAGATTTTTAGGAAAAGAGTAGTGTAATTTTTTGCTACCTTTAAAACTTAATCCTACGAAGTCTTACACAGTATGTCCTGTACTATTTATAGAGTTATACACTCTAAGAGAAAAAATCCTATAATTATAAAAAGTGAACTAAAGAGTTTGTCAAATCTTCGTTATGGCTTTAGATTTTATTAATGATATGTATTCAACCGAAAGTATAGAAAACAAGGAATTTCTGTTATTATTGGAATCACGTGACCATATACTAAATGATAAGAGTAATAGAAAATGCATGCTTTCTTCAAACACTGAAATATCACATCAGTAAGAATATTCTCTAGTCCTGCTGCAGGCTGAGTTTTAATGGATGCCTATGATATGATGAGAACTGTAAATATTTGTTACTTATTTAAAACATTATTTCTACCCCCATCTGTTGTAGGTGGCATTTTATATGAATGAGTTCTTGAGAGAGGCAGTTTTAGTGCTTAAAGTGTGATGCAAGCAGTATCACATTATGCTCTAAATAAAATTGAGTCAAAAGAAGTAAATATATGCTTAATTTCTGCACAGCTGTCTAGTTTCCACATACTGTTATAGTAACTCTTCAACATGCTTACGATATAAACAACTATCAGGTCATTTGCATGCATACCGTTTTATAACAGTTTTGACCTCTTGTGGAGCTAAATAATAATTTCTTAAGAATTTTTATGTATGGCCCAATATTTTTTCATTTAAGCAGTTCCCTGGAAAATAATGCATTGATTAACCAGATTGCATTTTGTTTTTGCTCAGCTTTAAATAAAGCATTTAGTCTCAATCCTTACTCAGCAAAGCACACATTATTTCATAAGTGTGCTGAGTGCATGTGGGTCTACTCATCTCCATTAAGCAGAGCACTGTCATTCAACCTATTCACCATAGTCATTAATCATGTGTATGCAGACAGTGCATTAGTACAAGGCTTTTGCAGATTTGCTTAGAGTGGATTTCTTTTTTCTTTATTTTGATTGTGGAGAAGGTGAAGTTGATGCAACTTTATTGTTCCGTGGATAGTCTTTTTAGCATCTGCTTCCTCACTTCTTGAAATGATGCATTCTGGCAAATGTACCTGTTTATTTTTGTCTCTCAAATTTCCTTCTGCCTGCTTTCAGTAGAATCAAATGTTATTATAAACAAATGAAGAAATAATAGATATTTTTATGTTCCCTAAAACCAAAGAAGATAATTGTGAGAGGGGGGAAGAGCTTACACTGAACCAAAATGGGTTTTCCAAGTTTTTCTCAGTCAGATAGGCATAAAATGAAACCTTTGTTCAGTATGGAACACAGTGTTTTATTTCTTGAGCCACTTAAAATTTTAAAATTGCTTTTAAAATAAGTTGGAATAATAATTAAATTAAAATACCACTTTCAAGTAGTTTGTTTTGAAAATTTTCTAATAAAATTATTGAGCTTTTCCCAAGTGAAATATTTTAATTACACTTCTCTATTTACCAATATTTAGCAGATTTTTTTTTTCAGCTAAAGTGATGCATCATATTTGATCCTAATCCTCACAAAAAAAGTAAAATTAACCTAGTGAATCTCAAATTTTCAGTGAATTTACCATCTTCTTAACTTTTCTTCTGTGGCTTATTGCTCTGGACCACACATAATTCAGAAAACAGGACTTTAAAATGGACTGTTGTATTTAAGAAACAATTTCTGTTTACCACATCAGACTACTGAAATTGTGAAGTGATGACTGGTACTTGCAAAAATAGTTTGTGTCAGAATTTTTCGGAAAATTACAAATAATCACAGTCCCTTACAATCGGGCAAACAACCAACTGTAGTAAGAAATTTTTCTGAGGCTGTGCTCAATGGTAACATCTGTGTGAGGTCCCTGTCTGTTTCTTTGAGCTTTGTGTGTCTGTGTACTACTGAACCATTGGTATTTTCGCTTTACACAAGATAGAGCAGCTCAATAGCTTCTGTGATATCTGTCAGGTTAAATAGATCAGAGTGTTAAAATACTGATATCTAAAGAGATAATCCAAGTCCAAAGAAAGTCTGGAGGTAAATTGTTTGAACTGAGTATCTGTTTCATATATATTCAGAATATATTTGCATATACAACCACATATGTAAACAGGAATTCTTCCTCTACTGTTCTATGCATGTGTATATGAATATAGACATAAAATGATTCCCAGAATCACTGAGTGGCTGAGGTTGGCAGGGACCTCTAGAGATCACCTGGTCCAATATGCATGCTCAAGCAGGGCCACATGGAGCAGGTTACCCAGGACCACATTCAGGCGTCTTCTGAATATCTCCAAGTAGGGAGACTCCAAAGTTTCTATGGTCAACCTGTGCCAATGCTCAGTCACCCTCAGAGTAAAAAAGTGTTTCCTTATGTTCAGACTGAACTTTCTGTGATTCAGTTTTTGTCCGTTGATTCTTGCCCTGTCACTGAGCACCACTGAAAAGAGCCTGGCCCTACCTTCTTTATACATTCCCTTCAGACATTCATATACATTGATAAGAGCTTTCTCTTCTCGAGGCTCAACAGTCTCAGCACTCTCAGCCTCTCCTCATATGAGATCCTTATGAGTCCCTTAATCATAGTTGTGGCCCTTTGGTGAACTGTCTCCAGCATGTCCATGTCTCTCTTGTATTGAAAAGCCCAAACCTGGACACAGGACTCTAGATGTGGCCTCACCAGTGCTGACTAGAGGGAAAGGATCACTTCCCTCTACATGCTGGCAACACTTTGTCTAATGCAGCCCAGGATACCTTTAGCTGCCTTTGCTGCAAAGGCACATTGCTGACTCATGTTCAGCTTGTTGTCCACCAGGACTTTCAGGTCTTTTTCTGCCAAGCTGATTTCCAGCTGGGTGACCCGCAGCATATATTGGTGCATGGGGTTATTCCTTCCCAGGTGCAGGACGTTACATTTCTCCTTATTGACCATGAGGTTCCTGTCAACCCACTTCTCCAGCATGTTGAAGTCCCTCTGGATGACAGCACAACCCTTTGCTATATCAATCACTCTTCCCAGTTTTATGTTATCAGCAAACACTATCCCATCATCCAGATCATTAATGAAGATGTGGAACAGGATTGTACCCAGTGTTGACCCTTGGGGTACATCACTAATTACTAGCCAACAACTAGATTTCATGACACTGGTCATCACCCTCTGGGCCTGACCATTCAATTTTCAACCCATCTCACTGTCCGTTTATTTAGCCCATACATCAGCAGTTTGTCTATGAGAGTCTTACAGGAGACAATGTCAAAGGCCTTACTGAAGTCCAGGTCCATAATATCCACTGCTCTCCTTTTCTACCAGGCCAGTCATATTATTGTAGAATTAAGTTAGTTTATCAACAGAATTCCCCTAGGTGAAGCCATGCTGACTACTTCTGATGATTTTCTTGTCCTTCATGTGCCTGGAAATGGTTTCCAGGATTAGCTGCTCCATTACCTTTCCAGCGATTGAGGTGAGGCTGACTGGCCTGTAGTTCCTGGATCCTCCATCTTGCCCTTCTTGAAGACAGGAGTAACTTTTGCTTTCCTTCAGTCCTCAGGCACTTCTCCCTGTTGCCATGATCAATGAAAGATTATGAAGCATGGCCTTGCAGCAACATCAGCCAGCTTCCCTCAACACTTGTGGTTGCAACCCATCAGGGCCCATGGACTTATTTATGTCCACTTTGCTTAAGTATTTCCTGATCTGATCCTCCTCTACCAAGGCTATGTCTTCCTTGCTCCAGCCTTTCCCTCAGCCACCAAAGCGTGGACTCCTGAAGACTGTTTGTACTAGTAAAGACTGAGGCAAAGGTGATATTCAGTACCTCGGCCTTTTCCGTATCCTGTGTAAACAGGTACCCCATCTAGCTGAGCAACAGGCTCACATTTTTCCTAGTCTTCCTTTTGTTGCCTGTGTACTTACAAAGCTCTTCTTGTTGTCTTTGACATCCCTGGCCATATTCAATTACATTTGGGCTTTAGCTTTCCTAACTTCATCCCTGGATGCTCAAACAATGTTTCTGTGTTCCTCCAAGGTTACCTGTCCTTGCTTCCACCTTCTCTGTGCTTTTTTGTGTCTGAGTGTGGCTAGGAGTTCTATGTTCTTCTGTTTGCAATGTCTTCAATATTATTTTCCATATAAATGTTAATCGGAACATCAGTTAAATGTTCATAATGTGTTTTTGAAGAGAGTAAATACCATTAATTTTTCTGAGGGTCAGTTATCACAAAAGGACACAGAGTCCAAAACTCAGTTTCAAAAGTCAGGTTTCCTCGTACATCTTATCTAGCTATCCCTATTCTAAAACAGCAATCTCAATCCCCTCTAATGTTTGCAAAATGATGCAAATGAAAAGTGTCAAGTTCAGTCAGTGATAGAAGTGGGACTAAGGCTCAAGCATCAGATCTCAATCTTATTGTGTATGTATTGCCATTGTTATCGTTTCTTCATTGTACATCACCTTCTCTGAGCCACGAGACTTCTTTGGAATTTTAGATTAATTTCTGTGCTGTTGCAGATGATTCTGATTTTAGTGTTGTGTCCCGCCCCCCCCCCCCCCCCCCCCCCCCAACAATTTAAGGAAAATACAGAATATTATTCCCAGAACTATAACTGAATAGGTCTGTATAGCTTCTTGTGCTGGGTTCAGTCAGGAAAGGGCTAACTCCTTTTACTCTGGTTGCCAAGAAACTCTGTTGCTGGACAGTAAGTGAAAACATTGATAAGGCCTCAGCTGGTGCTGGGGATGGCTTGTACTGAACTCAAGGTCTTTTGTCCGCTTCGGATACTGTAGCTGACCCAGACTAACCAAGGAAGTATTTCATCCCATAGTACGTCATGTTCTGGGCTCTTTGGGTGGGGAAGAGGGTCTGGTAGCCATTACTCTTCCCTTCTCTCTCTCTCCCTTGTTCGTCTCTCCGGGCACTTGCTAACCCTCCTGCGTTAGCTGTTTTGCCAACTCCTGTGCTGGCTCATTTGTGTGGGAGCTGGTGGATTGTTTTGAGTTTTCTGGCTGTGTTATTGGTGATAAGGTTTGCCCGGAATCTGCTGCGTAGGCTCCCGGGCTCCGGCCTTCAGGCTGCGGCTCTCGGGCTGCGATCGCTCTTGGGCTGTGGGTCTCGGGCTCTCTGGGTCTGATTTTCATCCCTCAACGTCTAGGTGTGCATTGATCAGTGGATGGTGAGAAATTGTATCATATTGTGTCATATTGTATATATTGTACTATATGTTTAATTTTCTACTATTTTAATTATTTAGTATTAGTAGTACCTGTATACATTGATTTAGATTTAATTAGTAAATAGTTCTTATCTCAATTTTACGAGCTTCCTTATTTCTTTTTCCTCCGATTCTTCCCTTCCACTGGACAAAATGGTGTTGTGATGTTAGAAAAGGTTCAAAGAGTCCATCTGATGTAAGTATAAAACAACTGTAGGGTGTGGCTTTTTTTGTAAGAATTTGTATATAATGGCTGTATTGTCAAATGCAAAGCAGTTGCTGAGCTTTAGCTGAAGTAACATTATTATCTGCACACAAATACAAGGATGATTTGACAGGTAGGATGCACAAGTAAATTAGTTATACTGCATTTCAAAGTGAACTGACAGATTATCTTACAAAATATTATCAGACAGATCACTGACATCAGAAGCTGGGTGTACAAATATACGTCCTGTTATCAAGTCAGACCTTAATAGACAAAATCAGACTTTTTTCCCTCTGATTTATGAGACTTAGGAAGAGCTGGATATTATTTTGCTCCTCTTGATCTGTGCTTTCTCTTTTCTGTTGTTGTGGTGGGTTGACTCTGGCTGGATGCCAGGTGCTTACCCAAGCCCCTCTATCACACCCTTCCTGCACTGGACAAGAGGAAGAAAATATAACTAAAATCTTGCGGATCAAGGTAAGTACAGAGAGAGATCATTCAGCAATTATTGTCATGGACAAAACAAACTCCACTTGGGAAAAAACCAATTTAATTTATTGCCAATCAAATTTGAGTAAAAGACAGCTAAAACCAAATCTTAAAACACCTCCCCCACACTCCTCACTTCTTGGGCTCAAATTCACTCTTGCTCCCTGCTCCAATTCACTCTACCTCCTCCCTCTAAGCAGCACAGGGGAATAGGGGTTATAGTCAGTTCATCATAATTGTCTCTGCTTCTCAGCAGGAGAACTCCACATTCTTCCCCGTTTCCAGTGTGGGGCCCCTTCCACAGGAGATAGTCCTCCATGAATTTCTTCAGCATCGGTTCCTTCCATAGGATGCAGTCCTTCAGGAGCAGCGTGCTCCAGCATGGGTCCCCTGTGGGGTCACAGGTCCTGTCAAAAAACCTGCACCAACCTGGGCTATTCTATTCATGGAGCCACAGGTCCTGCCTGGAGCCTGCTCCAGCGAGGACTTCCCATGGGATCACAGCCCTCTTTGGGCATCCCCCTGCTCCGGCGTGGGGTCCTCCCCAGGCTGCAGTCAGGTCTCTGCTCTACTGTGACCCTCCATGGCTGCAGAGGTCTACCTGTGTCACCATGGTCTTCACCACAAGCTGCAGGGGAATCTCTGCTCTGGCACCTGGAGCACCTTCTCCTCCTTCCCCACCAACCTTGTTGTCTGCAGAATTTTTTTTCTCACACCTCTTTCTCTCTGCTGCGAATTCCCCTCTCCCATTTTTATCCCCTTAAACATGTTACCACTGAGGGGCTACAACTGTTGCTGGTTGGCTTGGCCTTGGCCAGTAGCAGGTCCGTCTCTGAGCTGGCTGGCATCAGTTCTATCAGACATAGGGGAGACTTCTAGCAGCTTTTCGCAGAAGTCACCCCTATAGCCCACCAGCTACCAAAACTTTGCACACAAACCCAATACAGTTGTCAAAACTGCTGATGTCTGATACACTATTGTAGGAGAATGCTCATTCAGATTGTTTTTAATAGCAAAAAATAACTGATTTTTTTTTTAGTTGACTGCTCTGAGAAAAAAAGAAATATTTATATATGAATATGCATTTATATATAAAAATTTACTTATGCACAAATTTCAGGACAATGGAACCATTAGTTCAATCCAACTGGGAATTTCTCACTTTGGCTTGATATATTCTCCATCCTTTAGCCCTCAAAATTCTTTCTAAACAAACTATTTTCACACTGCAACTTGAAACATTTCATTTCTAAATATTACAACAACTTTGATACTATCCTTCAGCTTTAGCTCCACCCCAGCTTTACAATACTTAAAATTAAGGAATAGATTTAGTCAATGACAGGAAAAACAAAAACAAAAACAAAAACCTGATAACGAGTATTGACAAACATACAGGAAAAACTACTCCTGAGGCATTGTACTCAGATTTTGCTGTCAATAAGAAGAGTTAAGGAACCCTCCCACCCAAGAATAAATTTTGACATCTGCAGGAGATCTCATCTCAACTGTGTGTCTTAAACTTATGACCATCGTAATTTCATTTGGTGACTTTTAGTAAATTTTATGTAATTAAAAACAAACCAAAGCTTGCCACCATCAAATTCAAAATCAGAAAAGAAAATTATGCTTTATATTTTAAAATATAAAAATAACATTAACATCATCCCCAAATGTAGGATGTTGTAAACAGATTTCAGTATTTCCTAATTTTTTATCCTGAACAATTGAAGTCAATAAAAATTTTTCTCTAATTCTCTGAGAAGATGATCATGACTGGATTGAAACTAAATGCATGAAAGGCTTTATTATAAGTAAAGGTGAATGAAAAACTTATTTACAGTATATACTACTGTGGAAGTAATTTTAAATTGACAAAGTTCCTTTTCGCAGTCTCAGTGTAGAATGAAGATAATGTTTGACTAATGAAATAGTGTCAGTTCCTTAAGTCCCATGCAATTATATTGTGTTCTGAAAGACTAGCTTGCTTAAGCTCCTGGAGCTCTAATGCACAAATGTTTGAGGTGAAGGCTAAATACTTAAAACTACCTATATGCCTTTAGACTAACAAATGTCACATATTTGGGCATTCAGAAAGGTCAATGTATGTACATCTCATAAAACATTTAAAGAACCTGTTTTTCCAGAGCTACTTAAACCTGTGGAGTCTAAAATGAATGGTGGCCTCCAGTATGAACTACTCGTCTAAATGTGGATGCCTGCAGATTTTCAGAAACACATGTAAATACAGGAAAAATGATCTGATATCATGGTATGCTTTGGAAATGTCTTAAATCAGACACATTGAATTACACTCTGTTCAGTTGAATCCTGGAAAGTAGATTAGTGACTCTGACCATTTTCATTCAGTGAAAAGAAGTTCATTAAATAAATCTGGTTGAAATATTCTCCCAAAAGCAGGAGAGTTTATTTCAAAAGATTTAAGTATATGAATATTTTTTTCCTAGAGGAATATCCTTGTCATTAGGTTACAGATACACCCTTCTTCCGTCAGTCTGAATACAGATCATCATAGCGCACTGAAAAAACTAAGTTTAGAGATGTTTCTATACCAGAAGCGACCAGAACCAGGGCTATACCTGGTCAACACAAGATTCAAGTCACGTAGTTCTCTCCTGAGAGTAGAGTCTAACTGGATGGTTGTTCTGTTTTAAAGAGGAGCTGGAAGCACAAGCTCCCAATTTTGTAATTGAAAGTAATAATTTGTGATGAGGAGGTAGAATAACTAGGTTTAGTTCTCTTCACCAAGACCACTTCTGCTTTGCTGTATGCTACCCTAAATGTCAAACATAATCTGGGAATACAATGTAAAGAGAGGTCAACTTCTACTCTTTCTTTATAATGATTGGATTTCTTGTAGTCAGGTTCAGAAAAAACAAATTTACCTGTTATGGGGAGGAGAAAGGGAGCAAAGCATTTAAATATTTGCTTCCAGGACTTTCAGTGCACTTTGCAAATTCACTGCCTAGAAGTCCCAAATTGTATATGCAACACAGGTGGACTCAGCTACCTGCATTCCTAAATAAGTACTGTAATCATTGGTCTAAGGCATTCATGATTCTTCACTTGAGTGGTCCAAGTTTAAGAACACCTTCTCCTGTCTCTTCTATGTACTTTCTTTTTAACATTATGGAACCAATAGGCATCAGAGAAATCAAATAAGTTATATACTCCGAATAGACTGCAGTATATCCAAACGGTACACAGATTCTATAATATGAAGCAAAATACACTTGTTTAGAATGTGCAAATCATCATAAACGTAATTGAAAATTCTGTCCTGTATTTTACTGCCTTCATGTATTATGCAACAATTAATGGAATACAGAACAAATGACTGTTAGGAGAAAACTATCACAGTTCATGCATATCTGAATAGTCTCAACAACCCTCCTCTTCAATAAAATATTGTTTCTGAAAAATATGTGCAGATTCTAGAAATAATGGGATGAATCCGAGCAAGAAACATTTATATTGAAAACTGTTTTCTGCTGAAGTCCATTAAACTACCTAATAGATTGCATTGGGATACTGTGAAAAACTGTTTCTTTTCTTGAAATTAAAATGCCTAAAACAGTTGAAACACCTTATGTAGCAGCTCTAGCAGACCGTATGAACAATAAACTTAGTGTGATTCTTTTAGTTTCAACTTCTATTACTGTAAAATAATTTTCTCTCGGGTAGTTAAAAGCAGTGTGCAAATATCAACAAAGTTTTTTTTGTGTGTGTAGTATTGACTCATTTATATCTAGGCAGCATATATATATGTGTAAACTGTTAAGTTAAAAAAGGCAGAGGAAATCAGGGGAAAAGCATCAAAGAAAAGTGGGAAGAAATATATGTGACTATTTCATATAGCAAACAGTTGTGTTTTCCCATACAGTTTATGTAAATGAGTGTAACCATCCTGTTAAACCTAACGAGAAGTATTACACATTTCTAGTCCAAAAGATGTTTTCTGATCCTAGGTCCCATTTTACAGAAAAGTGAAAGATTGCACACTGTACTGATACAAGATGATTTACACCTCTATTAGCTTTCCTGATTTCTGCCATCTAAAGGAAGAAAAATGCCTTTTTAAAATTTAAATTTTCCATTCTTGTGAGAAAAAAAGTATTCCTGATATCCAAGGAACATTTACACTTACTGTTGGGGACCTGAGTAATTGACTGTCATTTCTGAAGTACATCTTTCAGAATAAGATGGTCCATAAGCCAGCTTTCCCTTTTGTTGCTCAGTTCCATCATTGTGTCTGATCGAAATAGCTGACTTACCCCTCTGTTTCAGTGTGAACATATCATTCATGCTTTTAGTCTTTGAGGTAAACCTCCTCGACTGTTAACTTTAAAGACAGAAATAGTGTCATTTTTCTGGTGCCTTCAAGATTTTTCTTTGAAAGCCTTGGAAAGTAACAGCATTAAGTAACTGAAGAGCAGATACTTAAAAACAAAGTATAGTCTATTTTGCTAAAATCCTTACAGCAGATGGTTTTGAAGCAAAAAATACACTTATTAACTGACTTACATTGGCTATTCCCCTCAGTCCTTACACAAATATGGTGTATACTGGTGTTTGAAGACCCAGTAAATGCTCCTCTATTGTAACCTTGATTCTCCATCAGTCCATGTCAGCTTCAAGAAGCTGACAGCTTCTGCCTCACTGTAGGGTCCTCATCTTAACAGATTGCTCTCTTTTGATGAATCTTCTCTCAGTCACAGCATAACATCATGGGCACACTTCTGATACAGCCCAGGATACGATTGGCCTTCTGGGCTGCTAGCGCACACTGCCGGCTCATGTTCAGCTTTTCATCCAGCAGTACTCAAAATCCTCCTCAGGGCTGCTCTCTATCCATTCTACACCCAGCCTGTACCTGTATTTGGGATTGCCCCAACCCAGGTGCAAGACCTTGCACTTGGCCTTGTTGAACTCCATGAGGTTGGCAGTGGCCCACCTCTCCAGCCTGTCCAGATCATTCTGGATGGCATCCCTGCCCTCCAGCGTGTCGAGTGCACCACACAGCTTGGCGTCGTCAGCAAACTTGCTGAGGGTGCACTCGATCCCAACATCCTTGTCACTGATGAAGATGTTAAACAGTACTTTACATGTCTTTGTCTTTAGATAACTATTCAGGCATAAATTAAAATGTTGAAGTTCTGAAATACAACAGCTTAGCTGAGGAAAGAAATTATTACTACTCTTTTCCTACAAAAAAGTAACAGATCCCTGAAAAGTGCTGTGAATCCTACATTTTCAGAGGCATTGAGAAAGTTCAGGTGTAACTGTTGCTCAGTCAGGTACAAACGAATGAAGTTTTTGTGTGTGTGTGGTTTGTTTGTTTGGTTTTTTTTTTTGGTGGTTTTTGTTTTTTTTTTTTAACTGAAATAACTATGTGGAACAAGTTATAGCTTACACATCATCACCCTAGTACTGGTACCAAGAAGATACCCCTGACAGGCACTGTAAGTCTTGAGTGCTTGCATCCAATATATGGCCATGGAAGAATATAACGGAGAGAGATTAATCCATCTGTGCTTTTGTTAGACTCTCTGGGTGTACCTTTAAAGAAACATATTTTTCTTTCCTCCTCTCCCTCTGTTGAAAGCTTTCTACTGCCATTCCTGCCGCTGCTTGTTCCCTACCTAAGTGGGAAATGGAGTGGAGAACTGAACTGGTGTGGAGTGGCTTCCTGCCATCTCTGCGATTCTTGTGTTTCTGCTGTGCACCTTTGCTGCACAGGGAAAACCTATGGTCTGGTCTGATCTAACTCTCCCATCCAAGTTCTCCTCAGAGAGAACTTATGAAGCTCATTCAACCAGTCACTAGGTGGCTGACTAGATGATTTAACAGAAAGCTGTGAATGTGTTAAGGTTGTAGCAATGCTTGTATTGAGGTTTGCAAGCAGAAGTCCAGCTAAGGAAAAGTCCTTTTAACTGAAAACTATGTGAGAAGGTTTCAATTTCTGAACTTTCAAAACTGTTTCAGAAAAAAGAGAAAAATGCTTCTGTCAGAATTGTAAAAGAAACAAATTTGGAGAGGAGGGAATATTTTAAAATGACAGCTGGTTGACTTAGATGGACTTGATTTTCTAAACAACAATGTCAATATTTCTTACAAATTATATAGGTAGCCAGTAAAACCCACCCACATACATGCACACAATAATAGTAAAAGAAAAAAAATAGTTGTATTTTGACTACACTGAATTTATATCTTGACCTCCCTGTCTTAATATGTACGCTTTTCACTTTCAAGTAGTTTCTTCTTACTGATCTGCTTTAAAAAGTATTAAAAAAAAAAAAAAGCAATATGATCTTCATGTGCTGTAACCTGATTAGAGGGGTTTCAGCTATTGACCCATACTTTTAATAATATTATAATATACTTGGACTACAAAATCTATGTCTGTTAATTCTGTATATCCACTGCTTTCAAACTGAAGTATCAAGTGCTAAACCCAGTATTAAAGCTGTCCATATTCTTTTAACTCTGGATATTATATTACTTGATCAAAAATAACCTGGTGAGAAATAAATTTAAAGACATGTCTTGATAGATAAGTAGAAACTAATCAGGAACTTTAAAGAAGTGATATCTTAAAAAATGTCTGGATGATGTTTTTTGGTGACTTTTTCTGAATCCTCATGCATGTCTAGTCATGTAATCACTTGAGGACCTGGAGTGAACTGAAGAAAAGTTTTCAGAATTGATATATCTCCTGCAAACTCTGCTCCTGGGCAGGACAAATCCACTAGAGATGAGAAACCTCAGAGTTGATCATTGAGGCCAATTAAATGAATTACTGTAGAAGAACAGAAGATAATTCATGAGTGACATCTAATCTAATTTAATTGCGCAAAACCTTAATGTGGGTAGTTTCAGTATCTTTAGTGTATTGTGTGTATGAGTATCACACTTTTAAAAAAGATTTTCTGGGATCCTGCAGTTCAGTGTTTTGTTATGGATGTATAATATATTGCTCTCCATTAGAAATAGTGTTAGAGAAGCCACACGGAGATAATTGTCATTGTGCCATCTCTGTGTTTTGTACAGGGAGACAAAGGGTCTTTCTGACCTGTGGGCATACATCATAATTCATTATGAAGAATGCTTTTTTACCACAGCTAAATTTGTTAGTTTTTGTCAGTTTAAGGGGCTGTGTCACAAACAGAGAAAAATTGTTTATATTTTAATTCATTTTCACTGAAGTATTTTACAGCAATCCAGATCCTGAGAAAATAAAATGGCAACAGTGTAAGACGGACATGCAGGATGGACAGAATGAATGTCTAGACAAGCCTTTCATCTTGTTATAAGCCAACCTGTGGTTTGATTTGTGTATGTCTGCATAGTTAAGTGGGACATGAGATACTACTTATTGACATGCCAGTTGCTTGACCTAGATAGCAAGTAAGAATAGGAAAAGAACATTTTTTCAATACACTTCTTTATTTTTGCTGTCATTATTGTTAATGGGCAAGTAGCATTTGACTTTTTCTACTATCTCTGTGTCACAGTACCTTAAAAAAGTCAGTCTATGTTATGTTATAGAGGCAAGGAATTATAATGCAGCCAGTATCGGCACAGTAAGGCTCCGCTCTCTCTTATGTTGCCCCTTGTTCATCATAAAACTACCTTTTTTCTATCTTTGTTCAATTTTCCCCTTTTTATATTATGGTTACACATACATTAATCCTGAATGACAAGAAATCTATAATTAATGTGTCTCAGGTGAACATCATTACTGAGGTCTCAGTCATTTTCTCCTTTCTGAATCTTCAGAAACCACTTAAGATGTCTGCCTTAATATCCTTTAAAATGTTATTCGGAATCGTCTTACATGTCCACGAAATTGTTACATCTAGATGATGTTTTGGTCTCTCCGGATTATGAGTATGTTTAGCTGTGACCATAACTACAGACAAAGAAGTACACTGACCTAGATACACATACAGAAATGAAATGTTTTCCCTCACCTTGCATAAAATCTTGGTGAGACTTCCTTCCAAAGAGTTCTTTATGTAATTATTTAATGTCATTGTTTTCCCTCCTACTGAATATGCTATCTAAAGTATTAGGTCATGAATATCTCAGACAACTCAAAAAATATAAAGAGATATAAAGGGAATAAAAAATTTTCACATATTTTCAGTACAAATGGAATTTACAAGTAGAAATGCTCTCCTTAAATTTTGTTTGTGAAACATACTACAAAATTAATAAATTCTAAATTTTCAAATCCTATTTTGAAACAGATTGCTCTATTGTGTGAAGATCTCATCATGTAAAAGATGTTTGGAAACCTGCTGATTTCATCTTCAAATATAATTTAAGTTTTAACATATAGATAAAAAGTGATGGTCATCCATGCAAAGTTGTTTTTTACTTTTTTTCAACTTTTTTTTTTTGGTATTGTATTGAAGACAATCTAGCAATTGTTTATCACAGTGAGGTGTGAACATTAGCGGATTAGAGGTAATAGCATGGGCAAAGCTAGTGCACCCACATCTCCAACCTACTTGCACACACCTCCAGGGGTGTGCAGTAGTGCAAGCTAAAAAGGTAAATGACACTAGAAAAATCAGATTTGTTTTACCTGTGATATAAAAATAACAGAATAAGATGTGACTTTTGAGAAGGAATATCAGGAAAAAAAATCCATTCAGACAAATTTAGTAATTCCTTACAATTTTCTCTCAGTATCTTTCCTTGAAAATGTGTGACAGAAACATTTTCAACAAATTAGCAAAACATTTATGCAGTTGCTTAAATGCACTATGCAAGCAGCAATATAACTTATTGCTCTGAATTACTTTGTTTTGTATTTATTTTCTGTTTTATAATTATGCATATAGATATTCTCTTTATTTCTTAAGAAATTTTTGTTTCCTGTGTAAGGAATTCAGAAAGATGAAAAGGTAGAAGCCAAAAAGGTAATGATATTTTAACAGAATCAGATAAAGTTATCTGCAGTACCTTCCCTCTGGTAAGATTCTGGGTTTAAAAAGTCTTAAATCTTATACTGGTTGTCTTCAGATCATGCAGCTCTGAGTAGGTTTGTAACAAAAATTCCAGCAAACATTTTGACTAGCCAGTAATATTTAATCTCATCTTTTAAGCATTTTGTTTTAGAAGGAAAAAAAAAAAAATAAAATTAAGAGAATACTAAGTAAGGATTCAAAAATATTTTAAGCTTTCTGCAAATCTGGTATCTCATCTTAGAAAGAGTAGCTGAACTATTTTGTCTAAGACACTGAAATGCAGTCTGCATTCTTTCCTATTTTATTAGGTGTATTCAGAAAAAAAAATCACTTATTTTAAAGGTAAATTGTAAAATAAACTCCTTTATATTAAATAATTCGCCCCAAATTAATATTTTTACAACTACTCAAAAGTGCTTTTGATGATTTTAAATATTTTTTATTATGGGAGGCAAACCATTTTTTCAATATTACATACTGTACATAGTGTTCTTGTATGTTTTGAGAATCAATATTTTCTCCTTTGCTCTTCTTTTTGAAATGCAAGAGTTGCAGTATAGCTGAAACCATTTTCTGACAAGCAAAATCTTTCTGTATTTTCCTTATAGGAACATACTTTTACAGGATTTCTGTGGTTTTTGTTTCTGGACAAAAACCCCATCAGAACTGAAAGATGAACATTTCAGGTGTGACCTCAACATGTCTAGAATATTTTTGTGGCAGAAAAAAACCTTTGTTGTTGCTGTTATTAGTATCTATACAGCAAATAATACTTTTTTTTTCATCATAGAGGTTTGTTATTCTAATATGCTTGTTTTAAATACATTTCCCTAAAAGGAACACTGCCTTTGTTTTCACATAAAATTGAGTGGAGAGACACTGGCTGTATTTCTGTAGATTCTAGATTTTGTCTAAGTGTTCCACAGGGGAAAAAAAAAAAAAAAAAGGAAAAATTATATGCATCAAAAAGGAAATAACTCTGTAAATGAAAATGGGATCTATACTGGAAAACTGATATATTCATCAACTGATCTTTTGGTTTGCTGAGCTGTATTAAAGTAGGGATATGCACTAACTCAGACTTTTGGAATAGATTTTTATTATTTAACTGTATGTACATTAGTAGATGTATGATTAGTGAGGAAGTTCACAGTATTGATTAGATTGGTCAGCCTGTGATTCAGCTAATCTAGGTTTGGATTTTTGCTGTGTGATGGGTTTTAAAAGCAACAGCTTCCTAAAAATACAGATAGAAGATGAATGGGGTTTTTGAAAGCACCACTGCATTTAAGTGCCATTGGAATCAATATATATTGGTAGTCAGATGCATTTAGGCATCTGAAATACAAGCTAGTAGTCTGAGACCCAGAGGGTGATTTAAAAGTGTTTAGGTATTAAGAGTCAGAAGGTATTTTAAATTTGCACCTGTCTCATTGCAGTGAAGGTCCAGAAGATACTGCTGCTGCTCTGGCCGCAGGACAGAGAGGACAGGTCTATGAAATGTAATATTTTTACTCTTTCAGAAGAAATGCCAAAACTTCATTTCTCATTTTGAGACTACTGATTTATCCAATGTTCCGCATAAAATCTGGGTAGTGTCCAGGTCACAGTGCTGCCTTGCACTCACTGGTAAAATAGTCTAGTAGCTAGAATATGTTCCCAGAGAGTAACAAGGCTGACTTGAAGTAAGGCCAGAGTTCTTGGGTTTTGTGACTACAGAAAAAAGTGAATATAAACACCCTCTTCCTCTCCTGCTTCCCTTCCTATCTTCTTAAAACAAACAAACAAACAAACAAACAAACAAACAAACAAACAAACTAGACAGCAATTCAGTTATAGCTAACCAAATAGACACTTCAGGCTTACACATCCTCAGTTCATTGTGCTTGGTGCTGTATATGTATGAATTCCCTCCACTGAATAGAGAAGCCATATGCCTTAACCACTGCCAGCTTTTAAATTCTTGAAATGACATTGTGCTCTTCTAAACCCATTTGTTTTATTTTACATTTTTGTGTTCCTAAACATTTCTAAGCAGCTTACTTTTTTGGCATCTGAGCTTTTCTGTTTGTTTCATATAATAGTATTTCACAACCTCTTTTGGGTATTTTGGGGATCGTAACAATGATTGCCATTGCATTTTTCTGTAACAAGAACAATATAAATACCACATATAGATTTCTTATTCCTAAATATAATAGTATTATATTTAAAGAAAAGACAAGCTCGTTCCAGATAATTGTGGCAAGGATAACCTGGGTCACCCCAAGTGTAACTGGTGAAGTGAGCAGTGTTTTATCATTTTGGCACAAAACTTTCTGGATCATGTTCACACTTGGGCTTACTAAGTCCTTTTATGAATTATGGGGCTCTTTTTTTAACAGATGTACAGTTATTAGACTAGGGACAATACTTTTCAAAGCGCAGTCAAAGTCAAAACAAGCAAATTGAAACAGAAGTGTTTCTAACAATATATCTCCTTTCGGAATAAATAAAGCAAGCCTAGTCCATCGGCATGGATTAGCCAACTGGCGAAACTTCAGCCTTTAAAAAGAAAGAAAAAATCAGTCACATGAAAATCACTTTCTGTAATTATAAGAAAGGACTATCCAACCCCAAAATATGAATTTTTGGATTTGAAGAAATATATGCCATATTAATGCTAAAATTCTGGAAGAAATTCAAGATTTCTGACATCTTAGGCATTATTCAGGGTTCTGATTTCCACATTTCTATAAATATATAGTCCACATTTTTAAAAAATCCAGGTAGAGGTGACAATGATGATGAAATTTACAGAATGTCTTCCAGTCAAGGATGCAGATTAGGGTGGTTTTGCATGGAAGAGAGAGGAATGAGAAGGAATGGTGTGTGAAAGTCCAATAGAGAGTTCAGCGCTGTTCATTACAAAAAAGCTAGTGGTAGCCTAAATTAGCAAGATTAAAAAGATTTATAGATCTAAAGCATCAAGATTAAAACAAAAAAATACAGTGTTCTCATACACAGAACTCGTAGGCTGCCTGAAAACTCCTTCCCCTGCGTTTCTTTTTACATCTGGCCTTTTCTCTCAGTTCAGTAGCAGTGAGTTTCATACCTGCAAGATTGAGTTTCTCCCCCTTAAAAACTCCCTTGTATCTGCCTCTGTTGGCAAAAATTTTCTGCCAGTTATTGATGGCATTCATTTTCTTTGAAAACAGTGCAAATTAGATAATAAAGTATGTAAAGTATAAGTTCTTATGTAGTATTACATTAAATTATTGTAGATAAATGTGTGTCTACATATATGTATGTGTAAATGATATACTGCATTATATATAAAAAATTATATATAACGTGTATGCAATTGGTTCAAGAAGGATACTAGAGAACACTCAAACACTGATGGCTAGATATAATTTCTATCTTTTTCAGCTAGTAACCTGCTGACTGCCAGAGTCTAGGATAGAATGCCAGGGAAAGATCATTCTGTTCTCTTTTTACTCATTCTTCTCCCTCTCAAAACCATCTACTGGCCACTGTCAAAAGAGCACGACGGAATCTCAGATTCTTAGTTTGACTTAATGCTGACATAATAATTTTATGATAGTATTTAATGTATTTTTAGGTGTAAGATCAGACTGAGACTCAAGACCAAAAAGTCTGGTTTCCCTGAAACTTTTTGATGGTTTATGTAATGTGTATACTGAACTGGATAGACCTTCAGATTTCATTCAGAATAACAACTTCTGGTGTCTCTATTTGATTTAAATAAGATTGATGCAGTAGATTTAAAGTTTATAATTTTTTTTTGTTTCAGAAATCAAAAAACCAAAGAAATCTTTCTCAAAGTTGGAAATCAAGAAACAGAACCTCCTAGAAGCTATGCTAAGATACAAGGTGATTTGAGACAGCTAGCACGGCTTCACCAAGGGCAAGTCCTGCCTGACAACCTAGTTGCATTGTATGATAGAATGACTACATCAGTAAACAAGGCAAGAGCTATGCATGTCATCTGTCTGGACTTCTGTAAGTACTTTGACAAGGTCACCCACAGCATACTTCTCCCTAAATTGGAGAGGTTTGATGGGTGGACTGTTTTGCAGTTGAATAATTGGTTGGTCAACACTCAATACCCAGATGGAGATCGGTGACAAGTGGTGTCCCCCAGGGGTCAGTACTGGGACCAATATAGGGTCCTAATGAGGACTAGTGCAGAGTCCTACACCTGAGTCCAGACAATCCCTGGTATCAATGCAGGCTAGGGGATGAAGGGATTGAGAGTAGCCCTGCAGAGAAGGATTTGGGAGTACTGATGGATGCAAAGCTGGACATGAACTGGCAATATGTGGGCTTACAGCCCAAAAAGCCAACCCTATCCTGGGCTGCATATGAAGAATTGTTGCCAGCAGGTCGAGGGAGGTGGTTCCTACTCTATTCAGCTCTGGTGAGACCCCATCTGGAGTACTGCATCCAGCTCTGGAGCCCTCAGCACAGGAAAGACGTGGACCTGTTGGAGTGGGTCCAGAGGAGCACCAAAAAATGGTCAGAGGTATGGAACACCTCTCCTATGAAGACAAGCTGAGAGAGTTGGGCTTGTTCAGACTGAAAAGGAGAAGGCTCTGGGGAGACCTTACAGCAACCCTCCGATACTTAAAGGGGGCTTAAAAGAAAGATGAGGACACACTTTATAGTCGGGCCTGTTGCAATATGACAAGGGGTAATGGTTTTAAACTAAAAGAGGGTAGATTTAGACTAGATATAAGGAAGAAATGTTTTGTGATGAGGGTGTTTAAACACTGGAAACAGGTTGTCCAGGGAGGTGGTAGATGCTCCACCCCTGGAAACATTCAAGGTCAGGTTGGACAGGGTTCTGAGCAACCTTACCTTGTTGAAGATATCCCTGCTAAATGCAGAGGGTGTTAGACTACATGACCTTTAAAGGTCCCTTCCAACCCAAATTCTATCATTCTAAGAAAAAACTCAAAGAAATAGCCTTCTAGATTGCAGTTTCAAAGGACTGAAAAAAAGAAATATGTAAAACATATTCTGATTTGAGTTTCTATCTCTTTTTGAATCAAGTTAGTAAAAGACTAGGTTATTCCTATATTTTAATGAAATGAAGGAATAAAAATACATTCTGCTAAAATTCTCTGAGTAAATAATAATATAGTTTGTTGGACAAAATTAAGTCTTGAATGTAACATTTTGATAGAAAAAGAAAAGCAGATTTGCTACTAATTGAAAAGATTTCACTCCCATGGTTTTTTCAAGTTTAAATTTGCAGGGAAAAGCAAATAGTTTAAAACATCTTACATAGTTCTAAGCAGTGTTTTCCATTGAAAAGAGTGTGTGTATTTTCAATAAACTCTAGTTTGGTGCCTTTGAAATTCTCAACATAATGATTATAGCTGTGTATTTTAGGATTAAGTGGTAAAACATAAACAAACAAACCCACTTTGATATCTATTTTATCTGAGGTTAAACAAAAATAAGTAGTGCAACCTAAGGAACAGAACTCTTATGATGTGAAATATGTCTTAAATAACTGTATTTATCAGAGAAAAATCTACATTTCCTGGACAGTATTCAGTTCTCAGAAAGAAATTCAAGGTTTCACAGACAAAACCACATAAATTAGAGAATGTGCACAACCAATATAACAAATAATTGTTTAGAAACTCTGGAGAAAGATATAACAGGTCATTTTGGCTTAGTGAGAGGTCATCATTCTGCGTTATGAATAAATGTAGTCTCTTTGAAAAGGAATGAAGTGCTGATCTAAAAGCCAAGTGTACTATTGATTGTTCAGTGACAAAACAATGTTTCTCATCACAGCAAATTTTCTCTTGTAAGCTGTGCTAATGATGCACAGAAATTGGAATACGTCATGGGCAAGCTAAAGATTTGCTGATTTCTCATAAGCTCTCTTATGTTGTAAGGCATAAATTTGACACTAGATCTTAAGTCAATACTATATTAAAAAAATACCATGGGCATCCCTTCCTACAGCATGTGGTATATCCATTAAAACAGCTAAGAGCAGATTCAGAGGCAGCATACTTCGTCTTCCTTCTTATGGTATAAGCATCCAGCTCACTGGATCCCAGTTTAAGATTTAAGCTGAAGAGTAGCCTTCTCCAAATTAATTTCTCCCAAACTACAAATCTTTTTATTCTTATTAGTATATTCATAGTTATTTGTTCATGCTGCTAAGTTTTCCAGTCTTGGGATGCCACCAGACATTCTGCAGTTGACTGATTTGGTCACAGAAAAATAAGACGAAGGACAGGGAAGGAAATACAGAAAATGAAAATGCTTGAGATTTTATTTTTAGTGAGCATTGCTCAAATAATATAATTATAAATTCATGAATAACTTAGAAAAATTTGTGGATAATGTTGCAAAAGTCTTCTAAGTGGAACAGTGAACAATAAATAGATTATGCACTGATAGACTCTTTTGGGTAGTGCTCAGCATACTGTTTTGACAGAACCGCAGTGATTATCAATAAACTATGCTGTAGTTTATTATAGAGGTTTCCATCACCCTTACTAGGTGGTTGTTGCCAGAAGTACTGAACATATTTTATTTCTTTACATATTGCAGATCCTCTGTGAAGTAGCTTCACAGTGGTAAACAATACACAAAAAATACTTTGCTTGGGGTTTTTTAACAAAACTTTGTAGATTTTCTTATATGGAACCAATAGAGTTTCCAGAAAGCAAGAAGAATCTTTTACGCAAACCTTCTTGAACATCCAGGAGGTTGATTTTTTTGTTGTTGTTGTTTTTCCCAAAGAACGTACTCTGATGTTATAAATCTCCTGTGTCTATTCTTGTGATGATCCTGTCCCTAGCTACAAATTCTGTTCACCCAAATCATGGGGCTAAAGCATTGTGTTTTATTCTTTCATTTTTAAGACAGTTTTTAATTTTTTCAAATGTAACTACAGTTGTTGTAAACAATAGAAGTAACAATGGTGAAGAGGAAACAATAAAAGGAAGAAAGTGTAACTGTAAAATTTGAATTGAAAAATGAGGATTATGTAAATAGGAATTTTCCATGATACAATTGAGTTTACTTTGGAAAGAAAAACAAGAAAAAAAATCTAGTGGACCCAGAAATTTAGTGGAAATACAGTAAAAAATAAATTAAAAAATGTGTAATATTTTCCTTTTAATCAGTTCTACAGAATATGAAAATTAGTTACCTTCCTGGACTATTGGCCTAGGAAATCTTTAGTCTGGAATTGCCTTTTTCCTTTGGGCTGATAATCACTCTCATATGCAGCTTTTTCTTATGATCAATGTACTACTCTAAAAGGAATAGTACACGAACCATGAAGTCTAATGAAACCACTGAGGAGTCATCACATTGCAAACTTAGGACTAAGATTTTTAGCATCCAGGGCTACTTTTTTTTTTTTTTTTTTTTTTCCCTGCCCAAAGACTTATGGAGAAAAATAAATAAACTGCAATTTTTTAATTGATTCTGGTTTAGTAGAAGGATTTTTTGAAGAGTTAATGCCACTCATATGGAGGAAATCTGTATTAAGTTTACAACCATCAGTCAGTTTTACAGGTAGTCTAAGTTTCATTTGCTACACAGGATCCTGTGCAACCAGTTTTACATTGTTAAGTCTTTTAGAAATAACAGGTCTATCATATGTGAATTTCCACTTGACTAAAGAGACTCAGAGAATAGCCGTGATAGTCTAAACAAGCTTTTATTTTTTAACACAGTTACAAATTTGTAAAATTTATTTTTCAAAGGTATCGCTCACCCACATGAGTAGAATGGGTTCTTTATTAATCAATACTGCATGCAACTGAATGGTAATAAAGACTTGAACCAAGACTATTGGGATCTTGTTATGTGGAATTGTAGTTAAATGCCTAAATTTTTAGGAAGAAAAAAGATTTTAACAGAACAATTTTAGCTAAACTGCCTCCTAGTAAACAGCTTTTGGGATCCAGAATAAAGAATTATCTTACTGAGCACAGGAAGAGTATAAATAATGTCATACACATATCAAGGCCAGTGATGTCTTTCCATGGAGGTAGCAGTTTTTGCATTTTAGTCAATATCTGATTTCCTCCAGAGTAGTCAGATGATTGATTTTTGGGATGAAATTATTGCAGAAGAAGGAATGCCACTTTTGTAGATTCATAGAGGGAAAGGGTAATATATGCAGCTTTGGAAATATGTGGGAATCATTTCATTGAAAGTTTTCATCAGTCTTTACACTGAAAAACAAGGGATGCACTAAGAAACTGCTGGAAGACACAGAGCTGCAAGGTTTTATACAGAAGGAAATAAAAATGTCATACAGAAAGAATGAAATTATCTTGAAGACTTGAGTAACAGAAACAGAATGAAGTATTTTAGTACAAAGTGAAGTGCTAAGTACTTAGGGAGTAATCATAAGCATTAACAGTCCCAAATATTCAAAACTATGAGTAATTCCTTTGAAAAGTCATAGAATCATAGAATCACAGAGTGGTTTGGGTTGGAAGGGATCATCTAGTTCCAACCTCCCTGCAATGGGCAGGGACACTTTCCACATGTTACAACTCTATCCATAGAGGAATTTACATGTGGCTTGTGATCCTAATTAATTCTGGCTCTCATTAAATTAAAAAAAAATCAGTCTTTTGATTACTTTGTTGAATTTATATGTCTACAGCAATGATGAACAGCCAGTAGAAAGATGTAAGAAAGGATGAGTATTATTTTTTCATTAAAATGTATTTACAAAATATTTAACCTCTCCAAAATAGTTCTATCAGAGATTTCTTAGACATCTCTTGTTCTTTTCTATTGGCTTGGTAAATAAAATTGTAAACTGGTGAATTGATATGGAAGCCTATTGTTTACAAGAATTACTATAGCATTATACGTGTGGCCTTTCAAAGCTTTTGTTACCTTCCATTGGCTGGTATTATGTAAATAAATTTCATTTGGGCCTCCAGCTGGTTTCTCAGTCAGTTAATTTCTTAGCAACTAAAGTGGCTTGTCTGTGTTCTTCTAGTAAAATTATGGAAGAAATTTTAATTTTATTTTTTGTGCAATATTTCTGAGGATATTTTATAGACAGGAAGATTTTTTTTGCATAGCATCTTTATTCTCATAAAATGGTATCATAATATAATTATATCAAACAGATTTTTACAATAATTATCTTCTTAAGAACATTCCTGACACAATGGATCTTTGAAATATTTTTTAAAAGTTGAAATAAAAAAGACAGTCATAATGGCCTAGTTCACAAATTGCTGTGTTAAGAGTTTCCACTTAAGTAAATTGCCTAAGTGCATATAATTTTACATATAATTGTCACTGTTACAATACTGAATTGCTTTGGTTCCAACTATATATAAGTTCAACATACCCACCTACTTCATAGCTTTGTTTGCTCTATTTAGTAATTTGCACTGTGTGAAATCTGTGAGTTTTGAACTGTGATGAAGCACCATGACAGCAATAGAAGCTCAACATTTTACCAGTTTCCCAAGCAAAGGAGAAAGAAGCTGATAAACGCACCTAAAAGTTAATATCATAGTAGTGATACATAGGTTGAACATGGGTACAGAATGAAGGCTTGGAGTCCATGCAAACTCATTTGATTAGATGATCAGGTCTAAAATTATTTAATACTGACTTATCATGAAGTATCAACCATAAAGTTATTCAATGTTTAAATATTGCATCTTACAATCATTTTAAGACTGACTGATTTTTATTTGGGTAGTTGGTTGATTTGATGTTTTTTAGTTCATTTTAATCACTAAAAAGCTACTAAATAGGGATCAAAAGCATTTGTGCATTGTTTCAATTTTTCCATATCACCTGAAACTTACATTTCACCTGAAATGAGAATAAAGGAAAAATCGAAATATCCAAGTGTTGAAATAAGCTGTTATTTTGTAAAGATTAATTAAATTTTTCATCTCACCAGCATAAAAAATGTCAAAGTAGGTGGTCTATCCCAAAGTTAGTACCAGATGACCAATATTCACAGGCCAGAGCTTCTGTTGACTGAGCAGCACCAGGAGGAATATAGAACGTGGTTCAAGGCTGAGCTAGGAAGCCAACAAGACAGTCTCACAAGAGGTGAAACTGCTGCAGCTAATGTCAGGTATCTCTAAAAAGTCAGGAGACTGACAGGTGGACAGAAATTAAAACAGATTTGAGCCCTTTTCATTATGCTAGTTCAGTTTAAAATTCTTTATGATAGGAGGTTTTGCTTACGGGATTTATCCAATAGCCAAGTGGTTGGGCTCCTCCACTAGTATTAAATATTTTTTCTCCAAAGGATTTGCAGCCATATTTTTTACTTGTTAAATGACATGTGCTATGATTATAATATTGGATAACTTGTGAGTTTCTTATTTTATACTGTTTGTATATTATGTTTTCATGGCATATTTGAACATGCATTAAGCATGGAATTAGAATACAGGAGATTTTCCCCAGCACACACACATGAAAATACTCCAATTACCAAGAGTTAGAATACCTTTTTTTTTTTTTTTCATGGTCTGATTTAATGACCAAAATATCTTTTGGGTGAAAGAACTTCTGAATTACGTATTTCTGTTAAATTTCTGTTCAGCAGTTAAATCACTCTACCAGTTACCAAGATGATCTTTTGGATGGCGCATCATTCTAAAGAATAATATACACAGTCAATGTGATACATGAAATATGACTGGTTATGGAACAAGAAATTATGTGTTTTAGCAATGGTTTGTTTAAAGAAATTTAGAAAGATTATACTGATGGAGAAACTAAAAGGATTTTCTCTACCAATACCTCAATGTACTACTAGGAAACTGTAATATTTCCCAAGAACTATTACAAAAATATAGAAGAAAGTCAAAACTCTGCTGCAAGCTCATTATTGTCCTCACTCAATGGAATAATTTATTTTTTAAACCTTGCTATGTAGAAACATATGTAAAATTAATATCTATGTTATAGTTTAGGGAAAGAACTGTGGCTTGCTAGAGGTCTGAGCTGTGCATCAAACATTTTATGTATCCTTTTACTTTTACTGTGACTAATTTCAGGGAAAAAGAATGATGAAAAATTCTGACTGTTTCCTTCAAGTTCTAACAATGGGTATTGATATTGTTCAGAGGGTCTCACTGTATAAACTTATTGATGTGTGGATGAGTAGCTGGACGATTTTGTAAGCCTTTTCACTGCTGCTCTTTGTGCTGATGATGTTCTTTGTGTTCAAATTCTGTCAGCCTTGTGGATAAACTAAATAATGTTAAGCTGGTAGACTTTCTAAGTTAGGAAGCCCATTGCAAGTATATTTTTGTTGGTATGGAATATTGTATCATACTACATATTTTTATGGCTGAGACATAATGCATGTATGAGGATCACTGACATTACTAAAGAAATGAGAAAAAGGAAAAACAATAGCTATCATGTTCTCCTGTGAGAGTCTATTACTAATGTCCATAGTAGCTACAGTGTCAGTAGTCTCATCTGATAAAGATGGCAGATAAGGACAAAGATTTTAAGTTATATTTGGAGCAAAGTGGGCTGGGAGCTGGTGTGAATAAGGGGATAAAGGCAGTTCACCATTCTGTATGGTTATTATGAAGTCAGTAGGAATTCCCTAGTTTGTAGCTCTAAATGCTGCATCTACATCCCCTTTTGTCCCTGATTTCAGTGAGAAAAGAATCTTTTTCATCTGACAGGAAACTCTGAGCACCTTGCCAGGGTAAGGCATCATATGCAACACTGCAGAAAGAAGATTGCACTCTCTGTTGGAGGAGTCACATAATTTGCTTGCTGCACAAGTAAAACCTAAAGATTAGGGTACAGTAAAATTCTGGGTTAGACACTGGAGGCCTGTACTTAGTTCCAGACCAGAAACTCTACACAATTTCTCTTTTTACATTTTAATGGAGGCACTAGCGCCTGGTGTAGTCTTTGCTGTGTTCTCCAGGTTATCTTTCAACAGCTGAATGTAGAAGCTTTCAATTCAATTTCTGCTTAAAATGTAGGGAAGCACAGAAACAATTATTTCATATGGTTGCTCTATGATATTTTTTACCTTTTAAAAAATGATTACGAGTTCTGATACTAATTTTAATTAGACATTACATTAAGTCCTAAGATAATAATTAATATGCTATAGACTTTGATAGTTCAAATGGTATAAAATAATTTCTGTTGTGTCATATTCCATGCATATTTTAGGGCACCTAAATTGAGATAAAAATCAAGTAAATGAATAAATATCAGATATGCTATCTTTGCTGTTATTTACAAGTATTACTTGCATGCTATGAGTGTACTAAGAGTGTCCTGGGCAACTCTCCACAACTTGCAATAAATAAATAGAATAATGTAAGAAAATGTTCTCTGCCATGAAAATGTGGGGAAACTTCAATACCAGTCACAAATTTTAACTGTCAGAAGTGGTGTTTAAACAAAGGTTACTTTGAGCAATTCTTGGTTGTGAATTAGTATAACTAATTGTTATCTGAACTGGAGGATAGCTTAGACCATCCTAGTGATATTTTAACAGGTAAACTTTTTCCTCAGTAATTGTCACATTCAACAAAATGTATCCATGATAGCAGAAAGTTAACTTTTTAATCTTTGGTCTGTAAGGCTAGTAAGTGAAAAACAACAAAACCCACTGAGAGATTATTCTGACTGAGGAGCTACTAGAACTGAATCTGATAGAAGTTTGGAAAATACCATGATGTTTATTAGAATTTAAAATGCTTTCTCATTCCAGTTTCCAGTTTTCAAAATTTCCCCAAAAATTAAGAAGTAAGAATCATGGAATCATTTAGTTTGGAAAAGACCCTTAATATCAGAGTCCAACAGTTATCAGTGTTGCAAGTTATGTCTATTTATGTACTTTCAAATCATGAAAGTCCTAATGAAGATAATAGAGTACTCCACATATAAAGGTAACCATTTAAACAAACTGGGTCCTACTATAACCAAATATGCACACAGAAGTAAACAGAAAAGAAAAATTAAATTCATTGACACTTTAAACACCTCTATGTATTATGACTTCTGTGTGAACACAGCTGAACACGATCAAGTTCAAAGAATGAATGCTAGCAATTATAATGCACTTATTATGAAATGCACAATATACTTTGAGAAAAATTTGTTTCATAAAACATAATGAAATTATATTCCCAGTGTTCTTAAAACTGTGAGACTCATTGACTGTAGATTCAAGATTTACCTAATAGAAATATTTCAAAGTACAAAAATTATAATAGGGTCTATCACCTGGAAAAGGTAAGCATGTCATCTCAACTATTTGTCTGAATTTTTTATATAACCAATGGAGAAACAAGAGTTCTTCATCCTCAGACCAGTGTCTGAAAAAACAAAATTGAGACAAATTTTTTTCATCCTTCTTTTTCTGACCAATTATTTTTTTGACCTAATCCTACCTTTGAATAAATGTCTAACTTTAGATGATAGCCTAGATTTAAATCAATTGAATATGCTTTAAATCTATACCTTGAGCTATACCTAGCAGGGAAAGAGAGGGAATACATCTTGATTGAAAGGTTGAAGGACTAATTGTTATTGTGAAAGTCACTTGCAGTATCATTTATTCCAAAGGACGACAGAATTAACTGTGTCTTTCCTTGCAGTTCTGACAGCCAAACTGAAAACTGTATAAAATATACTATAATCCTACAGTTTGATCTTGCTGACACATCATAAAGGTCAGCTCTGAGAGGAAAATTTGATTCTGAGAGGAAAATTTAATATCATGTCCTCAGAAGAAGGAATGCATTTTTCAAAAATTTGAAAATTTCCCTCTATTTGGTCAAAATGGAGAGACACATATACAAAAATTTTGGGATACAGGTTTCTTTAGTCTCACTGGATATCTTTGCTGTTTTTTTACTCACCTACATTTCATTTCCATTCTGCCATTTTTACTTTCTAACATGTTTTTGTACTTCTTCATCCTTCTGATTTCATACTTCCTTAGCCACAATTATCCTTTCTCCTCTAGTTCTGCTGAAGTCTTCTTTCTTCCCTACCCTTTCTCTTCAATCCAGTGCTTCCCATTTTATCAGGTCTATTTCCCATTTAATATCTTCCTGGCGATAAAGATAACTAAAAGACTAGAATTTGGTGAAAGACTATTAAACTCACTTTTAATGCAAGGCTCTTAAAGCATGAACTCTCAACTGAACTGAATCTCTAAGACCATAGTTTTGCATTTAGTAGAATTATTTCTTCTTCAGTATTGAACATCTTTGATCCTTATTTTTAATTTCAGCTACTTTTCCAATCCCTTATCATGCTCTGCCATCTCATATTAAACATTAGATCAGGGAATTGTTTGAAAACGAACTCAGGAACAAAAGGAAATATGTTACATTTTCAGATGAGTCAGTTTACCAATTGTCTTTCTTGCTCTAGTCATACAGGTGCATCACCTTTAGGAACAACAGAAAGAAAGGAGGATAAAGAAATTTTGAAAACTGCCACCTTTTCCTAACCTAAAGGTATACATATTTAGCTTTTATTAAGTTCTATATTTTCACACAGTTTTCACTTTTTGGAAAATTCTTTGAGACAGAAAAGGTAAGCAAGATATTTTCACACTTAAGTAACTTTTCATGATAAAATAAGAACATCTAATCCACTATTTGACCATCAGTATATGATATTTAATGGACTTCTTTCTTTTTTCCTATTTGAGTGTGAAATTTTAAAATAAATTACTAGTATTCTCAAATAAGCTGTCATCAAATCTTTATTAAAATTTACCTCTTAAATCATGCACTGTCATAAACTTCAGAAATTTCAAGTTTTATAATTAAAAAAAATCAGATCAGGAAGAAGTCCTAAATATTTAAAAAGAAAAACAAACAAGTTTCATAATAAAATGTCACTCTGTCATATAAATTTATAACCTCTGTTAAAAAACCCCACAACTTTAAAATAGTCATGTGACATGTAAAATCAAATTGTTAATATCTAAAGGGCATTTTAAGTTAGTAAAAACTTCAGGTTTTAAAGGTAACTGTTTTATCGGATCTTTCCTTAACAGTTCCAAGCACAAAGTGTCGACAACAAAGAAATATCCTTTGCAATTCTCAGTCTTTTGGCAAGTAAAGAAAATGCGTGTTGTTGGCCTTCTTGAAGATAGGAGTAACGTTTCCTCAGGCACTTCTCCCAGTTACCATTATAGATCAAGCATTAAGGAGAGTGGCCTGGAAATTACATCAGCCAGCTTCCCTCAGCACTCATGGTTACATCCCCTCAAGGCCTATGGACTTATGTAAGCCCCCTTTGCTTAAGTACCAGTCTCTGAGGCACTGGATTCCTGAAGACCAGCCCTACAAGTAAAGACTGAGGCAAAGAAGTCATTCAGTTCCTCAACCTTTTCCACATCCTGTGCTGCTAGGACCCCCTGCCCCATACGGCAGCAGACTCACTTTTTCTTGGTCTACCTTTTGCTACCTATGTGCTTCTATAAGCCCTTCTTTTTGCTTGTCGTGCTGTCCCACTTTAATCTTTCAGTATCAGCTGCAAATTTATGATCCATCTGACAGAATTGTATGATAATGGTAAAGTTTTTGAAGATTTTAGTGTTTCTGTCAGGAGTATCTTGAAACTATCATGAAAAAATGTTCTCCTTTTATTTGCTGCTTCACAACAGATGCTCCTAAATATTTTGATATCTCAGTGTGTGTGAAGTCACACAGAAACAGGATTTAAATTCTGAGTCCTTCACTTATTTTTCAGCTGAAAAAACAGCTCTAGCAGTTCACTAGTATATGTCATACTTAAACTGATCAGTTTAGTTTTCACTCAGTCCTGGAAAACATTGTCACAGTATCTAAGTAATCTATGAATGACCCGAAGTAATTATGTGACACACTTTTTGTTGGTTTTGGTGCAAGTATTTTGTATCTGTATTTTCAAATTTCCTGATATTGAAGCCTTGAGGCGTTAGTTTTAAAAAGGCTAAACTAGAGTTATTTTATTGCTATTTCTGAAAAATGGGCATAACATTTATTTTCTTGCCACTGAGAAAGTCTAGCATGACCTCTCAAAGATGACAGAGTAGCCTAGTAATGAAATCAATCAATTACCTTGGCACCCTTGGTATCCACTCCCATGGATCTGTGCCTCTCCAGTTTGCTCGAGTTATCCCTGAATTCATCTTCCTAAATCATGAATAGTACTGTAATCCTTCAGACTCTGCCACTAGGCAACATGAACTTGGAAAGCTTGAGAACAAGCCTTGCCACTAAAGACAAAAGTAAAAAAGGCACTGATTACCTCATACTTTTCTGGGTCCATTGTTATGAGTTGTCCCTTCTCTGAGCATGAGAATATAATTTTCCTTAGGTTTATTTTTGCTTCAGCTGTAAATGTAGAAGCTGCCTTGTAACCCTTTGCACCTCTTCATTTCCAAGTCAAGATGAGCTTTGGATATATAACATTTCTGAATGTCTGGGTGATGTTTCTATATGCTTCCGGTGCTCACTGACCATTTTCTGCACAAGTACTGATGCCTGCATTTGCTGTTCATGTAATGATTAATCAACATTGCGAGATCTTTTCTTTGAATGCCATTTCCTTACTTGTGTTCCAAATACAAATGTGGAGATTATGGCAATTTACAAAGTGTCTTAAGCCCATGCAGTGTTTGCAATTTTGAACAGCACAAAAGAAGTGTGTTGTATGTGTGTGTAGTATGTTATGTGTTTTGTATTTTGTGGATTGGTTGGTTGTGGTTTTTTTTTTTTTTTTTTTCCCTGTGGTTCAAAGGTAGGCTTCCTACAGGCTCAATATTACACTGAAAATAAGATTTAATTGATGGCAATATTGTTTAATGTTCCTCTGTGAAAGCTTGTTTGATTGATTTTTGCCTTATTCACTTGATAAGCAAAAGAAATAAGGAATATTTCTTAAAATAAGGGATGGCTAATAATTTTCAAGGATGACTGGAAGAAAGTGAGAATTGATTGCTTATAATAAACAACAGGTATGCTTTCCATCACTCAAACATACTAGATCCTTCAGGACAATTATGTCCATCTTCCTATAGCTCTATATTTTTCTGCTTCTAGGCACAGCTGTCCTCTTTCTAACATCCATTACTTTTGGCTGTGTTTTCTGTTTGTTCTCTAGCTCCTATCATTCTTTTCTTTCTTTCGCTTACAGGTGCAATTCTACAGTCTTACACGTATCTGTAGTATTGTTCCCTTTCTCAGACCAAATGAATATACTCTGTAAAAGATGAAGGATCTCCCTTTCACAGAATCACTGTTGTCTATCACAGACAGGAGATGAACCAAGAGTTTGGATCAGGAATTGCTACTTGCATCATCTTTCCTTCCTTCATTGCAGTGACAATAGGAATAACAGTATTTGGAAAATCTTTATTCCCAAGTTGGCAATCAAAGCATTTGCCATTACAGAGAGAATGTAGTGATGCTTAGGAAAGTGAAATCATGGTGGTTTCCTACTTGAGAATACTTAATGTTGGCTATGCTATCATAATTATTTATTTTAAAGCCAACAGTTTAGACAACAGGTGCTGAGGACTTTGCCTTCCTTTGGAACTGTAATTAAATTTTTTGGGAGACAATTAAGAGAATTTCTTCCACCACATTTTGGGTATATTTAGAAAAAACTATCTACTGACTAAGGCACATATATAAGAATTATGTCCTGTTTTTTTAAATATAAAAAAAAAGATTGCTATTTTTTAATATACACTTTCATTAAAAAAACTTAACCCACAGAAAAAATTATTTTACATAAAGGACTTTTTCGAAAACTGGAATTTCTATTTAAGAAAGATGAAGTGGTACAACATTCTGTGTAATACTCTTCCCAATATCATCAAGGAAGAGATTTCAAAATAGTGTCTGTCTCTAACAAGCTTGCTGGTAAAATTCTCTAGTGTAGCTGCAGTTAATATACAGATTATAACAATGGGGAAATAATTTCAATCATATTGCTAACTTTGTTGATGATTTTAATAAAAGCTTCAGGGATGTAAAAAGATCCTTAGCTCAGTAAAATATTTGTACTACCAAGGATGTAGGTTTCCTAATTGAACAATTAGCTTATTCAACAAAAATGAGTTAAATACTAAGAAAATACATAATTCTTTTATGTACTTCAGGAATTCCAAGTTGCTCAAGGCATTTTCCTGAGCTTTGAGGACTGAATTTTTGTAATGCTAAATGATATTACTAATAATGAGTTGGCAGAGATCTTTATTATAAATATCCTAATTCTTTGCTCTAGTTCCAGTACTTTCACTGGACACAGTTGAATTTGGGGCTGTAAAATGTATTTGCATGCCGGCAGTGCTGTTAGGATGGAAACTTTTTTGCATGTGGATGTGTTAATTGTGTGTTTGTAGAATACTGTGGTAGTACATAGGGCTAATAAAAAAAAAAATAATTTGGTTAAAAATTTAAAAGCATACTTACAGAATGTATTCCACTCACAAATACAAATTAATTCAGATGCTGTGCATTCTATAATCCGCACTGCCATTCAGGATTACAGGGGTCAATAGACCAGCTATGTCCTGCGGGTGTGAACTGGGACAGATCAATCAGAGCTTTGGTAAAGGTTGAACAGCTGGTGTTGAAATTCTTTGTTGGAGAAATGACCAACCCACCAGAGATTATAGATTTAAGATGAGATTGATGGTTAAATCTTGCAAATAAAATCCTCTTCAAATGTGCTCTGACTGATTATAAAGCTAATTTAAAGGCACCACTCCACAGCACTTTTGTAGAAGAGATAATCAGTAAACTTCTGTTGTTTAACAAATTCTTTCTGAGGCCTGTTGCTAGTAGCAAACACATTAGTGTTTTCATTTGCAGATTATTTTTAAAAGGTCTCTTTTTTTTTTTTTTATTGAAACACTAGGGTCAACTTGGATTATCAATAATTACTTTCACATACTTAACAAAACAGAGGGTAGGATTTTTTTTTTTTCTCCTTTGGGCACTCAGTAAAACCTGCTAGCTCAGCAAGTTTCTAAAGGGTTCATGATAAAGGTTTGATTATGTAATAAAGAAAATTCTTTTATAGAAGGGGATGTGATTTTCAAATCAGTTGAGCTTGGTTTACAGGTGGAAATTATTTGAAAAGTAAGAAAAATATCAGGAGATCAGGCCTGAGAAAGTGGAGATAGTAAATGAGCATGGGACAAGAAAATTTCACTAGAGAAATGAGGGTATTTGACACAATGGGGTAGTCCACAAAGCTGGGGTTTTTTTAGGGAATAAGGAAAGGAGACTATTTTGGATGTAAAAGTAACAAGTAGAGGTAACAATAACAGAAGAAAAAGAGGGATTTCTGAAAAGGAAGAGAAATATGTTGTATGGCAAGCCAAGAGAAACCGGGAATGATGTCCTCCAAAAATATGTAGAATTTTAAGCAAAATAAAGAAGGATCTTTTACCCATCTGGACCAGGAGTCCTGTGAGGTACGTGATGTGCAAGTACCTATATACAGAAGAAAACACATGTTCCTGCAGTCTGTGTGTGTGTGTATAGTTATATGTGTATAAGCAAAATTATCTCATAAATTCCATCAATACTGGAGTAGTATATCATCTCCTTGACATAAGTAGGATGTTGCATTTATCAGCCTGTTCATCATCTCTTTCTATTTTTCTATTATTTTTTCTTAGTCTGCGAGTATGAGTGTGGAAGGAGTATTTGTTTATAGATGGGCTGGGTGGACATATTCTTCCTCATAGACAAAAGGAAGCTGAGGGAATGAAATGACAAACTTAGAAAGAACATTGAAGATTAGAGATGATTGTAAATTCCTCAGTGAGATTACTAGCTATTTCTTGAATTATAAAATCTTGAAACTTTATAAAGCAGGGTTGATGGCAGCAATACTTTGTTTTGGGCAAAAATTAAGAAATTAAACAATATTCTCCACATAATACTTTAAAATTAATGATTTCCATTTCACTCAGATTGGAACTTTGTCAACAGCATAGTTCTCTGAATAAACCCAAAGAAATCTATGTTGTAACTAGGCCTACAGAAGACTGGAACATAGGCTGTGGAATCTGAATATTCAGATTATATAATCTTCTTAAGTGAGAGAGTAAGAAAGATCTTTAGAGAACAGGCTTTAAAGCCTCCAAGTGTTAAATGAATTGATTTATTATTGCTCAAAAAATTGTGGAGAGAAAAAACTCTACACAACCTAAATGAAAGATGGCAAGGCAGGAAAGATGTAAAGTTCCTTGTAAATTGGTGTTTAAGGGGTATGACATGTTTGTGAGTAGACCATTGATTCTTCTTTATTTCAAATTTATGGTACGTGTATTTCACATAAATCTCTGGTTTATTGTTTAATCTCAGTAATTTTTAAGGTATCTAGGTAGATTTCTTTAGTTCATTATTGTCAGTTCATGTAGCCTACAGCATATGTTGTAGCCTTTCGTCACATATTCCTTTATTGGTACAAGTGGTTTCTCTGAGTCTGTTTCAGGATCTGACGACCTGAAAAGATATATTGCTGCAGTTCTTTCTGAAGTTCCTGCCCCTAAATAGAATTAACCCAGTTCCCTTATTCTTGCTTCAGAGAATATATGTTCTCAGCTTTCATGATAATTTGCACTTTCCACTATATATTGAAGTAGTTAGATCTGATAAATGATACATTGACACTTAGGAACTCTACACTTAAATATAAGCTATACTTAGAGTGGGTAACCAAAGCCTTGCCTTCAAATCCACACTGACTGCACTGACATTGAGGGAAATTCAGGATTTGTTATATCAGATAGCGTATATTTCACTGCTGTGAAATAAATCTACAGACATATGGTAATTGTTACCAAAAGTATAACTAAGATCACAGAACTATTTCTCAGTGACAAATTGCGTGCTACAAACTTGTAGCTACATTAGCTACAAACTTGCACACAAATAGCTTGAAGTTGTCTGGACAGACAACAGAGTTTGTAATGCTCTTGAATATTAAAGCAGCCTTATTAAGAAACAGTAGTGTTTCTTTTTTCTCCAAAAGAAGCAATAGGGATCCATTTATACACTTACTCCTCCTCTATAGTAAATTTTCTGTGGAATCAGATCATATCAAAACCAAATAATAGAGTGCTTCATCTGAGTTACTACCACAAAAAATGTACCCTATGAATGAACCATCAAAACTCATGAATGTTATATGAGATTATTCTCAGTCCAATATACTGCATTCAACACACAAAAGGGACTTACAGAAATGAGCTGGGTGAAACCCAGCAGCTAAGCACCTGAAAAAATTGTTACAGAGAAAAAGTTTATCCATTTTATTTCAAACTAGAAGTGTAATATGAAGTTGTTATCTGTTTTCTGTGTGATTTCAAGAATAAAATAATTCAAATTTATCATATCAGTAATTTTAGTTTCTTTATATGCATAGTTTTCTTTCCTTTCCTACCCTACACAGTATAAGAGCTCAGACATGGAGGACTTCTGGGTGCTGATGCTCCGCATTCCCCAAAGACCAATTTGTGTGAGTGTTTGACAGTGATGCAGGCTACTGCAAGGATGAGACTATGTTTAGGCATATGCTTAAATCAGTTCTTCAATTTGGTGGATAAACTGCAAGACCAGACACAGCCTCTAAATATAACCCTTTTGTACTGTCCAAGAAAGGGAGATCTGTTGTCTATGAAGTATAATGAGTCATCTGTGGCTACTGATGTATGTTTCAAAAATAAGACTAATCTCTGCTTAACAGAGCCACAGAAACTCAATTTCATGAATCAAATCAGACCCTACTGCAAATATACCAGAAAAGACACAGGTTTACATGATGGACTCCGGGCCAAAACATAGAATAATCAGAATGAAAGATGCAAAATATATCTTTCCATCCATCTCTTAAGCAAAATTGTCATCTTCAACTAAGTGCAACATAAACTTTAAAAATTTTTCAAACTTGAAAAATACCTCTCTTGCGGTTGAACCTCAGCCAGCAATTGAATGCCACACAGCCACTCACTCATCTCCCCAGCCCTCCTCCAGTGAACGAGGACAATCAGAGGAAAAGACAAGGAAGCTCGTGGATTGAGTCAAGAACAATTTAATAATTGAATATAAATGAATAATATAATGATACTAGTAATATTAATATTACTAACAATACTACTACTAATAATATGTAATGAAAATAATGGAAAATTAAACAAATGATCCAATTGTTCACTACCCACTGACTGCTACAAAGCCATATCCTGAGTAGAGAGTCAGACCTAGAGAGCCTGAGAGCAGTCACACCACAGTCCAAGCGAGCCCCAGGAGCGAGAGAGTCAACCAACCCACCAACTAACAAACACACCATGAACTATGTTCCCCCAGCCCACCCTCAGCTTATACACTGAGGATCATGCTCAGTGGAATGAAATACTCCTTTGGTTGTCTGGGTTAGCTGTCTGAACTGTGTCCCCCCTCACACACTACTTGTAATGAGAAATCTGGGAACTCAGGTGCAGTATCAGAAACTGAAGTCGTCCTTGGATTGGTGCAAATACTCCTTGGCCACCAACTGAAAAAACACCAGTGTTATCAGTACTCAGTGCAAATCCAAAACAGCCTTATACTACTGTGAAGCTACTGTGAAGAAAATTAGCTCTGCCCTTACTAAAACCAGCAGAACCTCTAAAGAAATGTCCAGACTTGCATGAGATAAAAAAAGACTCAGACATTTGATACTGAAGTTTAATATATACTTCTGTCCATAAAGACCCTTATGCATAAAAGAAATTTAAGAAGGATTATGTAGTTTAGTAAGTAAGCCTATAACATACTGTAGAATTAACATTTATGATGTCTTTTAAAATAAACCTTATGCTGCACTGAAACTGTCAAAATTAGAGCCATTGATTAAAGATTTGTTTTCAAGTATCCTCAAATCTGCAAGTTCTCTTGACCTTATGGCTTTGTTAAAATACTCCCCTTATTGAAAGCAGCTTAAGATCCAGGATGTTGCTTTGTAGTGCTACAAAGATAAAGCCAGGCAGAAAAAAATATATTTTTCTAGGACATAGGAGATGCTCCACTCTAAACACCACCTTTACAGATTCACAGAGTGTGAGGGGTTGGAAGGGACCTCTAGAGATCATCTAGTCCAACCCCTCTGCCAGAGCAGGATCACCTAGAGCAGATCACACAGGAACAAGTCCAGGTGGCTTTGGAAAGTCTCCAGGGAAGGAGACTCCCCCACCTCTCTGGGCAGCCTGTCCCAGTGCTCTGTCACCCTCACAGGGAAGAAGGGTTTCCTCACGTTCAGTTTGACCCTTCTGTTTCCCAGTTTATGGCCATTGCCCCTAGTCCTGTCCCTGGACACCACTGAGAAGAGCCTGGCCCCATCCTCCTGACACCCACCCTTTAGATATTGATAAGCATTGATAAGATCCCCCTCAGCCTCCTCTTCTCCAAGCTGAACAGACCCAGCCCTCTCAGCCTTTCCTCATATGGAAGGTGCTCCAGGCCCTTCATCATCTCAGTGGCCCTGCACTGGGCCCTCTCCAGTAATCTGTGATTCAACAGTGCATGTCCTACAAATATGATGTCAAACATGCTTTGGGACTGTATTTAAAATGCAGTGATAGTCTTAGAATGACATTTTTTATAGCTCCAATAGAATAAGATCCTTTTATGTCATATACAGTCTAAGTAAACATTCTTCATGCAGCCTGTTTATAAATGATTTACAGTGTGACCTGGCAAGCTCTGTAGTGACCTATCTGTAATGTTAAATTACTTTTCAGTCCTCTTGTTTTTAATAAAGTGATAATAGTAATAATAGGAAAAATAATATTCAGAGGAGTATATAGAATTTTTATCTGTAAATCTCTGCATTGTTCACGTGTGATAAGAAGCTAATAATTGTGTGTACCTCAGTATCCCCCTTTTAAAGTGGAAAGTATTGAATGTTCATCCTTAACATTCTCTCATGAGTTTATTGTTTCTGCTCTGCAGAGTTTTATAGTATGTTAAAATGTGTTGATGTAATGAGACACACTTGTACTGTACTCATGATTATATCAGTAAGGGCACAGTATCCCTCTTTGTAGCAAGAGTTAATTCATGCCATTACTGAAGGGCCTTATTTAGTTTCCTATGCTTTCATATTCTGAATGTGATTCACATACAACAATTAAATATCTTTCATATGCTAGGACCATAAGTATAACTTTAGTGTCAAAATATAGTAATTAATTCAAGCTACCTGAAATTACTTTTATTAATTCATGTCAAATCATATTTTTACAAATTCTACTTGTTCTCACTTCAGCTACATTCTGTGGGGCTCACAATCCAAGGATTAGTAGAGGATTATATAATTTTTTTTTCAGTGAAAGCTCACATTTAAGGAAGAAATGGTAGTAAGTGTATCACCTTCAACTGTTACGGTGTGGAAGAAATTAAAATATAATATATATCTTCAGACTCTGAGATATAGTTGATTAAGTGCATTTGTTTTGCGTTTGTACAATACTTTACAAAAAAACTAATTAGGACTTTTGGACACTCAGGCTTAACACTCAATAATACATATATTTTTATGTATATGTATGTGGGTATATATTTGTATGTACATGTATAACTTATGTATGTTTACATATACGTGCATGCATATATCTAATTATATTCATCATTCTTTTCAGTTCTTTCTATGAGCTATGTGTGTTTTAGTTTCAAATCTAAGAAAATGCTTATGCACATTTAGCTCTACTGCAAGTTAAGACATGACATGAAAATATAAGAAGTCCTTATCCCTCACAGGTATAGCTAGAAAAAAATCAGAAGTATTTTTCATCCTTCAGCCTTAATCCAGATATCTAATATATGCTTTTGCTTGCTGCTGAAGTGTTATATATTTCTATAAGTATGATGAATTATTGCTACCAGAGTAGATTTCTTATAAGTTTCCTTGGAAAACACTGTATGCAGGTCAAAACCACTGAGCTGATAGGAAAACCTAAATGATTTATTTAAAAATGGTAGCTATAAAAGGGAAAAATACTAACATTAGAGAAAAGATGGATGGCAGTAGTGATATAACACTATCTGTTTGCTTGCTTTACAGACTGGAGGAAACTTTTAACTGTACTGAACATAAAATATGCTAGATATATAAAATGAAAAAATAAATTACATGTATGAAAAACAGTGCCATATATACTCATACTGACACAAATGCAGTGCAAATAGTGGTTTCCTTCTTGTTGCAAATCAAGGGGTATTGCCTGTACAAAAACAAGAGTACAGCCATCAGACCTTTTCTTACAAGCAGTTCTTGGTAAGTCAGAAACTTGTTTTATGACTCCATTCCCCTTGATGTATGGTTTTCAAGTCCTCAGGCAGTACTGTACTTTGAGCCTTTTTGTGTGAGTGCATAGAGTGAAGTGTACAATGGGAGACAGTAAGCTTTGCCAGAAAAGGAATTGCAAAGTTTATCTCAACGTTTCATATATAATCATATACAATATATAGTCTGCTGAAAGTCTGCTCACGATACCAAAGAAATACAGGTAAGTGTAATACATAATGAATATGTCTGAATTATTTTAGTGAAACAACTTATATGCTTAATGTTGAAAACTTTAAGACTTGTAAATCAGAAGGGGGGCTGTGTGAACAATGAGAGAAAATTAAATTGGTTTTCCCTGTTTTCTTTTTCTTCTTTTATAACCAGGTGAAGAACAGAAGCTGTGAGATTTTGTCTAAGGTCACACAGATATCTGGCAAAGTTAAGAAATAACTCCCTTGTGAGCTAATCTGGTGTTCAAATACTAAAATTATTTATCCTCTCAAATTATACATTCAAATAAATCCCACAGTTAAGTAAGACTAAGTCTCGTAAAAAATGAAACTATAATGATGATATTCTAAACCGCAACATGGTCCTTTTATAAAACTCTTTAATAACAACAGGTTCCACATAATTAATTACAGAAAATGATACAATAAAAGTATTAAAAAATGATGTTTCTGAATTTTTTTGTTTTAGTTTGTAAAATTTTAACTAAATCACCATGTAATAGTTCTATATTCCACATGATTATTGCTTTCAAAAACATTTAAAAAACACTCTATGTGTTTTGATTATAAATTTCCCTGTTACTTAAAATTCCTTTTAAAGTGAAAAGTTCCTAGATCTGATAGCCTTAATGAAGCAGGTATTCTCACAGTCCACTTTCCTTTACAGTTTCCATAGCTGAGAATGAACCCTGGGCACAGGAGGGGGGACAAGAGAGTGCAGGGGAGACTGGTGCCAAAACCGTTTTTCCTTTACTGATCAAATGTGTTATTGTGGTGCAAGATTCACCTGAAGGCTGAAAAGGGTTGTGCTCCATATTCAGTTTTTAACTTTCCCTGCAGCAGCTGCTTAAGGGAAGAGTCTAAGTAGGAAAACATACAGTGATCCATCTTTCCTTACTTATTCCCAGATTCCAGCAACCACAATCACAGTCAGATTATAATTTTTAGTAGCTATTTTTTCATAGCACACAAGCTGTAATTTGGGCTTGCCAGTGTTTTATGGGCAGTATATTTGAGAGTCATGTGCTTACCCAAGAAGCCACTGTTTATGGATTTCTCAGCATCTTAATCACGAATAGCTGTCAATTAATTGCATGCTTATCTGCCCATGCAGAGTACCTGCGTATTGAGTTTTGCCATTTTGTTCACTTTCATCTATTTTCAGAACAATGTATGCTATAGCTGTCACAAGAATTTAACAAACTAAAATATTGTTTACACTTCAAATTTTCTTTTAATGCTGGCATCCTCTTTTTCCACTCCACATTTTCATCTATTGATTTTCCATGAACAAATCTAGGTTTAACGTGAGTTTATTTACATTTTACTTTTACTGCCTTCTTCAATAATTCACTGCATATATTTATTGCTCTCTATGTGAAGTAGAAAGTAATTTAATTTTGATTTCTGATTTTAATATTAGATACCCTAGTTTTAGAATCTCTTGCTACATTTCTACTTAACTACTGTAGTTTGCTGACTGACTGAATCAGAAATATACTCCTTTACACTTAGGTGCTTGCATTGCTCTCAGTAGAACTACACTGGTGTGATACTGAAGTAACAAACAGAGATGAGAATCATGCCCTGGATTTAAAAGAAAATAATTATTGAATGAACCTTGAATGTCAAAACCAGATGTTTTTTTATTGTATATTTTCAAGTACTTTGGCTCACTTAAATAATCTTTCTGCTCAGCAACTAGCATTGTATGTTTTCATACAAAATTAAACTTGTATTTACTAATTTCCTAGCAAACTTTTCAAAAATAAAATCTTTTTAATGTTTAATGTAACTGGGACCTATCAGCTCACAAATTCCAGCATCAGTGGTTTCCTAGGATACCAACACACAAGCACAAACAGAAAGCAGCACTGAAAAACAAGGTAGAAAATCTGCAGCACTACCACTTTTTTGATTCCTTTGAAACTCTTTGCATTCTCACAAACATCTCAGTGTTAAGAGCATGATAAACCTTAAACAGAACAGCTGGTGATGGGCTTAAACTATAACTCATATCTGTGTCATTTGTAAAGGTACACAACGTTCTCTTGAAAATTCTGAAGAGAACAATTGAAACAAAGAATAGGAGCTTTTGCACAAACTGCATCATGACTTTGGAAGAATGAAGCAGGAACAGCTTATCAAAATTAATTTCAGGGTACTGCTTTAATAACAATTGAAATAAATGAGAAGATATTAACTGACTCCAGCTGCTAAAGTGGTAGCCAACAAGTAAAAGGCAATTACAGAATGCAGTATGGTTGCTTGATGGGGGATATTTTCAAACAAAATGCTTTTTCAGCCAGAAACAACTTTAACATTTACCTCTCACCCCACAAATGTCCCAGTGCACACATGCATGTGTATACACATGCACACACATTTAGACAATAGCTACATAATTTTGAAAGAAGAATTGGAACTTTAAAAAATTTACGAAGAGGTCAAAGTCGACAACTCAGAGTTACAAACTTTCAGTGCAATAGTAGATCAAGAAAAGAGAATGAAAGCTTTTGATGTGTAAACCTGGCATATTTAGATAAAGATAATTTTCATACCAATGCTGGAATATTATATTGAATTTTGTTATCATCTTTTTGAAAGGACATAGAAACCTAAAAAGAAGTGTAGAATAGAAACCCTAAAATAATGCAAGAGCTAGGAAAAAACTGCACAGGAAGAAATTAAATGTACTTAGTCTTTGTAGTTTATTCAAAGGAAACCAAGTGAAGACCAAAAGGTGAAGTGACCTGATTACAGAGTATAAAAGCCATCCTGGGAAGAAAATACTGTATACTTAAACAGCAAGGTTTAGGAATAACCAAAAGCAGAAAACTGAACTCAGGCAAATTAACGTAAGAAATAAGGCAAAATATGATGTTAACAGAAAGCAAAATTAACAACTGAAACGTGATCATAAAGTGGCAACCCAGTCTCACTACTCCATAGATTAAGATTTGTGGGATATCATTCTGGTTCATAGTTATCTTTGTATTTTACTGAAATATAAGTGAAATTCAGTAACAGTGACATTAGGTAAGATATGTTTTTTGTTCTTTAAGGGCTGAATATTACAAATAGAGATCTGACTGTACTACACCCATGTTGAAACATTAGTAATTTTGATGGTACTTCAAATTAAAGAAACTGGAACCATACTTATTAAATATATTTACAACTACTCTCAGTGTTCCAGTTTTATTTCAAAACTAGTTACTTGTTACCAGGTTACTAGAGCTTTCATAATGCAGGAAATAACTTTGATAAAAGGTAGGGTGGTTTTCCAAAGATGGGAACTGTGAGTGAAATGCTTGGCATGGGCAAGTTAATGCATATTGTAATGTTAATTTGATTAGACTAGTATTTCACCCATCTTTTAGAGAGAATTAAACTGAGGGAAGTCTGTATGAGAGAAGGAAATCAAACTTGCTTAAGAAAGTCTAGGATTTAAATGACAACAGCATATAAAACAGCAAAAATTGTAACAGTGAAATTTTTAATGAAAATTGATCATAGAAACATAGAATGGTTTGGATCAGAAGGGACCTTTAAAGAACATCTAGCCCAACCCTCCTGCCACAGGAATAGATACTTCCACTAGACCAGGTTGCTCAAAGCCCTCTCCTTGAGTGCTTCCAGGGATGGAGCCCATTAATCGTTTCTCTGGGCAACCTGTTCGAGTGTCTCACCACCCACATCACAAAGAATATCTTCCCTTATGTCCTATCTAAATCTAACTTCTATTAGTTTAAAAGAATTATCTCTTGTCTTATCACTACAGGTCCTGGTAAAAAGTCTCTCTCCATCTTTCTTATAAGCCTCCTCCAAGTATTGAAAGTCTACAATAAGGTGTCCCCAAGACTTTTCTTCTCCAGGTGGAACAAGACAAACTACTTAAACCTTTCTTCATAGGGGTCATGTTCCAGCCTTCTAATAATATTCATGGCCCTCCTCTGGACCTGCTTCACAGGTCTGTGTCCTTCTTGTGCTAAGGACCCCAGAGCTGGACACAGTACTCCAGATGGAGTCTCACGAGAGTGGAATAGAGGGGCAGAATCACCTCCCTTGACCTACTGGCCATGCTTCTTTTTATGCAGTCCTGGATACAATTGTCTTTTTGAGCTGCAAACCCACACTGCTTTTCACATCCAGTATTTCATTTAGCAATATCTCCAAGTTATTCTCTGCAGGGCTGTTCTCAATCCATTCATCACTCAGTCTGTATGGATACTGGTGATTGCCTCAACCCAAGTGAAGGATGTTACTCTTGTCTGTGATGAACTTCATGAGTTTGGCAGTGACAGTTTGGTACAGTCAAGGGCCGCTTCACTGCCAAATTCACTGCACAATGGCCAAGGCTTCAATTTCTTAGACCATAGAGTGGTCCATGAGCTGGGAGGGGAATAAACGCACCATCCCACTTATCCATGGAAGAGTCCATCCACCGAACTCGTATCCCTCCAATTTAGTGACAAGGATGTTGTGTGGGTCCATGTCAAAGGCCTTACAGAAGTCCAAATAGATGACATCAGTTGTTTTTCCCTTTTCCACCAACACAATCACTCTGTCATAGATAGCCACCAGATTAGTCAGGCATGATTTGCCCTTTCTGAAGCCATGTTGATTGTCTTTAATCATCTCCCTGTCATCCATATGCCTTGACATAGCTTCCAGAAGGATCTGTCCCCTGATCTTACTGGGCATAGAGATGAGGCTGACTCATTGGCAGCTCCCAGGGTCCTCCTTTTCACCCCTTTTAAAGATGGGTTTGATGTTTCCCTTTTCTTCAGTCACTGGGGCCTTTTCCTGACTCCCATGACTTTTCAAATGTAATTGAAAGTGGCTTAACAACTACATCTGCAAATTCCCTCAGTACCCTGGGATGTGTCTCATCTGAACTTGCTTATGTTCAGGTTGCTCATATGGTCTCAAAGTTGATCTTCTCCTACAATAGGTGTGACTTTGTTCCCCCAGTTCCTGCCTTAAGATTCATGGACTCGAGATGTGGAAAAGCAATTGAAGGTGAAAACTGATGCAAGAAATTGTGGAGTACCTCAGCTTTCTCCATGTCAGTAGCCTGTCTCAGTTATCAGGAGAGGTACATATTCTTTTTTCTTTTTCTGACTAATGTGCCTGTAGAAGCCCTTGTTATTCCTCACATCCCTTGCTAAACTCAGCTCCAGCTGTGATTTAGCTCTCCTCATCCCACCCCTACACTCCCAGGTAGTATCCCTATATTCTTCTGAAGGTGTGTGTCCCTGCTTACACTGCCTATGCATTTTTGTCTTGTGTTTGGTAAGACAGTAACAGAATAGACTATTTATTTCAGTTGGAAGGGACCTACAGTGATCACCTAGTCCAACTGCCTGACCAATTCAGGGCTGGCCATGTTAAAGTATATTTCCAGGACTTGACCAGGAAGTCCTTACTCAGCCACCTACTCAAACTGTCTTTGTGTAGCTCAGTTCTTCTCAAAAGCTACCAGTTATTTGAGGAGTGAGTAAGAACTGGACTCTTTTGAAATCTTGCCCTATGAATGGCCACTGATTACCTTTGATAATTCTGAAAATGATGTTTACTTTCAGTTTATTTTAGTATCAAAAAACTGCTTATTCCTGAAAAAGATAATAAGGAGTGAGGATTATGAACACTTCTTGGTATGAATAATAAGAGTTGGCAACACATGGGAAACAATAGCTTATCGGTCCCAAGTCCTACCAACCAATCAACTGGAAACAACAACCCTTTTTAAACAAAACAAAAGACTGCACAACCATCTTTAGGGTTACTAAGTGACAGTCAAGAGTAGAGTGTCTTGTACCACAGTGTAAAGCTGTCAGGTATTTTGAAACACAGAAACGTGTCTTCGAAACTATAGTGACAACATAAGCGTTCATATAAGTCAAGCTTCCAGGACATTTAACTTGATTCTTACCCACCTGGGTCCCACATGCAGTAATTTTCTTGTTGAAACCCCAGCTGCTAACAAAAGGCATAGATGTTACACATTTAAAAATCAGTTCAAGTAAGAAATGACACTGAGATGGTAGCATAATAACGATCAGAAAGAGGACCTCTAATCTTGACAATCTTTATATTATTCAATGATAATGCAATGGGCTTTTGTTTTTTAAATAAAACCTGGTTGTCAGTTTTTCCCAGTGTCTCCCATTTACCCAGATCTTCTTGGATTAAAGAGATTCCCAAAAATATTGTACACAGGATGTCAAATTTTATCCAAGTATCCTAGCTGAAAACAGCTGACATGTTTGAAATCTGTGTGATTGTAGTATATAAGCATGCATGTATGTATATATGTTACTCATTACACTTTTGTAATTAGGATGTCAGACAGGTTTCAGCTATATAGAGATTTCTAGGTATTTTTCAATATTGAACTGATCAGTTAGATTTTACCATCTCTAATACAGAGCTACAATTTAGAGTATACAAAATAAAAAATAAAGTTGTTGAATACAGTACTATTTAATTACATTTCTGATTTCTGGAATTATGGTACAACACTAGGCAGTGTCTAATGACAAAAAAGAAAAAAAATTCCCATTTATATGAATTTCTTCAATCACTAGATGCTGATACCAAAATTATGACATCTATATATGAAATGATACTTTGACATGCACATTTGCTAGAAATAGCAGCACTAGATAGAGAAAAAACAGTCGTAATATTGTAGGTACTTTTGAACATGTGAGTCTTGCCGATGTCTCATGAGAATTATATAAAGCAGGTATGATTTCTATGAATTAGGAAATACAAAAAACTTTCACGGTAAATATTTGCTTTTTAACTGCATAGCATATAGGATAATCAGACCATATATGTTTTGTGTATATGACTGTGGAGGACATATTTACATAGTTACTTAAATTATATTTTTGAACCCTGTCCATTATTGAAAGTGCTGTTCAATTTTAGTTAACTTCTTTTCAGAGAGATTTACGTTTTATTAATTTTAATTATTTTCTTCCCAGGATTTATGTTTTGAATTTTATTTGCAGTGAAATTTGACAGCCTTTTAGAATTATTTGTGAGTTGAATAAAAATATATGGATTACACTGTGTTGGGAAATTATCAAGCCCACACTGTTTTAATAATAAAAAAAAAGGCAGAATATTGTAGTTGGTCAGTCTCATCGCTGTTGTCCCTTTTTTTTCTGATGCAGTACTGAAGGTTAGAGAAGAGACACTTAAGAAGGAATGTGATGTTGTCTGTCAAATCACAAAAATTAAAAATAACAAGTAATTGTTCATTGCTTTAGAAATAGTGAAATAACAAAACTAGCTGAAATCAAGATATGGAATTGTACAACGAAACTGCTCTGTACAAAATACCGTGTCTACAGAAAATTAAATTTGCTTCAAAATGGCTATGTAAGCAGAAAATGTCATCAAAAGCAACTAATTACAAAGGATGTCACATCCAACTCAAAACATTCCTGAGCCCAAAATCAGGAAACCAGGTGATATTTCCAGTATGCTTGCATACTTCTTACAGAGTAACATAGACACTCAGTGTTCAGTGACAGGCAAAACACTGGTCTAGAGAAACTTTGACTTCTAGCCAATGACTACTATGACTAATTTTTACAAATATCTGCACAAATTCTGCGTTCTTACGGTAGCAACTGAATCTTTGGGAGCTGGCCTTCAGACACACGTTTTCAGACTAAAAATTGAATACTCAGAAAATATCAGGTTGAAATCTCTAGACTGGATATGTTAAAGGTACCACCACTCAGGAAACCACAGTATTAAGCCAGCAAGAGCCATATTTTTTAATGGACTGTTTATATCTGTAAAATATGTGGGTAAAATTACATGCCTGAAGATATGATTAACAGAAATTCAGATCAGGAGCTGTCATGTAGCGATGCTACAATACTGTGTGTGTCTTCAGGAAAAAAAAAACCAACACAAAACTGTGATTTTTCAAAGGCATTGAACTCAAAGCTGGAGAAGATATCAGGGTCCTGAGGGCACTACCAGGCCTGACTGGCCTTGCCCAGACCTATAATGGGTCTTCCCCCACTCTTCCCACAGTCCAGGACACCATTTCAACGCAGCTTAGGGCTCTCAGTCCCTGCCCAGGGATGATGTAGAACTGCAAAGCTCCAGCACTGTCTCTTATTTTGTCTCTTGCATTAGTATTGCAGGTAGCTTGTCTCCAGTGGTCTGTTCTGCATGGGCCCCTTTGTTCCTATATTTGATTCTCACCTATGAAGTTGATTCATTTTGGCCTTTACTTGTACTTACAATGAATTAGTAATCACAGTTCTTAATCCAGTTGCTTAAAGCCTGACCCTAGAACTCTGTTGTGATTATACTTTTGATCCAGGATGGGACTAAGAAGTGAGAAATCAGAAAAAAAGAAAAAGAAAATGAGAGGCCAGTTATGCATTTATAAATGTTGACAAACAATTTCTGACAGTTGCTTATATGAGATATGGTCTGAGCTGAAACAGTCCGCAATCATTCAACAGCAGACCACCAACTATTTAATTATAATTGTCGTTATCTATTGTCCTATTCTGCCTTCCTTTCCCCCATCTTAAAAAACCTTTAATAGATGCATCAAAAAAAGCTAAATACATTTTTTTTTCCAGAAGAATTTGATACGGGACTTGTAATTTTCTTATAATTATGCATAATTTAATGTGTCAGATCAATGCTTAAAGGTGAAATAAATGTCTACTAATACTCATACTCTCTCTGTTGACAACAGCTGCAAAGAATGACCCTCTGGCTACCACTTTGAGATTTGGAAAGTTGCCCATAACTACAATAGCAATTTCTGTTCTCATCAATCTTCAAGGACAGTCAGTATACTTTGCACAGTCAGATGTTAGCAGGAGACGGTCAAGTGTTTTAAGAATGAGTTCTGTATATTTTTTTCACTTATTGTTAAGAGTATATTTTTAGGGTCCTAAAATCAACTTCCAGCTATCAGTGTAGTGCTTTATTTTTGTTCCACTTTCTTATCATGTAACAAGATATGAATGATATCACAAACAATTCTAGCTATACAGGTCTGGAAACAATATTGGTAACTGACTTCCTTTGCTGGGTCTACAAGCTAAAGTTAATGAACATTTTGTTAATGAACTTTGATGGGTTCCCTAAAAATTTTGACTATATTTTGAAAATTATTTGCTACTTAATAATAATGGAATTTTACAATTATAAACTTACAGTTAAGAATGTACTTATCTTTAATTATAAAAAAACAAACAAAAATATAGAATTTTTGGTGTAAATTCTTCCTAGCCTTCTCCATTAATTTAAGAATTTTTAAGAACACTAAGATTTTTTTTCTTGTTATGAGTCTTAAGACATAAGTATAGTGTTGTCTTGTTTTGCTGATTGACGGAGCTGGCACAAAGAACACAGACACCAAGTTAAAGTTGAAAAGAGAAACTTATTTACTACAGTCTAAGCCAGCAAGACAGCATAAGCAAGGTAACACATCTATCATTACTACATAAAGTTACTAATAGTGATTAAGAAAGATACATCACCAATTGCCCTAATACTTTACCATCATCCAGATCCGCATATCAGCTGGGAAGCCCCGGTCACAGTGAGGATTTGGAGAACCTGTCCCGGCAATTGGGAAATCCTACGCAGTGTGTCCACTCATAGGTGAGGACCTCCAAAGTCGCTGCGAGAGGGTCCAGCTTTTATACAGTTGAACAAACAATCTTTGAGACTCCACGTGCGGAGACATCTGACGTTCCCCCCCCTTCCATTGGATTCCACCCGAGGCCTGGCCAGGGCCCAGGGCTGGATACAAAAGGGGCATCTATATCTGTTTGGCTCAGACAAGGCTGAACATCTGGCTGTGTGGCCTTGGTCGTCTGTCTCTAAATAGACGTTTCATCCTTCTAATAATTACATTTTATCTAAGCTTCATTCTCTGCTAACGAGCACACACATTCCAGCAATGGTCAGCGGGTATTCCCACAGTCACTTCCCATACTGATATGCTGGTCAGGAGATTCACTCGGAAGTCAACTTTGGTTCGAGACCTATGATTCAGGCCTGTTAGAGGCTTGTAATCCAGGAATTTTTATATCATGTCTGCAAATTACGTAAGTATACACATCTGCATCTTTCAAAGTACTTGCACGTCTTCATTGCAAAATTCCTCTGAATACAGTAAATTATTTGATCTGTACCTTTCCATACATAGGATGTACTGAAAAATCTGATTTCTTTACTACTGAATGTAGTGGGAGTTTTGTCATTTGATTTCCCTGCAAATGGAAGCCTTTAATTTGTTTCTTTGTCAGTCTGAATTTCACAGTTTCAGGGTTCCATATTTAAGTAAATAAGTTGGCTTTCTTTTTTTTTTTTTTTTTTTTTAAATAAAGCCTGATTTAGTGCCTGTGGAATTTTGGGGATACTTATATTCTGATAGACTGAGGAATGTAATAAAAATCAATGTCTGTGTTGTGCCACAAAAAACCACGGGTCCATCCTGAAGAATTCCCAATATAATTTTAAATAAGATGAGGAATGCAGGTGAAACAGAAGCTTTAAAGGAGACTAGATGGGAGGAATGACAAAATAAATTATAATTAGTATGAATAACTTAATGCACCACTGTGGATTTGTACAATTAAGTCTTCCTTTCTGTAGCTGTTCTTCAGCTTAATTTTCAGTAGCCAATTGATTTCTTTTATTTATAACAGGAGATGGACATATTAAGAAGCGTCAAATCTAAAGGCAGCAACAATGAAAAAAGTGAATTAAATTAATGGTTGTAGTCAGAACTGCATGACATAATATTTCAAAATCAACCTGAACATTAGAAATACAAGGTTTGCATGGTGACATACCATTCTTTATTTTAACATATAGCTAAAAATTGAGCAAATTTGGCAGGACAGAAAAAGCACAGCCACAACATTATCAGCAGGTCTGTTTAAAGCGAACATTGTTCATTTGTACCAAATAACCCTCTAACTGTTTCGTAGTTGTTAGCAGGTAACTTCAGGTAATGACATCAATTACAAGTGACACAAATGTTTTGAAGTTCCTAGACTTGATATCAGCTGTCTTGCAGGGTTTTAGATGCAATGATATGTCATTTTTCAAGGCAGAAAAATAGCACGTAATATACCTTATCATTGCATAATATTTATCAGTTTTAAAAATCTTTGCCATTTCAGAGGCTCTATTGCAGTTCAGAGGTATCACTTTCTTGTCAGGACTGGAATCAGATATTGTTTATTTTTTACATTCAAGGTAATCTGTTCTTATTGTTCACGTAACTGTAGTAATTAACACAGTTGTGGCAGCCAGGTACTGACTGATCTGATAGTCTAAAGATAGGATGTCAAGATGTCAAGACTGTAGCCCTTTGACATGCTTACTTCTCCTGGTGAAAAGGAGCTGCTCTTCAGTATCTCTTCTCTTTTCTTTTTTGCACAGTGGGTTTTCTTTTGTCCCTTTTTTTTTTTTTTTTTTTTTTTAAGAAACAATCTTCCATAGTCTGCCATTTTAACTGCTCTGGGCAGAAGTGTGGGTCTTAATTGCAAAGTGTCATAAATTCATATGCCATTTGTAACTTTAATAGTAAATCATCAGTGAGATTTGTTCTGCCAGCACTAGGGCTGTGGAACATTGAAAGCAAAATTTCACAAGTTAATGGCCTGCCCTTTTCTGACAGCACACCGAGCTTTCACACTATTAACTAACACTTTGCTTCACTCAACTACTGAACTGTTGACAAGAGCACTTTAGCAAGTCTGAACAGCAGAAAAAAATCAAGTAAATCAAAAGCCAGTTTGAAATGAGGTAGAAAAGTAGAGAAAAAGGATTAATAAAATAATAAAAAAAATTAATGAGCAAAACAAAACAACTTGATGCTTTGATAACCCCTGTCAATAATACAAAGGAAAAAAAATCATCAAATAGTCCTGAGTTATTTCAGGCTGGTTTAGAGGTTTGATTTTACATAGTTGAGATAGTGCTTATCTTGAACTAGTTTTGAAACATGAAGAAGCTCCAATATTTTCCCCATGGAGATAACTAAACGTCACAAAAAATATTAACAATGGAAACATTGAATCCTATAGGCATTGCAGAAAGACATCTTGTAAGAACATGAAGGAGATATTAACATTTATGATTAATCAATAAAATCAAGTTTAGATGCAAACATGAACATATGGTTTGTGGAAGCACAGTAGGTTACTAACATATAGACTAGAGATCTTTAGTTTGAGCAAATCTATCTAGAATTGTATGTTGGTGTATCATTATGTGTTAAATGTATGTACAAATACATATTTGTTTGCTGTCCACAAGTGGCAGATCATTGAGAATAATGTCTGTCATTTTCTCAAGAAAATTAAACAAACCCTAATTCTTTTCCAGCAGTGGAGGCAACATAATATGAAGATTTGGAGGATTGTATGATTACAGCTTCAGACTTATGTATCAAAAATAGCACATCAGAAGAGGTCTGTAAAAAAACCCAAAGTTTTTGATCCACTGCATGGAATCTTGTGAATATAAATATTAGGAAATAAACCTACTTCTTAGTTAAGTGATCTGCATACTCAGATTTTTGGCAGATGTCCCCATTTTTGCAGTCAAAATGGTTCAACATTTGTTTTTAATCATGGTTCATGATGTATCAAGGAGACTCTCTAACTGTCTGAAAACTTGTTGGAACATTGCACCTGGTGTCAGTGATACACGGAGGAGAAACTCAGCTTCCTAACAAAATAATTTGTGATCCTGCCTTCTTCTCTAACCATTGTAATTTTCTCTGAATTGAGACCAAGAATTGGCTGCAAAGCACTAGATGGACAGGTTTGGTGTAGCCAATTCGTAGCTCAATTTGAAGAACTAAAAGAGCATTTGAGGGCCAGGAAAATAGTGGCAGCTTTCTCCTTTTTATTATTTCAAAATTTCAGCTTTCCTGAATTTTGACATCTATATAGATGCCTTAGAATCCTTATATTAAATAACAAAGTGGAACATATAATTTTCAAATTAATTAAAAATATGAATGATATAATGAATATGACAAAGGATTAACCATATAATTGCCCAGGAAAACCAAGGGGTTACAGGTGCCTTTCACAATTGAAAAGATAAGCCACCATTATGAATAAAGCTTCAAAAACTGCTAATGCTGAAGACCTCAGATGCAGTTTAAATACTTACTACACATTTTTAAAGTCAAGTCACAGCAAGACAGATGCCAGAGAAATAGGAAAATGAAATGGGATGTAGGTGGGTAATAAGAGAGAAGTGACAGAACAGCCCAAGGATTAAAAAAAAAAAAGAGGCAGTTTAGCTGTCATTCAGTATTTCCTGTGAGATATTAACAAACTTGCAGATGATTACTTCCTACTTGTTTGCTCTTTTTCCCATTTGCCTCAATTAAGTAGCTCTGGAAAAAATGTACACCATTAAAGTTGGTATTTAGTGATATGAAGAATTTTACTTCTTAAGATCCTCTTTGGTTGTTCAGTTACAGCCACAAATATTTCTGCTTTGTCATCCTTTGTCTACTCTTTCAATTTTTAGGCAGAATTCTTCATTTATTTCTAAAATCTTGATGTAAAATCAACAGAGAAAGAAATGAGAAGACAGCAAGCAATTTAAACCAGATCTAGCACTTCAGAAAGTGGGTCTAGAGATACACTTGGTGACAATTTTACAGCCATAAAATCAGATGCCAAAAAAAAAAAAAAAGGGGTTGAAATGCAGACATTAAAGTTAAAAAATATATAAACATTCAACGTAAATACATAGGTGTACTGGTTTTGGTTAGAGTAAAGTTAACTTTCTTCATAGTAACTAGCATGAGGCTATGTTTGTTGCTGGTAAGTGTTGCTAATACAGACCTGTTTTAGTTATCCCTGAGCAGTGCTTATACAGAGCCAAGGTTCTGCTCCTCACACTGACCTGTCAGTGAGTAGGCTGGAGGTGCACAAAATGTTGGGATGGAACACATCTAGGACAGCTGACCTCAACTGACCAACAGGATATTCCATACCATATGACATCATGATAAGCAATAAAACTAGGGGGGAGGTTGGCCAGGAGGCCATTGCTCAGTGACTGGCTGGTGGTTAACAAATGTTTTCATTCTCATAACTTCTCTTTCTTGGGTTTTATTTCTCTTAATTATCTTATTCATAATAATAATTTATTATTATTATTATTATTATTATTATTATTATTATTATTATTATTATTATTATTATTATTATTATTTTACTTCATTTCACGTTTAAACTTTACGTAACCCATGAGTTTTGTCACTTTTACCCTTCTAATTCTCTTTCCCCATCCTCCTGGTGGGGGGAGTGAGTGAGCACCTGTGTGGTGCTTACTTGCTGGCTGGGGTTAAACCATGATAGGGAACTTTGAAGAGGAGGCAAAGGTATTTCTTTAATGAGTTTAATATTAAATGTGGAGAGACCTCAAACTCAGCAAAACCCCACAGCTCTGCTTAAAAACAATAAGGCTGAAAAGTCATTCTGCTTACATAGAGAAATGTGTCAAATCTACAGATAGTGTTGCTTATATGATTAAATCTTTAAAACAAGACAGAGAGAGAAAAGAACATAGAAAACACTAAGGGAAGGATTGCATGATACAGGACTGAAAAATTATTTTATTAGATGTACCCCTGCATTATCTGAAGGCAACATTCTCAAATTTGTATTCTTTCACATTCAATGCATCAAGTCAGGTTTAACACAGAAGACTACGTGTGTAGCACACAATGAGTAAGAATTAACATAAGATAGTAACATTTACAGTCTGTGATCTGAGCAAAATATGACATTTCCTTGAAAATTCAACTGTGATTGAATAACAGTGTAGAGATGAGTGAAGCTGTAGAATTTTCTACTCGCTTATGAGTGGCTCTAAGCAATTTTTTAAAGTAAGTTTGAATATTTTTGCTGCATTATTAGTTACTCTTAAATATAATAGTAGTGCTTTACGTAATTTCATATATTATTGCAATTATTTTTACCTTTTGAAGCAGTGAGGCTGCCAACTTTTCTTCTCATACTAGGTGATCTTCCTGCACTCACACTACAAAGGTGTTATTTACTTTTCATAGAGAAGTCAAAATGTTTTATTACATTCTCTGTTTCTCTTTAAAGAGGTTGAGCCGCCAAGAACTATCAGTTCCATGACAGAAAAGAGATTTCTAACCTCCCCATTTGTATTTGAAATCTTTTGGCTCCCTTGTATACAAGCATGTAACAATCACATGAACTTCTGTGGCCCAATATTTAGTTTCAAGAGTAAGACACACTTACTGCACTTATTTTTTTTTCTTTTTTAGACACTTCATTTTGTGATCTACTGATCCAAAATAAAAGTTTAATAAATTCATTATATCTCCAGAAAACCTTCATTTCTCCAGAGATTAAGTAACTACTATGTCATGAGGACAAGTAGTATGAAAATTATGTTCAATGTTTTAGAACAAATCAAATATGCAAGAAATTATTTCTGAGGTTTTGGGAGCTGACGATGAAACATTTATACAACCAAAAAGAACACATCTCTGTAATTACACTGGTTAATGATGTTTGCATTTGCATAATCACCACAATGCTTCCTTTAGTTTTTGTTTGTTTTATATTATTTTTTCCATTTAACAATTTCTTGTATTGTTTGTGGGACAGTGTGGTGAATTAATCCCAGAATATTTGCATTTTTCTATAAATAGCATTATACATCGCTAAATAAATAAAGCAAGGAGAGGGTCATTTGTTTTTATTTTTTTTCCCCTGCCTGTTTTACTAATCATTTGAATATATGCTTTTCTCCTACACTTGTTTTATTTGTCTGAAGAAAGAGCTCCTAGGCCAGAAGCTTTATGAATCCTGTCAGAAATATCTGTAAGGAGAGTTTATTGACATAATATTACACTGTACAACACTGTTTTACCTCAATGACTTAGAAAAGTCATTCCACTTTTCACAATATTGATAAAAGAAAGCATAGAAAAAAGTAGGAAGAAATAAGTGTTTACAACACACATTTGCATACACAAAACTGAACGATTAGAAAAGACTAGTGACATTTAGATTAAAATATCTGTTGGAAGGAATGATCAGGAGAAAGTCATTCCTTAAATTTAAGAGTCCTGTATCTCATATTGTACATACACATTATGTTGAAAGTGTTAGAACATAACAATCAGTAGTAATAGAAATGTTATATTCTGGAACACAGGTTACACATTACTGCAAAATTAATATAAAATACATCATCACCCTAATTCTACACAGTATCAGGTATGGTTGAGAGATTTTTTTTCCCAACAATTTCAAGAGAAAGACATAAATATGCATATGCTATACATAATATCAGTTTATACAGAATATGTACTTATGTAAGTAATAGAGCAGAGAATTATAGCAAAAATAGAAAAATTATCCCCCCCCCCAAAAAAAAAAAAAAAAAAAAAGAGGCAGAGCAGGGAAAGGGGAAAAGACTGAGTGGAGGATATTGCTTGTTTAAAAATACTACTCTTTCTACCTGCAGCTATTTTTCATGTGCTTTTAAAAAAAGAGGTAAACTTATATCTCATTTTTTCCATTAAAATCATGAACAGTTAGGTGTCCAGATATAGAGAAAAGATATGTGTGTTAGCTGATCTTCTATAGCTTCTTCATGCTTTAAAACTTCTGCAAGTGCAGCCAAACTAGTTCAAATTGCTTGTATTTTAGATTTTGGCTGAAAGCACCTGGCTTATGAACAGTCACTACAGAATGGTTATTTTTATCTTCTGATAAATTGTTCCTGTGTCCAAGCAATTTGGCTCTAAATCTTTCCTCAATAAAATTTACAACATATTTTTACATTTAGCACTACTTATATCCAGTTTAAGTAGAGTTTAAACATACACTTACACCCATTATTAAAATTAGTTGCCAGAATACTACATGATGCTAATGTTGACACATACCCTGAGTCTCAAAATAATTATATTTTCATAACTTAAAACACCACAAATATAAACAGGCAAAGGAAATAGTAATTTTAAACATTTAATGTAAAAAATTAAGAAAAAATATATCAAAGGTGTGAAACAATAGATAATTAAACTTTTTGTTTTCTAATGAATTGTAAACTTATTTCAGTATCTCTTTGTCTGTTCTTTCTGCCTTTTTTTGTGTCATTAATTAGCAGTCATACATTGTTGAGACCTATAGAAATACCCAATATAAAGAATTGAATGTGATTATGTATACTGCATATTAATTAGTGTGATTAACAAAGTTATAAGAATGGATATATTAGGTATGTATCAGTATCCAAAATAAAATATAAATCATGCTTTTCATGGCTTATTTATTTATTATTAATTATCTATTATTTATTTAAATAATAGTGTTAATATATTAGAACCTGAAAAGCATTGTTCATCAATCTTGCAAATTCTGGGTATTATTATTGTGGGTATTCATGCTTTAAGTGTTTAAATAAATATTAAGACATTCTAAACTTTATTTTATATAAGCCAAAACATCAAAGTACTGTATATTCTTCATTGTTTTATCTAGGGTCATAATTAAAAAAGAAATTTGGTCTCAGTATATTCAATTGTAGTCACTGATATTCATTAAATATTTGCATACTGAGCTCAGTTTTAAAGATATTTAAGTCTTCTCTTACTGATTTTAACTTACATACATAGATAAAAATGAAAAAACAAATCCCTTTGATATGGACTTAAAGTTTATTAAATGTATACACTGCTGTTTGTGTTAGCATATATTAAATTATTTTATTTACTTAAGCCTGTATGTTCATAATAAAATATTTTTAAGCTTACTCTCTATATAACTAAATAAATATCAGAATATTATTTGATTTAATTTCTGATTAATTTTTCCTCCTTAAAAGAAAGCATGTCCTCCTAGGTAGATAACCTCTCCTACAGGCAGTAGTCAATGAACAGTTTAAAAATTAAACATGGAATGGCATAGAAAAACATTTTATGACATTTTAGGATTCTCTAAGGATCCCTGAATTTCTTAAGGATTTTGGATATGCTGCATGGAAGGAAACACTGGCTAAATCTGCAGAAATAACAGTTTGTCATTCTAACACTAGCAGCACCAGGGCTATAGAACCCAGTTCCTCTGGCAAGTTAGCACAGGACAGAATTTCATGATCAATGTGAACAAAACTAAAACAATGCTGCAACTGAGAGAGGTGGTTGTGGGGAAACTACCAACTACTTATGAGGTGAGTTGGAAAAGCTTGTTGGTCTGTCCGAAATCTACCCTGAAAAAAAAAAATAAAATTTGTGATCCTGCTCTTCCTGTGGGTGTAACTGACATAATGAAAAGGATACGTGTTCTGGGGATTAGGATGGCACTGCCATTCTAGTTCTGATTCTAAAACATGTAGAATGTCATCCTTATTTTGGCGGTTGGACACATTTGTCAGAACTACAGGCAAATAAACCCTGCGCCATCCCTCAGTGAAGACCGTGCCATAATTTCATAACTGTTTTAGCTGTGTTGACTATGGACTGAAAAGTACAAATCCAGACAAGTGAAGCAAAATTTTCCCTTGAACAACAGCAAGAACTCTGGAACGATGCATAAACACAGATATGGAAGCTGAATTAATGGAGGAGATTATCAAGAGATGAAGCATAGATAAGAAAAGACAGAGAAACCAGACCTCTGCATTTCCTTTTGGAAGGCAGAGGAGGAAAAAAGATGGCAATGTGCTGAAAATTAATTGTAAATATCCTTTATTTTAAATTCATGTCTCATTGCATTTACAGAAAATATGAATTCTCCTCTAATACCTCATATATTTCATCTCACTATAATTTTTACTTAAGTTGGTGAAGGGATGAAAGTTACATCTATAATTATGTTATGAATACCGTCTATAGTGTGCAGAAATGTCCATGATTACAAACCAGTTTTTATGAATAGATTCCTGTATATGTTCTTGTTATTTATAATTAAAGATTACAATTCTTTAAATAATCCATTGTATACCCACAATCTAAAAACGCTTAACCTGCCAAGAGATTTTGACTTTTGACTATTTTATCCTTCATGTGCAAAACTTACTAATGACCCTTCTGTTTGCTATTTGATGCCATGTGGATTTTCATTCACATCTAAAATAGAAGTTCTGATCAGAATTTCTCATTGCACATGAATAAAATAACTACTAGGCTGTATGTTCATACTGCCAACAGTCTTTTCTTTGTGGTCTAGTAAAACCTGAAGTATTTCCTGTACAGTGCCCACACCTTCTGAAGGATGGAGAGGCTCACCTCACCACTGTATTTTATTCATTAGGGTACTATTTTAAGCAGAGCAATCCAATGAACATCTTCAGTGTGATGTCTGGTTAGTCTAGCAAGTTCTACTTGCTTAACTCTTCTGTGAAAAGTGGGAGAATTGCTGCAATATGAAAATAAAAAGGTGCATGTCCATATATGCAGAAATGGTCAGTATAGTTTTTTCTAGAACAAATTCATACCTGAGGTGATGTGTTACATGCATGTGTTGTTGCTTTTTGGTCTATAAAGGGAGAATTCATGGCATATTTATTCTCCCCTTTTTGCATTCATGTAGAATCTGAGTGGGGAGCAGTAGGGAATTGCCATTGTGTGGTTTTTTTAACAATGACCAAGTTGTGTTCCCTTGAAACTGGATGCTGTCTTTCCTGGCTTTCTACTGAATTATTGCATGAACTTTTCACATCTCCTTTAAATGATGTATTGAAACACCTCCAGAGAGATTCTTAGGCTTGATAGCTTAACTGAACAGAAGCACCTGCCTTCCTCCCAAGATACACATCTAAGCCCTTGCAGAAGGGCAGAAGTTCAAAAGCATCTCATGTTCAGTATTTTTCACTAGTTATTGTAAATGTTTTATTATTACTTTGTAGGAATTCTGGCAACTTTAAAAAAAACCTCTCCCGTATGCAGTATTTAACTCAGATATTTAGATTTCATTTTTCAGGCTAAGCACAATCAGTCACTGAAATGGCTAGCTTCTAAGTGCTAAATTTTCTGTTTGGATCTATCCTCAATGAATATAGCTTACTTTACTTTAACATTCTTTTGCTTTCTTATTTGGTTTCATCATTCTTCCAGCTATTTAGACTACAACCTCTATACAGGGTGTTTTCTTACTTGTGGTATCATAACAATAGAACACATTGCTGGTGGTTAACAGAACTAAAATTCATTTGGTATTTTCTTTCTGCTTTCTGTGGTAGAAATTTTCTACTGTTCCTGTCTGTTTAAACAGCTGGCACATAATGTACACCTATTACTTACTAGCACTTAATATGGATGTTACTGACTACTAGTACCCTATAATTAGTTTTTTCTTTTTCATATTTTGTAGCTATTCACTCTCTCTTAGAGGCACAGTGCTAAGCGCCTGCTATTTAAACCTTTGCTAGGGACTTGTGCTCAAAGATAGTGAGGAGAGAGAACTTGTGTGTTCTCTAGAGAAAAGCAGAAGTATTTTACATTGATTGTACTGTAACATGGAAAAATTCCAGAGACCCGAAGTGGGGAATCTTGTAGGCTATGTCTACTTTGGTAAGTAAGGAAGTACAAAAGAAATGGACTTGTAAATCAAAGCAGTTGTCAATAACTTGACGTGTGCCATTAGCATGTTTCATGTGGGGTTACTTCAGATTGTCTTTAGTCTGACCTCATGGACAGAATAGTGTCAGTGACTGGAGTTCATTGGGCAAAATTTTGGTGTTCATATTAAGATTTGTTTAACTTGAAATGAACCCAGTTCTGCCCTGAGACTGCTACCAAGTGAAACAAAGCATGGTATATGGGGAAGATTAACTTTAAAAACACTCTCCTGATCCAGAACAAAACTGTAATGTAAACATACTGTCAGCCGCTCCATAAAACTAAAGGCAATTTCAAAGATTATAGACATCTCAAGATGATGAGAACATCATCAGATAACTGAATATTAAAACTGAAATAAATAAGAAATTTCTCTTATTGCATTGACTGCTGTTGAGGTTTTTTTGGCTACTTGTACATTATGGCTGTTAAGAACCAATCTATGGACCAAGTATGGTAGATGACGTCATAAAGAATTTGATGTAAACCACAATTTATTAATACTAAAAAAAAGGAAAAATCTCTTTTAAAGAAGGTAATGTGTTAACTAATGTTTTTTGTACCATTTCTTTAGTAATTTCCATTTTCAATTCAGCTTCTTACAGAATTTTATCCATTGCTCTGATTACAAAGGTGAATTTTAAGTTCATTTTGTCTGAAAAATAATTACAGTCTTCTCTTATGTTCAGTATTTGCTTTATAATGCTTAAAGCCTGGAAGCTTGGAATTAATTGTCTTAGAGCTTTAGGCATCAACATTTAAAATGTGTTATTTCAATAAGTAAGGATTTTTTTGGTCAAAACTCTCTTATACTTTTTTCTTTTTTTTTAGAAGCTGGTTATCTAATTATTTATAAACTATACTTCTGAATGATTACAAGTGAAATATTCACATTCTTATGTCTATGTGGTTGTCATTTCAATTCAGGTTTTTAAATTTGTTTTTTTTTTTTTGGTTGGTTGTTTTTTTTACATCAAATATGCCTGCAGCTATTTGTTCATTAAGGAGGAAAAACGCTTTACATATTAATAGTTAATGTCTAGATTTTTAACATATAGGATCAGTTCTTTTGATAAATATCTGACATCTTAGTGCAGATTTTACTATTTACATAACATGGCATTGCATTCCTATATGTGAATGCAACAGATTTTGTTATATAATTAGACACCAATATAGTTGTAGGCAAAAAATATAAAACCAATTGCAACTTTTGCCAGTATTTATGTTTATTTGATCTCAGTATACCTTTCTGTAAGAATGACAGTTGGACAATTGAACAGATTTCTTGCAAAGCTTTGAATCTTCCATGTAAAAGCAATTCCTTTTTTTTTCCCCTGAAGCAGGCATGTGTTGAGGGACACAATGCAAGATAAAAACTTAGCAAGAGTTTCTAGATCTATGGCAGGTCAGTAGAATGAGAGGAAATCACATCCCAACCTTCAGAAATTCTCCCCAGCTGTGCATTTGTGAGTTTTCTCAAAGAAGAGTCCTGAAAAAGTGTTCAGTATGATATTCTGCACCTTATTCAAGTAACAGGCAAGAACCTATTACAGTATTTTCTGGCTAAGCCTGAGACCCATCAACTTCTTAAAGCCTCAAATAGGACTTTGTATAGGTGTATATGTGTATGTATATATGTATGCATATGAATATATGTGTAGCTCTTCTTGTTTAGTATATTTATTGTATTCATAGGGTAGAGTCAGAACCAGTCTTACATTATTTCAGCTCAAAAAGTAGTGCAATTTGTGCAAAAGAAAGAGTCCACTTACATACATCTCTTCAGTGAGTGGTGAAACACCTCTAAACCTAGTGAAAGTAATTAGATAACTTCAATATATAATTCACAACCTAGATGTATCAAGCAATGAACGATGTACAAGAGGAAAAGGATGTGACTGAAGCCTCTATGTCTTAGATATCTAGACTTTCCAAGTATCGCCCATTTTGGATCTACCCTGAAGATTTCTGTCTTACATGCACATTCCCAACTGGCCGCATCTTACTGATTTTAAAACTTATAGCAGAGCTATTAGAGGTAGTCTCATATACACTTTATGAAATAGTGTAATAGCCAAGTAAATGGGATAACTTTAGTCCTGTACCTCCAAAGCTCAAAGTGAGCAGCTACAGCACCTCAGTTTTTTGTGTGTGTCCACTCCCTTTCCACATCCCACCTTTTTCTTTAACTAGTTTCATTTTCTTTTTGAAGTCACATTGCTACATAAAAAAGTCATGACCCTAGAAAGAAAACAATTAGAATCTGTGAGTTGGTACCTACAGTACTAAGCTTGGAACTGAAGGTAGTTTTGGTTTTATCAAAGTCTTTATGCTAAAATACATGCAAAATCCTAATCTAGACTGCAGGGTAAATATAGCAGATCTTAGTCATTATTCTATTCTTGCCATTCCCGGGGCTGGCTGCCTTCACACTTAGACCTGTTTTCCTCAACACTTTTCTAATTTTGGTCCTTATGATATTCTGTACAGTACATAGTGCACATTAACAGCACAGTGAACATTAGTATCATGATGGTTCCACAAAACCAGAGAATTTTGGCATTTCCTAGAAAATTTAAATGCAGAGTGATAATTCTTGAAAGCAGCAAACAAATTCATAAGAATAGTATTCCTAATTATGAATGAGAATAATGATGCATTCTTTCTGCATGGAAAATTATTAGTTTTTCTATAGATTTTTTGATTACTTGTGAAAAAAAAAAGTTTAAAAGTTTTATTTATATGAAACAGCCTTTCTTGGTTGTTAATGATTTCTTGGTTCTTGGTTAATGAATGGACTAGATGATCTTATAGGTCTTTTCCAATCTAGGCAATTCTATGATTCTATTATTCTTTGATGCTACCTCTTACCTAGACAATTTTGTATAGAAAACAAATAAACAGAAAGCTTAGTAACACTACCCTGTCAGAGAACAGTTGTAATGATTGTATTTTGGGCCTGAAAACTTGAGGGAAACTTTATGAATTCAGACATTTTTGACAATTTTTCTTGGAAATCTCATTAATTCTTTTGTGTTCTTCAAGCTAAAACAATAAAATCAGTGATAATTACATGCATGTGTACCTTCTTCAGACATGTGAGAGAGTCAGCCTTTCTTATGTGAGTGGAGAAAGAAAATGTCCCATTTCCCAGTCTGTCTTTGGGTTTTTTCAGATGATGGAAATCCACATCTTCTTTTAAGGAAATGTAGAGGATGCTAATTGTCGTTTCAAATATTAAGCATTTACTTAGGCAACAGAGCAGCTACCTGACTTCTCATACTCCCATCAACTTCCTTATAAGTGCAAATATTGTTTTCAGAAAACTGCAAAGTTTTGCTTTCTCATCCAAAAGAACCTATATGAATGTATTAGAATATTATTTCCTCCAAAGTAATGTGAAATTGAATGTGGTTTATAGAAGCTGGATAAATGTACTATGGGTATTTTATCTTTGAAGAAGAAGGAAAACTACTCTGGAAGTGAAAATTTTGGATAAGGTAAGGAGTAGTAATGTTTTCATGCTAAATTAGAGAAGTGGAGATTTTGACAAAGCTTTTAAATTAAAAACGTTACACTATGGAATCAGGAATGCTGAATGAACCATCTCTTTTATGAAAATAACCTGATGATCATAAAAACCACATGGAAATGTGGGATGATGATATAAGGGGATTATTCTGGGTCAAGGTTGAATTCTAGTTGAATTAACTTCAACTAGAATTTCCCAAATAAGCTGTCTATTTGTTATTTAGTATTTTCTTTTTCTTACATTTGGGACAGACAAGGTTGGGTGTCATTTTGAAGGTAAATCAAATGATTCTTTTATGTTTCTTAAATTTTGCAATACAGAAATATTATTTTCCAAGTATTCCTGTAACTAATATATGCATCGTTACTTATACCAGTAATTTTGCATGATGGTTGAGTGATTTGCATTAATACACAATAAGTGTTGAATGAGTGTAATGTAGTCAGCTTGCCAAAACTTGTTCTGCAATGCTGACATGCCTGTAAGAAGTGGTGATTCTTTCTATGGTATAAATGGAAGATGAAGGTTTGCTAGGAACAGTTTAAAAATCAAAATTCAAAATCTAGTAAAAGTGCTGTTTTCACGGAACAGTCTAGAAAAGTCAATGTCAGTTTGAAAGTGTTCAAAAGTAATTTATTACCAGTTCAGGTCAATGCCCCTTAGCTCACCAGTCTAGAGGAGTTTGGTTTCCTAGAGATTTTAAAAATATTTATTTTTACATAATAACTAATATTAGAGGAATTTAAGCCTCTCAAATTTCCATACCATTCATCCTAGTAACAGGTGACTAAGCCAAGAGTAGTCCTCAGAAAGGAACTAATTTTGTATAAAGGTCAAAAAAACCCCAAAAACCCACATACAAAAAAATAAGATTCATTAAATCCATATAAGAAAGGTATATTAAAATTACACACAGAAATTCAAGCATCTCTAAACTTGTCAGTTACCATGGCAGCAAACAATTTGTATGTTATCTAGTATTTTATGCACTTGACTTTCTTTTTTTGTGATTCCAAGTATTCAGGGGCAATTTAAATCTGTTGTATTTTTGAAAAATTAACTCTGGTCCATCTTCTTTTGTCATAAGATTTTTAAAATGTGCTTAATTTTTAGGTTTTTTTTTTTTTCAGTCTTGCATTTTTGTTGCTTTTATTATTATAAGGAAATGGCATTAAAAGATTAACAGCCTGAAAATTCAGTATGAAATAAGAGTCATAGAAATACTTAATGATATAGGAGACAGTGCAGGTATTAGATTTTTCCTTAAATATTTTTATATTCTGCATTATTTCACGAGAAAACCATCAGAAAGCTTGACTGTAATTGGTACTGAAGTAGATTTCATTTACAAAAAGGTAGATGATTTTCTACATTGCTACATTCTTAATATTGGTCCTATAGTGATCCAGTATTGCTCATAGGTGGTGATAAACAGTCCAGTTTAATGGGTGAAGCTATTCTGTTCAGAGAGAAAAATAAAAATGTACATAATAAGCATTCTTTTGCCCTTTCAGGAATGCTAAATAATGCTCTGTAATCACAAAGGAATAGACACAGTAGGTTGTTTGGTTTTTTTTCTTCTTCTTCTTTTTTTCTTCCCAAAAATGCTTTCATGAAAGTAAATCTTGGAAATTATTCTAGATCACAGTCTTGAGTATTTACAAGGAGATTCCAACAGAATTAGATGGATTTATTAGATATAGTCTGACCCCAGTCTGAGATGCTGTATTTGTGAAAAATAGCTCTTAAACTTTATAATGTAAAATTTCATATAACACAGTGTCTCTTCTTATGAATGGCACCCATAGTTGAATTTTTTGGCCCTGAAGTCCATCAACCAATAATATCAATCACCATCAGTGACAGACATGACAGCTCTATTTTGACATACCATTTCTAAAGAGTCATTAATGTTCAGTTGCAAAGAAGATACAAAGAACAGTTTTTCATCTTTAGGCTAAACTGATTAAGAAACGCTTTGAATAAGAGGAATATTTAGAAGCTGTCTCATTCATGTGAAGATCTTATGTGATGAACATTATCTATTTGTATAATCTTGAATGTGGAGATACACTGTATACAGGTTGAAAATAAAGGAAAACAAATAAAAAACCCCCAAAATATTACATATAATACATCAATTTAATTTTTCATAAAATAAAACATTTTGTTATTCCTTTTTTTTTTTTCATCGAACTGTGCTACTGGAAAAACTGAAATATAAGTGGAATCCAAATTTACATGAAAGTAATAGCAACACTATCCCTATTGTTATGTTTCTAATAAATAAACAACAGAAGGAAACAGATATGTAATATTTCTCTGTTGTATTTTCATAGTCTGGTTTGTTCCAAGAAGTAAAAGACAGAAAAAAGAAATACAGATGATATTTAACAACAGAAAAGTAATGGGAAAAGAAGTAATCATCAGAATAAGAAAAACAAAAAGAGGTGTACTAAAGTAGATCATGTTCCCCAGATTTTTTGGATGTTAGCAGAGGAAAATATTTAACAGAAAAATTTTCAAAAATTTAGACGCTATTTTTAAGAAATAGCCTGATCTTGTTCAAAAAATGCCACTAGAGCTTGGAAGTTTGGATATTTCATCTTTGAAAGCTACATTAAAAAAAGAAAGAAATTTAGTGGACAACATATCACTCAAGTATTAAATTCAATAGGGTCATGGAATTGCATTTGTAATATTTCTGGAAAATAAAACAAACAAAACAGGTTAGTGATTTTATTTCAGTTTCTTGGCTTTTTAAAATCTTAAATATTACCTTTTCTAAAAAAAAGATGCTTTACCTCATTAGTGTTTACAGTTTTGTTGTCATATTCTGGTTTGATAGTCTCATAATATGACATATTGTTCCTCTGTGAAATTATTTTCTTTAACAGGCAAAACCCACTATTCTTGGGGTCATCTGTGAAATGTATGTGCTCTGTAATACAGTTTTTAATGTTTATATTTTATTCTTTTTTTAGATTTTTCAGCTTATGAAAGCACCTAATAAATGCACAGTTACAAAAATGACTAACACTTAAATCCTACTCAATTCAACTGATTTAACTGCATCAATATTCAAGCATATGGCTGATTTTGTAAAATTGATTTCTTAAGTCAGACAGTGATCAAATTGTGGTGGAATGCCTGACTTATATGGGCATAATATTAGACAACATTAAAGTTCCTTGTGTCTCCTTCTTGGAAAATCTCTGATCAAAATAATGAGTATGTTATGTGACCTAATTTATGAAGATAATACATTTCTTCAGCTTCATTTATGTTTCATCAGAATGGTAAGTGCTCTGGATTTCTTAGAAGAAATCTAGATACGCTTCATTTACACAATGCTGCCAATATCCATAGCCTGTTATATGTTCTTGTGCTCAGATAGTATAATTGCAATTGTGTCCCATATGGAATATTTATTTGTTCTGTCTGAAATTTAATGATCATACAGGATGTTACTATGCTGGAGGCTCATTGAGGGTTAGCATTTATGAGGTTTATTTCTAGAGAATTTTGGTATTAAATTATTACATTTTCAACACATAGTAGAACTAAGGTTGTGTCAAACAGGATCTGACATTAAACTTCATTGTTCTCACAACAGTTGATGAGAAATTCAACAGTTTATGACAATAACATTGAGTTAGGTAATTAATTTAAAGATCAAGCCAAACCTTTTGATTCCCTATGAAACACATTTTATAGATAACTATTTTAATTAACTAGAAAAAATAATGTAGAATGCAGGAACTTCTTTAGCAGTGGCTGTAGAGTATAAACTATGGAGTAAAGATTACAGGGTAAATATCTATATGAACACTTTACTATCTAGCCAATGATAATTCCTTCTTTTTGTCTCTACTACAAAGTAAATTTGTATTAGCCAAAGAAACTTAAATATTTAAGACAAAATTGCATGCCCAGACAATTTATGTTGTTGGGCTTCCTTCTCTATTGTAGAGTGTACCAGAAGATTGGTTTTAGCCTGTATAATAAATTATTATCACAACAGAAATTTGAATTGATGACAAATCAAAATATTGGGAAGTGATTTGCATAGACTTTGACAAATTAGAAATAGGAAGGATCTGAAATCTTGAAGCATTATATCTGGAAGTTTTGACACCCATGCTATTGCTGTGTTTTTGAGGCTATGATAAGAAACAGTACCACTTTCTGCAGTTAAATCAAACTGAAGTTTACATTAGGCAGTGATGAAAAAATCTAAATCAAACTGAAGTTTACATTAGGCAGTGATGAAAAAATCTGCACCTAGTTCTCAGTTTCTCTGATGTTTGGAATTTTGGATCCTTGGTACAACAAATATTCCACTCATCATCAGAAAATATCTATTAGAGTTGGAAGAAGCTCATGCTTTCTTTCAGAACTGGATGAAAAGGTTTTGCTTACTTTACGGTGCTAACAGTACAACAGTATGTAAATCCTCTAGTTTTTCATTAAGAGGGATAATAGTTACTCTTTGATCCTGCAATCAGTGTTACAATGAAACTACAGAATTTTACCTCAAGAAAAGTAGAATAGAATACATAGCAGAACTGAATATAAATGTAAAAAGTCCCTTCTGAAGATAATAATGCTCACTTAAGTCAGGATAATGCAGACAGGTTTTTCCCACGGGTTATACAGATAACTAATGGGAAACTGGGATCTCTTAAGTCTCCACTGAATTTGGACACCTACTACAGAAGTGTTGTGGTTATTTTAAGAAAAAGAAATTGGGTGAAAACATCAGAAGTGACTTTCATCTTTTGCATTTATTGGCTAAGTCTCAAAAAGCAGACTACAAATCTGCTAAAGTCTGAAGGATTTTTGGACCTATTTTTCCCATGACTGATCTAATTACTAGCAACCAGAACAACAAAAAAAAAAATCTATTTTCCTTGTGTGAGAAGTGGCAACATCTTTTTTTCACTCCCAGTCAGACAAAAGCAGATAAAGAAAAAGGAGTAATAAGCCCCATTAAATATATTTAATAATAATCTGATAGGTGACAATTTGCATTATAATGGAAAGATCTCCTGTGTCAGAGCAAAATTTCACTCTAAATGTGGAGTACAACTTCTCAGGTAGAGAAAACTACTTGAAATGTACTGAAGCAATTCAGGGATTTTACTTTCCACATGCAAATAAAAGTATAATTTTCAATGTCTACTGCTATAGTAGAATGAGGTTTTATGTATAGTTGCAGAACTTGGTCACTTTTTGATCCCATTTTAGGAATAAGAAATTGATTCCTCTCTTAGTCAAAAGTTATCTATAAGTCAAAGGTTATGCACTATTTCTTATGGGACTCTGTTTCTAGTTGGCCAATAAATACGTATGGAAGTCCAAATTCAGTAGCTCTAAGGTGTGGCAATTTAGGGAAAAGTACTGTTTCATCATTTTTTCTTATGTGCACCAAAGAGAAATGGTCCACCTATAGCAACATAGACGAGTATGAAGTGGTTCAAGATGTGTGTGCTATCCAAACACTAATTTCTAGCCCTCTTTTAGGGTAACATTCTTCACGATAAACATAGTGTGGTGGCCATCCTATGGTCCATAATTTTAAGGGAGAAACCAGGCACATGAGAGAGCTGAGGAGCATGGGAGTTCTAGAGGAAAGATTTTGCCACGAACTCTTCAGCTCCATGGATTGTTATGCTTAAGTGTACTCAGTATAAAATAGCTACAAAACTGACATTTTATATGATTTTCCTATAACTTCACAGATTCATCTTATGTATAGTCTGTCAACATATTTTTTAAGGTTGGAAAAATCTGCTGTTTCAATAAATGTTTTTTGCCAAAGCAGAATTGCTAGAATATTCATACAAAGTAAGTTTATCATGTTCAGAGCATGCTTTAAGGAAATTGATTTAAAAATTAGATTGTATATTTTTCAGTTCTAAAATGTAGTATTAGGTTGTTATGTTTTATTTGGGGTTCTAGTTCCTTAAAAGGTTCTGTACTCTTTTGATAAAGTAATCTCTTCTCATTCTTTTCTGAAACAATGATAATAAAGGAGACACACCAGAGAGAAGAAACATATTTCTTATCTATTACATCTTATCATCATCTCTGTGTCACTAAATAGAATATTTATATGAAGTTAGATGGCCATACTTTTCAAGCGGTGTATTTATAGAAATGCTTTGCTACAGGCAGGAATATTTTGAAAGCATCTAGGTTTCACATAAAGTAATACTCCTTATAGGTTCTGCTATCCTGGTCTTTAATGTTGTATGGTATGTTGTTATAAACGAGACAGAATAAGTTGACTAACAGTGTAATGTTTTGTCCATGAATAATGAGATGTTCCATGAGATGATATGCATGGAATATCTCGTTGGACAGTTAAGGTCAGCTATCCCAGCTGTATCTTTCCCAACTTCTTGTTTACCTCCAGTCTACTGGCTGGTGGAGCAGTGTGAGAAACAGAAAAGGTCTTGCCAGTGTGTGAGCACTGATCAGCAATAACTAAAACATCAGTGTGTTATCAACAGTGCCTTGGTCACAGGTGTGTTGGGTTTGTAAGGTGGCGGGCTTTGGTATGGGGGCAGGGCCACAGGGATGGATCCTGTGAGAAGCTGCTAGAAGCATCCGTGGCTCCTAGTTGGACCCACCTCTGGCCACAGCTGAGTGAACTAGCACCTCTGTGGTTAACATATTTAAGAGGGTAAAACCAAAAAGAGAATGGAAGCAGAAACATTGGAGAGAGGAGAGGGAGAGGGAGAGGGAGAGGGAGAGGGAGAGGGAGAGGGAGAGGGAGAGGGAGAGGGAGAGGGAGAGGGAGAGGGAGAGGGAGAGGGAGAGGGAGAGGGAGAGGGAGAGGGAGAAGATAACAAGGTCAGTGAAGAAGCGTAGGGGAGGAGGTGTGCCAGAGCAGAGATTCCTCTTGTGGCTTGTGTCGGTAGCCTAGGGAGGACCCCATACCAGAGCAGGTGGCTGCACCCAAAGAAGCCCATGACTTTGTGGTCAGAGGCTCTGTGCTGGAGCACTTCTGCTCCTGAAGGACTTTACACTTGTGGAAAGGACCCATGCTGGAGAAGCAAACTGCAGCTCGTAGGAAGGATTCACATCAGAGAAGTTTGTGGAGGACCCTCTGGGAGGGAACCAATGCTGGACCAGGGTAAGAGTGTGAGGAGTTGTCCTCCCACCAAGGAGAAAGGAGCAGAAGAAACAGTGTGTGCTAAACTGACTTTAACCCCCATTCCCCATCCCTCTGTACCACTGCAGGACAGAAGGTAGAGAAATCAGGTTGCAAAGTTGAGCTGGGGAAGGTGGGGGGAAGGTTTTAAGATCTGTTGCGTCTCTCATTGTCCTACTCTGATTTGACTGATAACTAATTAATTTTTCTTGCCCAAGTCAAGTCTGGTTTGCCTGTGACCATAACCAGTGTGGGATCCCTCTCTATCCTTGTCTTGACTCATGAGCCTTTCTTTGTATTTTCCACTGGCCATCCCTCTGGAGGAAGGAGTGAGTGCAGCTGCATGGTCTTTTGTTGCAGTCTGGGCCTAAACCAAGACACTTTTCTGCCCTAGCACCATGCAGGCTGCTATGAGGAAACTTAACTCCATCCCAGCCAGACCCAGTACAATGTTGTATTAAATAACACAGTTTTCACATTTACTAATTTACTGGTAATTCACACTGACACTTTTTTAATTTGAATGTGGTTAATAAATTTATAGCCAGACTTCCAGAAGGGTTCCTTATGAATACCTAAATGTTATAAATAAATGACCTCCCATTTATCAACAAATATGACCTTTAGTGTTGAAGTTGATTGAGTATTCATTTCTTCCACTACTTATTTCTGCCTGCACTGTCTATGAAATTGAATGTGAAATAAACTATGCTATTTCTAAGTTATATTTAGAGGAAAAATAAGCATATTTTAAAAATACTGTTCTGTAAAATTATCTTCATTTTAATTTTATTCACTAACTTTTTAAAATACTCTTAGTTGCAAATATAACATTTCCACGGCAAAGGTGTGGTGTTTTTTTTTCAGAATCAAAGGAAAAGTTTTATTGTAGAACAACTTGATTTTTTAAAAACTAATTCTGTTCTTCATTATCTTGATTACATTGTCTTATACAATGACCCAAGAAATCAGATTCTCTTTCTCTATGTTCACTGAACAAAGAAAACTTCAGGAAACATCTGTTATGTCTAATAAGTCCAGTTAAACAGACAATTGGTTCTAAAAGAGTTACCTTTTTGTGTGGAGGGCATAAAAGTTTGTAGAAAATCTTGAGCTTACTTCCCAAACTTATAGGAATCACACTTTAGACTATGAAATTTCAATCTTCATTAGTGAATTTTTGATTAAATATTTTCTGACCATTAAATGGTGCTTTAGACAGGACAGTGCTTTCTTTCTGTTTGCATATACCTTTTTAGTTTTTTTTTTTAATTCACAAATTATGATGATAAAATTAAAGTTATTTGTTGCTGTATTTCTCTTCCACACCAATCCCCATTCATCCTTCCATGTTGGTGGCTTCTTTTGGTTTTGTTTTTCCGTTTTCTCACATTTTCTCCACTGCTTCTCCCTGCTTTTCTACTTGTTATAACTTGCCAATTCTTTGTATAATTGCTGAGATTTTTTGATAATACCTCTGTGACTGGAAAAAAGTACTGCTTTCTTGAGAACCAATGGAACAGAAGATGAAGTGGATACAGCAGGACTAACAAAAGTATTCTGCAAAATGAAATTAACTGACTTCTCTTAGCACTTGTAGCACTTTGTTCTAAGATGGATCTATCAGTAATCATAGAGTCTCAGGACCATGTCATGCCTCCCAAGCAGGTAGAATGTAGTTTCAGTCCTTCTTCTAGTTTCTGGGTTTTTTCTTCCCAGCCAAAACTCTTTATTAACAGACTATGGAGAAACACGTCTTGTACTCTTAGCTGGGTTCATAGATTCAGAAAGAATGAACAGCATGGAACTACTTCTTGCATCACTCTATAATTTAAGATTTCCTGATTTAGTTACCACTGGCCACTCTCACTGACATTCAAATTGGCTTATGTACTAAAAGCTAATGTTCTAAAGCAGTATAACCTGTAACCTTTTGAATATTCTGAACTAATATTGAAAAGATTTTTAATTTTTATACAATACTACATGAATTTCTCTAGTTCACTACATACTGAATTCAGGGGATGAAAAATGAGTTGCAAGTGAATATACATGTGTGCCTGGGGATCAGAGGCTGTGCAGTGTTTATAAGACTGATAAATCAAGACAGCTTCAAACTTTAAAGTATAAATTTGTTCAGTTCATCCACTACTTACGCTAATGACTAGTTCTTATATGTTACTGATCTCTGCTGTTATGTACATAAAGCAGCCACTTTTCAACAGTCATCTCCTAAACAATCATCCTATCTTTGAGTATACCACACCAGGAGCAGATGCTGTATTGGGTTTGTGTGACAAAGTTTTGGTAGTGTGGGAGCTACAGGGATGGCTGCTTCAAAAAGCTGCTGGAAGCTTCCCTTATGTACGACAGAGCCAATGCCAGCCTGTTCAAAAACCAAGGCTCAGCCCATCAGTGACAGTGGTAGTGCCTCTGGGGGTATTTGAGAAGGGGGGGTGGGGGTGGAATGGGGAAGAGGGGAAAATTGCAGCAGAGAGAGAGAGAGCAAGATGTGAGAGAACAACTCTGCAGACCCCCAGGAGAGTGTCTGAGGGAGGAGGTTCTCCAGGTGCTGGAGCAGAGATTCCCGTGCAGACCATGGTGAGGCTGGCTGTATCCCTGCAGCACTGGAGGGGCACAGGGAAGCAGAGATCCACCTGCAGCCTGGGGAGAAGGTGGATGGAAGCTGTGACCTTGTGGGAAGTCTGTGCTGGAGCAGTCTCCTGGCAGGACCTGTGTTCCCATGGAGGCAGGAGCCTATGCTGGAGCAAATTTGCTGGCAGGACTTGTGACCCTGTGGGGGACCTGTCAGTTCCTGAAGGACTGCATCCCATGGAAGGAACCCATGCTGGAGCAGTTCATGAAGAACTGTGTCTCATGGGAAGGACCCATGTTGGAGAAGTTCATGGAGTACTATATCTCCTGCGGGAGGGATCCCATGCTGGAGCAGGGAAAGAGTGTGAGGAGTCCCAAGGAGGAAGGAGTGGAGGAAAAAACATGGTGAAGTGACCACAATCCCCACTCCCCATCCCCCTGTGCTACTTGAGGAAGGAAATGTAGACAGAAGTGGGGAAAAAGGCTGAGCCTGGGAAAGAGGGGAGGGGTGGGGGGAAGGTGTTTTGAGGTTTGATTTTATTTCTCTTACACTCGGATTTGATTGGTAATAAATTTATTTTCTCTAAGTCAAGTCTGTTTTGCCCCTGATGGTGATTGTTGAATGATCTCTTCCTGTCCTTATCTCAACCCACAAGATTCCCATTATGTTTTCTCTTCCCTGCCCAGCTGAGGAGGGGAGTGATAGAGCGGCTTTGGTGGGCACCTGGCATCCAGCCAGAATCAGCCCACCACAACAGTTATTCCTCATGGTTGTGGTCCTTGATGATCTCAGTCCTGGAGGTTGAGGTGCTGAGCTCAAGAGTTCTTTGGCAAGAGAAGATGGAATTTTTTTGTGTGTGGGCTCCTCACATCACAGATTCTCTCCAGTTCACTTCAGGAATTAATTCTTTTTAATTAACATAGTGACAGCAAATTTCTTCCTTGAATTTCCATTACAGAGTTCCATTCAGATTCTTACCCCAATTTTATGATGAAATTACAGGAGATGGCAAAATTAACCTCAGAGATTGACATTTCAGGGAGAAGGAGGAATCACCTTTCATGCCACTGCCCCAGCCTTCCCATTCATTCTCATTCCCATCCCTCTGACTCCATTTCATCTTTTGCCCTGACTTAAGTGTTTTTTGGGGGCTATGTAGCAATCTGGTTTTATTCCCTGATTTCTGTAGAACTGTGGAAAACAGGTTTTTGTGAATCTCCTATAAAACTATAAATATTTTTATGATTCTCTTACTGTAGTCTTGTGCTTTATTAGGACTGCAGGGTTAATTTCTTTCCAGTTCAGTTCTTTCTTAAATTAATCATGTAGTCCAGCTGATAGGAATGTGTGATCACTTCTAGCATATGGTCAGAGCTAATTAGATTGATGGCAGTGTTGGGCCAGTGACCAGCTCTTAACTTTTGGTGATTACCAACCAGAGAAAGGAGCATATATAAATGGTGCAATCATAGCTCAAAGCAAAAAGCTGAGGTGTAATGACCACGGACTAAGCAGATGGATGGCCTGTGCATTAAGATTGGTAGGAAATACTGCAAACGTACATATGCATGTAAAATTAACTTTCCCATTACAAAAATCCTACATCGTATGTCCCAGCTGAAATCAGTCATTTTTAAAACTCTTGAGAAGTTTTAAAAATGCATTTCTACATTACTGCAAGACTTCTGTCTGTTGAAATGAATGCTGAAGGCTAAAGGGGTACAGGACTAAATTAACAGGAGCACAACTTGTGGAATTTGAAAAGTGATTATTCCCCTTGGTAGTCATTATATTTCATCTGGAATACAAAATCCAGTTTTAGGCCTTGCAACAGAAGCAAAACATTGACAGACTGCAGTAAGTTCAATAAAAGGGCAACCAGAATGGTCAGGGATTGAAGTACTTGCCTGGTGAGGGGAAGCTGAGGAAGTTCAACTTATACAGCCTGGGGTCTGAACAACAGCCCCCCAGTGCCTAAATGGAAGACAGTTAGAGAAGGTAGCCAGGGTCTTTACAGATGTGCACAACAGGGAAAAGAGACACTGGCTATAAATTGACAAGTTATGGCTGAATGAGATACAAAGAGAAAATTCTTCATTCAAAGTATAATTAAACTACTTAGATCTGTAGTCACCACAACAAGAGGCCACAGGAATATAATTTGTATGTTTCTTGCTGGGTGTGCATTTCCCATTAGCAGAACATCAGTTTTTGTACACTCAGCAAGGGAAAACTAGACACTTTTTATTTCATGTTCAATCAATAATATTATGGATTGACTTCTCTGTTGAAATATTTATGAGGAAAATCCACCTGCCTACCTATTAATGAGAACCATTTTCATTATTTGTATTTGCAGCTTCTGATTAATGTCAGACAAATTGAATTACTGTGTGAAAATGGTTTTTATTAAAGCAAAATCAGAAATCTAAACAGTTTACAACAGTGGATTTTTATTTCATTTTATAATGTGAATCTTACCTAAATACTACAGCAGACTACTCATTTGATAAGATTTTTCTTTCATCTCTGTGACTACCTGGTTTTCTGCAATGCACTTTATGTTCAGTAAAAATTGATACAACTGGAAGCTATATGGGATCACCACTAAAAGAAAAAAAAAAAATTAACATAACCGCCATCATCCTGGAAAATTAAAGAGAATTTTAATGTGAAATACTGTATTGCATACACTTCCAAGGACAGATGGATTAAGCATTGGTGAATTTGGAAATAGATAAATAGAGAGTTTTATATCCAAAACGTATAAAAACTTTCCCATCTAGTTAATACACTTTAGCTTCATATTTTGTTTACTGAGAATTATAGTGTGATTTGAAATATGGTTGTAAAATGTAATTGAATTATTTGGGATTTTTTGTTGGATTTTTTTCTGTGGGATGTATTGGACAACGTATGTTACTGTACATGATTTGGTGACTTGTGTTCAGAAGTACAAAGGATAAAATTCACCACCTGAGCTTGTTTAACACAAACAAAGCAATAATTTGGGGCTTCTGAAATTATCTTATGAAAATTATGAATATTAGATCAGTAGTGCTTGTCTCCCTTTCTTCACCAGGACTCCCTCCTACCTTTTCAATACATGCAAGGCTCAAGGAATCTTCACACCAGTCTTGGAAATCCGACTTTGAGGTCTGACATCTTGTCATCTAATTATGAGTGATGCATACTAAGCTTATTGGCAATTTCATTTTTAAATGAAGAAATGTGACATCTTTGTACATCCAGTCCAATTTTCACTGATTTTCTGCTGAATGGTAACACCTGACTGGGGGTTGCCCAAGTGGAAAAGAAAACTGAACTCTAAGAAAAATATATACTTTGTGGCACTCCATTATTTCCTCTTTACTGTATATGAAAAAAGTATTATTTACAAGTGAAAGTGGTTTTATAAGTACTAACCATGGAAAGTATTCATATATGTTGCTACACAAATTTAAGAGAACTTTTACAATGTGTACAATGGTAAATGGTAAATACACAATAGCAAATGCAAAATGCATGACATTTTCTAGGAAATCTCAGTACAAAATCTAATTTTAATAAAGTTAAATGTAAGCCTTTGAATTATGCATTGTTAAGGCATGTCAGTCTGCATCTTGAACAGGCTCTGAAACAACACTTCCCAGTTGAAATCCACAGCAACAAACATAACGTGATGCATCACAAAACTGCAAAATGTCTGGAATCGAAAATTACTTTCTTGGACAGCAAGATTAACATTATCATTTGATTAGCAAAGGCCCAACACTAATTTTGATGAGATTAGTTTACCTTTAATTACCCATGTATTCACAATTTAAGGTACTTCATTACTCACATGTTTCAAACCACATCCATCTCTCGCATTACACCTTTTCAATTACAATGTAAATGGTATAAAATTACATGATTATATGCACATGTTAATCTGTAATATAACTATCAATCTTTTCTGAAGCCTTTAACCAGATGAATGGGTATTATGTCAGGATTTTTCTCCATTAAACACTCATTGTCTTCTGACTAGCAACTTTTTGTTCTATTTTTGGGATGTGGGTCAAAGACAGTTTAGATTCCATCACACCTCTTCTGAGTCAAACACTTATATATGTGTATTATCAAGGTAGAGGTATGGTTTTTATTTAACAGTATTCAGTGGGTTTTAAATACATCAGGTTGAATTCCTTCTTTGTTTTTTTCAAATCAGAAATAATTTAACATTTCAAATGGGATACGTAAAAATTAATGTAATCATTTTGAAAATACAGAGCAAAGGCATGGATTAATTATCATAGTCTTTGTAAAAAATGATGATAGATCATTGCAGTAACGTCAAAACATTAAGAGTACCCTAAAAAGTGATGGTCAACACAGGCCACATTTAGCTCATCAAATGATATCCATAACCTCTCTTCATATCACATTCCTTCCAATAGACCTTGTGAAAGTTTTAGACGTGACTTTTGAATAAGACTTTCTATCAATCAACTTTGTTTCATGGAAGAGTTTTTAAAATCAGTAGATAACTTTAATGCTTATTATTCCAATGAAACTTCATTTATTTGTGAAAGACTGCTTTTTCAAAACAGATTCACCAAGCAAATTAGGTCGTTAATTCCTATTGAAATGAGATCCTAATGTACAAGCTGTTAGGCGGTTTTAATACTCACAGGCAGATCAAACAAAGAAAAATGTCTTGGCACCTTTAAAAAAGGTGAACTTTAATGGGAGTTTACATAACTCAATAGAATATAACTGACTACATAACCTTCATCCATCCGTAAATGTCCAAATCCTGATCACTTAATATTTTACATCTGTAGTAATTTTTACCTCAGAATTTGGCCACAACTTCTGGGCATGTAGGCAGTCTTTCTAGAAATGATATCAGAAAATCAGAAGTAATGGAGCCTTAAGCTCGTTCCAGATAATTCTGTTGCACATATCTCAGCAGCAGTGAAAGTTACCAATAAGGAAATAAAGTGTTGCTTAACTGCCTTGGTCAGTAATATTTCTGTTAATCTTCTAAATACATAAATATTACTTCCTGATTAGAGGATTTACCTGCTAATGTGATATAAATAATATGATTTCATCAGTATGAGGGGACAAACTGAGAAAATCTCTGGGTCTTGCTTTGGGAGCAGTTCCGCATTGTATAAATAGATACGTATTTACTGAGACTGTGATTGTCTGTACAACCTATGGTGCATTTATAGCCCTTGAAGTCTTAGACCCACATTCCATGTGCAGTGAGTATTTGGGATTGAGAGCACCAAGCAAGAAAAAAAAAAATTGTCCTAGAATAACCAATGCTTATTTGTTTTAATTCTGATGTAGAACAATAATTGTGAACAATTTTGAGTACTTGTGTGGAATGGAGTAAAGAATAACACAAAACCCCCAACAAATACAAAAACCAATCAGCCAAATTGGACCATTATTTTTTTAATCTTTGCTTTGAAATTCAAGGAAAAAATGTTTAGAAACTAATAAGAATTTTAGTTTTTGTGAACAAGAAGCAGAAAATGAGATAGATTAGTAGTTTTCTAGTTTAAAGTATTACCAGCCAACAAGGCTTTCCATTGTTCATTTGCCTCATGTCCATATCAGAAAATAAGATATGAGATGCAGTTTTTCTGGGCTAGGAAAGCTAGAATACACTGGTTATTTTGCTCACTATCAATAGCTCATTCAAAATTGATGACTTATATGAATGAACTTCCAGAAAAGAAAATCTGTACTTCAGGGCCATCAGATGTTCTCCTGTGTAAACCTTGACACTACCTAATTCAGTATTTCATGTATACTGTTTCCAGAAGTCGTGGTTTAAGCCAAGCCAGCAACTAAGTACCACACAGCTGCATGGTCACCTTCCCACTCCTCCAGTGGAATGGGGAGAAGAATCAGAGGAAAAGACAAGGAAACTTGTGGGTTGAGATAAGAAAAAAATAATAATTGAAAATACATGAAATGAAATAGTGATACTAATAATACCAATAATACTAACAGTACTAATAATACAAATATTACTACTAAGAATACATAATGAAAGTAATACTACCACTACTAATGAGACTATATAATGAAAATAATAGAAAAGAAAACAAATTATACAACTGCTCACCACCTGCTGACTGACACACAGCCAGTCCCTGAGAAGTAAGAGCCAGAGCTGGAGAGCCCAGCCAGAGTCTGTAAGCTAGACCCAGAGAAACAGAGGCCTAATGACTGTGTGAGAGAAAACCCCTGACCCACACCCAAGACCTACTGAGCATGTCATTCTATGGAATGAAATATCCCTTTGGTCAGTTTGGGTCAGCTGTGCTGGCTGTGTCTCCTCCCAGCTTCTTGTAGAGAAGAAATTGGGAACACAGGTGCAGTGTCAGAAGCTGGGGAAGTCCTTGAGTTGATGTAAACATCAATGTTCTTCTCATCATAACCAAAACATAGACTCATACTAGTTACTGTAAGGAAAATTCACTCTATTGGACTAAAACCAGCACACCAGATAATGAAGAGTCAAGAGGAAAATCAGATATCAGAATCAGATAATGAAGAGTCAAGAGGAAAATCAGATATCAGAATCAGATTAGTGGTCGTTTGGTTTGTTTGGGTTTTTTTTAGAACTGAAGTGTGCAGAATCTTTGTACATATCCAAAAGATACGAAACCATTTGGAAGATTATTGTAACATAGAATAATCACTGAAAGTGTGAGTGAGTTATTTCATCACCACAGACAAATATGCAATTTGAGGAGGACATCATACTGTTACTAGCACACTAGATGGAAATTCTTTTACAGCTTATCTTTTAACAGTTGTGATATACAGACAATACTGTGTCATGAACTTGGAGACCATGAATTGTGGCCACAGAAGAAGAGCAAATATATCATAGCAGCTCTTCTAAGAGTAAGTAGTCAAATAATCTTCCCCCCTACCCTCCACTCTAAAGGCATCTATTGGCACAGGAAAAGAATAAATGATTTTGCATTCATTGTCTTAGACAAGCCTTCAATGCATTCAGTAGTATCTTTATTTGCTTCTTATCTTAAAATTTCTCATTCGACTTACTGGTGGAGTTAATCTGGAAAAAAATACATATATAATTCTTTTTCACACTTTAAAAATTAAATAACCCAATAAAATCTGTTCCATCCCTTGATAATCTGAAAGATAGTCTTTGATCCTTGTTTCAGATATCCTTTGTTTCTTTAACATGCCTATACATTTCCATTTGACCAGAAAAAAATAATTTGTTCCCTGCTATTAGACTGAATATAATTTGTGAATCTGATCCAATGCCTCACTTAGTTACACTGTTCCTGTTGCCTCCTTTTAGATTAACTACAGGTCTAGTAGATTAATTGTTCTTGATGGAAAGTCAGAACAAACCCATTTTCAATGCCATTCTTCTATGAAGCTAAGCCTCAGTGATTCTACTTTCCTTTCATTCTGTCACTTTTCTTGTTTTTCTGTCTCACTATATAAAAGAGTTTCTTGCTGTATAAAAGGATTGAAGACTTTGAAGTATGATGGCCAAATTTGGGTCAATAAAATAAAGCTCTCCACTGTGTAGACAGCAAGAATATAAGAATGTACTTCTGGGATTCCCAATAGGGATCATTGAAAGCAGGACTTTTACCTTTAAAGGTGTAGCATTTTCAGTGTTATGGATCATACTTAAAACCTGGTTGCCTACCCCAAAAATCTCCATCATAGGTAGGTGTAATGCCTGATCATACGTACTTCTAAGTACATGTAGGTGATTCTTCAGTGATAATATAAAAAATCCCGTGAAAACACTTGATTTATGAGAAATTCCAACCTCTCATGTCATTTCAGACAAATTACACATCTTAACTTGAAGTCCTGTCAGGAGATCACAGTACTGCAAAAAAAGTGAAATAAAATAATAATAATAGAAACTTAATGAAAGAGGACTACTACTGGGACTCAGTTGTGCTCACTTGTGGTAGTAGTATATCTGTACCTAGCCTGAGACTTGTTATTTAGTGATTCTTATTTACAGACCTTCACAAATACTATTTGTAGAAGTGTTCAGGATATATTTTTTGCATGTTGAAGTTAATGTAGTGTTATTCTATTTAAAGCCATCACTTTCACTGACTTATTTTCAAAATCTCAAAAGAAAAGAAGTACTAAGTGTATAAAGTATGCTAACAAGCTACCACCTTCATCTGGTGAAGTAAATTCAATGTTAGCCAGCTTTCCCTAAGTTTACATGCTTTCAGACATGCAAATAACAAAATTTTCCTTACAAGAAAAAAAAAAAAAAAGGAAAAAAAGAGAAAACTCCACAAATTTAGCTTTCTTAAACTCAACCTCTTTGATAAATTTAAATGAGTATAGTTCCTTTATTGCTGGACAATTTCTCCCTTCAAAGAAGTTACAGTGTTGCTGTCTAAACTTTGTAGTACTGAAAAAATGAGAGTTAAGAAAAAAAATTAAATCCATCGTCTTAAAATCAGAAAAATAAAAAATAACTTTGGTTATGACATCCATTTACATGTATTAATTGTTTTTAAAAGTTTTTCAATCATTAACTGAAAAATTAACTTATTTGCTTGGAGCTCTGCAGCTTCACTGAACTAAAAGACTTCAAGACTTTAAAAGACAACTCTAATTCATACTGTTTTAAATAGTAAGGTGAATTCAGGCAAGGCAGCATTTTTGTGTGTTGTTATAAGTACATAACAATATGCAAAAGATTGAAACAGATAAAGATTAAATCTTATATTTAGATAAATCTGAAGGACAGATGTTAACAGGTCAGAATTAACATGTCTAAATCTCCAAATAAAAATAATCTGATTTCATGTATAGTTTATTAAGTTACTAATTCAAAATTAATCTTTATTATCATCTCGGATGTCTCAGCTGTCATGGCTGTGTCCCCTCCTGATTTCTTGTGCACCCTCAGCCTACTTGCTGGTGGAGTGGTATGAGAAAGAGAAAAGGCCTTGACTCTGTTTAAGCACTGCTCAGCAGTAAATAAACAACCCTGTATTCTCAATACTGTTACCAGCACAAATCCAAAACATAGCCACATACTAGCTACTATGAAGAACATAAACTTTCCCCAGATGAAACTGGCACGCTCTCCACCCCTTATTCCATACCATTTACATAATTCTCAGCTCTCACACTATAAATACATCCTCGTTAAACACCTCCCCTACCCCTTTCCATCCTTTGATACAATACACAGGTATCAGGTCACAGAATGGTTTGGGTTGGAAGAGACACTGAAGATCATCAAGTTCCAACCCCCCTGCCATGAGCAGGGACACCCTCCATTAGACCAGGTTGCTCAAAGCCTCATCCAGCCTGGCCTTGAAGACAGCCAGGGATGGGGTATCCACAACTTCTCTGGCTAACCTGTTCCAGTGCTTCACCACCCTCTCTGTGTAAATTTTTTTCCTGATATCTTATATCTACCCACTTTCAATTTAAACCTGTTACCCCTTGTCCTGTCACTTCAGGCCCTTGTAAAAAAGTCTCCACCCAGCTTTCTTGTAGGCCCCTTCAGGTACTGGAAACCTGCTATAAGGTCTTCCTGGAGCCTTCTCTTCTCCAGGCTGAACAAGCCCTATTTTCTCAGCCCTTCTTCACAGGAGAAGTGCTCCAGCCCTCTGATCATCTTCGTGGCCTCTTCTGGACTTACTGCAACTTGTTGATATCCTTATGTTGAGGTCCCCAGAGCTGGATGTAGTACTCCAGGTGCGGTCTCACAAGAGTAGAGCAGAGGGGGAGAATCACCTCCCTCAACCTGCTGGCCACGCTTCTCTGGATACAGCGCAGGATATGACTGACTTTCTGGGCTGCCTGTACCTGCTGCCATTTCATGCCCAGTTTTTCATCCACCAATACCCCTAGGTCCTTCTCCTGTGATAGTCATTTATATATCATGCAACTCAACTCATGGGTTATAATTTAACAGTATTTCCATTACAAACTCCACCCTTGATCCCTTTGGAACAGACCATTGGGTCTAACTGTGCAATTAACTCCTCCCCTTGGCCTCTGCTCTGGATTGGCCTTATCCATTGACTGCAGTGCCTTACGAGTGTACCTGCTCCACGTGGAGCATTATCTATGAGCCATAGTCTCTCCAAGGGTATACCTGTTGAGGCACAGATTTATCCACAGCTGCAGTCACTTTGAGGAACACCTGTTCCAGCATGGCCTTCTCCATGGGCCACAATGCCTTCAGAGATACACCTGTTTCAGCATTGCCTTACCCACAGCCACAGCCCCTTCAGAAGTAAACCTGCTCCAACATGACCTTACCCGTGGCTGCAGTCCCTCCAGGAGTGTACCTGTTCTGCAGTGGGCTTCTCCATGACCACATGCTTTGAGGTGCTCCAGCATGACCTCATGCACAGGCACCGATGCTTCAAGGTATACTGGTGGCTGCATGGACTTTAGGATACAATTGGAAGTTTAGAAGTTGCATCACTTCCTGGTTTTCCTACTAAGCATATATTATGGGGTTCTTTCAAGCCATATTTAAAAAGCATATTTAAAATGCATTGGAGCTAACAAGCGATCAACATTTGTCTCTTCTATTTCATATGGCAAAGACATAATCTATGAAACTTCACTGAGGGGGAAGTAGGAAAAACTTAACTGCATCTTTTTCCTTCTTTCATTTAAAATTCTTCTCCTGTGTATTTAAACTCAAACTCAGTTTTCCTTGAGAGTTAAGAAAAAAGTGACACCTGTTTTGGAAAATGTTTTATGACACTTGGAAAACTAAGAATATTCTTTCAGTGATCCATTTTTTCCAGTTTCTCTTGCATAGGTTTCTACTGGTTTTGTTCATTAGTACTTGTCTGTTTTCTTCCTTGTCAATGAATAAAGTAAAATGAAATCATTAGTATACATACCAGAATTTAATACCAATTGATGATATGTTTATTTCCTGCACTGCAGAAAATGGATAAAGCATTATGGTCATGTTATGTTTTTTACAGTCTCCAAAAATAAGAATACTTGCATAACGTATGTATATTGTGCTATGTGCTATTTTACACTTTTATGTTGTCAGTTTGGAAGCTCCAGATATGTCATAGGTAAATAGGTAGATCCCTGTATGTTAAGCAATTTAAAGACAAAAAAACCCAAATATTTTTTAATTGCAGCTATTTAATTTTACACTGAATGGGCTCTATGAACTCAGGAGAGTGTCAGAAGAAGTGTCAGAAGGTAACTGAGCAAGTTCAGTATGATATAATCTAAATGTTATGTTTAAAATACTTGGTCCTAGAGTTAATTAATCACCTCTCTTGGAACATGTTGTTAAAAATGCACTTCACCCAATGTCCTTTGCTACCTATAATAATGTTCTTTGCTGTTTATATTCTTCTCTGTCCTATGCACACAGAAGTTTCTTCACTGACACTACGCTGGACTCTGTTTTAATCTTTATGTGCAGGAAATGTTGTTCAAATATGTATTTTATTAAAAGTATGGTACCTACCTCCCAAAATTCTAACTGTGGCTTGTTCTGATTAATCATTTTTATAGTTACTTGAAAAGACACTAAAATAATTTCGATACCAACACAAGAAGTAAAAAGGCTGGGAAAAATTAAGGCACCACTATGACTTTTTTAGGGGATAATTACAAGGTCTTTATAGTATCCTTTCTTAAGGGATTGTCTACATATTTTAATTAGTGTAAATTGATGAATGTATCACTATCAATAGGGTAATCATAGAAAGTCTCCAAGCAGATACCACTTTTTCTTTTTTCTTTTTTTTCTTCTCTATTCATTTTGAACATCAGCAGAGGGATTACTTGAGAGCTTTTTGCAGCAAGCATGCCGTACTTACAGATGGACATGTGAGCTCTGTAAGCTCAGTAAGCAGCTGATGATGTTTTCTGTTAACAGAACAAGCTTTCTGGGAAGTCTTAAACTCTCAAGAAGAGGGAGCCAGCAATGGAAAAAAGCCAAAGTGTATAAAGAAAGTAAATATGATAATACTGTGAAGACCTGAAAAAGGAAAATACATCATTCTACACCTACATATGCATTCTAAAATAGCATCCTGCTGGGCTGTTGCGGTTGCTTGATTATTGTTTGATTATGCTTTTTTTTTATTCAGTGCCAGTAAATAGAAGTACGGACACTTCTCCTTTATGCTAAGCTCCTTTTTACTTAGATTTTCATAAATGTGGAAGTGTTGTTAGGATTTCACAATCATTCTAACCCTGTTGCCACATAAGTTCTGCTAGCAGACTGGGAATGAAGAACTAACTGTGCACAGTATATTGTACTGTAGGAATTATTTGGATTGTCAGGTATCAGTATTTTGAATTTACCTTACAGTGGGGGAAGAAATTAAACATCCTGTTGAAGTATCTTATTCTGAATTCTATTATTCTATATTATAATGGACCCTGGAAGCAGAACAGAAAGTGACCACTCCTGAAACTCTGCTTGTTTACTCGGGAAGCTTTAGATTCATACTTTAAAGTCTGTGAGCAAGGAGGACAAAAGGAACTGAAAACCAGCTTTCCTTACTTGTTAAGGGAATGAAATGCCAGGAAAGTAAAGCTAATTAATTGGGTAAAATATTTATGTAGTGAGAATATCATCTTATCTTCCTATGAAAAAGGAAAAAATCACATTATTAATAATAAGGATGTAGTAAATTCTATATCTGTAAATAAAGCTAACCAAAACAAAACTGAAACCATAACTTATTTTAAGATATAATTATTTTTTAATAAAAATGCCGACGCATACCATAAGTATTTGCATTAATGTATTTTACATATGGATTTAAAATGTTATCTAATTTTAGCATTACATCACAGTTCAAATTGATTCTACTCTAACTTTGAATTATAAAAAACAGCAATAAAAACTCTATAAGCAATCATGGTAGTTTCCACATGTTTATGCCATCTTTTGCTTTAGGAAGGTAAAATATGATTACTACATTTTGGTTACCATGAAAAAAGTTGGACGCTACATTCAGTAGTTTCAAAACATTTCAGTGAGCGAGTGAACTCACTGTTACATAAAATTTGCCCTGATTGCCTTGGGACTTTACTATGTTTGGCACTATGTCTTTTCCTAGTATAACAGGAATCCCAGCAAGTTCATCAAAGGAAAATATGAAGTCTGCACTTGGGATTTGATAACTTCATGCTCTAGGAGAGGCTGGTGACCAGCCAGTTGGAAAGCAACTGAAGACCTGAAAGTTCTGATAGACAAGCTGAACATGAGCCAACAATGCACCCTTGTGGCAAAAAAGCCACCAGCCTACAGCTGCATCAGGAAGGTGGTTGTCCAGCATGTGTAGGTAGGTGATCATTCTCCTCTATTCAGCATCGATAAAATATATCTGGAGTACTGAGTCCAGTACTGGGCTCCTCAATAAAGAGACACATGGATGTACTGGACCAAGTATAGCAAGGGGCAACAGGCTGTGAAGGTTACTAGGGGACTGAATCATCTGCATGTAAGGAAATGCTGAACGAACTGGGACTTCAGGTTGAGAAGAGAGTTCAGAGATCTTATAAAAATGAATGACTATTTGATGGAAGGGAGTAAGGAAGATGGAGCTCCTTCCCAGTGTGATCCAGTAACAGCAAAAGAAGCAATGGACATAATTATTTTCAATTTCTTTTGAAATACATAAATTCTATGTAAACATTTAAGACACAAACAAACAAAACCAACCAACCAAAACCCCAATCAAACAAAACAAAACATATTTTTTTTTTTTAATTTTTTTTTTTTTTTACTGTGAGGGTGGTCAAGCATTGAAACAGACTGCACGGAGAGATGTTGAGGCTCCATCCTGGGAGATATTCAAAACCCACCTGCAGATGATTCTGAGGAACCTACCCTAGATTTGCCTGCTTTAAGCAGGATGGTTGGATTGGATGATCTGCAAAGGTATCTTCCCAACTCAACCCAACTGTAATTCTGCAGTGTAGTCTCTCTGAGAATCTATGACACAAGTTTTATATCAACTCATGTTGCTGTCAACAACATTAGGTTGTTGACACTTATGTATTGACAAATATGTACCATAACTTGTGATAGCAGATATATCAGCTAGTCTCAGCTCATTATATGATGGGAGAGATGAAAATTTCTATAGATTGAGGTATTCTCTCATATTTTAACTAGATCTTTGTGCCTTTGCTTTCTTTTGTTGAAGTTGTTATCTTTACAGTCCCCATCTGTATATCCTAGGGACTATTTTATTATTTCTGAAAATCAAACATTACAGAAATTATTCAATTTAGAAACTAAAATTAAGGTAATTCAAATCAATAGTCATACGGTATATGTACAAATGATCAGTATAAAACCCATCATTCAGATTATCAAATAATTTTGACTAGCTAATAATCTCAATGCCAATGACAATGTGAAAAAACACCTATTTCCCACCAAATGTACAGTTTTCAAAATACATTTGGCTTTTGGCATACCCTTAATATAGATGTTCTCCCCACTTTTGTTTGTACGATTACAACTTGAAAACATACAGTGAACAATTCACTACAAATAGCTTGTCCTGAATAGTAACTTTGTAAATATTTATTGAGAGACATTAATCTTCTACTAGACACAATTATGTAGCAAATAGGTTTTACCACCTATGAACAATGTACATGCTGTGCTACCCATATGGTGGATCATTTGAACTTTGTAAGCTATAGAATCACTATGTATCTTGGTCTTTCTGTTAGAACAAAAGGGAAAATAACACATCAGCCTTCATAAGAAGCGTCTAACTGAATGAGCAGTTTGTTAATTCAGGCCTTGGAAAGACATGAACCATGTCTGTAATGGGACGTTGTGCTTGACGATACACATAAAACTTAGAAAAACGTCTTTCCACACCATACTGTGGTAAAAGGGTGAGATCCAAAGATGTAAACTTTATAGTGCCAACATACAATCACATGTATGTTGAGTCATTTGAAATAATCTTTTCACGAAAAGCACAACTTGCTGAAATAACCTGAGAGTTTGTGTTAAAGTCCTCAATACCTTCAACTGTCTTTAAGTCCTTTCTGAATCTCAGCTTTTCATATACCAAATCTTTTGTTTTATTCCTGGGTTATTTAAATTAATTTTTGCTACATTTCTAACGTACATTTTCCAAACAGAGCTTGGAAATGCACTCTGGTAAACCATGCTGCTGACATTTTTGTTTGTTTTTCACCTTGAATGGAGAACTGGCATCAAATGGCTAATGTATGAGATTTATATCTTCAGCAAGATAAGAACTCTGTTTCAACCTTCTTTGAGTATTTCTTGTCCTTAGTTGGGGCATCTTATGTTTTTATATTTTTTCTATGTGACCACTTCAGAGTTTGTTTAAAGGAGCCAACCTAGTTGGAATGTTATTGTTCATCTCATATTATTTTATAATACTGCTGGCAAAAATGTTCTCACTGATAGAGAAACTGATAATTTCAAAGTTTTGAAAAATTTCACAATAATTTTTTTTTCCAGCAAATATTTCCACTTTAAAGCATAAAAGCACTGTTCTGCTTTTAGGAAGAGGGTTGTAGACAGAACAGACTACACCAAGCTAAGTTCTGTTACTGTTTTGCAGCTAGTAAGCGTATATTGACATTTTTTAGGTCAGTATTAAGCTTATTGACTGGAGGATTTAATATTTACAGTATTTTGCCAGAATCAATATGATGACCTTAAGGGGGAAAAGAAAATGTCTTTGAGTCAACTAAATAACAATGTTGTCTGTTTGTGCTAGAAGCCTGATGATATTTAAATATATCTACGGTGAAAAACATGGAATGTAGTTACAGTTAACAGCTCATCATTCTTTGCCTCTTGGAACTCCAACTTTGTCAACACAAAAAACAAAAATATTGGTTTTGGAAAATCTGTGGCACTTCATGCTTTCATGCCTCAAGTCATTTTTTTAAAGACACAACTAATGTCGCATGTGAGTCCACTGACTTTAATTTCAGAGAAATTTTATTTCATGTTTTAAACATGTAAATAGTTCCTAGCACTTTTTTGCTAACCATTTATGTAAATTAGAATCACCTCAAAGTGGATGGAATTTGTTAATACTAACTTAGTCATGGTGGCTTTAAAATGCTTTGGAGGTGTATGTAGTTTGGATTCTTCTGTAAGGTGAAAGATGAGAAAACTTTATGAGAATCTCTTTAATTATTTGTGTTTGAAATCCCTATTTATTAAATATGATGTGATAGAACACAATACAATAATACTATAAAATGCAACAATATAATGCAACAATATAATATAATACACCAAATATAATATATGATAATATAGCATTAAATAGTATAGTATGGTACTGTACTACATTGTGTAATATTATATATTATTACATAATATAATTTAATGCGCTATAACGTAATGTTATATCATTTAATGTGTAATATGATGAAGGTTGATGGCTGACATTTACAATCTTCTGTCATATTGGGTTTGATGTTCTGCTTTAGGGAATATGTTGGCTTTTATTTATTTATTTTTATAATAGACTGAGTAAATACGTAAGAAGATCCATATATTTTAAATTTTGCCAAGCAGCTTATGTTGCACTGAATTAGCAGTGTTCATTGCACATCAGCTTCTAGATGAAAATAATATGCTACATAGTGAATTTTTTAAACAAAATCACAGAAAAATAGCAAAGTGTTGATGTCATACTTTTTAATAATTGCATGCCTATGTAGTAATCTATAAATATTAAGCAATCGTGCATTTATTTTATGGATATTAATGTATGATATATTTTCTTAATTAATTCCTTAACAGTTGAAAAACAGGGTAATGGGTTTAAATTGAAAGTGGGGAGATTGTGATTAGATACCAGGAAAAAATTCTTCACAGAGAGGGTGGTGAGGCACTGGAACAGGTTGCCCAGAGAAGGTGTGGATGCCCCATCCCTGGCTGTCTTCAAGGCCAGGCTGACTGAGGCTTTGAGCAACCTGGTCTAGGGGAGGGTGTCCCTGCCCATGGCAGGGGGATTGGAACGAGGTAATCTTTAAGGTTCCTTCCAACCCAAACGTTTCTATGATTCTATGATTCTTTTAGAGTTTATAAATTTTAAAAATGTCATCAGAAGTCCATCCAAGAAGCCAAAACTGAAGAAACTAAAGTGGATTAATTCTTATTTTAAAAGTTGCTCCATGACCTTTAAGCATTAGAGCTGGTAACAGATCAGATTATTCTCTTTCTTTTATACTCAGACTTAAAAACATTTTGAGACCATGTTGCAAAAAGTCTGTAAACAGAAAGGAAGAAAAAGGAGCACTAAAATGTCTAAGCGAGCATATAAATGCCCCCTGTCCCCAAAATGGATCCAATCCCCAAATTTTTAAAGTAAAAAGCTATCATTGTTCAAGTGAAAAAGAAAGTTTTTGGGGTTTTTTGGATGTTTTTAGTGATGAAAAATTCTAAATATTTTTATAAGAGCCTCAGGCTACTTTGACTGTATATTCAGTATATTCAGCTCCACAACTTGATATATTAATGAATATACCCATAAAGATGCAGCATCATAATTTTTAAAATAATTGAGGAGTCAGTTTAAATGCTTATTTTTAGTGTATGTAAATAATTTAGCTATGACATTCCCACCACTAAAAAAATGACTCATTGATGTACTGGATAGAATATATTTAGGAAACAAAAGACAGATTTTTTTTTTTTTTCAAGTTGAAAATACTGATTTTTTTCTATTAAGAGCCTCAAAATCTCTTGGGATGAAAATAGAAATAAAAGAGCTACAGAGACGTCAAATGGAGCACTCTATGATGTCCTAAAAGCTTATTCACTCTAACAGAAGAATATAAGAGGTGAAGAGAGAAAGTGGCTGTAACAATCCACACTACATGTGCTGTTGCCGAGATACAGTGTATTTCTTAAGGAAAAAACTTTGTCAGTATGTAATACAAACCCTTCTCTCTGTTACAAGGCAAAAATAACATTTACAAAAAGAGAGAAAAAACATTGTTCTCTTTTAAAATTTTGCTTTGGTTTGTTTCTATTTTATTCATTTCTGGATAAAAATATATTTGTACTTGTATTTTTATCTAATTGACACCAAAAGTAATTGAAAGGTACATTTGTTTTCATCACAGCATGGAATAAAGAGTAAAGAAGTCAGGACAATTTGTGTCTTACTCTCTAAGAGTTTGAGCATACAGACTTAGCACTTTGCTCTTCTCCTCTTGCTTTGTCACCATCTTGGCTATTCTTCTACATAAACCCCCAATTTAAGTACAGGTTGTTGTCTTTATGCACCTTTACAGCAAGCATAGCATGGATAACAAGGAAAGGGAAAACAGAACAAGAGTTGTACAAAGTCAGGTGAAAGGTTAATCTAGTGAAAAGTTCATTTATGCTGTCTCTAACAATAGCCAATAGCAGATGCCTAGCAAAGAGTAACACTGGGGCAGCCACACAATAGACTCCTGGAGTACTTTCCTAGTCTCCAACTATTTTTGGCAGAAACACTTTTTGAGCCAGAGATATTTTATTTGCACTTGAAACTCTGGTTGGGTTTCCTGTCCCCCTCTCATATTTGTCCCAATGGTCTTTTCATTCTATGTAATGTAAATTACTACAAGGCAGGTTGTGATTAACATGACTCGCAGGCAAATAGTTTGTTTCAGATATTCTGCAAAACCTCTATGCAATTCTGAACATTATAAGCCAAACAATTACTAAGATGAAGAAATCCTTTTTTTTTTTTCTTTTAATTCTTAATGTTGCACAGATGGATTGTACTTGCTGTTCTAAGATTGCTATGAAGGTAGTTCCAAAATGGTGCTTTCATACTGCCTTGTCTTAGGCAGTTTCCATGATCTATTAAACTGCCCTATTTCCCTTTTAATAGGGAATAAATATTTTCTTGCCCTCTTTATTGAAATATTCCCCTGAAAAACTGCAATATACCTGCCAAATGGAAGTATATTAATTTTCATATTTGAACTATTTTCCAGGGAATATAAATATATTTTCAAACAAATACTAATACTCTGATTAACAAAGAAGACCACAATCTATTATAGGGAAAAATATTGTTCAAAAAAGAAAATTTGCCTCGAGCTATAGTTTGAATGTTTTTCCCCTTCTTGTTTGAAGCTAAAACTTTTAAAAAACATATTAAATGTGCAACATAACCATATGTTGAATTACATAGTCTTTGTGGAGAGATTTGTCCAATTTCATGAAGACTGACAGCTTCTGTAAATAATAGTAAAGTTCCATAGCAAATGGACCTTAAATTCAGCATTAAAACTACATGTCATGTCACAGATATTTTCCTACAATTACATGTGGGAAGGTGTAGAAAAAAATGTGTGTATATAATTGATAATAATATAAAATCCTTGCACAGGTTAAAGAAATGCTTTTGGTTGTCATAAAGAGGTATATGAGTCCTTCGATGCTTGATTTCTAAAGAAAAAAAAAATCACTCTTTTGAATATGACTGAAAAATTAATTCTAAATATTTAACTTTTAAAGAAAATGCAAGTTAAATAAAGAAGGTGACTTTTACCACTGAGTCCAGTTACTCTGGCAAATGTCTCTAAGATTCTCTTGGTCAATCAAATGTGTATAATGCAGTATTCTCTATTAGTGGAATTGCACATCATCTGGCATGTAACCACAGCAGATCTGGAAAGATGTTTTCACTGAATACTGTGATACAAATAAAATGTGGATTACAGCTAAGTTGCATTTTCACCCACAGTCCTGTCTTGTGGTGCAATATAATCCAAGTATACGTTGAAAAATAATCTTTCAAAATATTTGTTGCATATTTGGGTTTGATGCATATGCTTGCTTTCTGATAGTCTAAAATTTAGAAACCTACATGTACAAATCTAAATATAACTAGTTTAATGAAATCTTCCAAATTCTAACATGAATTTGACATAAAGAGTTGAAAGTATATTAACATATCCTAAATCTACGTAGCTGGGGTGGGTTTTTTTCATTATTCATCGTATTTAGTTTTAAGACAAGATTTGGTGAAAAAGAAGATACGGATATTTATGTACGTCATATTCTCACCTGTGTAATGCTGCTTAATGCAGACTATCTACTCTTCCTGATAAAAGTTAATGCTACTGAAAGGTACTTAGCACCTTTTGTGAACCGTGAATTTGACTGAAGAAATACAACTCCTTCTCTGCCTGTGGACATTTTATTTAAGACTACTACCCAATATGTAGCCACAGGCAGAATTTTGGTTCAGAACTGATTAATGATCACCTGATATAAAAGAGTGTAAAATATGGTATAGGAACTTGTCCAGGCTATCTGCATTAGACAATAATTTACCCTTCACAAATCTCTAATTTTAACAGACTGAGCTTTCTTATTTATTTTAGTGATTTTTAAACATGTAAAAATTGCCTTAAAGGACTGATTAAGATGAAAAAAACCCACAAAACCCAAAACAAAACCACCACCATCAATAAACAAAGCCCCAAACTCCAGGGAAATAGTGGAAGAAGAAAAAGAAACAACACAGCTACCACAAATTAAGAAGTTGCACAAGGGGTTGAATGAAGGCAAATTGGTAAACAGGATTCAATGAATGTATATCCAGTATATTTTTTCCATGATAGTATACAGAAAGTCACTAAAACTTAACTAAAACCATTTATTTTTGAAAATAGTAATTTTTAGCTGGAGTTCAACAAAGAAGTAACAGAAACATGGTAAATATTTATTTATTTCCATCAATTAAAACTATACTTTTAAATTAAAAAAAGAATAGCCTTGTCATGTAAATAATGCTTATTAATGATATGTATGACAACTATAAAAAAAAGTAAGCTGAGGTAATTAGAAAAAACAAACAAACAAAAGTGTTCGCAGCACTTCTAATGGAGATGAAAGCTGAACCTTTATTAAAGCAATATGATCTGCTGCAAAATAACTTGATATATGACTTGATTAAGGGAACAGTTGGAGGTGCTTCTGTGAATTTTGAATTGCTTTTAATAGTTATATTTCGACTGGATTATTTAAAATAACTTTTTTATTTTCTCAGCCATAAGGCCTGACCTTTATGATATTTTGATGGGGAATATCCATCACCTCTGATCTGAACACTGAGATACTGGAGATAATGAGATGTTGAGGTTATAGTTGGTATTCAGAAAATAACTTAATGCACTGAAGAAGATATTTTCAGAAATAACAACTGAATGAATAAGTGAATGGATGGAAGGGCATTAGAATATGCCATGATTTTGTTTACAGAAGAATACATACATTATGGTGGGATATGGGCATTCTCTGCTCAAGTGAAGCAATAGACAAAATGTCCGCGTTTTTGCACATGTCGAAACAATGGCTAGAAAGCTGAATTTCAATGTTTTTTAACAATTCAAAAATTTACAAATTCTTCTCATGCAAATTACACAGTTGTGCTGGGTTCAGTCAGGAAAGGGCTAACTCCCTTTACTCTGGTTGCCAGGGAACTCTGTTGCTGGACAGTAAGTGAAAACATTGATAAGGCCTCAGCTGGTGCTGGGGATGGCCCATACTGAACTCAAGGTCTTTTGTCCGCTTTGGATACTGTAGCAGACCCAGACTAACCAAGGAAGTATTTCATCCCATAGTCCGTCATGTTCCGGTCTCTTTGGGTGGGGAAGAGGGTCCCGTAGCCATTACTCTTCCCTTCTCTCTCTCTCCTTACTCCCTTGCTCGTCTCTCTGGAAACTTGCTGACCCTCCTGTGTTAGCTGCTTTGCTAACTCCTGTGCTGGCTCATTTGTGTGGGAGCTGGTGGGTTGTTTTGAGTTTTCTGGCCGTGTTATCAGTGATAAGGTCTGCTCGGAATCTGCTGCGTAGGCTCCCGGGCTCCGGCCTTCAGGCCGCAGCTCTCGGGGCTGCGATCGCTCTCAGGCTGTGGGTCTCGGGCTCTCAGGGTCTGATTTTCATCCCTCAACATCTGGGTGTGCATTGGTCAGTGGATGGTGGGAAATTGTATCATATTGTATCATATTGTATATATTGTACTATATATTTCATTTTCTACTATTTTAAGTATTTATTAGTAGTAGTACCTGTATGTATTGATTTAGATTTAATTAGTAAATAGTTCTTATCTCAATTTTACGAGCTTCCTTATTTCTTTTTCCTCTGATTCTTCCCCTCCACTGGAGGAGGGGAGGAGGATTTGTGAGAGCGGCTTCGTGGTATTTTGCTAGCCGGAGTTAAACCACGACAACAGTATTCATGCAATATTTGAAAATCTAGATTAAATAGTATCTTAAAAATTATAAATATTTTTAATATAGCTTTCTGAGATCTTAAAGATAATTTACTTTATTTTGTTGTTGTGTGCAGAGAGATCCTTGTGTCTAAGGAAAAGACACAAGGATCTGCTGTGTGTCTGCTCATTCCAAGCATTTGCTAATGTCTGTAGTGTCTATCATAAAATTAGACAAAGGCTTGTGCCATTTTGTGAACCCTGTGTGACATTGCCACATTTATTTTTACCTTCAAGTCCTGCATATCGTAAGACTGCACTCAGCACTATGTCATACTAATTCTTCATTCTAATAGACTCCGTGCTCTTTCAGATTCTATCAAAAAGGTACTGAGCTGCATACTTGCAATTTGTCTGCTTAAGCACAATTTTGTTCATTGGCCTAATAGCAAAACACAAGAAAACAGAAGAAATACAGAGCACACAGTACAAGATGATCACAAAAGCATAGTTCAAAATATAAAATCAAAAGGAACAGAATGCTCATCCAAAACAGAACTAAACTAGAGTTTCTGCTCCAGCCAATTCATTGAAAGCTGAAGAAAAATACTGCCATTTTCCCCCTTTATTCACTCGTCAAAATACCTGTTTTTTAGTCCTAGAGTAATGATCCAAAACAATAAGAAATCAAAACCGATTCCTAAAATAGATGACTGCATAGCCAGATTTTATAGACAATTAATGACACTCAAAGAGTTATGAGTGGGTGCCAGTAGAACAGTAGTGAAAAGGTAATGTTCAGATAGAATAGGATTTTGAAAGTATTTTATTTTTGGACTTCAAATATACAAATATTAGTGAGGAAATGGATGCCATATGGAACTGCATATACAGATCTATTCCATAAATTCAATTTATTCTATTGTTCTATATTAGCCACATTCTTAAAACTGTAATGAGCTTAAAGAAGTAAATACAGGAGTTCATTTCAGATAAGACTGAGTCAAATAGAGTTTTCTTCTGTATTCTCCGGGTAATGGACTATTTGCAGTAAATGTAAATCAAGCAGTCAAGGGAGTGTAGATCAGTTCCCTCAACTGACTTTTCTTTAAAATACTTTCAGTAGTCTTTGATGTTCATTTGGGGCAAGAAAGATCAGAAGAAAAGACCTCCAAACTACAGTTTCCTCATCCTCTTGCTAGACAGTATATTTGCCTCTGGGAATTCTATTTCCAAGAATAAATTCTTTCTCATTTCTTCCAGCATGAGACCTTAGCTCATGCAGAGATGGTGAAAAAGAAAGCTGTTGCTGACATAAAAGTTACCTATGTCCATTCCTGAAACATACTGAGAGTTTTGTGTACCAAAATTTAAAAATTTAGAATATTCTTTAATGCTTTGGGAATTTAAGTAAAAGGGAAACTCTTTTAATCACAGCAGTTTCTGTGTGATTATTTTCTATCTTGTTAGTACATTTGGGAATGTTGTAAAACATGTTCCATTTTTTCTTAATCTTTCTATTTTACAGAATAGAAAATTGGAACATTGCAGAGAACACTACAAATAAATCCTGAGATCTTTAGAATACCAGAAGTGTTTCAATCTTTTCTGATAAATGAATGTTTGCATCTTACTGATGTACACATTCTTTTATATATTGCAGATGACAGTCTTGTCTGGAAAAGTTAAAAAATAATTATATAGTTTATATATCTTAAAAAAATTTATAAAATCTAAAACATTAATGAACAGTTATCCTAAGATTTTTCCTTAATGCACATTATACCCAATCCAAACTTTTGAAAAAAAAAAAAAAAAAAAAAAAGCAAGCATGTTTTTCTTTAAAGAAAAGGAAATGAACGGATTTCTTCAGTATTCAGACATCTCCTTTTTAAAATCAAAATTTGTTTTCTTATTCTTCATGGGAGTGTTGTAATGTCATATTTCCTATGTCATGGGAAAAATACACTAAATAAAATATACTGAAATATATAATAATAATAAATTCTTCATTGTTGAGTTTTATAGTAGAAAACACACTGTATTCTTCCTGACTAAAACCTTTAGCTGACATTTTTCCAGTGTTTCAATACTACACAGTGACTTTGAAAGTGTAATTTTCCTTTTTTTTGGCACAATATATTTACATTGGGAATATGTCTATGTCATATTTGCACTTAGATTGCATGTTTGGAAAAAGTTACTGTGAAATGTATAAGCAAGGACTTCTGCAAATTATTGGTGGCAGTTGTCTAGCAACTGTTCTATTCTGGAAATGACCAAGGGGCGTTTCAGTTGTCCTTTAACCATTGATAGCTTAAAAAGTAATGTCAAAGACAGGAAATGTCTGACTGAAATATTGTTTGAACTGAAGATTCTGTGTCCTTTCATCATTTAAAACGTTCATATACTTATTATTAGAAACAATCCTTCATGTAGAATTTGGGCAGATATAGCTACTTGTAAAAATATTTACTCAAATTTAAGCAAATCAAGTAATCTTCATCCTAGCATGTTATGTTTTCTTCACAGTAATAGACTAAATATTGATATACATATTTGAAAATATTAGTTTCTAAACAAATATTAAAGAATATGAGCAGAAAATGGGTTTTGAATGTACAAATGCAAATTCAGTTATTAAAACATTTATCTCATCCTATCAGAGAGAAGAAACATGCTTTATAGCCTATTTCTCAACACAAGCTACTGAAAAGGCTTTGTATTTTGAAATTGAGATTCTTGCAGGAAAACCTGTACCAAAGCAAGTTACAGGCCAATACTTTCTGCTGGTAAATATACAATAAATAATTTTAGCAGTGAATAAATTTGATTAAAAAATCTGTTTTTACTAGAAGAAGGATGTATTGGATAGGTAGAATATATTATTTACTCAAAACTTACATTTATTAACATACTTATGAACTTCATATCGTAAATTATTACAATTTTTCTGGGTTTGGCTAATGTCTTGCAACATAATGAAATAGATAACAAACTATTCCAGAGCTCTAAATTGTTTTAACAGGTTATTTAGGGCCATGTTCCTCTACAGCTGTAAACTCAGTATGAGTGTCTGTAATACATAGTAACTATTCAAAACACACTAGATGTTATCTTTGAACCCTGAAGGTGTACTGCATGGGACAATAACTACATATAAATTGGTTATTAATGCAATATAAATCATGGGAACATTGTAAATGATGAATTAATTGAGGGAGGATTTATAATTTCTGGATTATACTGCCGTTTGGAAACTAAAATACTGAAGTACAACTAAGTCATCAATAAATACAGAAAATCTAGACTTCCTTTTAAACTTTTTTGTCACATCTGGTCATATCTGCTCTTTGCATTTGGAAAGATTCGATAGTAAATTTCATAACCACAGTTACAAAGATGTCTTAATGGTTTTGAACAATATGCTATTTTCTCTCTTCCACATATTTTTAACTGTAATTTTTTCAAATGAGAGGAGGAAATAAGTGTCACTATTGTGAACAGTTTATTGAGGCTAAAAGCTAGCTACTGGTTTCCTAGTTTCCCAACAATATATGTTAGTTATTAAGTTGAAGATAAGAATCTTTCTGAATGAAGTTGAGAAAAAAATATCATCAGTAGCATTTAAAGAAAGGAATTATCCATGGTCAAGACATCCCACAATATGTGTGAGTTTGTACCAAGCATACTTGCAGGTAATGATCAAAGTCTCATAAACATCATAATTTTTACTGTAATTTTTCTATGTATTTATATTAAAAGTACTTTATATATAACTACTATAGGGCACAGGATAATAGTCAGTTGGACATCCATAGGTCTCCTTATCTTCTGTTTCAGATGGTACCAGATTATAACAGAGCAGAAAATACATTTTGTATCTAGTCCATTCATATTTAAAACTAACTTTCATGGTTAGTTTTAAAACCTGGTTGTGTCCTTGAAATTCCCTTATCGTGTTCATGCTTTGTAAAGAGATATGACACAACAATTCTATAATCTCAGAAATTCTCAATGAATTCTTCAAATTCATAATTATTAGAAGAAACTAAAATTAAGATGTATAAAAGCTGTAGTGTTGGTTTATTGCTATATCTAAATAATAACATAGCAGAAAGTTGCAATTATGTTGTACATCCAAATGAAACAAAACAAAACACAGTAACTAAGCCATTTAATATATGTATTCATCACTGACCCTTGTGTGTGTGTTAGATCAAAAGAGATGATTCTCATTCACAAAAGCTGACAAAGCCACAGTGAAAATGGAGAAACACAATAATCAAGATAAATATTGTACAATTAAATTAAACTGTAAAATAAAGATAACCAAATAGAATTGTAACCATAGAACTCCATAATCTTACTCTTAGTCTGAAAGTATTTAGTGGATCTTTTTTTTTTTTATTATAAAGTTAATGAAATCTATTGGAAATTAAAAGAAACTGAATTATTTTTCTATTAGTAGTTTTTGCTTTTACAGGTTTATACCTAAATGTGAATCTCAAACAAAAAGGACATTCCACATTTGCTAAAATTATACTGTACATGACACCCTACAAATAAATTCAGGTAAAGAAAATTTTCAGATCTATATCATATAATACCCATATAATACATTATGTAAAATGCAATTATAATTTTAATTATAGGAGGTTTATTTACATGATGATATAGATGCGGGAAATCTGGGGATGACCTGAACGTCCCTCAAGACTATTGCACAAAATGGTGAACATTTTCTAAAGAGTCATACTGTTGTCGTAGTTTCACGACAAGCCTGCTCTACCACCCTGCCCCACACACACACCTCCTGGTGAGGAAGGGTCGGAGGAACAAACCGAGAAAAGCCCGTAGGAGTTGAGATAAGAACTATTTAATTACATAAATGAAACTTAGGGAGTTACTAACAATGCTAGTGCTAATGAGTAATTTAAGGAACAGGGGAAGAGGGTAGAACAAATGATACAGGATCCCACCCCAAGAAGGGAAAAAAGGAAAGAAAACCCCACCCAAATGGAGCAAACCCCACACGAAACCGTGCGGAGGGCGGGGGGGGGGGGGGGGGGGGGGGGGGAGGCGGGGGGCCCAAGACAGTAAGAGAGAGAAAAAAAACTTCCAAACCCTGACTCCCAGACCAATCTGCCCGGCAAGACGCTGGGTCTGCCCGGAGCACCAACCACTCACCACGAGGTCCCACAACAAACAAACCCCCAGCCCCCTCGGCCGGAAGCCCCCTCAGACCCTTCCCCTTCCCAGGGTCGTGTCCAACCACAAGCCTTTCCACTCACATCCACACCCCCTCCCCGCCAGTCCTGCCGTGCCGCAGGTCCTGGCACACCTATGCAGCTTGATGTGCTATGGGGTGAAGTAAAACATAGACTAGCTGGTGCAAAGCTAAGACAACTGTATAAAAACATACAGAGGTAAATAAATGTATTTTGATGTTTGTATAGGCTGCAGTTCTTATGAATTTGTGTTTGAAAGAAGAGATTGAAATGTGTATCTGGAAAGTAACTGAAATGGGGCATGACCCATTCCCTGTATAAATCTGAAGTAATTATGCTTACATCTACCTAGTGCTTGAGAACTTTAGGACTAAGTACACAGTATTTATTATAAATGTTACTTTGATTATGTTTGAAGTGTCCCTGGTGATAAGAAAGCACAGTATGGATTTCACAAAGAAACCCCACATAAAATTTCAAAACCACGAATGCATTGTTTAGACCAAAGAAGCAGAGACTGAGGCATACAACAACAATCCTTAAGTATACAGAGGAGTTTTGCAAAAAGTAATAATTTGTACTTTGTTAGGTAGATAAGGTAAAGGCTGATGGGTTTGGATTGTTGGACAAGAGTTATGTTAGATACAAGAAGAAGCTTTATAATAAAATAAAGATAATGAAACAGAGGGATATAATCATTGTGAGAGGGTTGGTACCTTTCTCATCTGTAGTCCTTAAGAACAAAATAAACTGGTCTTCCCCTAGTGCAAGATAGATTTTCCCCTTTATTGTCCTTCAAGACCATTCATTTGAAAAAAGGGGTGGGGGGGGTGGGGGTGGGGAAGTGTTACTGAGATTGTTTAAAATTGTCAAGTAGTAGCTTAGCTTAGCTTTGGCAAGAAACAAACTAAATACAACCAGAAGCACTAGAAAAAAAAAAATTGAATTTTAGATGAAAATTAAATATTTTAGTAAAGAACTGGCAGGACCAAAATAAGTTATTTTCTTTTTCATTCCATGGTGAAACAGGTGCAATGCCAGTGTTGTTTAACCCTGGCTGGCAACTAAGCATGAGACAGACACTTACTTAATCCACTCGCAGTGAGATGGGGAGCGAATTGGAAGAGTAAAAGTGAGAAAACTCACGGGTTGAGACAATGACCATTTAATAGCAAAATCAAAAGCCACACAGTCAAGTAAAGCAAAACAAGGAATTCATTCATCATCAGGCAGGTGTTCAGACATCTCCAGGAAAGCAGGGCTCCATCACACATAATGGTTACTTGGGAAGACAAACACCATCACCCTGAACATCCCACCCTTTCTTCCTTTTTCCTCAGCTTTATATGTTGAGCATGATGTCAAATGGTATGGAATATACCTTGGGTCAGTTGGAGTCCACTCACTGGTGGAGTGGTGTAAGAAACAGAAAAGGCCTTGACTCTGTGTAAGCACAGCTCAGCAGTAACAAACACACCCCTGTGCTATCAATACTGTGACCAGCACAAATCCAAACATAGCTCCATACTAGCTACTATGAAGAAAATTAACTCTATTCCAGACAGCTCCAGCACAGTTAATTCAGAATATAGTAGGCTTCAGTTCAGAAAAGCAAAATAACCAGTATCACTTGTGGTGTTGTAGACTTCTCTGCCTTTAAGATGTCATTGATGTTTGCAGGCATTGAAAATGACAAGCCTTTGTATTCTACCACTTTCTGTACCTCATCTGAGAGACTACAGGTATTTTACTTAAAATACAGTTTGGTCTTGATCAAAATTACACTGAATTTAAAAGACAGGCTGTTACTGATTTCTAACATTCTTTGGATCAGAATTTTTGTGAAGTATCACATTTGCTTCAGAAAGTCGCACATATAATAATTATATATAATATATTATGCCACCATTGTTGACTGACTGCAGTGCTGTGCAAATGAGTAAGGCATACTGATGAAGCACCAGAGGTAATTTAAAGACACTCCAAATAATAGCAACCCATTTCTACATACTGTATACAGCTATGTGAATTTCTGCCCCTTTACTAAACCTCTTCAAAAGACAATTTTTTGATTGCAAGTCAATCAGATGCTCTAAAGATGGGACTAAACCCATAGAAATGTAACACATACAAACAGCATCTCCCTTAGATATTATAATATATATATATTTACAAACCTCAAAAATATTAGCTATCCAGAACATATAAGTAGTTCTCATTTAGAAGGTTACTCTTAGAAAACACTAGTAGTTAATTTTAATATTTAATAATTCTTATAATTAGTGTATGAGTATAGAAGAACTCTATAGAATAATTGGGCTATTGGCAGAAGATAAAGTTGTCTAGAGGCATGTTTTGACATATTAATAATGTCTTAGTTGAAATATGCTGTTTGTCACAACAAAAGGATTACAGCTGAAAGATGATCTGCTTTAAAAAAATGCATGTATAAATCATGTCCAAATTTAAAAGACTGGAAAGACATATTTTACCTTAAAGACCATGACTGATATACTGTATTATTGCAGTTTACAACGTGAAATCTATCCTCTATTCTGCATGTGTGTAATACTGAATTATTCAACTCAATAAAGGACATAATAATAATACCACCACCACCTTGGTTTTACCTGAGGCATGAAGTTATAATACCATTTACTATCTAATGTTATTGTTATTGCTAAAGCCAGGGATCTAAGGACCGAGTTTTTGAGGTACAAAATCCCTACTGCTAACCACTTAATTCTTGAACACTATGGTTCATTTCAAACTTTGTTCTTGATACCGCCCCCCAAATGTTTACACTTGCCTACTTGTCAAAATTTTACACCAGCAGATTAAATTGAGAACTGAGAAATGAGCAGCAGTTTATGTTTAGTGCTTTTAAAAAATATTGTTTACCTGATTTTCTAGATTTAGGTGTATTTGACACCTAAATGTGGTCCCTGGCTTATTTACTCTTGATCCTTGCAGAGTTCAACTACCAGCTCTGCTTCAGAGTAAAGAGAGAAGTGTGATCAGTTGTTTCTGGTAAGACCATTATTTTCTACCGCTGATATTTGTTGTTGTTAATAGATTTAATTTGTATATAACCAACAGATTAATATTATTAATCAAACAAGTAAAGCTTTTAAAGCTGGTCTTTGTCTGTGGAGACATAAAATCTGTATAGATGGTTAAGGCCATAGTGATCAAAAGCTGAAAGAAGAGGGATAGTCAGTTTCTGCTACTTCTATGTGAGGTATGACACTGCAGATGAAAAATTCAAGATTATTGATTCAAGATTATTCAAAATACAAAGCAAAAAATATGAATATGTAGTTTACTTGCCAATGCTCTCAGTGGCACTCACTGAAAGATAAATCTCGCACTGGTCCTTGATTTTGGAGTTGTTTCTGTACTTTAGTCCATAAAGTTTAATATAAAATATGTATAACCTTTTAGGCAAAAAAAGCATCCATACCTCTCTGATTTTTGCCCTAATAAATGCAAGAATCATACTTTCTGTTGGTTTCAGAGAGGTTTTAAATCTCTTCTAGAGTGACACAGTTTTTCTGGGTAGGCTGGGTTCTGCCCATAGCAGAGCCTGCACTTTCCTAACTTCCCTCATAAAATAAATCTGTCAGTGCCTCAAGCATATAACTAAACTCCTGGTGGGTTGGCTGCTTGGGCTCAGGGCCAACTTTGATATTGCAACTGTACTGAGCTGCAAAGAGCTGCACAGCTGCCAAAGACCTGTAAGAGCCCCTGAAGTGGCCCTCCCACATTTTCAGTTCTCTCAGGACAGGATTTTCAGCTGGGGTCTTGCTTTTGATCCATCTTTGAGCTACATTACAGCTACATCACTGCAGAGCCACATCCTTTGTTAATACAGACCCTGAATCTCAACCACAAATGTGGTTACCTGATTTCACCACAAACCAGCCCCACCATTATGGACTCACTTATGGTCACAGGTCTGTGACTAACCCTGATTAATACCACCTGGCCTGACACCCTCTCTTACTTGTGGAATCCCTGTCCTGGCTTCATATCGTAACCTTCCCCACAACTATGGACTTGTCTAGTGATCTGGATTCCTGGCTGACCTTAGCTTCCGGCCATGAACCTGCCCTGTGCCATTTACTGGACTGTGCTGAGACATGACCCACTCCTTTTCTGTGATAAAATACTTCTCCTGGGAATTATTAGAATATCTTTGAGGAAAAAAATTATATTAATGTTAATAGCTGGGTGAGATGGAGATAGCATAGTTGGAAAACTCACCTGTTTTCTGGGCAAGTTGTCCAATGACCCTATCACAAGAAAGGAAAACATGCTTTTTCTAAGGGAAAATGGAGCAGCTACATCCAGAACAATTATAATTGTATTTGGGAAACTTCCCTCTGCTGCTAGAGAAAGAGACCTTCTGCAAACACCTAATGGAGAATTTTAAGTGGAGAATGTCAGCTTTTCAGATCCTTATCATATTAGTAATGATATAATTCAAATCTATAAAACTGAAACATGTACTTAATGAAAAATGTACTTCAGTCCCTTATTGACACTTTAAGGCTACAAACTGCCATGACTCTGAAGCTGACACAGGAGCTAAGTTTTAGGCTGAGGTAAATGCTATGCAAATTCTACATTAAAAGAAGGTCATGCTTACATTGTACTATGGAGTATGACATAGAAATCTTACCTCCAGAAACACAGAAATGTATCTGTATAATTTTTTGAATGTCTATTTTAATTAAGCATGTTGAGAAATAGAGCTGATTAGTCCAGTCACAGTGTCACCCTCCAATGACTATCCTGCTTTTCAGACCTGAACTCACAATGGTCTATGACATTGCACAGCATGATGCAAATGTACTGGCTCAGATTATTGCTTGCTAGGGGGTGTCTCATGAAATTATCTTTTATTTATGCATTATATAAATCATGAAATCTATGCAGTTTGACTTGAGAAAGATCAAATCTGAAATAAAAAGGATGTAAGATATAGTCAAAACATTTTTAACATAGCTGTGATTCTTCCTGTATCTAAGAAAGAAATTTTTAGCTCACACAGTAGTATAGTTCTTAACAAATAGAGTAAATGAAAACAGAATATTGTAAATTCATGACAAGAACATGAGGAAAGACAAGACAGCATGTAAATCATATTTTCTAGGATTTTATTTGAACCATCACCTTCCAGTGCACTAAAAATTAGGCAATTTTAGTTAGTCTTGGAAAATTGTCGGGTTTGTCTATACTTTGCATTCCAGTTATACAGAAATTCATTAAACATGCTTGACAAATGCATTATTGTTAATGGACAAATTTTTGAAGGATCTGTAATGTGAATATTCAGAATTTGCACAGACATTTACGTATAAACATTAGGTAGATATGCAAACTGAATTGTTTATATGCCACCTGCATATTCAATTTCTGCATGGCAAAATTAATACTCTCAAATTAATAAAAATTAATAAAATCAGATCAGAATATTTCTTTAATCTTTGTTCAGTTTTTGAGCCTTGTATTGTTCCAAAACAACCTCCTTTTTTTTTTTTTTAATATTTGCTTTTGATAGACACAGACTGTTATCCATTTACCCTGGCTGTGAACACTTTCCTACTTGAATGACTGGAGATTCACAGTAAGAGCATAATTTATTACAAACCCATTTTTATAATTTTCTCTGAGACTGCACAAACAAAAAAAAAATATCTAAGGTGTCTCAATGAATCAGTCATCAGAGTATACTTTAAGAGGGGAGTTGAAACTACTTTTCCCTTCCTCGGAGTCAAAGAATATACATGAAAGAAAGGAAGAGATGTTTTTCTGTGTTACAGAGAAGTATGAGGTCAAGGATGATCATTAAACCTCATGAGAGGAGCAATGGCTGCTATATAATTCTCATCTTAATAGACATTTATAACAGTATTCAAAACCACAAATTAATTTAAAGAAGAATACAGTATAAAAGATTTGTTTCGTGAGTTTCTTTAGACTTATTCTACAAAATATATAATAACAAAACTGATTCTTGCTTATTGTCTGATTGGTGTTGTTTTCATACAGAAAGGTGAAACAGAAAAATTGCTTTCCAAGTGTCACATGCATGTAAGGACATTTTGTCAGGTCTGTAAGTACATATAAGTTTAGTTATTTGAATATATTTTTTTAAAAAAATCTAAAATAAAATCAGTGAGAAAGTTGAACTTTTGTAACCCTAAATTTTGTAAATAGAATCAATAAAAGGTCTACTGTAGGAACATCTGTAGGATGACAGCAGAGACATTTTTCACATGTCCAGTGAGATTGCCTGTCTTCTGTGTGTTGTGTTACCTTCTGTCATAATTTACCTATATGTAGACCAGACCTTTTACCTTGCTTTTCAGAATAGTCCTACTGAGGTCACAGAAGAAAGAAATCTCTCTTAAATAAACTTTTATTTAATTTACAGGTAAAAATTCTCAATATATTTATAATTGCAAGCCTCCTTTCTTTCTGGTTACTCCATAAAGATTGTTTTGCATAGCTTGTGCCTATGTTTTTTGTGTATTGTACATCCAAAATAAGAACATATTGATGTCAGATGTGAAATATATGCATCCTCATCTGTGGCTCAAGGACAAAAGGTTTTTTTTATAGAACAGCTGGCATAAATACTACACCGTGTAATTACCATACCCTAACAATGGAAAATTCTTTCAAATAAGCACCCAAGGTCTGATGCTACCTGCATATGACAAATAACTTTCTTTTAATTTGAAAAGGATTGTTCTCTTGGAAAGAGAGACAAAAAGGGGAATTTGGTCCTGAATTCGTTAAATAAATAAATAGGACAAAATTTATTTTTTTAAAAATATTTTTATGTTTTCATGTGTATGGACGTAGATATGAAATTAATTTATTTATCTTCTTTCAGCATTAAGATTACCAAACAAAAAGCTTACATCTAAGTGCTGTCAGGTCAATCTCTGTAAGAACATAAAGTTTAGCCATAAATATCCTGAAGTATCTTTTTTTTTCCCAGAAAAAAGAGTCACTTAACATAACAGGTCCTCCTACTTAATTGCCTTATATCCAACTCACATCAGTATGTTGATGGAACCATTTTGCAATACTCTCTACTGACATCCCTCCAGTGCGTTCTAATCCCTCTCATAGACTATACCAGCTGGAGATGTAAAGAGCCTTATTTTGAGATTTTTATCTTATTTTATCTTATGTCTTAATTTAATTAAAAAAATAGTAATATTAAAAGTTTGTTTTAAAAGTTTGAAACTTCATGTTATTCAGTTTTCCTGTGAGTTATTAGAACAGTTCTTAGAGTCTTAGCAGGGAATTTAACGGCAAAACAATCTGCTATCCTGTTGCAGTGGCTATCATAAGTTCTGCTGAAATAATTGCTGATTTGTTACATGTTGATTCTGTTCAGACAAAGCTCAGTAGATCATCTTCCTGTCAAACTGTCTATTTTGTGCATCTCAGGTGGTTTTAAGTATAAGCTGATTTTCTATACCAAATTAAAGCAGTGGGATAGCTTTTTGTGGATGACAGTTTTGTAATAAGACACCTAAGTTCCATTTAAATTGTGTTTTCCATGAGTAAACTCTATTCAGAATCTGATTAATTCTGTATCTAGCCCTTGGAACATAATTCAACAAACTATTCAAATGCATGTTTAACTGGAGAGCATGCTATGTTCTAAAACTACTTGCAACTGTATGAGGTTAAGTACTTGTTTGTGTGCTGAAGGGCTCTCAGCTGCTAACACAGTGGTAAGGCATCTGTGGCAGTGGTCAGGGCTTTGTAGCGATGATTTTATGCATATTGTGGTTAAGTTTTTTAGGCTATCGCTCTAGCTTCCTGAGCAAAGCTCAGGAATCTGTCTTTTTCATACTTCATTGTCAGGATAATTGCTGTATTACAAAGATGTGTTTTCTATCTCCCAGTTCATCAACATAGAATCATAGAAGGGTTTGGGTTGGAAAGGACCTTAAAGATCATGTAGTTCCAAGCCCCCTGCCATGGGCAGGGACACCCTCCCCTAGACCAGGTTGCTCAAAGCCTCATCCAGCCTGGCCTTGAAGGCAGCCAGGGATGAAGCACCCACAGCTTCTCTGGGCAACCTGTTCCAGTGCCTCACCACCCTCTCCATGAAGAATTTCTTCCTGATATCTAATCTAAGTCTCCCTGCTTTTAGTTTAAACCCATTACCCCTTGTCCTGTCACTATGGGCCCTTTTAAAAAGCCCCCCCACCCAACTTCCCTGTAGGCCCCCTTCAGGTACTGGAAGGCTGCAATAAGGTCTTCCTGGAGTCTTCTCCAGGCTGAACAAGCCCAATTCTCTCAGCCTTTCTTCATAGGAGAGGTGGTCCAGCCCTCTGAGCATCTTCATGGCCTCCTCTGGACTCGTTCCGACTGGTCGATACCCTTCTTATGCTGCGGTCTCCACAGCTGGACACAGTACTCCAGGTGGGATCTCACGAGAGCAGAGTAGAGGTGGAGAATCACCTCCCTCGACCTGTGGGCCACACTTCTGATACAGCCCAGGATACAATTGGCTTTCTGGGCTGCCAGCGCACACTGCCGGTTCATGTTGAGCTTCTCATCCACCAGTACCCCCAAGTCCTTCTCCTCTGGGCTGCCCTTGATCCATTCTCCACCCAGCCTGTACTTGTGCTTGGGATTGCCCCAACCCATGTGCAGGACCTTGCACTTGGCCTTGTTGAACTCCATGAGGTTGGAAGAGGCCCCACCTCTCCAGCCTGTCCAGGTCCCTCTGGATGGCATACTTTCCCTCCAGCATGTCGACTACACCACACAACTTGGTGTTGTCAGTGAACTTGCTGAGGGTGCACTCGATGCCATTGTCCATGTCACTGATGAAGATGTTAAACAGGACTGATCCCAACACTGACCTCTGCGGAACGTCGCTCGTCACTGGTCTCCATTCAGACATTGACCCACTGACCACAACTATCTGAGTTGTGGTGCATCAAGTGGTCCATCTGTCAAATCCATGCCTCTCCACCTTAGTGACAAGGATGTCGTGTGGGACAGTATCAAAGGCTTTGCGCAAATCCAGGTAGATGACATCAGTTGGCTGTCCTCTATCCACTAAGGTTGTGACCTCATCATAGAAGGCCACCAAATTTGTCAGGCATGATCTGCCCTTGGTGAAGCCCTGTTGGCTGTCACCAATCACCTCCTCACTCTCCACATGACTTAGCATGATTTCCAGGAGGATCTGCTCCATGATCTTGCCAGGCAGGGAGGTGAGACTGATTGGCCTGTAGTTTCCTGGGTACTCCTTTTTTCCCTTTTTAACGATGGGGGTTATGTTTCCCCTTTTCGAGAAGATCCAGACTGGGATCTTCACCAGTCTGCCACGACTTTTCGAATATGATGGATAGAGGTTTCGCAGCCTCATCCGCCAGTTCTTTCAGGACCCGTGGATGTATTCCATCAAGTCCCATGGACTAGTGCACCTTCAGGTTCCTGAGGTGTTCCCAAACCTGATCCTCACTGACCGTGGGTGGCTGTCCATTCTCCCAGTTCTTGCCCCTGTCTTCCATGACTCTGGGGGTACGGCTTGCACCCTTGACAGTGAAGACCGAGGAAAAAAAAGCATTGAGTACCTCGGCCTTGTCCAGGTCCTGGAAAACCAGCTCTCACGTTTCCTTCCACAGAGGGCCCACATTTTCCCTGATTTTCTTTTTATCCCCAATGTACCTATAGAAGCCCTTCTCACTAGCCTTGATGTCCCTGGCCAGGTTTATCATAACTGGCTGGAGGAAAGAGCTCAGAGAGTTGTGGTCAATGGGGCAGAGTCTAGTTGGAGACCTGTGGCTAGTGGCATCTCCCAGGGGTCAGTGCTGGGTCTAGCACTATTCAATATATTCATCAATGACCTGGACGAAGGGCTAGAATGTACTTTCAGCAAGTTTGCTGATGATACCAAACTGGGAGGAGTGGCTGCCCTGCCAGAAGGCCATGCTGCCATCCAGCGTGACCTGGCCAGGCTGGAGAGCTGGGCGAGGCGAAATCGAATGCAATTCAATAAGGGTAAGTTTAGAGTGCTGCATCTGGGGAAGAACAACTTCATGTTTCAATACAGGTTGGGGGCTGTTCTGTTGGAGGGCAGCTCTGGGGAAAAATACCTTGGAGACCCAGTAGACAACAGGATGACCATGAGCCAACAGTGTGCCCTTGCAGCCAAGAAGGCCAATGGCGTCCTGGGGTGCATTAAGAAGACCGTGTCTAGCAGGTCAAGGGAAGTTATCCTCCCCCTCTGCTCTGCACTGGTGAGGCGTCACCTGGAGTGCTGTGTCCAGGTCTGGGCTCCTCAGTTCAAGAAGGACAAGGAACTACTGGAGAGGGTCCAGTGCTGGGCCACTAAGATGATGAAGGGCCAGGACCACCTTCCATATGAGGAAAGACTGAGAGAGCTGGGTCTGTTTAGCTTGGAGAAGAGGAGGCTGAGGGGCATTTTTATCAATGCTTATCAATATCTAAAGGGTGGGTGTCAGGAAGATGGGGCCAGGCTCTTCTCAGACATGTCCAGGGACAGGACTAGGGGCAAAGGCTATAAACTGGAAAACAGAAGGGTCAAACTGAACATGAGGAAACCCTTCTTCCCTGTGAGGGTGACAGAGCACTGGGACAGGCTGCCCAGAGAGGTGGGGGAGTCTCCTTCCCTGGAGACTTTCCAAAGCCACCTGGACTTGTTCCTGTATGATCTACACTAGGTGATCCTGCTCTGGCAGGGGGGTTGGACTAGATGATCTCTAGAGGTCCCTTCCAACCCCTCACACTCTGCCAATATGTGAACATTAATTTTGATTCCTCCCTTATTCATACTCATAGGTGTACACTCTCACACATGTAAACACACATTGCATCCAAATTAAAACGAAGCCTCGAAGATGAGTGAGTAGATCAAATACGCAGTGCAATTTCTGTGGGCTAAATAAACACATCTTATGAGTGTATATGAAATGTGAAGGGAGGTTGTAAAGGAGATGGACTCTTTTCAGTGCTCCTCAGTGACATGACAAGAGGCAAGGGGCACAAACTGAAACACAGGAGGTTCTGTCTGAACATAAGGAAACACTTTTTTCACTGTGACGAGGACTGAGCACTGGCACAGGTTGCCAGAGAAGTGGAGTCTCCATCTTTGGGGACATTCAAAAACCAGCTATACATGGTCCTAGACAACTGGCTCTTGGTGATCCTGTTTGAGTTGGGGGAAGAGGACTAGATGACCTGCGGAGGTACCTTCCAACCTCCTCAACCGTTCTGTGGTTCTGTGATCTTTCATGTGGAACCGAAAACTTACTATTAGTCAGTCCAATTAAAGTATTGGTAATCTAATGAAGACTAACAAAATTATGAACCCATTCAAAATTATATTAAGAATTTAAATCCAATGTATTGAATTACTGAAATGAAATAATTATTTTTTAAAACATCGAAATCAAATTGCTGCATTTCAAAATAATATTTCTGTTATTCTACAAAAGACTATCCAAGAGATTCCACTGAAATTAGCAATTTTAAATTGTTTTGTGTGAGAACTTTAGAAATTTTAGAAACTTTAGGAAATTTAGAAACTTTTGTGTGAAAACTAGAGAACTTTAGAAATTGGAAACCGAAGGACACAACTCAGAACCTTGATAATTCTAAAATGGGATATTTGAGACAAAGTTCCCAAATCTGCACAGCTGGAGACCTAGTCTGCCTAGAATAGTACTCTAACTGCTTCCAGATTCCCTCTGTCTAAGAGATGAAATGGTGAGATCTTTAGATGTAGCCTTCACCATCAGAACAATGGCCCTGAGACAGGTATTCTGAAAAACATCAAACCAAAAAATTTCTAAAAGCTATTTCTGGTTCAACAAATAGTATTTTCCATAAGAAGTCTTTCACTGAGAATTCTGGTAAATTTGAAGAGATCTGTCATAGAAGGATGGGGGAAAAATGAGGAGGAACACTTTTACTATTTCCTTGCTCTCTTTATGATCTCATAACAATGAGAAGGAGGAAAACTAAGTGCTATAAATGCACAGGAAAAGACTCAGGGCTACCTCTTTTTCCTTCTCTATCAAATCAGTAAACTTGCCAAGAAAAAGTTGGCTTTTCTCTGGTAAAAGTTATCTTTTATCTGTATTTTATAATCTGGTACTGGATTTGGCTGGAATAATTTTTTTCATAGGACCTATTATGGAGCTATATTTTGGATTTGTGGTGGAAATAGTGTTGATATTACAGTAATGTTTTAGGGGAGCTATTTGGTGTAATGACATTTGTCTTCCCAAGTGACTGTTACATGTGATGGAGACCTACTTTCCTGGAGATATCTGAATACCTGCCAGTCGATGGTAAGTGGAAAATGCTAAATGAATTCCTTGTTTTTATTTGCTTGTGTGCATGGCTTTTGCTTTACCTGTTAAACCTTTGAGTTTTCTCACTTTCACTCTTCCAATTCTCTCCCTAATCCCACTGAGGGGGAGTGAAAAAGCAGCTATGTGGTGCTTAGATGCCAGCTAAATCTTAGATGCCAGGGTTAAATCTTGGCAAAACTTTTCCTGTTACTTCCATACCTGAACTTCATATTTTCTTTTTTTTTTTTTCCTAAAAATTCTTACACATAGAATTCAGATGAATGGACCTCTGTTAGCCTGTATCACATTTTTCACCCTCTTTTTCTTAAATGCAGCTAGTACATTGAAGCGTCTTCACTCATCAAATGCGACGTCTGTTTCAGTATAAACTCCTCCCAGGTAGATCACTGACTGCAAATTTATAATCCAAACTACTCAGTTCCTTCAAGTTCAGCACATCATAATAAAGAAATATTAGTATGCACTTAAAACTAAAATAGGACTTATTCACTGATGACATAGTGGTTAATCTCCCTTTTTCGGTTGATTTTTCAATTGTTTTTCTTCAGGCAAATATAATGTCATCACAAGCACATGGTTTGCTTATCAGGAATATAAGCAGTGAGGACATTCCTCTTGGACTGATTTCAGCTGATATGCTTGAAGCATATGGTATCTTATGGCTTCATAGTAGCTAAAAGAACAACACTAAAAAAAAAGTAGTTAATGAACACTCAAAAGTAGTTAATGAACACTCAAAGTTGCTTACCAAAGGTTAAACAAAAAATATATACACAAAAAGGTTCAGTCACTAATGCAGCTTTTATAACTTATTCTTTTTCTCTTGAGTATATTTACTATTTCCTCATACAGTTAAGGTAAAGTGAGGTGAAAAATGAAGACTTTGAAACATCTGATGCCAACAAAAATTAGTCTACATTGTATTTATTCAGTTAGATATAAATTTTATGCCTTTTGATAGCTCTACTAGTAAATAAAAAATACAATTCCTGCTATTGTAAAGGCAAACAACTAAATCTTTTGACTCTTCTAGATGAAACAGAGTGATGTGAAATTTGAACTAGAATTTCCTCTGCTGGAATTGTAGAGAACTTGACTTTTTTATACTGTGTTCTACAGTACTTGATGCTGGAACTGAGTAACACTAAATCAAAACAACAGTATTTCCATTGCTGATATGGGACAGGTCAAACGATCTAGGAAAATAAACATGACTTTATTCAAGAATGTTTAGGTACAATCATCTAAGGAAATAAGAATAAAGGAGAGGAAGGGGAGAAAAAAACGAGTAATGCCCAGCTTTGACATATACAGAAGACTGTGACTTTGTAAAACAAGGGTGAACCTAAGAGAGGATTTAAAATATATGAAAGGAAACAAATCTTTATATTCTGAAAACTTGAAGAATTTTTGTTAATACATCTGGAAATGGCTATTATCACTTTTGCTCTCTCTTTAAAAAGTTTAGTCAACTTTCAGACACTGTCATTTGCAGGTCTTGTGTTTGCAATCAAACGTCTGTATTACAGTTCAGTTTTAGAAAGAGGACACTCTTTCCTCAGTCACTAACTCAAATTAATCTTTCTTTTTCTAGATTTGCGTACTATTTTTAAATATGAAGTATTTAATACAGTGTAATATGCAATGATTAATATGTTTTTACTTAGAAAATGCTTGGGGATTTACAATCTAGATTAGATTATTACTTCGCTAAAGTCTATTATTATTGTTAATGCAACCAAACATAGTCTTAAAGAAATAGACATTTTCATTCTAGAAGAAAGAATCAGATAATATACCTTGATCTTCTGTTTAGACAGACAATATTTTTTCCTGGGTGGAACCTAGCAATGTGTTATCACCCAAGCGTATCTTCTGGAATGGATCTGATGTTAAGAATCTAAGAAAGACTAAATTTATTATTCTCCTTTGGAGATAATTCCAACAATTAATTACTTCACTGTTAAAAATGTGGATATTTCTGCTTTTAAATTATCTAATTTAGTTTTAAGGCACTGAGTCTTCTTGTACCTTTCCATGCCAAATTAAAGCACTTTTTAATAAAGTCTTTTCTTTCTTTGAAGATGTTTTAATTTTGTGATAAAATTTGTAAATAACAGAGTCATTCAAGAGCAAAGATAATTGGTTAACATTTAATGTATATAGATAATTAGGAAATGTATGCAGACTTTTCCTATGCTGGTTAAACAATGTTAGAACTTTTTCCTCAGCTTTAAATGCATTTAAAATTAGCTTTACATTTTTAATAGTCCTATCCAATAGATGTCTTAGATAAGGACAAATTGTTATGATACGCCTGGTGTTTATCCATCTTTTTGAAGAAGAAATGAAATTTATTTTAATCTTCACTCTTTTCTGCCTATTCTTATTTCAATATTCTGAAAAACAATATTTTTGTTAATGTGAACTGAACTGTGACACACTCACTATAGCATAGCTGTAAGTTAATGATTTTTAGCAGTGGTTGAATTTTTAAATATTGCAATTCCAAAGTTGCATACATAGGTTTTATTCATACTAATAGTGTGCTTTTTTTATGACCACTTTTTATTTTATACACCTGAGTGACGAACTGGCTTCTATACGTCATTCTTTCATTTTTCCCTGAACAGTTACAAAAAACCTTTCAGATTTTTGTATGTATGTGGAGTATGGCCAACATAGATAACAAAAGCAAAAAATTGTACTAAAAAAAAAAAGAAAAAACATTTGTGCTTGGCTTTATTCTGCAAGTTTTATAAAAAATGATTTCACAGATTGCAGTCAGAAGGAGTGATTATTGAACAAAGTCTTCCCCAAAGCACTCTGATTTTCCTTTACAGTGACACTTCTACCCAAAGCTGAGCACATTCGTATTTGGAATGTACACTGAACTGTGACAATAGGGATCCTGATATTCGGTTGATGAGAACTATAGAAAATCCTAATGCTAATATGGCTTTCCATGGGGATTATTCAAAGGTATAAAAAATAGGAAATAAGGGAAAAGAAAGAAAAATAGTATGCAGAATGATTTTGTCTATATCTAAAGGCTGTGCTTTTAGGGCAACACAAGGATTGAATGGCTGTGGTTCAGAGACTGACTGCCCAGAGGACTACAAGGCAAACAAAATCAAGAAATTATCTCTTTGCATTTTTAGCCTGTGTTTTCATTACTTCAGTAGGACTACAGGGCATAGGGAGACTCAGTGGTTTAGACTCTACATGATGCTGTAGATTCAAATCTCTTGTTCGGAATTAATTGTTATTACCTTTCAAACTTTCTAACTTTTTCTTTTCTTTTCTTTCTTTTTTTTTTTTTTTTTTTTTTTTAATTCCATTGGCTTTTCTTATCTTTTCTAATTAAGAAATTTGAATTGTTTTACTAGTGTGAGTTCATATGAGACTGCTCCCTGCCTCCCTGTTTTTGTTTTACTTTTTTTCCCCCAGAACCAAACGTTACAGAATTAAGGTCTATAAGTTTTCTTGTGCAGATGGTTTATCTAAGAATATCTGGCACGAATCCATGTCCCAGGTCCTGGTCTGAAATCTCCTTTGGAATTTTCATGGCTGATAATGACCATTTTGTCCCCCATAGTTATGAACCTACCTCTAAACCAGCAACCATTTTCCTAAGAGACAATAAAATCTTCAGTTTGAAGCAAGTAAAAAGTTTCTCATTATGAATGATTTCCACAATTCTCAGTGGGATCATATTATACTCACTGCACTACCAGCTGCCCCAAGTGTTTCCACTGGGTCACGTCACAGCAAGGTCATAAAGGCCAAGGACAAAAAGGGAGGCTGTAAATATACACAAGATGGGTCGTAATGCAGAATCAGAACCTTGGCTAACTGTTCCAAATTACAGTCAGGGTGAAAGTGCTCACATCTTCACCCTGTGTGACAGCTGTAGGTGACTCTTCAGGTTGTTGAAAAGAGCTTTATCCATTACTACTGTTTTCAGCAGCTTAGGGCCCTAAGAAACACCTATACTGTATTCCTTTTGACTCACTGTATTCACTTGGTCTTAACCTCTGCCCCACAGTTTTAACCTTTCAGTCAGTGTCAAAAGAGGATAACAACTAGTAAAAATGTATTTAAGACTAACTGAGCAAGTGTCAACAACAAAGGAATATTATAACATTCTTCCCTGCAATCTATGAAGTGATGTGGTAGAACAGATTATTAGTGCACATTGGAGAATGGAAGTTTCTATGAAACAAAGGTGGTAGTGGGAGAAAATGTATTATTACAAATGATAACAATAGACTTTTAATTATTATGTCATAAGGAGGTAAAAAAGAAAAATAATATGTCTGCTAAAAATGTTATTTTATGAACTGGAAGTGAGATGTTTAAACTCTGGGCAAGGAAAGAAAAATTATTTTGTTATTTGTTTGTGTGTTTTTAATTATGGAACTTATTTAAAGAATAATAAGGAAAAGTTTACGCTGGATGATGAAGAGGTTTGGAGACAGGATGATAAGGACTTTTATAGCCTCTGAGACAATTTAGCACTTGTATTAACATTTTTCAGGTTTTGTAAAATACAATTGTAAGTGCTCAATAATTATTTTTATCTGGTTTTTATCATTAATTTTTATCAACTTTCATCACAAAGGCTATGTTTTTAAGTTCCACTATTTTTTACTTACATGCATTTTAAAAAAAGGATGTCATTGTGTAAATTTATGACTGCTGTATTTGGCAAGAACTTTTAACTTTTTTTTCTCCAAGAATTTTTCCAGAAGGAAATAATTTATAAAGCAACCAATAAACGCGAAGCTAATACATACACAGCTTTGCTATAAAACTTAATAATTGAATAGAAACAGTATAAACATGTTGTAATTATGAAGAAAAATAGGAAAGAAGTAAAAAGGCCTTTTAGAAAAAACAATCATCACATTTTATTAAAATAAACCAACAACAATTGATTTATCTAGAAAAAAAGTTCCAATTTCAAATTAAAGAAAATTTTGGCTTTAAGGAAGAAGTTCAATTAAAAAATGCACATACATCCATGAACACAAACACTTTTAACACTCCAAGTAGCAGTAAAAAAAAAAATAAATTTAGCAGTTTAATGAGGATATCTGTATAAGTGCAACAGAATCTTTCTGAAACATAACAGTATTTACATATAATGTCATTTTAGCTATCCATATAGTCTTCCAAGACATATTTTTTTAGAATCAGGTTAAATGTGGCAGAAGTATAAATATGTAATATGTATGTGTAAAACCATGCTAGGAAATTTTAGCATTCCTTTCTCTCTTGACTCTTAGATGTTGTTATTCTAGTCCTGTTTCTTCTGTGATATTTAATGTAAACATCAGCTCATGTCAGCATCTCAGGTTTATTTTCTTGATATCTTTAATATTTTTATCTTAAATTTTGCTACAAGTGTCAGATCATAGGTTAGTATTAGATATGCATGCCCAGTTTACCATAAGGAGGAAAAACTAATTGATAATGTATATTCTGAAAACCCAGTACTCCAATGAAAAATGAATCTTTCTCAGTATAGAGAAACACATTACAATTATATGGTTCTTCTATGTGTTTGCTAGTTAAATAAATAAATTAAAAAAAAGAATAGCAGAATATGGAAATACTCTGAGTTCCAGTAGATCTTGTAGGTAGTTTAGGATAGACATATTCTTCAGCTGTAAAACCATGCTGGGATGAGGATTAGAATTCCTACTGTGTGTACTCTTCCACTAACATAGCTGTAGACTATTTAATCTATTTAAAATATAGTTAATGGATAATATTCCAAATTAATAACTTAGAACTAAAACCTGAATATTCCCTAGAAAAATTAGTTCTCTCAGTCATCCAGGATCTCCCCAGACAGTCATCTTTATATATGAAGAGAAAATGAAGCAACTTGGTACTAGGTGACTAATTGAACTCCTAGCAACTCTCACAACTTGATTAATTGGTGCTGACTGAACTCTCAGCAACACTCTCATCTTGATTAATTGGTGCAGGAGTTCTCTAGGTGGGAATTTCAATCTGTCCTGAAAACTTCCACCAGACAGCTCCATCTATGCAAGGACAAAGTTGTGTGTTTAAGTATGTTCACTAATGTGCTGAGTGGAGAATCTGGCCCTTCCTTCCAGAGACTCCCATAAGTGGTTCCTGCTACAAAACCAATCAAATTAGATATAGATAAAAGATGTGTAATTAAGCAATACAAACTAGCTGCAGATGCAGAATTGGTTCATAGGGCAGTCTTTTGTACCTACATTAAATGGTTAGGAGAAGTTTTACATGTGGATTAGGAAAATCTATGACAGTGGGTTTTCTTAATCCACATGTGATTAGGTGCTGAGGTGGCCATATAGGACTATGGGCCACCTGCATTATGAGACTTCAGCAGAAGAGTCAAACCCGATCCAGCTGAAGTTGCTGTTACAAGGTCTTACAACAGAGACTCCCTTTTCCATCTGGATAGTGACTGTCCTGTTTGCCCACATGTGAGATACCCTATTCAAATGACCATTTGATAATCAACTTGTTTGTTTGCTTGCTTATAAACCACTGTTCATAGTGTCTGTGCAGCAAGGAGAGAAATTATATGACAATTCTTTAAGGACGTCAATTTAGTTTTAGGTGAATAGCATGGAAATATTTTCATAATTTCTGCAATGCTTACAAATAAATCCACAGTGACCACACCTGTCACTGTAGAGCTTCGTAGTGTCCTTGTTTTGTGCATTTTATTTATGTGTAGTCGGACACACAGATTCTAATCTTTGTTCTTAGAAGTTTATACAGAGCTTAATGTAACACCGTTTTCATCTACAATTCTTAAATGCTGAAACAGCAACAACTATCAATGTTATTTTACAGTGGGATTCAGTAAAGCTAAACCAAGAGTGATCAAAGGACATGAAGCATCATGAAATGAACTATCATGAAACAGCTGTTCATTTACTTATTTTTTTTTGGCTTCATGATTTACTTTTCAAATACTGTTCAATCTTTCTTTGTAATGATAATTACTTTAAAAAAATTGAGATGTGCAGAAGGGAAATTTTTCATAAAATTGTATGTCTTCAGGAAAAGAAAAACAAAATGTAAATGAAATTGAAAATAAATCATCAGAGATGGGTATATTATAAATATAATTCTCCACAGACCTGAAAAAGAGTGAAATACTTAAATTTCAAAGCCAAATAGAAGCTTTTATTTAGCATGTCTGTCAAGAAAACATTTGAGCGAGAAGGCAAGCAGAATCTGAGATTGGTTTTGGAAATGCAGTGTAACATCTGCCATTTTAGTCATAGTAGTCAGATATGTCTTGTAAGAGACTCTAAAAAGTATATACCTGTTAAACTTACAAAGTAATCCATCTGCCCTGTTATATAAATAATTCTATAAATATTACACTCAATAAAGTGTATTTTATTAATGAAGTCAAAACATAATTTTGGCAAATTGTTACACTTAAATAAATATTTATGGTAATTGATTCTATAAAATAATAACTTTAAATATAATTTTCATTTTTTATTGTTTATTATTGCTTAAAGGTATTTAAAATATTAATAAAGACATATCAGGAAGACATAACACTGTTACATCAAAATATCACTTCATATCACAAAATATCACATTATATAACTTCACCAATGTGTTGAGATAAAAACAATGGTTTCAGTCAGTGGCTATTTTGAGATCTCAATATCTTTTGAATGCCATTATGATCAAATTCCTTTCCTGCATCCTATTTCAGTCTTTAAAAATCTGACACTACTCAAGCATTGTATCTTGCACAGTGAATGTCTGAAAACAGTGTGATGGGAATTTAAGTCACCACCACCTCATGCATTTGTGGTTTCACTGAAGTCACCGCTTCATTTTACAGATCGTGCTGACTGTATCATAGGAACCTATGGTAACCTAGCAGTCCTACACTTAGGTAAGAAATATTCTGGTTAATATAAAGTGTTAGCTTTGCAATGCTAAGTGTTGACAATGTCTAACTTCAATGTGTTTCTGGTGGAAATTAAACCCCTGATAATTATTGCATCAGTAAATCAGTACAGTCAAATATTTGTAAATATCGAAATAGATTGAGGAATTTGGTGCCCCGATGCCTACTGTCCCTCTAGAATTATTCTTTTTTTTTTTTTTGGGGTGGGGGTGGTGGGTTTTTTTGGGAGGATGGGAAGAAGCTTTAAGGGTAAGGAATAGTTTACTTGGTGCCAAATACCTCTGCTACCCTGACGGTTCACTGCTTTCTAAAGAAAAGGTATCTCATCAACTTCCCCTTCTCCAGCTCTGGGCTCTTGTATGAAGAACCATACTAATCTTTAGCTGTCTCAAAGTGGTGGTTACAAATTAGTGTCCCCATCTCCTCAGTATTTGAGACTTATTGCTGTTCATCATTGTGTTTTTCTGAATGGCTGTCTGATACCTGATCACCAACCCTCCTCCCATCTATGAATTTTGAAAATGTGCAAGGTGACATAGTGGGAGAGTGTTAAAATCAATTCAGTAGCTGCAGCAGCAATGCTGTGGGGACATTTTATATTAACTGATGCTGGTTGCCCTTCAGGTCCTTTTCATTAAGATGTATGTGAATAAGTCATTACTATTTCTTCATATTTGGTTTAAGAGACAGTAGGACCATACCCTCTTAACACATCACTTGACATGATCAGCCATCGCTTTTGAACATGCAGGGTTACTATGATTGTTCTTTCTACACCTCTCTCTCTGATATTACCTCCTCTACCTCATTTAATGTTCCCTATCATGGGACAAGGAATATAATTTTTAATTTGTGAAACATGGACAGCCTGAAAATACTTCTGCTAGAACATTTTATGTTCATCCTTCTTTAATATTAAGATCAGTGACACTTGAAATCCATACTTTCTCTTATTTTCTTTTTTTTCCCCCACCTTTTTTTTTTTTTTTAATTGCATTTTTTTTTCTCAAGCAGTGCATGTGATGCAGGGGAATAAGAGACTGCAGGACCTCAAGTACATACCCTCTCACATTTGGTTGTGTAGAGCGAAGTAAACTTCAGTCCACAGCAACAGCATTCTCTGAATGGTGCCAGAAGTACAAATAGCTCATATTTTCTTGTTCTAGGATTCAGGTAAGAGCAAAGCTATGGCCTTTCACACTTTCTGACAGGGTGGTTGGGTTTTTTTTGTAATAAAATATTTTCTATGACAACGGTTCATCATTTATTCACTATGTGAAATACATAATAATGATTAAAATGTAAAAGGGCTAATAAATTGCTAGTCCTTCTACAGCTACAAAGTAACATAAAAATAGTGATGGAACATTTATAGTTCTTGACATGATACAGCATGTGGAGAATATTACCATCAAAGATTAATTTTATTTGGAAGAAGTTACCAAGGGCAAATACATCATTAAAAACAATTGCATTTTAAGCTAGATATTAAAAAAAAAAAAAAAGAAAAAAGTAAAAAAGTGGGTAATTCATTTGTCCAGAAAGACTTGACTGTATAACCTTGAATAAAAAAAAAAAAAAAATCAAAAAACCAACACCACAAAACCAAAAAAACCCTAAAATTTTACTATACATCTAAAGTATTAAGGCAGTTGCTGAAAAATTGACAGAAGTCTGTCAATGAATCACATAAAATTGTGAAATCTGTCATTGAAGTACTTTGGATTTTTTAATGGATTAAAGTGTTCTAATAAGGTAATCTTTTAGCAGTTTTTATCGATGTAAGATAGGAGTATTTTGCATATTTGTGCTATCAGCTCAGATGGTCTTACAACCTTTCATCTCTGGGTGACAATGCGGGCACTTTTTTCAAGTTGCAAAGAGACTGTGCAGGAAGCTTACACATAATTTAAGAATACAAAGAAAATAATTTTTTCTGTATATTTTTCAGTAGATGGGCAAGACTAATAATCTCCCAGATTAATATTTAATATGCTTGCAATTTGAGATGAGACACTTAATGTCGTGTAATGTTGGTAGACAGTAATTAGAGAAGGAAGGTTAGCCTCTCTTGCTCCTTGGACTGGGCTGATCCTTGATGTTGCTAAATCATCATCTTTCCATATAAAGGGGTTTTTAGGAGGGATTTTATGTATTTCCATGTCAGTGTTTTTTGTCTTTAAACCCTGAGTTTCTGACTGTCCTACCTCAACTATCCTCTTTGTGCATTTTTACCCTTGTTATATTTTATGCTTCTTCCCTATGCACTTTCTCACAGTTTTTTCTCAAAATTTATCAGTCTTAACAGAGTTTGAACCAAGTCTTACACACAGCTGGATTGCATCAAAACTAGACCAATGGAAACACTTGGAAATTATTTACATTCTTATTCTCTTTCCCTATTTATATAGATCTAACATCCTCCATAAAACCAAAGTTTGCAATAACTGTGGTCTGTATGGAAGGCAGAAATACATCAGAGGGGATGATAATATAGATTGTTTTAGGCCACCCTTAAAGTATTTTGTTCCAAGGTGGCCTTACTTAACTAGACTAAAATGATTACTTGAAATCATTGAATGTCTATTCATCGGCTTTGGCTATGTACTTGGTATGACGAAAGGGATTGACATACTATAATAACTAAAAAAGGAGTAGCTTAAAAATGTCATGGAAGAGCTGGGTGGTGGAACATGATAGATTTTTTCCCAACATTCAGAATCTATTTGGCCAAGTGCAGAGGAAAAATTATTTAGGAAGAAAAACGTTATAAACTGACCAATAGCTACGTAGTACGAAAATATAAGGTTATGTACATGGTAAAATTATTTTCATGTAGCTTTACTATTCAGAAACTGTATTTTCTCATTAAAAAAGATAGGAGGGAGGAAAAAAAAAAGAAAAATTACTTCCAACCCTACCTCATTTCAGAAGATTGATTTCCTGGCCAACATCTTTGAACACATGCAGAACTTAAATTCCTTACAGACATAGGAAGTCATCTACAGAGATAAGCTAGCAGATAAAGGGCATGGAATTTTGAGTTAATTACCATTGTGTGAAAATGTGAAAAAGAGTAAAGCACTCACAAATTCTCAGAGGATAGTTTTTACCGTAACCTGTTAAAATCACTCAGCTCTCCAGACTTTTTCAGATTTGTCTTTATTTACTGTAAACTGTATTTCCACTTTGGTTAACTGAATGGGATTAATTATTTAACTTACAGTGTTATCTAGGTACTCCTCTTCTTTGCCATATTTTTGTTTACAGTGGTTAACAGTAAACAGTACTTCTTTCCAGTTATTTACAATAACAGTTTGCTACCAGTTTAGGGTCATAATATTTCTAAGTAAGTGGACCCAACTTTAAGGAGAGTGAAATATATTAAAGCTAAATTGCTAGGAAAGCTAAAGGAAAAACTAAACCATGGTTATTTTAGAACTCATCTGAGCCTTCCCTAGTGTAAAAATAAAAGTGACAAAAATGACTGAAGCCTTTACAAATCCCATTTTCTGAGATAAGAAGCAGTCTAGTTTGGCCAGGAAAACAACCAGTTACAGGTCCCAACTTTTAAAAATTGAAATTATGATTGAAGAGTGTATTTCAGCATTCAGGGATTCTATGAAACACAAGTTATCATAGGTCATGATAGTATTTTAGCTGTTTTTTTTCTTTCTAATTGTGTTGTTAGGAAGACAGCCTAAGGTGCTAGAAAATAAAACAGACAAAAAAAATTCCCTAAAACCAAACCAAACAAGTCAGGTAAAATGTCTACATCATAAATAGATTTATCTTGTAAAAATGAAATAGAACATTTCCATATATTGTGTTAACACAAGGGAGAGATGTGAGCCATGGAAAGCAGGTTAAACACATAATCTGAATATGTTCCATGCATTTTCTTGCTAATTAGTTTATGTTAATGCTTATTTTATAAAGAGATTTTATTTGGACCTTATGAAATGTCATAAACCCACACTTTTGTGAATAAACTAGAATGAATTTTGGAAAAATCAAAATTTTTCCTTATGTAGAATTTGTAATACGTTAGGGAAAAATGTAAAAAAATACAGAATTCTGAACTGATCTAAAGAAACTATCATCCAGATGAAAAGGTTCCCACTCATTACAGAAGCATTTATTTAATCCAAGGCCTTTTATTCCAGAAAAGCAAAGGCTAGACATGCCTGTTTACATTTATTTGTCTATTACTATTAATGCATGCAGATCACCTCTGACACTAGAATATTCTGTACTTCATTTTCCACAGGAGGAAATAAAAATAAAATTTTTGTATTTGTAATTATTAATTTTTTTAAGTGGGGGTGTATTACATGTTGTATAAAGTGGGAGTGTGTAAGTCTCTTTCCATTTTTCCTTTAAAATTATTTTCTGGGGTTTTCCCAACTGAGAGACATCTATTAAATTCCTAGACTTAACGAGGAGATGCTTTCAGGTTTAGTGAACGTCTTTTTTCCAATCATGCTAGTAGCACAACATCATGATTTTAGTCTGATTCTCTGGAAAGTTATCTGCTCAAGGAATATCTATCATTTCTAAAAACAAATGAAAGAATATTTAAAAAATTTTTTCTACCTTTTTTTACCTTTTTTTATCTCTTACAAAAAGGTCTTTTTGTCAGATATTAAATTCGGTACTGTGCATTGCCTGCTCAGAAGAATTAGGGATTTAAATGTATTTCTACATTATACTATACTGTCTACATGAAAAGCCAGCTGGCAGCCACTGCACACCTGTTCTCTGCATTGACAGAAAAGAGAGAGAAAATATGTAATAGGAAACGAAACATCAGAGGAGTGCAGACTCAGAAGGATCCTTTAAATGAATGACCTCCTTACAATTGATCTTAAAGCAAGCTATGAAAACAACGAATTTGTGAGGGGAAAACTGTTAGTATTTTCTTCCTTTGTTGAAAAAAACCCATGTTCATTGCCAGAGTTTGATTTTGAAGACCTGGTTTGTATTTGAAATTGCCTCAGGATGGTTGTGTAACATAGAGGAGATGCTGTCTAGCACTTAAACAAAGCTTGAGGCTGCTGTGAGGTAGCCAACAGTCAGATAGGGTATCTGAACCCCTACCAGTAGCCTTCTGTGAGATCCCAAAAGACCCAGTCCTTGCTGCTTTTAGCTACCGTCTTTAATATATGTTACTGCCTGTCTTTCGTCATCCCAATTTGTGTGAATAAGCCAAGAAGCAACACACCAGTGTTCCTATGTATATATAAAAAAGGTATTTTTCAGATATTTTAATATTTTTTCAATAAGCCACTTCATTAATTTCAAGATACTTGACAGAACTCATTTCATAAAAAAATGGATATCTATCTTTTGACTTTTTTAAGTTTAGGTGCTTAAAATAAGAGCAACAAAATATTACACAACAAAGGGGACTAAGTCCTTTTTAACTAAAGAGTGAAGACCTGCTGAATGCAAACTGTAGACCTGGCTGAGTAATCATGGTAGGTGGAAGTTTTAGGAGAGTGGTAAGCTTGCTTTCTGTAAATTTGCAGGTTATGAACATCATGAGTGAGATCTTGCCTCCTTTCAAATCAATGGCAAAACCTTATTTCTGTAAGACTGGAGTTTCAACTGCAGCAAGAGAGAGGAATTAGATAATGAAAAAGAGGCATAAAAAGAAGACATTAGATGAAAGGGAAAAACTGAGGAAACAATCCTGACTCTTCAAAAATTACATATTCATATGTTAAACCAAACATATACAGACATATATATACACATTCATACACTAGGCAAAATTCAGTTCTATGGATTAATAAATGCACCAGGAGCCAATGGAAGCTCTTCTTGTTTCTGAGATTCAACAGGTTTCCTTTAGTGTAGGAGTCATCAGGTTGTTCTGTGACCCAGAACTATATAATCTATTTCTTTTTCACATTATGCTATGCTTGTCATCTCTCTTGCTTGTAATTTTCTTGTGAATACTCTGAAAAACAAAGAATAATCCTGAGCAAGAATATTTATTTTGCTTGATTTGCATTTCAATCTTTCTGTTGACAGGAAAAGTTCTCAGCTGTTTTCTACTCGTGAAAGTGTGTCTTCTGATTGTTATGTACAAAGGAAGTAACTCTAAGTGTATGTACTCTGCTTCATTGATTTTTTTGTCTGCTGGGAAGCCAATGACATGCCTCAGACATCTCACAATACCCAGGACAAAGGTAATGGTGGCATCATCATCAGTAGGGTACTGTCAGAAGAAAGGGCAAGACTTTTGAACTTGGTGATAACAGGAATTTCTGTAATAGTCTTTGTAAATCATTAAATAGTAAAGTTAAACTTTGATACCGTAATACAAATTTCTTACAGAATTCTTCTAACACAACATTTGTCTCAGCAGTAATTCAAATTGAAACAATAATAAGCAATACCAAAAGCACATGACATTTAGGACATTAGTTTAACGTGACATATTTTAATATGTTGATAATAGTTTCAATGAAGGCATTTCCTTTTTCTGCAGAAGATAGTTTGTCAGTGAAAAGAATAATATCACTTCCAGACAGTAAATAAACCCTGATTAGCTTTTACTACCTGTGGTATCTCATGTAAAGATATGAACTTCTTGTGTTCCCAAGAAAACTGCTTTTGTTTCTTCCTAAACCTCCAGAGCAGAGCATCTCTAAGTCAACACTGCTAAACACCTTATTTTCAAAAAGAGATGGTGGGGGGGGTTGGGGGGGGGGGTGGGGTGGGGGCGGGTGGGACCCAGCCTGGTCAGCCTCATCTTACTTCAGGATCTTGGAAAGATAATGGAGCTCCTAATCCTGGAAACTATTTCCGGACAGCTGAAGGATGAGAAGGCATTTGGGAGTAATTGGTATGAATTCACTAAATGACCTTATGAAAAGTCAATAAAGGGAAGTGCAAAGTCCTGCACTGGAGTAATAATCCCACACACCATTATATGCTGGGGGCTGACCAAATAGAAAACCAATTTGTACCTATGTGTGCCCTTGCAGCAACGAAGGCCAATGTTATCCTGGACTCCATTAGGCCAAGTATTGCCAGCAGGTCGACCGAGATGATCCTTCCACTTTATACATCACTGCTAAGGCCCCATCTGGAGCACTGTGTCACAGAATCATAGAATCACAGAATGGTTGAGGTTGGAAGGACCTCTGCAAGTCACCCTGACCAACCACCCTACTCAAGCAGGGTACCAACCAACCTACTAGAGCAGGTTGCCCAGGACCATGTCTGAATGGCTTTTGAACATCTACTGGAGGGGAGGCTCCACAGACTCTCTGAGCAGTGGCAGTGCTCAGACACTCACAGTAAAATGTGTGTCCTTACATTCAGACCAAACCTTCTGTGTTTCAGTTCATGTTCATTACCTCTGGTCCTGCCAGCAGAGTACCACTGAAAAAGGTCATGTTGACACTGTCCTGGGCAACTTGCTCTGGAATTGGACCAGATGATCTCCAGTCTTGTCTTCCTACCTCGACCAATCCGTGATTCTGTGGAAGATCTACTCAATTTTTTGCCTGTCTTGTCATCTGCCATGGCTTGATGTTCTACAGATGTCCATTCAAATGCAGGTTGTTAGGGATACTAACAAAACACATTGGTACCTGGTATAGAATTTGGTTTTAGAATATGACTAAGACATATCTAAGTATTTTCTGGATGAAAAGTCTGCTAAAGTGAAATATCATTCTGTATTCAAGTTTTTTCATTTGTAAGTCCTCTGTGACTTCAAGTAGTATATAAATGAACTGTACAGTGGAATAGCCACTTATCGTGTGATAAGCCATTTATCCTGTGATAAATACAACATTGGAAACATAGAGCAACTTTTTTAAAGGGTGCACACTTCTGAGCAATCACACACCTTGATTCCTGTTGTCTAAATTTGTCATTAGTTGAGAAATCTAGGCAAATAATCTTACAGAACAGTTTTAGAAGTTAAACATCTTTGAAGAATTTGGAGCATATTTTGATTCAGCTAATGTAAAGCTGTACAAAGGCTATTATTGTCTTGTTCACAATTTTCGAGGGTTGGAAAATAAGCATGCAAACTATGCAACTCATTAGAGCACTCTATGTGCATAATAGGTTTGGGGTTTTTTTCCCCTCCCTGTCAGCTCAGAGCCTATTATTGTCTGTCAAGTCAGACTTCTGTGAATTGTGGTCTACAACATAATATTTGAAAGGATATGAAGTATTCCTTGTAGATGTGGCCCACCATTAATGTCAAAGGCAAAGTCTTCATTTGCTTGAAGTTTGGTAGCATAAAGTTTTCTAAGATTCTGGGTTGTCAAAAATTACACAATTCTTCAGTATCTGATAAATTCCCAGTGAAATGTTATTAGGAAAGACAAGAAGAAAGGCATCTTTACAGAGACAGCAAAAATGAATACAGAGTAAATACTTTCAGTGAAGTGTTCTAAACTTTCCAATAAAGAAAAAAATCGTACAGCAGCAACACAGGTTCACTATGGTATCTTCTTGGGAAAATGTAATAATCCCTAGAATAGTGGATAACTAAGCAGAATATAGCTTAATAGGCATAATATTTCATGTGGCACTGTGATTTATTTTATTGGACATCAGTAAGTATTATAATACTGAAATTAACATTTTTAATTTGAATTTCAGATAAGGCATAGCAAACAGCCAGTTATCTGGCTCTCTGCTTCAGTGTCCCTAAATAATGTCAATAACTACAGAAAAATCTAAGCTCTCTTCACTCATAACAGTGAAATACAGGCACATGTAAAGGTTTATCTGACTATCTTGGTACCTATATATTTTATCTGACTATCTTGGTACCTATTTGTAGCACAAGGTAAATAACCTTCCAGAAGTTCCTTTAAGTTCCCCAAACATCTATTAAATCCAGCCCTCTTGTTACTTACAATAGACATAAAGAAAAAAGCCTGAGAAGTCACCCGTTATTTAAATGTAAAATAAACATGCTGTAGTTCAGTGAATTTGTTACCTTTGCAGAGCATTAATGGGAAGACTTGATTTGCTGCAGAATTATTTTTGAAGTAGAAACAAACCTCAAGCCACCATATTATCTGCAGTGGGTTGTGTATCATATTTGAGAAACAAACATTTTTGTCATAAACTTCATATCTAGTTCATAAACCATCTATATTTACTTTGAAAAAGAACAGGTAGTAAAGTGTTTCGTATTATAAAATTCATCACATGGATTCCAAATATAGTGAGATAGTATTGTGTATGTATATGAAGTAGATTCTTAGACTTATTCACTGATTTATTGTGAGCAGTGTATAGAATTTCCCCAAAAAGGGAAAATAGCATATTATTTACAGCTTCCTTCAGGTTCATACATTTTCCTGAGTCAATAGCTATAATGCTATATAAATTTACCACATAAATTCTTGAAGAATTTTCATTCTAGTTCCAATTTGTCAATGGTAGAAACCTATGTGAGGATTATAAAATGTGAAAGTTGATTTGTTCTACACTGACTATTCAATCATATATTTTAACAATAGTTGTGTCTCAGCCACTTTTGTATTGTACATTTATAACAGACACTGCACACCCAATTTGCATTTCAGGTTCAGAAATAAAAATAAAGATACAGACTCTTTATGAATACTTTGAAGAAAGAAATTAATATAAAATTATCTTTATAAAAGAATATTAAGGATGTTCACATCTGGAGTACTGTGTTGATTTCTGGGCTCCTCAGGGTAACAAATATATGGACATGTCGATGCCAACCCAGTTCATGGACACAAAAATGTAAAACAGAGACTGGAATTTCTTTCATGTGCTAAGAGCCTGAGAGCTGGGTCTTTTCATCCTGGATCCAAGCCCTGAAAGCTTGGAGGAAAGCTTCTCAGTTTGTTTAAGTACTTAAGCCTGACTCTTAACAATAGTACCAAGGACAAGAGGAAATAGGGACAAAATAAAACATATGAGATTCTATCTGAACACATGAAAATACTTTTTAAAATTTTTTATTGTGAAGATGGTCAACCACCACAGCTTATCCAGAGAGTGAGTGGAGGCTTCATCCACAAAGATGTTCATAACACAAATGAACATAATCCTAGGTAGCCCTACTTGAATGATGGGGTTGGACCATATGATCACAACTGTTTCCTTCCAACTTAAATGACTCTGTGATTAATTTATAAATTATTTAACAACATTTAGCAAATTATGATTTAGCTATCATTACAAACCACTTGCAAATTCGAATGCACGAAGTCATTTATAAACTTCTCTGATACACTGGAAACCTTCTCATTTATTTCTAAACATCTATTTTATTAAGCATGTATAAACCTCATCTGCATTTAAACCATTATTATCACAGCTTAACTGTTAGGCTCCAAATAATTTATTTGGGGTTAAACTCCATTCTGCTCAGCACCAGAAGTGGAGCTAAAAAGAGTTGGTGGCCCATGACAATGTTCCCATTCACCTTACCTGGATTAAAGTATGAGTCATTTTCTAAGGGAATTCTGAGTGCCTTTTCGATTGCTACAAGCCATGCCAAAACAGACAACCTCTTAAGTCCACATACATAACATTAAGACAACACCAAATAATCTGCAAAACATAATGAAAAATTCAGCCTTTGGGACTTAATATTTCACTTTTCAAAAATACTGTTTTCATTCTCAATCACGGCATGACAGAACTTTGACTCTGATATTTACCATTTCATTTATATTTGTGAGGTTCTGTTTAATTTTGTACTGGGTGTAGGTATCAAGGTGGAGGGAACTGCAGAGGTGGCCTCTAGGGGAAGAGGCCAGGGGCTGCCCTTGGCTGGTTCCAGCCAGTTCCAGCTGGCTCTAAAGCACCTCTTGCCGGTCAAAAACATCCACCATGGGTGTGGCAACTCTGGGAAAATATATTTAAGAAAGGGCAGAAACTGCTATAAAGAGAAGGGAAAAAAAAAAAAAAAAGAATGAGAAGTAGCACAGATGGAGACCCATAAAAGACTGAATTTTTCCCCTGCAGCCTGCAGAAATGCTACACTGGAACCAGGAAAAGTGTCAGTCCCTTTCTTAAACATTTCTTCATATGAACAAATGTCTTCATTCATTCAAACAAAATAATTTGTGTATGCATGTGTGATTTTAATCTATATTTATGTGCAATCATGTCATGACCATAGTCCAGTGAAGGCAAGATAGTGCATAGTAAAGAGTAGATGTAGTCAATAGAATATAAACTAATCAGATGAGAGCCATGAAAATGATCAGAAGTGTGGAACAGCACTCCTGTGAAGAAAGGCAGATAGTTGGTGTTCAGCCTGGGGAAAGGAAGGCTCAAGGGAGACTGTATTGTATCCTTAATTCTTAATGGTGGCTTATAAGTAAGACTGAGAGGGGTTTCTTGACTGTAGCCTGTAGGCATAGGACAATGGGTACCAGTTTTGAACTAAAAGATGCTAAATTTAGATTAGATATAAGGTACAAACTCTTCACAGAGAGGGTAGCAAGGCACTGGAACAGGTTGCCCAAAGGAGCTGTGCATGACCCATCACAGGTAAAATTCAAGGCCAGGTTGGATGAGGCTTTAAACAACCTGGTCTAGTGGAGGGTGTCCCTGCCCATGGAAGGGGATTTGAAAGCAGATATTTAAGGTCCCTTCCAACCTAAACCATTCCATTATTTTACAATTTTCTCAAAATAAAATTAGAATAAATATTTCAAAACCTAAACAGAATTCAAATAACTTCACCCATCTGTTATAAGAAAAAAGCAATATAACAATTTAATTTTATGCTTTTGTTGTTTAAATTTAATTTGTGGTTAATTAGTAGGAAAGTAGGTTGTATAGGCTCATATTTGATATCCAGTCTCCATGCATCTCAATTGAGAATAGTTCCAGTGAAAATGAATGTGTATTTTTAACTAATTGGCTAGTTAATGGCAGCCACTCCACTCCAAAGTGGAGTTTTTCTTGCAGACAAAATGTAAGGAATTGACATCTGAGATGATAGTTAAGTTTTCAGTGAGGGGACGATGGCATTTATGACCTCTCAAAATCACTTTGAGATGGCTGAAATAATGGGTTATAAAAATCCCCTGGCTTTGGTCCTTCTTGAATGAAATACATGTTTTCTGTAATATGTAGAGCAGGACTAAAAACTGAGTTTTTGAAAGTTCAAACTTTTCAATAGGAAACAGCAGCTTCTCTGCTGTTGTCACCCTTTGCTGTGGTCTTGTCTTAGAACTTAAAAATTAGCAAATGTTTACTAACAATTAGCAATAATACACCCATGCTTAGAACCAGGAGGTCTTATAAGAAACTTTTTGCAACAGCAAAGCACACATTCAGACAAATGTCATTATAGAAAATTGGATATATATCCTATTATATCCAGACAGAAAAATTAGAAATTCTTCTTCTGTATAGAACCCAAATGTAATTTTCTTATACATTCCATTGCTATTATTATACATCATTCTATATTTCAATGCTATTGGACTCTGCTGTGCTAGCACGTTCATCTGAAAAAAACTCAGTGACAGCAATGAAAAAGTGGTGTGCTAAGCAACTGACTTCACTAACACAGCAAGAAAAAACACATTTTTCCATGCCAAAACAGTTCTTGAAACAAAAGGAATCAGAATCCCCGTTAAAGTCTCTTACCCTTTTTCACACTGAGAACCCAAACATATTCAGAATACTTGCAACAGAAATCTCAATCAGATTATTACATATATGTCCTTTCGTTCATAGGGGATCAAAAGTTAGTGGCTTCCAAATCCAGCTGAATTTAGACTTCCCTCTGGACATGTTTATCAAATATATTAAATAATGTCAGGTTTCTTAAGTAAAACTGATGTTTCCTTATGACTGCAGCACTTTATTTTACCAGTATTAAGAATGTAGTGTCTAGATATTCCCATGAATATCTTTTGGAAGAGTGAATTAAAGACAGAATGAGGACTTCAGTTTGCCGTGCCAAGACTGAAGCTCTGCTGTTAAGGGCTATGACATGTACATTTATACAAAAAGTCTGAGCAGAAATTGGATATGCCTTGAAAACATCCAATCCACTGAAATATATTCTTTCTTTTTGTCTACTTCAATGAACCCTCCATTCTTCAGCAAAACTACAAGTTTATGTGTTTCTCTTTCCTTTTTATTTTTTGTTGCACACCAGAATACTGAAGGGATATTTCCTACTTCATATAGTCTTGTATTATTTATGAAAAAGAGTAATGCCTTTCTAACACTATATTCACTATTCAAACTATTAGTTAATTACTATTAGTTAATTACATTAAAATTCTTTCCCTTCTCCCACAAGAAGAAGTCAAGCAAAATTTACAGCATAAATCTGTGGCTGTGAAGAATTAGACAGCTCTAATCTTCATTTACAGTCTCCACACAGACAAGACAGAGGGTATGATTGCTTAATTGTGCATAGCTAATGGATATAATAAAAATCCTATACCAAACGGCATGGGTCTCAGACAATTTAAAGAGTTTTTAAGTTATGTGTGCAATTTTAATATAATGAACAACTTCAAAGCCACATTTCTGCCACTATTTTCTGCTCTAATTTTTACTGAGACTGTAATTTGTAAATATGTGTTTGTTAAATTGTTTGCCATATGTTCCCCCATATTCCTTGCCTATTATATCTTCTTTTGTTTTCAGATAAATTGGTAGTGTTGGGTATTATTCTGCAGATGGCCTCCAAGTTCAGGCTTGAGTTAAGTCTAGACTGGTATAACTGTAAATCTAACTGAAAACAGTAATTTCTGATTAGTACCTAACATAAATTAACTTGAGGTCTCTGTCATATCCTTAAAAGAACTTGTGATCAACACACAAATCCCACATTATTCTGAGTTACAGTTCTGGAAAAGTGTACTACTAAGAGTACTTAGCATATTCACACCTTTGGTTTCATTAGCCTCAGTAGCAACTTTGTAGATGTAAGTTGTTACTAATCTTTTTAACTACCACTTTTGCCAAAAAATGAATTGACTTTTGTTGTACCTGCAAAAGTTTCTATAATTTTTCCTTACCAACTGAACAAAGAAATCTCAGTTCTTGTCTTAAACATCTAAATTTCACAGAAAGTAAATGCTACAATGTAGGTCACAGTTCTGATGTCCTAGAATACAAGACCTTTTATTTTATGCACAAAAATTTCCTTCTCATAGCAATTAGAGGAACACAGAAAGGAGAGGCTAAGGCCAGGTAAGCTTGTCTGGGCTTCCTTGCATCAATGAACTACTTTCTTTGATATGGGCTGACATGTGCTAATTTTGTTAAGATTTTTCTAGGTGCTGGATTACACAGAAGACTGTTTTTTGAGGAATTTTGGTTACTGCAAATGGAAAAATGTCAAATATAGTTTACATAAAGCATCTTATTGCTGAATATTTTTTACACAACCATAATTATAACTCTTTCAATTTTATAAACAATTTGTATATTTCCTCTTTTGAGATTGCATAAATCTAATATTTTACTACTATTATCTGACTGATGTCTACTTCAATACAGAATTGCAAACTAAACTATAAACATATTTTAAACAATATAAATCAATTGTTCATATGACTAGCTGCAGTTGTCCTGTTAGGCACATTCTTATAAACAGAAGGATAAGCCACATGGGACTACTTAATAGATAATATATTCACATTTTATGAGAAAACATTTGCTACTGGAAAACTGTCAGGATCATGCTGATGCCATTTAGGATAAACCAATATGCACTACATTCTTATTTCTGCTTCTGGGTGGTTTTTTTTTTTTGCCTTTTTTTGTTGGGTTAGTTTTGTTTTTTTTTTCCTCAAGAGTAATTTTCTTGTAAATACTTTGGGAAAAAGCCCTTTAAGAGTGATTTTAAAGATATTTTATTACAAGCTCTGCTTTTCCAGTCATATTATTTTTAAGATTGATGGTTATATCCAAGATAATTTCACCAGTTAGTGGACCAAGATGTTTGCAGCTTCATGAACATGACAAATACAATGACTATATCATTTGCACTGTTCATTTTCTTCATTTCCTCATCCACCATTAGCTCTTTGTCATTCTTCTTTTTTTCCTTCTGAACCATCTGATATCTATTGTGCCAGTGTTCCTTTAGATCCTGCTATAGAAGAATATCCAACTGGTAAGAGACTGTGAAGAAATGATAATTTATTTCTGAGAAATTGATATCTATAATTATAGTGGATAATTACATCTGGTAATTCATGACTATGCCAGCACCACAGATTGAATTGTTGTCCTGCTCAAAGGGATTAAGTGGTAGTAAGCAAATAAATGAGACTAGTTCTCTCAGTTATGTTTCAGTCTAAAGTTTTTGCTGTGATATGTTTATATATTGTAGAGAGTAAAATAGAAAATTCCAGATAAAACTGTTTTTCTGCATATTATGAAGATCTATATATTCTTTAATGAAAAATAACCCAGAATTTCAAGGCTCCAAACTTGAAAAATGATACTTAAGCAAAAATGTTAAAAATTCATGTCATTAAAAATGAACTATTATTTACATCTAACAAGAATACAAGAAGTTGACATGCATTTGGGTGAATAACGTGATGAATTATTAATATTTAGAAAAGGAAAAGAGAAAACCCTGTTTGCTTGTTTGTTTGTTGTTTTTTTAATTAATGTCTTTAGTTTCACTGCAGTATTTCAAGGGCTTGAGGGCACTACCAGGCCTGACTGCTCTTGCTCAAACTCCCTTGGGGTCATCAGTACCTGGCCATAACCCCCACAGCTCCTTTCAGCCCTCTCCAGAGCTGTCAGTCCCTGCCCTGGTAATGCCATAGCAGTCTCCAGCTCCCTAAAGCCCTCCACAGCCATGGACGCCACCAACTTAGGATCACCTGTGGGCCCATGTTCCAGCCCAGCTTTGGCAGATTCCCATACCAGGGGAGGTGCCCAATGCCCAGGGTTGGGGCTGCCCCCGGTGCCCTCCAGCCTTCCCTACTCTCTGACTGGAGTAGTGGGACAGGCCCTGGCTGCCAAGTTGTGTGCTGCTGCCCCCATGGGGAGCCCCTGCAGCTCCCACTGCCCTGACCTCAGAGATCCACTGATCTACAGTGTACCCTGAAGACAACAGAAAACATTCTTACAGTAGAAGATATTCTCATTTTTTTTTCACAGAGAAATTGTAGAATTAAATTTTGGGGTTTGCCTTCAAGAGTTGTTGTTTTCCACCATAAACTTCCTTTAAAATAAAAAGGAAGATGAAAATCTGTAGGTTTTCCTGAGTAAAGATCCTAAAAATTTAAATTTTGTCTTTGATTATCTATAGTAATAATTAAAACTTATATCCTGTTCTAGTTCACTGTGATCAATCTATAAAAGAAAATAAAGGCAGAAACCCATAACATAAAATAGATTACCAAACATATTCAACCTGGTGCAAATGACTAATAGAAAAATAGAAATATGAAATTTTATTAATATTTATTTTTCTAATTAAGGAGAAAAATAGGAAAAAAGTCTATTTATATCTGTAAAGGGGCCAAGAATGAAATCTGACAGGGAGTGCAGATTTTTACTATCTTTTTTTTTTTTTACCTCCCTTTCTTGAAATATTCCAGTTTATAAGCCATCTGTATTTCTTCTTTTTTAACTGTTAACTGTATATTTTGCAAAAAGAAGGAAGGAAACCAAGCCCAGTATCTACTATGACTGGGCAGAAACTCAGTTTTATTAAAAATTAATCTAAATATTACACATGTGTAGTTAAACATTTTCTTTAATGATATGAGGCAAAAAGATAAGGCATGGGTAGGCAGTATTAACAAGCAAAAGAAAATCCTTTACTGTTAATGTGCTGACAGGTATGCATGTGCAGCAAAAAAGAAGAGCAGAACCACATAAAATAAGAGTTGCGAATATTGTATCTATAAATAATATGTGAATAAATGTAAGTTAAATGTTTAATTGAAGCCAAATATATATAATATTTTATGTCAGCACACCTCAGATACGGCTGTTGCACACGCATGCCAAAGAAGTTGAGATAGGGAAAAGTGTGTTAAATCATTTCTCTTTTAATGCAAAGAATTTATTTATTTTGTACTAACCACATATCACAGAAGATAAAGTTAGTAGATAGTTCATCTTTTTGGTAAATTCTGTGGGAGGACTGAGACCAAAAAGGCTTCCATCACTGCATTTTAAGTGGAGATCTTTTTCTGAATAATTCATAACTTCATTGAAGAAAAAGGAATAAAAATGTGGGAAGCAAAAATGTTTAAGATTTAAATTCACCTATAAAAAAGAAAGGAATGTCTAAAATCTAAACACCTCTGACAAAGGAACAGGATGAATGTAATGCTATAGAGATTTACAATAATTCTACAGAAACCCATGGAACCATGGATGTCCAATACCCTAGGATTCTTCCCTTCTAAGTTCATTAATTTTGATCTTTATTAATGAAAAGCAGTTCCTGAATAAAATACTTTTTTAAGTGACACTGATCCTTCCTTTGGCTGCAAAGGTCTTTCTACATGAAAATGAGACAACTTGCTAGTCTTCTCACTAGGATGTATATGTCTTTACATTTGACTATTACTTGTGAAACCACTGTGCAAGAATGTCTTAATTTACTCAACAGTGATATTCCATAAAATGCTAGTTGTCATGGTTTAACTCTGGCTAGCAAAATACCATGAAACTGCTCTCACAAATTCCCCTCCCCTCTTCCAGTGGGGGGAAGAATTGGAGGAAAAAGAAATAGGAAGCTCTTAAAATTAAGATAAGAACTATTTACTAATTGAATCTAAATGTATATATACAAATACTACTACTAATACATAATTAAAATAATAGGAAATAAAACATTGTACAATGCGATACAATTACGATACGGTTGCTCACCATCCACTGACCAGTGCACAACCAGGTGCTGAGAAGCGAGAGTCAGAGCCCGAGAGCCACACATTTTTTTTGAGTGTATTTATTATAATACAAATAATGTGCACTTATTTACATTACAGCATGAGTGTGGAAGAATAATATCTCCAAGCTGTTGCTTGCTATATTGTTGTTTCATGGACAGTTTACTAGACCAGTTTGCTCCCATTTGCATTACTAAATAAACACAACAAATGAAATAGAAAAATCTAAAAGATGTTAATAAAAGTTTTTATATTTTTGTAAGGGAATGTAGAAGTTCATAACCCTTATTTTCAGAATTTTTGGTTTTATAATATTGGACTTTTCTAGAATGTTTAAAATGGCATGTTACATTTCATTCTGCAATCTGTGTAAAGCTGAGGTCTCCCAAATATTCTTCAAAACTGAATATTCAAAAGTATGTAATATATTGCCATGTTTTTCATGTAGATTCTGTCTTGGATAAATGTGGATAAAGCAAACACTCCTGACATCTCTACTTCCTGTCTTTAAGTCAAGTATACATGTTAAAGTTTTATAAAGGATTTTCCCTTACCAATTTAATTAATGCAGACTACTCTGTAACTTCACTAAGCTGTTCTCTTTCCTACAAAACTGAACCAAAACAAACTAAACCAAAATCCCAATATCCAAACAAAACAACTGCTGGAAATCATCGCATCTTAAGTTTCTGATCATGCTTCTTTTTAATGCTTTCTGCCTGATATTATGCTGCAACCAGTACTGATATTTTCCTTCCTCATGACCTAAATCTCATATTATTGAGAAGTCCTCTGATGCAGTGTTAAACTGGCAAAATGATCACATTATTTTTTATGCTGTTCTATGACATGCCACAGAAACATCAGAGAAATATGTCTTTAAACTGGAACTGAAGAAACCTCTTTGATACTTTTTGAAGAACACTTTATGTAATATTATCCAGTATTTTTTGCTACTAGTAAAAATTTGCAGTACAGGTTATACCTAAAATTCTTTGATCTGATATTTCACCTCTCACCCTTCCACTCCTAAGTCCTTTTCCATTTTCTGAAACTTGCTGATAATTGTAGCTGGTTGGTACTGTTATACTGAATATGATTAGGTTTATTTTTCCTATGCTACTGCCCCATGACAACTGATAGTTCTAAATAGTTATTAGTTGCAGGAAAATAAAGACTCCTTGACCTTTTAAGTATAATTTGTGTTGCCTAACCACCTACATTCTGGAGAGTCAGTAAAGGGTAGCAATTTAGACTGCTTTTAACTTAACTGACAAATGTCCCTTTTGTTATGATTTATAATTTCCTAACATGGAAATACGAACTGAGTGACATGAATCATGCTTTGGGAAGATCTACTCTCTCCTTGATTACAGATGTAGATTAATTAACTATTTTTGAAACAAGTTTTTACAGCTGTCGTGTTTTAAATCCAGCTAGCAAAAAATACCACGAAGCTGCTCTCACAAATCCCCCTCCCCTCCTCCACTGGAGGGGAAGAATTGAAAGAAAAAGAAATAAGGAAGTTTGTAAAATTGAATAAGAACTATTTACCAATTAAATCTAAATTAATATATACAAATTAATATATACAAATACTACTACTACTAAGTAATTAAAATAATAGAAAATAAAACATATTATACTATGGGATACAATTATGATACAGTTGCTCACCACCCAATGAGCAGTGCACAACCAGGTGCTGAGAAGTGAGGGTCAGAGCCTGAGAGCCCAACAGCGATCGCAGCCTGAGGGTGATCGCAGCCTGAGATCCGCAGTCCGAGGGCCAGAGCCCAAGATCTGTTGCAGCACATTTTGAGCGAACCCTATCAGCAACAGCATGACAGGGAAAGCTAAACAAACCCACCAACTCCCTCACAAACGAGCCAGCACAGGAGTTAGCAAAGCAGCTAACGCAGGAGTCGGGGAGTGTTAGCAAGTGTACGGGAGTAAACGAGCAAGAGAGTAAGAGATAGACAGAGTAATGGCTCCTGGACCTCCTTCTCCCCTGTGCACCGAGCATGATGTACTATGGAATGAAATAGTCCCTTGGTCAGTTTGGGTCAGCTGTCTGAACTGTGTGTCCCCTACACTGCCTGTAGCGAGACAGGAGGAGCTGGGAACGCAGCTGCAGTATTAGAAGCGGAGAAAGACCTTGAATCTGGTGCAGGCATTCCCCAATGCCAGCTAAGACCTTATCAGTACTTCTCTCAGCATCCAGGAACACAGCTCTCTAGCAACCGTGGTAAAGAGAGTTAACTCTTTCTTGACTGAACCCAGCCCAACAGCGCTTGTCTTTTCTATTTTTTCTACACAATATTTTTTCCGGTTAAACTCATCCTATGTTTTTTCCTGGATTCCATGCCACAAGCAAAAATTCCTGGAAATTAAATGCAAAACTCAGCATTCAGAATTAACTGTTTCTGAATACATTGCCTAATATTGGGAATGCAGATCCCATAGCATGATACAATCTTTTATTTTAATTTTTTAAAAAAATATTATTTTTTAATTATTGCATCATTTACAGTAAATATACAAGAGTATTCTTCTCTTTGTTAAAGGAAGTGTATTCACACCTCCTTTAAAGCACTCTGTTTCTGTCTTTCATTACCCTCAGTTCCTGTTCTAGACCACAATAAATAGTGAGACTCATGAGGAACATCACTGGTTTTGACACAGACCCTGTTTATGGTCTTCTAGGTACAAATACCACACTGTGGAATACTGCACTAAATTCACAGTGCCATTCTGCAGTCTCAGTACTCCATGTACTATCTAATCTACCCTTCCAGTCAGTGAAGGTGAACATCTTGTCTCAAAAAGTGTTTGGTTTGATTTTGTCCTTTTTGTTTTATTTTATATCTTTAATTTTCCCTTTTAAAGATATTGCAATAGTTACGGGTTTCGTATGTTCAGAAAACCTCTCTCACTGCCCTTTCTTTTTCCTTTCAAAATGAAAGAGAATGAAATTATTTTCATTTCCATATTGCACATTTTTTTAGCTTGCATAAAGTGTGGGGTTTTTTCTTCCTAGGATATTACAGAAAAGATTGAAAACCTCAAAAATCACTGTAAATTGCCACATGCTATTCTTGTTACTGCTATCTAAACTGGAATCTTACATAATAAGGTTGACAGATATCATCCAAAGCATCCCTTCTTCTGTTTTAGCACATCTACTAGAATAATGTTGTAGAAGAAATACATAACAAGCCTGTAAGCAATTTCAGATGGATTTAATATTAGTGATAAAACCATTTAGAAGTAGAGAAGATACCAAGACAGCGATAAAGAATAGAACCTTGATTCTACCAAAATAAGCTAAAGAGCAGGAGACATATGGATTAATGTTACTGTGCATATGCTAATTAAAATGGGGTATTTTGCCAATTAAAAAGATTCATGACCACGACTGTGGCTGCCAATTTTGGTGATGATTCATGAAAACAAAGTAATTTATCCCTCTCAAGCCTAGAGCTTGTTCAACTCTGCAGGACAAACAAGTATTCACTTGGTTTTTTTTCAGAATAAGAAAATCCAAGATGCCAAAGAAGGGAGAATGGTGATTTTCTTGTATGAATATATTCTTTAATTTACTTACTTACTAATCATTTGTGTTACTAATATAGCACAAAGGTTGAACCAAACTGCTTTCTGCTATTCAAGCAGAAATTAAACAAAGAAAAATGAAAAGTCTCAAATGAATATTATGGTTAATAGAATTAAAGTCAGCTTGGTTTAGAAAAGGACAATGGTTTCACAGACTTTTCCTATTGAGAGCCATTACTCCTCCTGTTAATAAATCAAAGGAGAGAATAGAGAGTTTAGCCCTTAAAACACCATGTGGTTGGTCAAAGAAATTAAATCCTGGCATGATCTGAACCCAAGAAACAGAGTTCAGCAGATACTGAAAAATTATTATAAAATATTTTCGCTGGATTTATGATAGTCTGGGGAACAGCAGAAAGCAGAAAATAAAATTTTAAAAAGTTATATCTTAGCATCGATGTTTACAAAACTCTGAAAATGCTAGTTGAATCTGCAAAAGGAGATAGCAGAAATCCAAAACTAGCATGAATAAGGGCATTCCTGGCAGTGATCAATGGACAGCTAATGCATAGTTATCAAGGTTGTGAGAGTCTATGATACTTCCTATTGCATTACTCTAATTAAATGGATCACAGAGAGTTCAAACTAGAAAGACAGGATTCCTGTAGCTATTTTAACAACAGCAGAAGAGGATGGAAATGGTCCACGAAGTTGCACTTAAAAAAAAAGACTATGGTGATGAGATAAATTAATTTTTGGTAGGTGAGGAAGTTGACTGAGAACTAATTCACATGTAACTTTTCTAATAATCTCTAGAGTCATCATTCCTCTAGATAATATAAGTTAATAGAACAGCAAATTGTTGAAGAGGAACATACCGTATTATATGATGACACCGGAATAGATGTAAACCTGAAGCATAATTCCTGGTGTTTATACATTACCTTTTAGTATAAACTGTACGAAAAAAATTGTTTCCACTTTTATTATTTTGAGAACTGCAGTTACATGAAATATCAAATCACTGTGATTTCTCCTGAGCTTTTTTCATAGTTCCCACAAACAGTTATTTGAAGAATAGTAGCATATTAGAATTTGGCAGAGATTTAGTAATAGGATAGTCATATCAATAATTAATAACTTGTAAAATCCATAAATGTTATTAAAGTTTTGTTATTAAAGTTTTGGTTGACTAAATCAAATGTATAACAAATTATGTCCATTCTCTTTTTTTTTTTTTTTTCAACTTTTAAGAAATGAGTGCATTAATTAACTTTGTAAGGATTAAAGGTTGTATAGACTTGGGAAAAGAGATATCATAGGTATCAAGCAGGTGACAACTATTGGATTTCCTGTGTCTTCATGATCAGGAAAGGTACTGTTTCTGTAGTTTAAGTGGTAATTGAGACGTTTCCCTGACATTTAACTCTAGTATAACCACTCCACGAGAAAAAAATTTCCTTGGACAAAAACCTGATCTTCCAGATTTTGCAATAGGACATTCAAAATGTCAACTATTGTAAAATTTTACCTACCTCTGTAAGATTTATGTTATTGAACATGTATGATATTATTGAAATACTGTATTTCACCTAAAAAAGATGATTCCCTGGCATAAAGATCAAAACATGTATAGCTATGAATATTTCAAGTTACTATATACAAGACAGCCTTGTTGGATTCAGGGTAAAAAGTCAAACCAGTTTGAACTGAGATTGTTTGAGAGCAACAATGTATAAAACAGATTAAAATTGATTTTTGCAATTTTTTGGAAAATAGAACATCTTATTTCATGATAAGGTGTATTTTCCTGCATGAAATCTTTACATATTAGAGACAAACTTTTTAGCAGTACAGTGTTGCTGTAGGACAACAGATGATGGTTTTAAAATAAAAGAGGGTAGATTTAGACTGGATATAAGAGAGAATATTTTGAAGTCAGAGTGCTGAAACAGTGGAACAGATTGCTCAGAGAGATGTTTGATACCCCATCCCTGGAAATATTCATCAGGTAGGATGGGGCTCTGAGCAACCTGATATAGTTGAATTTTTACCTCATCATTGCAGCGGGGTTGGACTAGGTGACCTTTAAAGGCCCCTTCCAACACAAACTATCCTATGATGTATGACATTTGACCTATACAAAAGGATTTGTCTCTGTATACTTGGTCCTATTTTCATAAATAAAGGGGCAAAAGTAAAGTGTTTTGGTTTTTGTCTTGCATAGAAGTTAAATATTTTCTAACAAATATCTGAAAACCTCAAGCTTATTGTTTTTGTATTATGTTCTTTCAAAATGTAATGAAAATTAATCACAATAACACATGCAGTGGATTTTGAGTAAACATAACAAAAATTTACACAGAATTGAACATGTTGAATAAACAGTTCAGGAAGTTCAGAAATGAATTAAAGAATTTACTGTAACTCCTATAATCTGTTGTTCAGTGTTTTAGGAGCTTTTTATTAGAATAATATTATTTTCCTGTGTTGCAGGTGTGAGACTCATAGGGTTTGAACTTTTCCTTGTTATAGAGAAAGTAATGCAAAAAAGAAAGTCTTGTACCTCCTCAAGAACATTTGAGGAGGTACAATTGTTTAACAATTACGTGTCTAAACATTAGTTTATACTGATATTTTTATATCAGTATATAAACTGTGGTATCAGTTTATTAGCTGATGCCACATAGGTTGTTTGCCAAACACGCATGTATACCCTTAAAGAATATCCACGGGAGGTGGAATAAGGTCATGGTTTTGAGTCCCCTTCCTGCCCCCACCCCCCCCCCAAACCACAGGAAAAAAACAGGAAAAAAAAAAACCCCAACAACAGAAAAAAAATCCCTCACAAGGAGACACCAGGTAGGGCCATTCTCCCTGGCTGCTGTGTAGAGCACATTCTATACATCTTGCTGCATCCCAGACAGGTCCAAGGGCTACTGCATAAGCTATCTCCCGTTCAATTTGTTCAAAGGCTTCTTGTTGCCCTGGGCCCTGTTTGAAATAATTTTTCTTCTGGGTCACTGCATAGAGAGGGTTTACAGTCTGACTGTAATTTGGAATACGCATCTGCCAGAAACCCACAGCACCTAGGAAAGCTTGTGCTTCCTTTTTGCTCATTGGTGGGGACATAACTGTTACTTTGTTGATCACATCCATTGGGATCTGGGCAACGTCCATCTTGCCATTTTACTCCCAAGAATTGGATTTCCTGTGCCAGGTCCCTTGGCCTGTCTGTAGCTTTGTCTCAGCTTGGTTTGGTTGCCACAGCAATTTCTCTAATTGACCAGGTGTTTATGGCTAATTTGTTTTACTTTTGTTTATCTTGATGTAATACAGCCACAGTTTTATATAGTGAGTGGTAACAAGCACTATGTAGTATGAGAGATTTACAGTTCTAACACAATGATGTAGAGAAATGCAGACCCAGAGTATCAAAGGCACAGGATGCGACATTGATGCAGGCACAGGACAAGAAGGAAGGGGGCACAGGACAAGAAGGAAGGGGGCACAGGCCTGGCACTGAAGGTACCACGGCTACAAGCAACAGCACTGATAGACAGTTAAAGACATGGAAACCTAGAGCTAGACGTAACTGGTGTTAGGGCTAACAAAGAGAAACAAAGAAATCATATCTAACTTGCGTAAATGTCACAAGACATAGTAAATTTGGATGCCAAGGGAGAAAGAAAAAAGTGTAAAAATATGTTAGCAAACACAAACAAATAACCCCAAATCAATCCTATAGGTTTGAAGAAAGAACTATCAATGTGAACATCATATTCCCCCCCGGTGAACTCCAGATGCTGAAAATTCATCATAACATTCCCTCCTCATTGGTGTGAAAGCATGGACCTTAGTCCCAGAGGAGCAGGGGAAAAGTGAACGCAACACCAAGAAAAGGGATAGAAACTAACAATTGTGTGTAGAACAACTTCAGCTGCATCATTATTGTTTCTTTTTTTTGGAACCAATTACATCTGGACTAATAATAATCAGACTCTCAAGATTTCATTTATAATAACAATAAATATTTTATTTTAGTTACATACAAGATATGCTTCTTTTTTACCCCTAAATGAGATTTTGTGCATAACATACTTCAGGACCTAATTCACTGCATTTAACCTGTTCTAATTACTACTGCTGGCCTATTGGAAGCAAGGTAAGTAAAACACTGTCAATTATTGTAATATTAGCACACCCAACCCCCCCCCCCCCCCCCCCTTACTTAGGTAGAAGGCTTTTTGTTTAAATTTTAGAACTCTCTTAGATAAAATGATACTATTTTCTATGGAAAAGTTACCCAGTTATAAAAACTACATAGAGATTTCTTTCACAGATTCTGCTGTCAAGAATAAAAACTATTTGCTAATTTCATGTGCCAAAGAAGAACAAGAAAGTATATTTGTGTAGTGCAACCATGGTTCTGTATAGATAGCTGCAACAAGTAGTTATTCTATGCACAATACTGTATTTGATGCCAACACAGTGACATATTGCAGAGAAATTCAGACCTGGTGTGACAGCAGACGCCTTGAGAAATGGAGACACAAGCTGTAGCCTGTGGATAACATTCCACAATTTGTTGAAAGCTTCATAGTCTGTAGCATTTTGATATGTGATAATCATCTGCTTTTATGGAGAAGCAAAAGGCAATACTGTTCTTGAATTAGTGTGAAGAATTACAAGTATCTCAATATGATCATAGTACAAAACAAAGTTTTTAGATGTCTGTGCAATGTATGTTTTATGGGCCATACTGTTCATAAACATGAAATTAATAAACATTAATTTAATAAAACAGGGTGGAAAAGAAATCTGGTAGAATGCCTCAATAACTGAAAGGGAAGCTCCCCATTGAATTTAGCTTGAGAAAAAAGTTCTGAAAATTTTTAAAACTCAAAAGGAAATCTGAAAAGTTTTCAACGGTTTTCATCTATTTTCTGAATCAGAAGGGAAGATGCAGTAATAATTTAGTGGTTAATTAAAACCCACTGCTCTGCAGTTATGGTGATACATATATTCTAAAGAATAATGGATAAGGTCAGATATTAGATGGCTCAATAGAAAAATCACAATAATAGTATCAAAAGTAAAAAGTGAAATAAAAGAATCTGGCCTATTACATTAGATAGAAAGAAAATAAAAAGGTGTGGGGATAGGAAAATTCTATTAGACAATATTGAACTTTACTACAACAGACATTCAAATATTCAAAAATTCCATGTACAGCAACAGGCAATTTTGTTAGTCTGAGCTTTAAAAACAAATAAATACAAGTATTCCAAGGCTTGGTATAATAGTTACACTGATATTTGTTTTGCAAAATTGTGTTGTAGACATTATTTCTATTATTTCTAACATGACAGCCATTTCACCAATAGATGAGAAAATAACCAGAGGAAATCAGCAATAAACACAGTCCTGAGTTCAGAAAAGACCTTTTTTTCTTGATCTACCTGTATTTCAAACACTCTGGAGGTTATGCTGAGAGGCTTTCAGGGCATATATTTGCTTGCTCTGAAAGTTTCAGTCTTGTGGGCTTACCGTCACTCAGATTTAGTATTAAACTTATGTGCAGCTTTTGGGAGTGAAGCAGAATATATATACTAAATTGAGTCTATTCATACAAGGATGTCCCAAAGTAAAGTATTTTTTGGTCACTTGCAAAGAAGTATTAACAGAAAGGGACACAAAGAGCTACTCTACAGAAGCTGCTACTGAAATCCTTTTCCTGTTGAGAAGTCTTAAGTTTTTCTGTCTTATTCCTTATCCTTCAGAATGTACAATAGTACCTTCCAGTCCCTCAGAAGTATATTAAAGAAAAGCTTATGAAAAGGCTGTTAGATGTTTTCAGCTTTTATTAATGCAGGCTATACACATGTATTAGTGCATGTGCACAGGAAGTTTACAATGCATGTAGTAAATATAGCTTTGATAAATGTTGCTAAAACAGGTAAGAAAAAATAAACCACAAAAAAACAGAATAGCAGCCAAATGTTATTTTTAGCATAATGAATATGTATAGTTCTAGTAATGCTGTGGATTAACCCCAGCTGGCAATAAAGCACTACACAGCTGCTCACTTACTCCTCTACAATGGGATGGGGGACAGAATAGGAAGAGTAAAGTGAGAAATTTGTGGGTTGAAACAAAGACAGTTTAATACAGTTTAATAGGTATATCAAAAGCCACGCACACAGGTGAAGCAAAACAAGGTATGCATTCATCACTTACCATCAGCAGGTAGGTGTTGTTCAGCCATCTCCACAAAAGCAGGGCTCCATCATGCGTAATGGTTACTTGGGAAGACAAACACCATAACTCTGAATGTGTGTGTGTCCCCTTTCCTTCTTCCTCCCCAAGATTTACATATGCTTAGCATGATGTCATATGGTATGAAATATTCCTTTTTTCAGTTGGGGTCAGCTGTCTTGGCTCTGTCGCTTCCCAACTTCTGCCTACTTGCTGGTGAGGTGGTGTGAGAAGTAGAAAATGCCTTGATTCTGTGTAAGCACTGCTTATGAAAACATCCCTGCGTTATCAACTGTTTTCAGCAGAAATGCAATACATAGACCCATAATAGCTACTATGAAGACAACTAACTACCACGGCCAAAACCAGCACAAGTATATATTATGTTTACACAAGATCGTGATTTATGGTGTAGATCCATGGCTATTCCTGCCAACTATGATCTTTTCTGTTTATATATGTATCTGTTTAGTGTTATGTAGCATAGTAGCTCATAGGGTTTTGATGTCTCTCTTTCATCAAGACTGTGAGTTCCAGCAATGTTTTCCTTATGGGCATATCTGTTTATATTGTATGGGAGGGGGAAGGGGAGATGGCTTCCTCTTTATTTGGTGTGGAAAGATATTTGCTCTGTGATTTCTAAATAGCACCAAAATATCCAAATTCTTAATAACAGCACAAGCTGTTATTAAGGGGAGCAAAACAGCATAAGCATGAGACATTTTCCCAGCTACCATTTGGAAAAGATTTTTTTTCCACCCATTGATATGTGTTACTAGGTCACTGTTTAAACCATAAAAACCATAAAAAAATATATCATCAAGACACGTTAACTTTTCTACAATAATATTCACATCCTTATGCTCACTATGCTTTTTCCTTGATAATGACTCACTGTTGAGAGACTGTATTGTACAATACCATCTCTTTTTTTTTTTTTTTTTTTTTTTTTTTTGTGTAAGAATATTACTGCTTTCTGATTTTGGGTGTTTTATATCTCTTCTGTATAACTATACAGCAATTTAAAAATGTGCATGTCCATTTTGTTTAAAAGGCAAACATTCCTCTGCACTTTGCAGCAAAATATAAGTGAATTTTGCACCAAAAAGTACTATATTAATCAAGTGCAATTGATATACTTCATTTTTTAAATCTATTTTAAGATGATAGCAAACTTCATCTTTTCAATAAATGTAGATGTAAGTATACGATTTGTATATGTACATATACGTGTATGTGTGTGTGTATGTATACATATGTATACACAGTATACTTCTGATTTCAAATCCATAAACAAAAATATAGATTTAGGCATTAAATTTATTCCCAAAATCCTGTAAGAAATTTTGTAGCATTCATATTCTCTTTTCTTCTTTTGACCTCTAGATCCTTTTTAGTTTATGCTATCCTGAAACACTTAGAATTTGGAGAACAAACTAGTCATTAAGGTAAAAAATGAAATTGTTTGGATAAAGTGCTATTAAATAGTAATTGAAAGATAATTACAGTAAGGTACCAACCCTGAAAATGAATTTGCTTTTCCTTGTGTCTTAAAATTACAATAATTATACAACATACTGGTATTCCGTGTAACAATTAGTATTAGAAAGAAGTATGGGAATTAAAAATATATTTATTTCTAACTCAGAATCTAGTCATAAATGTATCTGCTAGATTCCAACAGTTTATTTTTACTTTGACTTGCCTTTCTTTTCTCCATGTATTATGAAATGTTGATTTTTTTTGTTTTGTTTTGTCATATATATGTATATGAGAGGAGGGGTTGTTCAGCTTGGAGAAGAGAATGTTCCAGGGATACATTATTGCAGCATTTCATTTCTCACAGGAGATTTACAAGAAAGATCCATTTATAAGAACAGGTCCATGTCTTGTGGTGGGGACTCCAAAGCTCCACGTGGGGTTTCACCAAAGTGGAGTAGAGTGGCAGAATCACCTCATTCAACCTGCTGGCAATGCTTCGTTTTATGCAGCCCAGGATACGATAGGCTTTCTGGCCTGTAAGAACACATGGCTGTCTCATGTCTAATTTTTTATCTACCAGTATTGCCAAACCCTTCTCTCAATTCATTCATTACCCAATCTGTATTGATATTGAGGTTTGCCCTGACACAGGTAGAGAATCTTGCGCTTGGCCTTGTTGAACTTCATGAAGTGTGCATTGATCCTCTCCTCAATAGTGTCAAGGTCCCTCCGGGTGGCATCCCTTCTCTCTAGCATAACTGATTTTACATATCCCTGAAATTAACCCTCAGCCATTAATCTCCATAACCATCTTCAGAATTAGGCATGCTCATATCTGAGCCCTGCAATCTCAAAAATGGCACGCAGTTATGAAGTCTGTAGGTTCCTACCAGGCCAGTGTAATCTGTATACAACCCTCTGAAGTCCTGTCTCTGATTTTTATCATTCTTGGACGTGATAAATCACACATGCTTTCCTTCAGATCCACCTACTTTATTTCATCTAACATGTTTGAGTATTTTAATGAAACAAAACATGCATCTCATTATGAGGTAAACAGTGTTTCCAGAAAACTCTAACTTTTGAGACAGTATTTCTGTGACTGTGATTTAGTCATCGTAAAAATGAGTATCTATATCTGTATTTATGTGAAGTAAAGGTCCAATATTATTAATGTTGTATTAGTCTATGTAACGTATTCTCCTGTTCCCTAGTATGATTTACATATGAATTCTCCATTCCTTTGTGGAGCTATGATTTTTTTTGGCAATAATATTAAAGCATTCAACACAATTCTTATTTCCATGGAAAAGTCCATCTTTTCAGATTTTACCATGGGAGTAATTTTGTATCTGATTTTCTGCTTATGCCTCTTTAAGACTAATGCATGTATTCTCATAGCCATAAAGTGATCGTGCTTCAGTTTGTGGTGAGATCAGAACAGGCCTTCTACTAGTACAATATTTAGCACAAGTTCCTGACAGGTCATTTGCAGTGTGGCAAAATATACTCTAAATATGCAGTTTCTTTTAAAATGTTTTGAAAAACTCTAGCACAAGAATAAGATTTTTGTTTCGGCTGTCATATCACTATATGTTTGTTCTGGAAACACTGTTGAGCAATTTCATCATTCCGTTGTAAAATAAACACCTGAAAACTTACCCAGGATACCCACTTAATGTAATGAGTTGTCAATACAAGGTTTTGTACTTTAAAGCTTCCTGTTCATAGTTTATATGCAAAAATAAAAAATAGAGTTTTTAAATGGTGCTGACTGGGTGTGACCAGGGTTATTTATGTCAAAGTAGTCACAGTAAAATTAAACTTGCAGTAATCTTTGCAAAATCAGAATCTAGACTTTTTACAATATACTGTTCTTCAAAAAGAAAGTAAAAGAGAGATAGCAGTTGTATTTCATTCTGTCAGTGAGTATGTTATATAACATCAGGTTGCATATATTGTGCATGTTTTAAACAATAGGTACAAGCAGAAGTTTTGTCAATGTCAAGCTATTTTCAGCTAATTGGTACTAACATACTTTGTTGCTGCTGTTCCATTTATGATTAAAAAGTACCTAAGAATATGGTTAAGATTTATAGCAATATCTGTCAATTTCACTGAAAATGAAACAAATTTTTCAAACTCATACAGCCACATATCAGAAGCTAAAATGGTTCTGTTAATAACAAATTTATCTCAAATACCCATTATGCTGACCAGGCTAATAATGTAAGAAAGATTGTGTAATCCAAAAGTGTAAGTTTTATTTACATGTCATTCACTTTAATAGTATATAGGTTTCTTTTTCTTACTAGTTTTAACTCTGAACAAAATTAATGCTGTGTTGTTAAGAACATCAGACACATCTAGCATTATTAATCTTAGAAACCCTAAATAAGCAGTGGCTGTACTACAGGTCATGATCACTTCCAGGGAGGGAGTATCTATAATTTCTCTGGACAACTTGTTCTAGTGCCTCACTATCTCGTCATGAAGAATTTCTTCCTGATATCTAATCTAAATACCCACTCTTTCAATTTGAAACCATTAACTCTTGTCCTGTCACTACAGGCCATTGTAAAATGTCCCCCCTCCTGTATTCTTGTCAGCCCCTTCAGGTACTGGAAGGCTGCTATAAGATCTCCATGGAGCGTTCTCTTCCCCAGGCTGAAGAAGCCCAGTTCTCTCAGCCTGTTCTCAAAGGAGAGGTGCTCTAGCCCTCTGATCTTCTTCATGGCTTTCTTCTGGACTCACTCTGACAGGTCAATACCCTTCTTATGTTGAGGGCTCCACAGCTGGACACAGCACTCCAGGTGGGGTCTTACAAGAGCAGAGTAGAGGGGGAGAATCACCTGCCTCGACCTGCTGGCCACGCCTCTGGGCCTGCCCATTCAGCCAGTGATGACTATGCACAAAACAAGAAGTTTATAATTAAATACTGTATCAGAATATGTGTGCACAAAAGGACTAAATTAGATCACACAGGAAACTTTGGTCTCTATCTTGTAATTGTTATGTTCTTTCAGCATAGTTATCTTTTTTTATGTAATATAGTAATATTGTACATGAAAATAAGAAAATTGCACTCTTGTAAACTAATAATGGTGAATTGAGGTGGATAGAGAGATAAGAATCCACTTATGACATAGAATGACTAAGTATGAGTGCTGCAGGCATGAAAACAGACAAATTACTCATCCATTGCTATATTGTGCTCTTAAGGAAGCACTCAGAGGACAAAAAATAATATGAAAAAATATTACAGAGTAAAAATCACCATCTAACATGTTTGTTAAAGTCAGAATATGAAGCAAAAGTAAAGGTTACTACAGTAATTTCAAGATTGGGCAAGAAGTTTGTGTATATTTTTCTATTTTTCTAATACTGCAGAGATTGATTTCAGAAGTAAAATATCCCTGCAGAAAATCTTCACAAGGAGTTTCAAGGTTTTTCACTAATTTCTGAAAGTAGCAAATTAATACTTTGCCCCATCTTTCAATGCGTTCTGCACTGAATATTACTTAACCAGCGCCCAGTTTTGTGTTTGCTACTTTACACCCATAATCAATCACCTTTTAAGGTTCTACTGACATACAATAACAGGGAAGAAGCCTTACTTCCAGATGACTGTGTCTATTCTCTGGCATCTGCAGCTATTTATATGCATAATAGAATATAATATCTTAAACATCTAAGGAAAAAAGCATGAAATACATTTAAATAAAGCTATTCCCTTGGCTGGATGATTGGTTTAGGTCTATGCCTTGGAAGACATCTATACATAAGGCTACTAGCTAGAGTTGCTCATGATCACTCCAAGCTATGCATTTTCCCACTCACCCTTCTGAAGCACCTTGAATACATCGAAACGTTGTAAAACATAGTATGTTTCAAAGCCTTTGTTGCCCACAGTTTAATTATTTGTTAATAATTTAAAAAATCTGTATGTCTTTTACCAAAGACATGCTGAGTCTTGTAACTTAAGAGCATCTGTGATAAACATCAATCTTAAATAAACTTAGGGTGTCATTGGTTATAAACCAAAAAATAATTTTGTGTAATATCCAGTGATTGTAGATTTGTTACATATTAATGACTTATCAGCAATACCACATTGAGTTCTCTTCAGGTACAGGACTGAAGAAGAATTCCCAGTGATTTAGGAGTGAAAATTATGAAAAGCACTTTTTTCATAGAATCATAGAATTGTTTGGGCTGGAAGGGATCTTAAAGACCATCTAGTATTAACCCCCCTGCCATGGGCAGGGACACCCTCCACTAGACCAGGTTGCTCAAAGCCTCATCCAGCCTGGTCTTGAAGACAGCCAGGGATGGGGCATCCACAACTTCTCTCAGCAACCTCTTCCAATGCCTCCCCACCCTCTCTGGGAAGAATTTCTTCCTGATATCTAATCTAAGTCTTCCCACTTTCAATTTAAACCCATTACCCCTTGTCCTGTCGCTACAGGCCATTGTAAAAAGTCCCCCTCCAGCTTTCCTGTAGGCCCCCTTCAGGTACTGGAAGGCTGCAATAAGGTCTCCGTGGAGCCTTCTCTTCTCCAGGCTGAACAAGCCTAATTCTCTCTGCCTTTCTTCATAGGAGAGGTGCTTCAGCCCTCTGATCATCTTTGTGGCCTCCTCTGGGCTCATTCCAACAGGTCCATGTCCTTCTTATGTTGGGGACCCCACAGCTGGACACAGTACTCCAGGTGGGGTCTCACGAGAGCAGAGTAGAGGGTGAGAATCACCTCCTTCAACCTGCTGGCCATGCTTCTCTAGATACAGCCCAGGATATGGTTGGCCTTCTGGGCTGCCAGCGCACACTGCCAGCTCATGTCCAACTTTCCATCCACCTTCTATATACCTATAGATGAGTAACCAGTGTAAAATATTTGTGTGGCAAGAGAATTACACAAGGTAAAGATTTACTACCCTATGAATGCTTTCAAGTTCTGTAATGCTGCTTTTCCATATTGAGATGGACTGAAAATTTTCTCTCCCTCATTTTTCATTAGGAGGAGACTGTACACAATCCAGAACAACCAACCGCTGCCTGATTTCATCAGTATGACACAGCATACACTTCTCTTCCTCTGCTTGAGCAGATCAAACCTGGAATCACACTGTTCAAGTGAGAGCTGAGTGAAATATTTTCTACTGTATGTGACTACAAATGGGTGTTGAATAGTAACAAGTCCTGTGTGACAATCTAAATCTAATGGATCAGAGACCTTACCTTTAGTTTCTCATTTTCAGTCTGTATAGGATTAAGCAGCAGATGACAGACAGCTGTTGATTCTGAAAAGAATTCACATTGTTCCTTAGCTTTGACTGGACACCGCTCTATGGGAAGATCATATGCACCCATGCAAGTGTTCCAAATTTCCATGGGAAGTTTATCAGGAACATATATAATTTCAAGCAGAAGAAGTTATGGTCAAATGTCAAACAAAAACCCGTCCTTCTCCCACCATATGATTCACACTTGTCTTTGGAGGCCTCTAGATGTTTTCTTCAGCTATCTGAAATTGTTCTTCATTGTTGCTGTCCAAGTAGTAGCATTTTTAAATTCAGTAGCCTTACTGAGGACAAACTGTCATCAGTCAAATATGCAATTTATTAAAACTGATATTAAAACTCAGACCACTGATACCTCATTTTGAAACACAGTTAAACTCGGATTTTAAACATGAGAGCTTCTTTTACTATAAGTTGCCATTATTCAAGCAGACTGCTACATCAAGTCCTTAACTATATTTTTCCATTGGAAATTGATACTTATCCTAAATTCAAACCAAACTGGACATCCAGAAGTGAATGAGTCTACTGACAGACTTTTACTGCTCAATATACTGAATATTATAGTACTTTTCCTCTAGTTTCTTATTAAAAGGTTTTATTTTTTTCCTGTGACTGGATAATAGACTTAATAAGTACATAACTATTATATATTTAACATCATGTGATGAATTTATGATTGGCCATTTTCTACTCTCTGAGAGAGTTATTATTTTAAAGTAAATTCAAGGGCGCCTAGGTTAGTGTGACACAGGATTCAACAGCCATTTGATTATCAGTTGCTTTCTGGGAGATGTATGCAACAATAACATGCCAATCTATTCAAAATACATAGAAGTCTATTTTAAAATACTGAGAAAAAAAGAAGCCATACTAAATATGGTGTCAAGAATTTTGACTTGTCCAGTGATTAGTAAGTTGCTAGGCAAAGTATGCTGCAGTTCAGTCACCAACTAACCATTGTATTTGTTGGATTTTGCAGACATGAGTGCCACTTGATATCTGTTTTTGAAGAAGTGTTCTATTGGATCTTGCAAAGAATGTGACTTTCTTCATGGAAAAAGTGTGCTCTCTATCTTCTGATTTTGGTAAAAAACAACAAAAAAGTCTAAGTTCATTCTTACCTGCTTCAGATCTTTTCTGAGAGAACAGCTGAGCTTTGGACACTGCAGAAAAGGACATGTTTTACAATGGAGTCTCCTGAACAAATAAAAATTATGATGATGATTCCTCCTTCTTAGGAGGAAGTCAGCAGGGAGAGCTACGTAAAATTTGTCCCAGTCATCAAAATGATACTTTTCCATTTGTTTTCTTTTACAGAACTACATTAGTGTTTACCTTTCTTTGCCAGTTAAGAGCTTGGAGATCATATGATTTCCTGGCGTATTCTCTGCTGGAAACAGAACATTTGGCATTTACACCACATTTTGGTATGAGGTTCACAGTTTATAACCCTTTTTAATTTGAATTGCCTTCACTAAGCAGCAGTTCTGTGGAAAGAATTCCATTGTTATTAATTCTGTGACACCCATTATTTTTTACTATTATACCTTTACATAGCTGTATTAACTGTATTCCCGATTGGTCAGGGTTAAAATACATGACACTATATGCAAATGTATAGTGAAAAGAAACTCCTGTAAGAAATGGCATAATTGATAAATTAGGTAAGCAAAAGCATGAGAGCAGAGAATGGCAACAATTCAGAAAAATAAAGTAGAGTGAGAAGTAAAAGAATTCAGGAACTCCATAGCTCAGGGTTCAGCAAGAGGGTTCTCAGCATCATGGCATAGGACTATGTCATATTCATATGTCAGGTTATAACATATAAGCTGTATACCAGTCAGCTACTGCAGTGCATTATATTTATAAGAATCTGCATTTGTGCCTCTTGCATATTTCAGTTATCCTGGTTATGTGAATGGTGAACAATTAAATACCACCATCATTTAGCTTTCAGATATAATGAAGTGGTAATAGACATTCCTAACTATGAGAACATTTGAGTTTCTATGTCTAATTACAATTTTTTGAACTGTAGTCATGAAAAACTAATCATTATGACAATAGTCTTCTGGAAATTATACTGTAGAAGCACAAAATGCAAGCAATTTAATGTTTGCTATGGTTCATCAAATTCAGACTCTTCATGCGTAACTTAGTCACATTTATTTGTGCTCCACAGGGGTGTAAGTCCAAAAGGGAAAGCCAAACCCAGAATATACTTCACAAAAAATTGTCGTTGCCTTGGCAACTAATACAGTACTAAATGTTCCGACAGGTAGAATATCACACAGCATTGAAACACATCATTCTTGTTGCAGAAAATGAATGCAACCTGAACTTCTGTACTAAGAGTGAATGCAGTATATGATCCTTTATAGTGTACCCCAAAATGTTTGACTTGGTCACAGAAACTTGGCTTTTATTTCTCTGCCCCTCTGCCATTTAATAGATTTTTCCCCAATACATTCTTCATCTAGTCTTTTCTCTTCCTACAGCTATATCTTCCTGTCCCTTAATTTTCTGTTTCCATGGTTCTCATTCTCTCTGTTTCTCACTCTTTTCATCCACATGCATATCCATTTCTTTCTCTTTTCATCTGAGCTGAGGGAATTCTTAGGAAAAATCTTTCCCTTTGAATTTCAGTTCCCTTCCACTGCATTGACAATAACCTTTCATTTAGCTTGAAGAGGATTTTGCAGTGTCAGCATATGATCTGCATTCACAGTGGCCATCAGGGATTTGTTGTACCCAAAATCCTGTTTTATAATGCTTACTGACCACTTTGAGCTCAGAATTTGATCTCTGCCAGACACCCTAGCTCAAAGTGTTTGCTGGAAAACATATGACACAAGAAATATAATAGATTAAGAAAATCTTGTGAATGGAAAAATGAAACGGTTTTACCGGTGGTGAAACTCTTCAGAAATATAGAGGTAGACTGGAGAAGATATATACTTTAAGAGACCAATAGTCTATATTTAAAGTTAAGGTGTGTGAGCAAAGACTAAGAAGTGAGCCACTAAGGTGGTTCATTTTTGATACTGGCTGTCTTTTAGACCTCCAATATTGTTCTCGGTTTCCTCAGTTATGAAGACCTGTGTGACAATATACTTCATGCATTTAACCTGGCTTTGTACAAAGGAAGTTGCAATAGGGGCACCAGTCTTAAAGAATGGGAAAATTTATTAGCTATTAAAATACAGATTTTTTTCTGTTTTAAAGATTTTTTTTTAAAATTACTTCGTAATCATCAGAATATTTATATCATTTTTCCTTTATTTGTAGGATATGTTTTCTTGTTTGGCTGTGCATTTGTTTTCCTCTTTTCACACTATTTATTTTTCACCCCTTCTTATTTTTCATGGTTTCCAGAATTTTACAGTTTTAATTTTTTTTTGACAGTCAGCATTTTACTTCATCCAACTTTGATATTTAAGAAAGTATTTTAACATATAATTTTAGTTTAAATTTTGTTCAGTGTTGAGATTTCTGTTAAAACACAAACACAAGACATCCAGACAGCTTCTTAAATTGATTCTTTTTAACCTTTGTCTTAGGTTTAGGATTAACCATTTTTCAAACTACTTAATGCAGAATAGCCTTTTAATTCAAAGCCCAAGACAAAGGCAAGATCCTCTTCATCTTTTATAAACTTTGGCTGTAGCTCAAACTTACATTTTCTTAATTACAGATAGGACTACATAGTCTTAGTAAAGATAATGGAAATATTTTGGATAATGAATGTGGCGTGTTGACCCTGGCTGGATGTCAGGTGCTCACCAAACCATTCTATCACTCCCCCTCTTCAGCTGGACAAGGGAGAGAAAATATAATGAAAGACTTGTGGGTCAAGATAGGGACAAGGAAGATCACTCACAAATTACCGTCATGAGCAAAACAGACTTGACTTGGGGAAATTAACTGAATTTCCAAACCCAATACATTAAGCAATGAATATCACATTGTAGGTTTTTTTTTTTTTTAGATTTTAATAAAATTCAGTTAACATTTTCTGTTTGTTTAGTCACAGTATCTGATTCTCTTGCATTAGCCAAAATAGAAACTAGGGTATTAAAATACCACAAAATCTGGATTTTTTTTTTTTAAATTTTATCAGTGTCCTTTTATTTCAGTAATCTCACCAGTGAATGAATGAATGAATGAATGAATGAATGAATGAATGAATGAATGAATGAATGAATGAATGGAGTTTCAAGTAAAAATGACCCATCCCTCATTGAAAAGCAAATCAGCAAATTAATTGTTTGTTGGAAAGGCAATTTTCCCTTGGAAAATGTGCAACATTGTTATTTCACAGATCTCATCTAACATAATTTTCCCAAATTTCATATATCCACAAATTACAAAGGGTTACTGTGTTCTTTGTCAATCTACTTTCATTTTCAAACAAATTAAAACCTCTAAATAAGGAAGAATAAAAAGAAACCCAAAGCTTGAAGATTTAGGATTATGAATCAAATGACTTGCAGTAGAAAGTTAATATTTTTAGAAATAGTTTCCCTATATATGTAAGTAATTACTAATATACTTTGAATAACTGGCTTGGGGGTCTATCATACAAAAAAGAAAAAGTTTCTGAGCTTTTTCGGTCTGTGTTTTGTCACAGAAGGTGACAGAAAATAAAATAACATGAAGATTGCAACAGGGACCTGAAACACTGGGGGAAAGGAAGTATTGAGGTGAAACCTGGACATATGACAATGCACAGCACAGGGAGGATCACAGAAAATCAGGCAAAATACAGAATTTTATATGTATACACAAGAAATTATTTTTTCATATTTACTACAGAGTAACTGCAATACAGATAATCAAAACTTTCTTCCTTTTTTTCCCTGAGCATATGGCTATTTAGACTACCCAACTTATAAAGACTGGACTTGAATGAATTTTGTATGTGTGTACTTGAGAAAAGAGATTCAACGTGTATTTCTTTGCCCTCTTTGCAAATTACACACCTGTGTCAAAATTAAACTGAAACATTAGCATGAGCATTTTAAATTTGATGGCCTCACACTTCAGAAAAATGAAAAAATTCTTGCTTTTGTTTTCCAATTTTCTAATTTTCGAACAAGAAAATGAAGCTTCTTAGTCATTGTAATGTGGAAATATTTTGATAAAACTAGCAAAGGAGAGAATCCATGAAGAAATGGTAGAACCATTTTGAAACGGCAAGTTTCATGTACACCTAATGTCAAAATTAAAAATGCTATGTGACTAAATTACATGTATCTAAAGCTATTTAGACAACTTAATATGCCAGTATAAATGTAGAGAATGTAATTTCTACGAGTTGCAGAAGAAAGCTTTTTTTGCTACAGTATTGCTAAAGCTGTTAATAAATTATTTTGTTATGCAATTTACTTGATTTTCAGCATTTAACAGCTTGCAATGTAGAAAATATAGGTTCATACTATATCAAAGATACTTTTAAGCTGACAGATATAGATTGCACTTGGGACCACACTTGTTTTCATTCTAAGCATATAAAACAGAAAGCTGAAATGACCAAAGCAGTTTTCAGCAGACTGGAACACATTGATAGAGAATACGTTAATTTGGAATGTCTGTGATGTCTGTGTCAGACTAATGAATTAATGCAATAAAAATCATATTGGTAGTACCTGCATGTGGGAGAGCATGTAGCATAAAGTCAATGGAGTGGAAAAGATGTGAATTCTAAACTGTAAATTACGTGAATGGAAAACAATTTGTATGAAATGTTCAGTCTTTTGATTTTAAACATTTTTTTCATTTTGACTTATATTCACTATTTTATTTTTGGTTTCTAAATTTTTACATTGTTTGTCAACTTATTAAAACCTTTCATGTAAATAGGAGGTTTTGAAAAGTATGCTTTTGCATATTAATTGATGTGGGCTAATTATTCAAAATGCAAAGTATTCAATGGAATTAAATTTTGTATTGACACATCCAAACTGACATCTTTAGCTTTTTTCCCCTTGTTTTCTTCATTTAATTAACAATGTTGTTGTATTCTGACTATAAGGAGAATGTTTTGCTATTGTGATTTATGAATCTGACATTATATTTCTTGATAAGTACAACTATCATTTTACTGGGTCTGTTCCTCAGTAAAATTCATCTGCTTATTCCCACTATTATTAGTTCATTGTACTTCTGATGTACAAGCAATGTCCTTTAGGTTGGATGCCACATTTTCTTTCTGTATCTTTTTTCCTGAGACCATAACCCATGTGTGTTGAAAGCTTTAATGTTTGTATTATTGGGAGGATTAAACTACCTGTAAACTACCCCCGCTGTTCCAAAAAATGATTTGACAAAATGATTTGGTAGTGCATGCATTGCTTAGTGGTCTCTGCAGTATTACCTTCATTCTGCTACCTGTCTTGAAAAAGGATGCTTACACGTTTTTCCAGCATTTTTTTTTTTTAAGAGGATGTGTAACATTGAGTTCACTGTTTTGTTAAATGTGCCTAAACTTAGGAAACAACTACAACAGACTTGAAGTCCTGAATACAAAATGACAAAAATCCCCAACCAACCAACCAAACCAAAACATTCACTATATTCTCGTGACAGTAAGGCAAACCAATTGGTCCAAGAGATGGTCCCATATATGTCAGTCTAATTGAATATTTCTACAAAGTGGTAGATGGTCACAGATATCTGTTTTAAGTTGTACTTCATACCATAACTGCTTAATTTTAAGTTATTATGAGGGAAAATTTGGCAAATTCTCTTTATGTTTACCTTTAAAGATAGGAAGGTTGCAAGTGTTGATGAGGGTGGAGGCAAAGGTATGAATAAAGGTGTGTACAAGTTTGTAGGGATTTATAAACAGTTCTAAGTATATTGCAAAAATACAGTGAGATGGAATTACTGATTAGAGTGTATATATGATTACTCACCAGCACATCCAGTTTTCATTGATACAATTTGTTGCTATTAAGCAGGTTGTATTGTCAGAGAAGTATAGGGACCATTGTCATGGAAGTATGGCTTATCATCAGTCATATATTGCTGTATTACATCTACTGGTTAACAAGATGTAAGAAGTTGTTGTAGTCTGGGGTACAGATAAGATGCAGGCTTACATTCAGTATGTACTTGAGTTAAGGGAAAATGGTATTTTCTTCTTGTATTCTAAAGCATAGTTCATAACAAAAGTCTTTCCAAACCACTGCACTGGAAATATCTGGAATTCTTCATAGTACAAGATGCTTAATAAGTTCTGACTTATATTTGTTAATTAAAATAAAAGAAAAAAGTAAAGGCCTTTTTTAGTATACCTGAAGTCTGATTTCTTCTGTCATTCTGAGAGATTCAAGTGCACTCTACTTCCTTGCTTATTAAAGCATTTACTGAACATGCAGCTTGAAGAAAGAACCAGGGTAATGACATACCACACAAATAAAGAATAGTGGTTGATTGTGAGGTACATACCTATACCTACTGTTCCGTCAGGCCTGCTTCGTACTAACTGTTTTCTTTTTTTAGCGCAATAATTAAGACTAGAAAGGTAAAAACCCTCCACAGTGGATAACAGAAAAAATTATAAGCATTTTGGGATGCTTTGAAAAGCATAGAATTTTTCTCTGCAAAAAGCAGCAAAATATTACGTCTTGAAATTTGATGTGAGACAGAGAGGCTGAAACGTTGCAATATAGTATTATGCACATTTTTCATTAATCTGTAAGTGTTCAATGAAATAAAATTTTATTATTTGCACAACAATTTTATGTCAGGCCATTTTGTTGTATTTACAGTATCTTTGATATAGTTAAACTATTAGTTCCTTCTCAATCATGATATTTTTCAAATTCAAAGTTAGTCAAATATTAAAACCTTGATTTAGCACACCAGTGGACAGCAAGAAACTTTTAAGACTTGATGGCCATGATTAGACAATAGAAGCCTGAATAGAAAGCTGAACAAATGTAAAGAATATAATGTACTAGATATGTAAATATATGTCAATATATATAATGAACTGAAGTGCACTATTTATCTTTGTATTGTATTTGTGTGGTGGAGTTTTGGTAGCCAGGGAGGGGCTACAGGGGTAGGATAATGCTGTCCTAAGACAAATAAATTCAATTATATGTTGACACAGATATACAAATTCCACTAAACTGTAAAGGATACATGATCCATCACTAAGTAAAATAGTCTAGATACTACCATTTTAACAAGAAATCTGCATTTAACTAAACTGACATGAGCCTAGAATGAAAATAGGAGATCAGGATAAAGAGCTTGATACTGGCATGAAGCAATGCAGTTTGAAATACAAGGAGAGTGTTGTTACACTTGGACAAGGGAATGGATGTATCCACAGTGCATGGTAAAACAGACCCCTAAGCAAGTACAACCTGAGCTGAAGGCATTGGACACATCAAAGCGTAGCACTATACATCTACCAAATGGACTCTGTAAGTATCTCAGCAGAGTGTTTTATCTTCACAGAATCATAAAATGGTTTAGGTTTGATGGGATATAGAATAAATTACCGTTCTGGAGTGGGGAACCCTCACTCAGGGCAGGACCAGCTTCAAAGCTGGATCTAACTTTGAAGTTACATCAAGTTGTTCAGAGCTTTGAGTGAATTTTACTTACATTGGTGTCGACCTAAGGACTTAATGCCTGCAATGTACAAGTGCCCTCAGTGTCATTTTCTTTGACCTAGACATATTAGCAGGTGGTTTTGTTCTCTGTGTCTTTCATAATTACATGTCTCTTTTCTTCCAGGCTTTACTCTATTTGGGTGAGAATTAAGACAGTCTAGCTTCTGTTCCTGTGATTTGATAAAAAATATGGGACATTTTGTCTGATATATATGTATTTTCTTGGATTAATTTCTCATATAACATCTATTACTAGAAAATTACTAGAAATTTACTGTCTTTTTTATCCACAAAGTACTCTCTAAGAAATTCTGGGAAGAAAGAAATTCTGGGAACGAGAGGATTTGCATTCCACTTCTGTCCTGAAAGGGTATTTAAGTTATGGTATTCACAGCATAACTTACTTTTGGAATAAAGTGACTCTATTCTTTGATGTACATTAACAAGGGGAGCTATGTGAGTTAAAGAAGGCTACCATAACTCTCTGAATTTTCTACCTATATTATAAATAGTCAAAAATATAAACCAAATAATAGCTCATTCCACACTAGTGAGCAGGTAGACCATTAATATCAGCATCTTTACAGGCAGTAGAAGGGTGAACATTGTATCAGCAAAAAGGTTAGAAAATAGGAAATGTGTGCATAATAATTTTAATCATATTATTTTGAGACTTTTTCTGCATAGTAGCATTTTCTTTATTTTTTTTTTTTTCTGTAATAAAACAGGACTAGAAGCACTATTTTTAATTAGACTAGTAAGATTTCAAATAAAATAAAAATAAATTTTTGGCTTTACACATGAAGTGTATTCCTTTTTTGCCCGTAATAAGATTTTGTGCATAACATATTCAGTAATGGATGTTATCCTGGATAGTATACCAAGCTGAAGAAGGTGAGACACATGTCAGGGTAGACTAGGTAGAGAGAATTTTAGAGTGCAAAAATGAGTATGGGTCTTTAAGAAACAAGGCTCTTATGAAGATGAACTTGGAATAAAATAACACTTTCATCATTTTCAGCAGTTTTAAATAGATATCTCTCCTTTAAGTGCTAATGCAAGATACCTTTTGGCTCCCATTTGAATGGTTGGCAGAGAAGGTGGTGTCATGTTTTTCCTCCCTACATGTCAGTCTGGTGCAAGCTAAAAAGAACAGAAGGGCCTTTTGGAAAAGATTCTTAAATAAGCATATTGAAAGATGTATGTTTGCCAAGAATTAGTAGTTAGAGGGAATAAATGAGACAAAGGAAGAACTCACTAACTCATTTATAATAGTTGCACTTTAGACTTGTGTGCTGATATACAGCATTGGAAGATATTTAGTGACAAATATGAATGTGTTGTTGTGTCTGTGATGATGAAAGCTGTGGGGGTTATACTCTACTTATACATGACAAGTGAAACAAGCAGATGAGAAAAGGTCACCCACTTACATTTTGTAAGGGATTCTTCATACTTTCTGTGGCACACTTCGAACAGGGGGAAGAAGAATAGATCTTTCTTCCATCTTCAGACAGCATTATTTTTGTGTGGGTGTAGGGTGAGTGGAGTTTTTTATCTTTTTTTCTTTTCCCTAGGATTTTTGCACAGTAAAGGCATTGTTAGGATTTAAGTTCTTTCTCTCATTAATTGATCCTAGGATCCTGACCATAGTAAGAAAAGGTTGATGAATGTCTACTATGGACTGTTTAGTGCATTGGAGTTGTTGGCTCTTTCAAGTCAATTTTAGCAGAACCATAGAATCATAGAATAGATTGGAAGGGACCTTAAAGATCACCTAGTTCTGACTCCCCTGCCATGGACAGGGACACCTTCCACTAGGTAATGCTGCTTAAAGCCCCATCTAGCCTGGTTTAAAGACAGCCAGGGATGGGGTATCCACAGCTTCTCTGGGCAACATGTTCCAGTGCTTCACCACCCTCTCTGTGAAGAATTTCTTCCTAATATCCAATCTAAATCTACCCCCTTTCAGTTTAAAACCATTATCATTTCACCTATCATGACCTACCCTTGTAAAAAGTCCCCCTCCAGTTTTCTTGTAGGCCCCTTCAGGTACTGGAAGGCTGCTGGAAAGTCTCCCCAGAGCTTTTTTTTCTCCAAGCTGAACAAACCCAACTCTCTCAGCCTGTCTTCATAGTAGAGTTGCTCCAGGCCCTCTGATGGTCTTCATGGTCCTCCTCTGAACTCACTCAACATCCTTCTTATACTGAGGATTCAGGAGCTGGACACAATACTACGGGTGGGGTCTCAAGAGAGTGGAGTGGTATTTTTCTTTATTTTCCCATCAGTAAAAGGTGAGATAGGAGCAAATATTTGACATATGTATTTCTTTCTAGCTAAGCCCAATGAAGTATTTCTTCCAGAGAAGAATTCATGCTCCAATTTATGGTCTTTAAACCTGTCCCTAAATTTACTGACATCTTTCACTTGCAGTAGCTGGAGGAGTTCAAAGTCACCTACACAGAGTTCAAAGTGGGTCAGAATTTGATGATTTTATGTACAGGCAGCTTGTCCTTTTTTTTGTTGTTGTTGTGTTGGTTTGGATATCTCTGTTCTCTGTGGAGGTGGGAAAATGAAAGTGGCTCTTTGGAGATTAGAAATTTTGTCATTTTACTTTGTTGCCCACACATGAAATGTAATATAATGAAGTAGAAAAACAGAAGGATCAAAGAAGCAGGTGAACAACAAAAGGGTGGGGAGAAGAGGAAAAAAATATTTCACTCGGAGTGGGGAGGGAAATCAGGAGAAAATTATGTGTGGTGGGGTATTTTCTTTGCTAAAATAGCCTTTTAGATAAACTTGTGAGTACAGTGGTATTTAAAGTAATGAGAAATTGTGTGGAACAAATTATGAAAGTACGAGTGAAAAGTTCTGTGTATCTGGTTTTTTAGCCAGGAAAGCTGGGGAAAAAGAAAATGAGAAAGGTAGGAAATATGACCTTGTATATCAAAGAGTAGTTGTGCATATTAAAACACATTGTACTGCAAAATAAAACTAAGTAACTTGCTCTCTCCTTTGCTGCCACACTCAGGTGCTGATTTTCCTTTCATTGGGAATCTTTCTCTGAGACCTGCAACAGTGCTACCATGCACGCTCAGAACTCAGGGACAGCCTAAAGTTTGTGCAGCTCCCGATTAAGCTCTTCTGGAGCACAGAAAAAGGCAGAATGATATCCCTCTCCTAAAGAACATATTCCACAGAGTATGCTGAGCACACGTTGTCAAGATGAGTTCTCAAAAATATGTAGTTAATTTTTGAAACAGTGACGATGGGTACATCATCACCAAATAAAAAGTGAAAGAGATGAATTTAGAGAATCAGTCTGTTTTCAATTTTGTACCTTTCCTATCTTGAGAGTGCCTAAGACTTTATTTACATTATCAAGTATTGCAGTAGAATTAAACAGATGGTGCTGATGATGTGCATTCAATAAATTCATGCTTAGGAGTGTGCACTGTGATATAGCACTAAGGAGTGAATGTCAGCTAGCAGCTGGAGTGTGTTAGGTGAGCTCTAAGAGCCTATCTTTACCTAAAAGGAATCAACTTTTATCTAGAAGAAATTCAGTTTGTTCCCTCTGAGACCTCCACAATGTGAACCAAAGTGCCATAGGTAAAAAAGCTCAGCATTGCTTCAAAAATCCAAGAGCATAAAATTCTGATGCAGATGAAACTTTACAGGCTGCATGTTTCTATACATCTCTTGTGGTGTCTTTGCATAGGATGATATTTGTAGTATGAAGTGACTATCTGATATATAGTAATAATTTGTCATGATCAGTCTCATTCTTAACACAAATTCCAGAATTTAGATCGCAAATGTATTTGCAGTGCTGCTTTGAGCACCTACATGCCAGTGAAGGATGAGAAGGAGAACAGATTTTACATGTGCTTAAGATTCTGTGAGCAAGCTATGAGAAACTTTCCATTCAGCCCATCAAAATTTCGTTTTTAATAGTCTCTTACCTTCCACAACTAATGTTTTAAAGCAACATAGAGAATGAACACTGCATTTTTATTTCCTTTTGAGATCCACTACAGAAAATATATTACATCACCTAACTTCTAGACCCTTAAAGCCTTTCCTAGATCCTCACCTGAAAAGAAGTCATACATCTAATGCTAGTGTTAAAATATTGAATAATAAGGAATCTTCCTCAATTCTGACAGTAAGTGTGTGCAGTAGACAACTGTATGACTTCCAGATTTGTTTTCAGTATTTTATTGTATGGAACAACACAATCATTCCATTGAGCATGGTCAGAGACATTGAAATAAACATAAAAATTCTCACCATTTCAGTGGGCCTACATTCAGAACTGATGTTACCAAATGCTTTGATTTCTACATTGGAAAAAAATATGCCTAGAGATTAAGACTTTGTTCTGGTAAGGGCTTTGTAACCTAAGTGCCTACAGTCTAAATAGACTAGACAAAAAGAATAGCACGTACAGAAAGTTAAGAAAGCTTTGTAAAATAATGCAGCAAGTTAATGGCAAAACAAGAAGTAGAAAACATAGATTTTGAGTCTTAAAGCTTTTATCCTATTCAGTACAGAAATGACATGTGTGAATAGCTTCTTGCAACAAATGGAGGAGGATGAACAAAGCAGTGTAAATTAAGAGATGACTTCCTATAGCTGAAGGTTGTTCTCTTGAATAGTCTGGTTTAATGAAGAACTAGTACCAGGAATTTATGAAACCTGTGTCTAGATTAAGCTGCTCGATTAAGAATATAAACCATAAGGAATAGAGTGACAGACTGAATGCTATGACAATTCTAATAGTCATGCTGTAACATGTAAGTCATATTATTTAGGAAGAATTTAAAGTGGAAAAAAAGATGTTTAAAGGAAAAGAGTGAATATCATACCGATTATGAGCTTAAAGAATGCTAAACACACACACACAACGCCTCAAATTACAAAACACTGCATCTTGCTATTCAGTCACTGTATTTGAATAACAGTTTTTCAGTTCAGGTACTTTGTACAGCTAGTTAATCACATTAATAAATCTTTGACTTTCAAAGTGACGCAGCTGCCAACCTGTAAAACAACTCTGACCCCAGACATTCAGATACTACTATGTAAATATTCTTAACTCTGGAGACAGGCAATAAAAATGCAATGTCTTCTCTAATTACAACAGAAAGGTCAAACTCACATCTGTTTACTTTCACACTTTGCCAGACCTGATAAGCAGAATTAGATCTAGCAGTTTCTCTACTGAAGTTTTTGCCCTGAGTACACTGGCAGTCAAGAGGCACTGCCTTTGTCTAGTTTTAAATATATTTAGCCAGCATAACCTTCGTTATGTGTTTAGCTCCTTATTTTCTTAGTATTAGGCTTAAACTTCTCTATATCTCTGCACTCTGCTCTTGCAGACATGTAAGATGGTCTCAGTAGTTAGCATGGTTAGCCATGAAAGTTGCAGCATAGTTTTGTAATACCAAAGAACACAACTGGCAGAAAAAACCAAGCAAAACAAGATCTAATAATAAGCCACAGGACGGTCACAACCACAATTCTCTGATTGTCCTGGATGTGTTACGCTTGGACACTATGTAAAAAGGAGGGACAGCCAGATAGATGGGTAGTAAACTGTGTTCTGTTCTGGGGAAAAAAATGTTCCCACCACCCTCTGGATCCTACCATATATTTCCCATAAAATCTAAATGCTTTGCCTTATAACATTTTATAAACATTTAGAAAAACAACTCTTAATGGCTTAGTTTCCTTTAAAGTGAGATTAATGATCCACTAGAGTGATCCCTTCTTTCAGGAATTCTAATGAAACTGTCGATATGCTGGGAACATATCTGACTAGAAATTTGAGGCACCTGCAGATATGTGACTCTTCCCAAATAAGGAAAATTGAAAATCAGCTTAAAAAGGTCTCTTTTTTTGTTTTCCTACAAACCATACTGTGTTTGCATGGTAAAATATAGAAACTATAGTGTATGTTAGAATGCTAATTAGAGGCTGCTGCCAAACAATTAAGAAATTGCATGAGGCTGCATACAGTATCTGTCACATGGCAGCCTAGCTGTGGCAAAGCCTGATGGTGAGGGCACTGGACTGAATAAGTTGTGCAACTTATGTGGGCTAAAGAAACACACCTTTTGTGTAGAGCCAAGAATTTACTGAAAGGGGGTGAAATGGGTCCCTGGCCACGGTGGGTGAAGTCCCAGGGAGCCTGGGCAGAGATATTCAGGTCTGGCAGGGTCCTCAGGACCCTGACTTTTCCTCAGGAAAAAGGTGGGAGGAAGATTGCAAGAAGTGATCAGATCCTTGTTCACAGATCTTCAGCAGGACGAATATGTTGTTGAAGGGAGGTATTCAATTCTCTTAAGTCTGCTGACTCTTAAGTCTGCTGGGTCTATTTTTGTATGTTTTCTAACACTGTCACGTTACTTGCACCTTATTGACTAAATCAGCAATATAGTGATGGAATCTGCTATATCTACGTTTTACCGTGTATGTTAAATTTTATCCATGTTGAATAGGTTCTTTTTTATCTTTGTTAATCCTATGATGGGCTTCAGTTACCTAACAGTTTTTGTATGACTTCAATGACTGACCACTGGTAATTGTTTTTGATAACCCTAGGGAATCCCTTATATTCCTGCACTTTCACTTTTAAAGCCTCTGCTCTCCTCTTGTGCCTGTACTTGTTAATAGTTGTTAACTTGTTAACAACCCTGCTTTTCTTCAACAGTCTTTGAAGTGTTGTTTTCTTTGAAACATAACTAACTTTTAATTAGCATAATGTAGTGACAAGCACATTCTTGTCTTAGGGTCATTGACTTGTTCACTCTACAAAAATAATAATCCATTAGAAGACATGTATAGATTTAATTCCTTGATAACTACTTGTTATTAACATCTGTTAGTTTTAGCACTATCACTGGGGGGTTTATCAGTGTGTGTTACAATACGATAATAATGATGATTTGTTTGTTTTTTTAATCTATTTTAAACTTTAATTTCTGAATGGGGTAAAAAGAACAAAGTCCACTATGAATATTGCTGACAATAATGAATTTGACTAGATCTATGGACAGTCCAAACAATATTCTATAGAACACTTGAGAAAGTATCTGCTATAGAAGAAGAAATGTTAATATTTTTATTATATCCCTGCTTGCCAGCATTTCTCTTATCTAGGCCCATAATAATTCCCAAACTGTCATGAAAAAAGTATTTCAGGAAAAATGATAGTCATAGTCAATAAGGGTCTTCTGCAAAATCCATTGATGTCACTAGAAAGACTGTTCTCATGCCACTGGGCATTGGCACCAGTCACAGACCTCAGTGTACATGTATTGTTAAGGTTGAAAGGAAGAAAATAAATTACAATGAACAGATGGTGAAAATGTCAAAAATAATTACAGGTGTTTGTAGACAACCAGGGTTCAAGCTGATATTCTAGCTTATTCTGTTTGTCTCAATAAACATTTTATTCAGATTGAAACAACTCCAGTAGAAGTGAGTGAACCAAGAAAAAAAGTTACCCCAGAGTGCAGTGGTTAGTGCACATAAGTGACTGGAATACGTGAAAATTTGTCAGCCTGAATATATTTCTTAGCAGCAAGACGATGAAAACTACCCTTGTAGTTGCAGAATGAATAGGATCTTACAGCATGTAAGGCAGAATATTATGTGAAGTAACATTATTTTTTAAAAAGTCTCTCTGCTAAAATTATGAACAAAAATGAATGCTAAATTGTGCTGGAATCCCCATGCAATTCCATGTATATCACATAAAAATCAAGTAATTCATCATGAAGAATGTTAGTGCTGAACAAGGAGCAACAAAATAATTTTAAATAATAATTAGCCTGATGCTGTAGCAAGATCTTTTAGTGTTTTGTTAAATTGAGTATTAAGTTTACACTCCATTTGGCAAATGCGTATTACAAACTAAGAATATTACTGTGTTTCAGAATCCTGATATTAATGTAGTCTGACAGCCTGCACATAGCACAGCACATACAGTGCTAGGTTGTGCCTCTCCTGTTAGTACCTTTTTTTGTTTTTTTTTTCAACTTTCATGTAAAAGGAAAAATGTTATTCTGCTTATTGCCATCATCTGTGCAGGTAATAAGGAAGTGTTACATTAAACTAATATAATATAGTCTGAAAATTGAAAGTGGGCATTTCAGTGACAGCAGGGCACCTAACTTCAAAGCTCTGAGTATGAGTCAGTTCATTCTTTCACTGACATACAGATTAATCCAATATGCCTGCTTGCACTGGGTAAAGCCTATTTTGTTGTTGAAGGCATCCACTTTCTGTTGAGCACAGCAAAGTAGGCAAAAATGTCCTTTAAACTAGCCTGCTCTTTCTTCTTCCACCCCTACCCCTGGAAATTCTGAGCTTTTTTTTTTCTTGTGTTACTGTTCTCATTTTTTAAGCAGTTATTTTTATGATCCAGAACTACTGTAAGTGGATAGTCTTTTATTCTTTATAAAATGCCTATTTTTGCAGCTGCACATCTCTGAGGGACGCCATGGTTGTTGTAAAATTTACACGTAATAGCTTTGAGGTTTGAAGGCAATAAGAGAGCTAGAGAGTTTCAGGTCAGAGCTCAGAGCAAATTCATTAATTCCTTTTTTAACAGAAATCACATAAAAAATTAATGAATTGAGCCTACTCCAGCTTAGTTTGCTATATATTGCAGTAAATAATTTTTTTTCCCAAGGATTACTTGCAGCTTTACATTTTTAATTTGCAGACAAAGATGTAGAGAAAGGGAGCAAGAAGAATAATATTAAGAGAATAACTTATTCCACATATATTGTGCTATCTGTTGCAGTTACTGCTGGCCTAAAAAGAGATCATCCTAATATCCTAACACTTCCGTCAGTAAAAAAGTAGATATTAACAGATATATACACATATATATATATATGTATATGTATATATATATATATATAGCTAAGGGGATGCAGAGGATGTTCACATGGAAGTTGACGTAAGTCCAATGGTTTGACACAAATCATTGCTGGCATACAGATAGACAGAAACAACCCAAATTAACAGTTTGGGGGTATTTTGATGCAATATATTCAGTTTATTACACATCCTTTCATCTCCCTCCAGGCAATCACATGCACATGTATTAATACAAGCTGTTGTGGCAAGCAAGCAGCGCATTATGATAAGGTTAGCTAATACACCTGTATTGGGTCTACTGCTGCTTGCAGCACATAGTGCAAAGATATCCAAATGATTTGATAAGCAATCTAGCCACATAATGAGGTGCTGCAGCCAAGCCTTATTACCTTCAAGGTAGCATTTCACCATGTTGATTAACTGGCTTAGGTTAGTTCCAGTTTAGTGATTTTTATGCCCCAATCCCCTGAAGAATGTAGACATACTCTAACGACAGATGGAAAAATATGATAAAAAAGATAATGAAACACTAAGTGATTATTTAAACAATTAACTGAAGATTCTCAAATTCTAAGTTAGTGAATTGTAGACCTACAGTTTCTTTCAGTTCTTTAACACTAATACTAATATTCTAGCATTAATATAACCAGTACTGTGTTATTTGCTTAACAGTATTATGCAGTGGAAAATCTGCTCAAATTAAAAGTTGGCTTGAGACCATTCGATTTACAATGAAAGGGAAAACCTTGGCAATGCAGGTAAAAAATTCTCAAATTTCAAGACTGTAATATTTCTTAAAAATACATGTGTCACAAAAGCAAACTGAAACATCCAGAAGAAAAGATTTTGAAACACAGAACAGAAAAAAAGATGAATAGAACATACTTTAAGGGTAATACACAAAATAATATAATGAATTGAAACATTTTTAAAGGTAAGGAATATTTATTTACGTTATGATAGATTTCTACGTTAGATTTTTCTGCTTGATAGTGTTTACATGCACTCAAATATAAGTACATTACACACTCGTGAGAAAAACTGTGAAATAAGCTGAGGTTTCTGAGAAATGAAACTAAACCGGACAAAAATGAACTTTACTACTTAAGTTTAAATTCAGGAAGAAAACAAAAAGTTAACATTTTCCATTGAAAAAAGTATAAAACTGATAAGGTAGTTAATATTTTTAAAGCAATGACAGAGAAATTATGAGCATTATGATTAACTGTTTAATTAGTGTTTTGTAACACTAGTATTTTAGATGACACTGTTTGTAGTCTTCTAGTGTCAGTAGTGAATGATATTTCATAATAAGGATGATTACAGATAGCAGAAAGTCCTCCCAGAAGTTCATGGTCATGCTAGTTATTTTGGAAGTTTGAGCATGAACCCAAGTTCATAATTGGTCCAAACCCATGTAATAGACATATCATCTGGGAGAAAAAAAACAGATTCCAGAGTGGGACAAAAGAGCTACAACAAAGTCCTGCCTGTTCAGTAGATGACTGAATCTGGTTTTCTTTTAGAATAAATATTAAACATTCAGGTACAAGCAAGCAGCAAGAACTATGGACAGCTGGCAAATATGAGGTCACTCATTTATAGCAATATAAATAACCATTTATATGGTAACCATATAAATGCCATAACCATAAAAGTAATAACCATAGTCTTCTGTGAATGTCTGAATTTGGAGAAGGAGGAGAAAAAAAAAAAAAATGTGTGAAAGAAATATGTGCATGAGAGGGAAGAAATATGGGGTTTTAATCTTGTCCCTGAAAAAGTTCACAGATTAGATGTATTCACAGTATTCCTGTTGTTTAGGAATATATTTTATCAAACTACTAGTTAGATGTTCCAGCTGAGACTAAGGCCCTGTTTTACTGTAGGGCCTATTGTAGAGATACCTAAAACACATGCTGCACACCTTGTACAATACAAACTGAGGACAAAGGAAAAATAGAAAGTGTTTCATCACCATTATAAGTTAAGAAGAAAATAAATTACTTACTAAAAGTAATATATGAGAGTTTCTGCAGAAATGCAAGTAGATCTAACCTTCTGAGGAGAGCTGATCAAAATACAAGGTTTCAAAATTTCAGCTGTGAAGTATACGCATATGTAATATTAGATATGTATATACATTTCAATGTGTCATGACTTATATACATGCAGTTTTTCTTAGTTCTCCTATATTTTAAATAAAAGATTATATATAAAAGCATTTTCTGTCAGTCACAGCTGTCTACCTATCATGAAACTGACAAAAATATCAATTTCACTGAAATGAAATTCTGAATTCAGGATCTAGAGTTACAAAATGTTTTCAGGGACATTAATATTTTAAAGCCATCTCAAGACTGCCAATTTTTGTCAGTTCACAACTTCACAAAAGAGAGGAGTCATGTGTCAGACCCCCAAATAGCCCTGGTTGGCTTGGAATGGTGATTTTTTTTCCTAAAAATTACTCAGGTTTTCCCAGGGTTCCTCAGAAGAATGGATTCTGTCCCAGAATTATGGATACTGGAGTTCTGCAAGTCTCATATAAAAGTGAGATTAATTAAATTATTATTTTTTTGTTGTTCTAATTGCAAGAAAACCTTTCCTGTTTTATATAATCTCACTCATTGACAATGCAACAGACTATTTGGGAATTAAAATTAAAAATTATGACATTTTTTAACATTTGTGTAGGGTATGTTACCAGCATACAATGTAGAGTAGCATACAATTACAGCTCATGTTAAATTGCTAAAAATTTTACACTCCTGGCTTGTTCAAATTATTAATCAACCCATATATCAAGAATGGAATATATCAATGGAAGCAAGAGTAGTAAAATAAATTATGTGCTTTAATTATTTTCTTTTACCATGCCTCTATACAGGGATAAGATCCTTTAAGCATTCTAAGTTGGCTGGATCCACATTAGTTAAAGTCTGAAAGCTATATATCTGGGTTAGCATAGTGCTGTGCTCAGCTTATATACATTTAGAAGCAGGACATAAACAATTCACACAGTATTAAGAGAAACAGCATATTAGCTTGGCCATACTAGAGCAGCTACAGAGCTTCTTACTAAAACTTTGCTTATATCCAGCAGACTCAGAATATGTGTGGAAAAATATGAATCTGTTTAAACACTAAGCTGTAATTATGCATTTGTATATTCTGTTAGCCTGCAGGACACTTTCTCTAAAGCATCATTATATGTGTATTATATATATATATTATATATAATCATAAAGATTTATTTTCTTCTTCTTTATAATATTGCTAGTGAGAAGGTCCTTTTTTCTTCTCTTTTCATGTATTAAGAGTTTGTCCAGTGTCAGGGTGAGGGACAATGCAAAGTAGTCATGCATTTCTGTCTTGTCTTTCTTGATTCGCCCAACCATTAAAAGGGAAAAGAGTTTAGATATCCTGTGCTTCATGCTCAGAAGAGTAAAGCGGCAGAAATGATATAGGAAGAACAGTGAACAGACAAAAAATACATTTAAATGGATTTTTGAGACCTGTGCCTCAACCCAAAACATAAATGTTTACAACTTCCCTCCGTAGGGGGTACCTGGATATTCTGCATGCCCTTAGATGCTGTAGGAAGCTAAAATTCCTGTATCAAATTTTCATAGCACCTTAAGCTCCTGTTTTGAATTTGCCTAGAAATGCTTCAGTCCTGCCCTAGGCTATTCAGCTAGGCATGTACTAAACACCCAAACCTGATCAGATTCCAGAAATTACCCAGTGGGGTTTGAATAAAGGAAGATGGTGTGAAGCTGCTCAACCCTCTAGCTATGACCATTCCACGTGTTATGAAAACAAAAACTGGTATCATTGCAAGTGCAATAATATCCCTTGCCTAGGAAACACACCTCTTCCTCTTCTGATGTCCCTCATTGGACAGAACTTCTCATAAATAAAACAGTAGTGCCCTGGGCTTCCTTTAAAAAAAATAGATTGAGGTAAAAGTCCTGTTGCCTATTTCCTCCCTACTCAAAGGCTTATCTGTTCTATTATTTATGGAAAATGACCCATCTGAAATTGCTGCAACTATGAGTAAAGGGATTTTACTGTGAAGAGGATGGCATTAAAGTGTGTTGACAATTTAACCCTTGCTCCTCATGACTGGTTGGGTATTTTTGGTTTTATTTTTATGTAATGATTAATTTTCCTTGAACCTTGTATAGGCCTATTACCTAAGGCATGAGGGAAACAAAGTGGACTATTTCAAAACAGACCACATACACATTTGGTAAATTTCAGTCTCAAGAAAGCTTTCAAAAAGGTCTTAGACAATTAAAGATGCTAAAAATATGTTTAAAGCACTTAAGCAGTAAAAGGTATGAAATGACATTAAAAATATTCTCTCCCCATGAGAATGTATGCTTTAAAGATCAAGAGATGATTAGATAACACTGCAGTGAGTTCATAAAACATTTAAGAAATGAAACGTATAGTAAAGTTTTGAATACAATAATGTGATGCACATATGAGTGTGTCTATGCTTACACTTCTTTTAAGCCCCTGAGAACATTAAATACAAATTCAAGGTTTCTAGGATAATGTGAAAGAAACTGAAATTGAGCAGTGCTTAAGCAGTTCACAGAAGTGCTGACCCTTTTTTCTTGGCTGCTGAGTGCTTGCTAAATGCTAAGATTGAAGATGTACATTCTTAATATACATGTCTTTTAGATTTTAATTATGTATTGTTCTTTATGCTGTTCATTATGAAACTAGCAGCAGTTTTCTGCTGTTAAGAACTTCTGTCCATCCACTGTAGTATAGCTAATGGCAGATATCTATATGTACATGGGTAAGTAGGTGTTAAATTTAACAACTTGAATAGGACACTCTCCTTAAAAAAACTCATTCCTACTTTTTGCTTTTATAGCTCCTCCCCTACTGTTAGCAGAGGCCTCTGAAATAATACCACTACAGAATAATGGGAACTGCTATAAAAAAAAGCGTGAAGGCATTAAAAAAAAGCAACAATACTTAAAGATATTCCTGAGTGCACAAAAGCAACTACTGTATTGATGCTTGCAATCAATTACTATACTATAAGGCATTTGTTCCTCTAGAAGAATCTATTATTTTGAAACATAATGCAAAGTCACAGCAGGTGTCAAAGTACTGGGCCATGCATACAACATCTCAGCCAGATACAGAGAGCCTTAAACAGGCTAGACTCTGTGTGTAGCCAATATAAAAAACCAGCAATCTCTTTGTCATTGGTCTAAACTGTTGCACTACATTTGATTTTAGGATCATGACATTCATTACTGAGACTAAATCCTTCATTATGCAGTTTGTCAAAGTGTTTAAAGCAATACAGCAATCTAAACAGAGAAAGTGGAAATAACTTTCAATGGCTAGCTTCTCAGTTTAAAGGAAATTAAATATCCACATGCCCAAATGCATATACTATGGAAGAAAATGTCACTAATCAGAATTTTGCAAGTGTGTAATCTTTTTAATACACAAAAATGTAAGTCTTCCAATTTCTCAGAGATTTCCTATCAGATGTTAATAAAGTGCTAAATTTTGCTTATATTTAATTATAAAAATAATTTTCTAACTCATTTGGTCATTTGCTATTTGGTTATGAAGTAATAACCTCAGTGGATAAAATTGAACTAATTGGCAAAATAGAGAGTAAATACATTTTGAAACATTTATATAATACTGTATACTTATTTATTTTCCCCCTAGATAAGGTTCTATGAGATATGCAACATTTGCATAGATTTCAATATTTGAAATTTTAATAATTCCTATTAGGTCTCCTAGTTCCAATGAATTATTTACATATGTGTATATATATATATATATATATATATATATACCTGTTGTATAATGGAGGCCATGATGAGTGGTTTAGTGCAAATGTTTGGGATAGCAACAGTTTGGAATAGCAGCAATTAAAAATTCATTAGCACTATTCAGATATATCACACAATCAGATTATATGATTCCCTAGCAAGACTTAACTCAATGAATCAGTACAGTAACTTAATCAAAGGCTTAACCAAGTTATTGACATGAAGTTGCAGGCATACACTCACAGAGACAGATATAGAAATAGATATACATGTATAGATAAAGATGTCTGTTACAATTTCTCCTTGAGTTTGGTGAAAATATTCATATAGGGTGTCAGTGCATCTCTCAATGGGCAAAGAGTTGAGCCTCAAGGAAGCTTTCAGCCCCGATTATGTCAACTGTTCTCTGATTTCACTCAGAGGGAGATGCTGGGCACAGCCCACTGTGGAGCAAGAGAGCTTGAAGGGGCTCCTTTGAAACTGCTATTTATAGGTTTGCAAGGTAATTGACTTTATGCATAAGTAAATATCCATCCTGGCCATGATTTGGGTAGGTTAACACTGTAATTCCCAGAATTTTAGCAATGATGGTATTGATCTACCTGAGCTACAAAAAGATTCAGGGAAGCCAGGGGATAACTCATACCCCACTGTAACCAGGCAACTGAACTCTAGTACAGCCAGTACCATTCCCCACCTTAGCAATGCAAGAGTGTTTTGATATGGGATCATCAAGGGCTGTTTAACAACCAAACTCCCTGCACAATGCCTAAGGCTTGATGGGAATCTCTAAGGCCAAAGATCTTATGGAGCTCTAGGAGCTGAGAGGGGAATAAATGCACCAACACAACATCACAAACATAAAGATTTATATCTCCAGAGATATATTGTTATGTATTTATTAAAATATCTCATCGTCATCCCTTTGTAGGATTAATACCTAGGCAAGAAATCAACTCTGCAAATTTTTCCCATGGCTGTTAGTCTTAAAACCGCAACAATATTGGAATAGAAATGTTGCTAAGGATGATTGATTGTAAATATTCCAAAACATAAAAGTATGATTTTCATTTTCCAGTGATTTTTAAAGGGTTAAACTGTGCTAGCCAGATCAGTAAGGGCTGCTCACTTCTGTCTTGATTGTTGCCTTTACTTCTACATCTAGGTATAAATGGTGATTCTTAAAAAAGGGTAAAATTGCCTTTGTTGGCTGTACAGAAAAGTAGGCATAATATGCTACTCAAATAGGAATATTTCTATATCATGCAGAAATTAAGTAATTTGGAGAGCAAGAAAAGAACTCACACTTGTCAATAAAAAAAGGAGACATGATCTCGGAAGGAGAAAATTCCAACATAAAAAACAAGGAGATCAATTAAATGAGAATCAGGACTCTACAGGATGCAGTTTCAAGTAAGTGACTTTTTTTTTTTTTTTTTTTTTTTTTTTTTTAGTATAATCTGATATGTCAAGTAGAAGTTCTTATTGTAACTGGTATATAAAGTAGGTAAATTGCCTGTTTTAAATATTAACTTTAAATAACCTTTTGGTTTATAGAAATGCAATAAAAAGTATAAAGGTCTTTCAAATTGATGTCTTTAAACACAGTATCGTTAAAAATATGAACAATGGTGTGTCTTTACATTCACTTATTTAATAGATACCTACTTAGTTTCTAATAGCATCTAACCATTTGGCATGGCTGAAAAACCTGACTCTCTCCCTTGTGCCCATACACATTATGCATACTCAAACAAATTAACTGTAAGCTTCAGAAATTATTATATTGCAGGTTAAAGAAATTGTTAAGTTATAAATTTAATCTTCCCAGATCAGTAATGCCTATCCAGAGACAAATGTTTGAATATTACTTTGTATTTTCACTTTATTGCAAGCGATTCTATTATAAGCTCATTTTCAGAGTCTAAGAAGGTCACCTCTATTGAAGACAGGTGCAAGACCGTCACCAAAATGCTTAGAAAATCAAATAGGACAGCCTAGTGTACCTTACTGAAAAGACATTCTGTGCAAGTGGTGTTTGCTTCCTTTTGAGATTCTTTTGGTAGTGTTTAAAACAACAGTTTTGAAGACTTTTCAGATTGCCAGTAGCTCTTTTTCTTCAGAGATGTGCCCAGGTGTTTTAAAAAGGTCTTTCATGTGCCACTTTTCTTCCTACAGTTTTTCGTTTGGTGAATACATCTTGCTTAAAGTTAATATTTTATGTATCTGTCTTAACAGTTATAACATTACAGAAGATTTATTGTAAAGACATAAAGGACAATTTAATTTTATTTAATTAGACAACTTTTGGATGTTAATGTTTTAGTTTTAGTCACAGTATGCTCAGTGGTTCAGAAAAACTCTTGAAAATATAGTTTTATCAGTTCTAGGACAGCAATACAGAACACACCTACATATTCCAAAGGGACAGAATCAGGCCCAAAATGAATTTTTGATAGACACTTATAAATCATTTTACTTGAGCTTAAGGGTGTTTCCCATTTCCAATAATGAAAATCAATTTTATGCCCATAGTTTAGATGCTGCAACCCCTCAAAGACAAGTGAGAGATACTGAGAGCTCTATCCAATTTAACAAACCAAGATTTTGTTTTGTCATGCTAAAAAATTGTTTCACTGAAGGTGAGTCGTTGGTAAGAATATCAGTACTTCCCTGCCATCTGAATCCTGAAGAGACTAAAAGTTATTTCATGTTCTTTAGAAGGAAACTTTCCAAACACACCTGTTCATTTAAATCATTATGCTATGATTGTGATAAAAACTGCCATGAGAAAGAATTTTTTCTCTGTCGAAAAAAAAATCAGAAGAAAATGAAAACAAAAAAGATGTATATTGAGGGTTTTGTTAAGTATGACAACCAAACACAAATTTAGATCCAGTCTAAACTATTTTTTCTGTGTCCCAGAAGAAATTGTGCTATGAAAGGAGCGTCCTCACCTATATTTCTGCTGCATGAAGTTCATTCTCACAATTTTTGTTATCTGGAGACAGTACAATTGTTCCTGTCCATTTCCTCAGTCATCCTAAGATACAACAGGCAGTACATTTGTGGATGATTATATAATAGCTCAGGTAAATTTATATGGCAAAAGACAAAAGACAAAAGGACTGCAACTTCTCAAACATTTGATTAATGACATTACAAGTGCTGCCTGGAAAGTCTTATTAAAATAATTATTAAAAAAAAAAAAAAAAAGAGCCTTTTTCATTTAATAAAGATCATTGGTTTTGCTGTGACATGCTTGACAACTGATTACAAAGTTCCTGTGGTGTCTGCTGTAGAGGGTTAGAACTATTACGTATTTAGTAATATTTTCAATTTTTTATGCTTTAATGCAGGTGTAACAACCTGTTTGCCTAAAGCAGTCTCTCTGTCATTGGGGACATTTCTTCAGTTCTTCCTAATAAATTCACATTTGGTTAACAATTCACGCCCTTGTTTGTGTTATATTAGCCATACAAAAAACATTACTCTGGAAAGCTTAATATCAAGTAGTGCTCAACACTATTGAATTTCCAGTCAATTTTGTGAACTTGATTTTTGGGAGCTAATTGCTGTGCAACTTTGGGGTACAATGTTTTAAAGAAGACTTTGCCAATCCTGTATCTAGAAGGAGGCAAATAAATCTTTAATAAAATAACCTTCTCCTTTGACAGAGATCTACTTATTTCATCATAATTTATTATTGAAAAAAACCCCAACATGCACCTTCTCAAAAATGGATGTTACTCTACTTCCTTTTAGAAGAGATTTTTAAAGGCTTTATAAAAATATTAGTTATAAAATAATATAAAATAGTGATAAACATCTGTGAAAAGCTGCATCTGACCTAAGTTACTTCCACCATAATTTGAAGTGGTACTTTCATGAAATTGTTTATTAAACTATTTCTCATGCCTTTGGGAAGGGGGAAGCCCAGAATGACATCAAGGATGTATTCTTCACTCTGACTTCTTTTTCAGCCTTCTGATAAATTTCTGAAGATTTATTTTATTTGGAGCTATGATTTGTGAGAATTCAAATGAAACATTGTAAGGACTGATCTAGAACTGAAATACATACAAACATTTTTATTTATATTGATTTCACAACATGGAGAGTTGGAGTGAACAAATAGAATTGCTTTTTCTCCGACGCTTTTCTTTCTGACAATTTACACTTTGAAGCTTCCCTTATCTTTGTAATAATTTTAACTTGTATGGTATAAAAATTAATATCTACAAAGTGATGTTATAAATATTTCTGTAGTTTATGTCATCTTTAGAGATATAATAGGCTATCTTTCTGCACCTTTCATCAGTTCTTAGGAATGATTTTAATCCCTTACCAACTATAAAAGCCCTTCCAAAAAAGTCTAAAAAGCCTTCTTAAAAACTTCTCAAAAGTTATCACATAATGGCCTAATTTAATTTGTGATGGAAGAAAATTATTATAGTGAAATTCAATGCAAAAAATTCTGGTAGGGCAAGATAATTCTATTTATTCACAAAATCTCTAATCAGGTTCTTGTAATGTAGTTACACTCTCACACTTACTCTCTAATAGATTTAATTCATTCACACACTCATGTTCAAAAACTCAAAAGTAATACAGAGATGCAGAACCCACAACTTATATTGTGCAGACCAGAGTACAAAGGTGTAGTTTACTTGCTCAAGGAATGGGAGTGGAATCTGAGGCAAAGGGCTGTTCAGCCAGGGGCAGATATTCACAGAAGACAAAAGGTCACATATGGTTACTGATTCATTGGCTAAAGAAAAACTGGAAGATATTTAAATTTTACGACTGCGAGAGCTTTTAAAGTTTGTTTCCTAAGGAGACAAAGATTATTTGATTAGACTGTCTTCCCTCCTTCCTCCTGATAAATTTGAGGCTTTCTGCCCAAATTCAACCAAGTGAAACAATGAGGAAGACATCATTAGCATACTGAATTCCTATCCTTTTTGTGAAAATGTAGCTATGTAGATAAAAACACTATTAATATATTCCATGAGGGAAATCATATTCTATAAAATTCAAATTTGAAAAAATCCTGAGCATTAGAAGTTCTGTATTTAAAGAATGATGTCATGGTTTAACTCCGGCTAGCAAAATACCACAAAGCCTCTCTCACAAACCCGTCCTCCCGTCCTCCGGTGGAAGAATCGGAGGAAAAAGAAATAAGGAAGCTCGTAAAATTGAGATAAGGACTATTTACTAATTAAATCTGACTGAACCCAGCACGAATGAGAAAGGGTTCTCACTCATACTTTTGTATATATATAAGGGTTCACATATTTCAAGTAGATGCTGTGGTCCCTGAAACTTTAAATCAGTCAGACACACAGATAGATTATCTGCGTGCAAGTAAAGACATGCGGGAATATTCTTTTTCTTTTGAGATATAACATGAATTTGTTGTTCATAATTTCCATTTTCTTACTACTGTAATTGCAAGATAGCTATAAACCATACTGGTGCCCTTTATCACAGCTCTGCAGAATGATATTGTGCATCTTCTTCATTTTTCCCGTTTTGTGTCTCTCATAACATGTTTTATTTTGTACTTCACCTATCTGCAACCTGTCCTTGTTTGAATAAGTAATTCAAAAATTTCTGAACAAAAGGATATTAAGAACTATATCATAAATATATTTTTTAGCTCAGTTAGATTGGGGGTGGGAGAAGAAAAGTATCTACCGTAGTTAAAGAAAATATTCAATTATGTTGCTTTCCAATTCAGTGAGATAAATCTGGATGCTCTTTTCAGGGAATGCATACACAGTTCAAGAAATATAAAAGATGTTAGTATATAAGCGTGCATTATGCCTATAACACAAGGCCAGAGTTTTGAAAACAGCATTTTATTTTTATGCAAAATGTTCTGCAAGAGAAGACATCTGTACCCTATCCCTCTAGTGAGCCAATTAGACAAGAAGGCAAAAAATTCTTCGATGACTATTAAAAAAACTTACTTTAACACTCAACGTTGTTTCTTACGACAACATCCTTCTGATGTGGTAAAAGTGGCCTATTTTTGATTCCTGATACTGTTAAAAAGATTTGCCTGTGGTCTTAATCTGGAGGTTATAGGATCATTGTCCCCAAGATATTTAATTTGAGAATATAATTTCTTTTTAACTTTCCTTATCTATAGATTTCCCCACCATTTTGTTTATTAAATGCCTGGACTGGATTATTTATTTTAATCTAGTTGTTGAATGTTCTACTTGCACAAGATAGGAATAAATACGTCTTTTGTGAAGTGAAAGAAAATGACAAGGACTGTCAAAGGACAGGTAAAATATGTATAAAAATATTTTTTGAAGTGCATAATGTAGAAAATCTCTTAGTTTTGGAAGATAGTTTGCTGACTAACCTCACCTTTTTAGTATATTATTTCAAACTCAAAGTACTGGTTTAGGTTTATAATGAAAACTGTAGTGCTCATCAGCTGACCAGAAGCAACCTTTCCACAGTTATACAAAATTTTTGTGCTGGATAGAAGAGTAATGTAAAAAAAAAAAAAAAAAAGTATTTTAGAAGTATTTCTAATAATAATAATTAAAAAACCCTTCAAAACACATGCAAAGGCAGTACAATTATTCAGAGTGGCATAAAAGTATGTGCATACACATACATGGCTTCCAGAAAGTCACAAATTCACATAAAGATAATGACTGTTTTAAAAGAATATTAATAAAAACATTACATTTCAGACTGTTTTTAATTTCCTGAACTGCTTTAGGGACAGTATGTTTCTGGAGAAAGTGCAGGATCACTAGCATATAGGTGGTTATTAAAAACTCATCTGTATATATTCATGGCTTTATCAAATGATGCTTATAACAATGAAAATTTAATTGGTATTGTGTTTGGAAATGGGTAGAATTTTGTGAATGAAAGTAGTTGAGTTTCTGTCATTTTCAGAGATAGATGGTGCATTACTACATCAGTGTGTAAAATAAGTGGTGATTCTCTTTCATGGTTTTGTCTGCTGCTTACCAATATTACTGCAGACATACCTAGCATCACAAGAAAGCAAGAGGATTGGCACATGAACTCCATGGAATTATGAAGTTGCTACTTCCTGCCACAAGTTATCTGTTTACATGCTTGGCATATCTGGGAATGTAATAAATGAACAAAGGCTTTCTTTCAGATGCAGCGATCTTATTCTTTCCCTATGAACACTTTCCTTTTTTTCCAGTTGTCCAGGTGGTATACATATACTTCTTTTCTCCTTAACATAAATGAAGCCTTGCTGGTCTTTAACAAAAAGACTCAGGTCCCAGCCATTTGTTGTTATAAGCAGTCAGGAAAGGTTTCAAAGATTAGTTTCTTCCCTCTCTCTTTGCAATTGCATAGTAGTGACCATAGCAATTCTGTACAGAGCAGATGGATCACTTTCTTTACTTCCATCTGCTTTTTTGGTATCTAATGTAATCAATACGCACACTTCTTCTATTACACAGAGTACATATGGGATTTCCAAGATAATACCCTTGTATTGCCATCTAGATTACTATACCCTAAAAATCTGCCTCAGAGCTTTACAGATATAACCTGCCTTCTCAATTCTCATATGCATTTGATGATTGTACTGAAATTCATTTATTTGGATTGAATTCATTTAGCCAAGGTATTAAGATAATGGCAGAAGTACGCTGCCCTCTTATTTATTTACTTTCCCCCTATTCTCTGTCATCAGAAAATTATATTATTAAAGATATCTAGATCATCAATCTAGATCACTGATAAAAAAAAAGTGTCATACTTAATATCAGTTCTTGAACTATCCCATTAGATTATGCTCTGCACATTGATGTCTTATGATTAGCAATGACAATTTAAGATTCCATATACATAATATTAGACATGAAATTAGAGCTCTACTAAGTGGGAGGTAAAGCAGCTGTAAAATACATCTTTTTTAGAGAAAAGGAGAGGCTACTCACTGTCTTAGACAGCTATAGTAGATTACTCTCTATTAATAATTTGTACATGGATATAGATAAAAAGCAAGTTCATTGATTGCTGATTTATGTCTATAGATTTTGTTTACCACTTCCAGTGCCTGAAACTAAAATAACCCACTTGTAGTTCCAGATTAGAAACTATTCTGTACTCTGATTTATGAACAGGCAGTTCTAGGATCTGAATCTTCAAACAAAAGAGAATTCTGTGCTCTTAAAATACACAGAAACAGGCGTGTACAACTCAATAAAATCCCACCCTTGATGACAAGAAGTTGAGTCAGAAAATTAAGATAAATGCACGTCTGTGTTGCAAAAATTCAGAGGGGAAGAAGAAGGAAGACAGCTGCAGCTAATGTATCTGGAGTTTCCTCTCCAGTTCTTTTATTACCTTAATTTAAAATGAGTTTAGTGCTAATAAAGTTTCTAAGCAAAACAAAGTTTCGGATTACAGACAAGAGTTTGATTGTCTAGGGAAAAAGGCTGATGACTGCACAGGATCCAGCCCTCTGTTCAAGCACAGAATTAGATTAGTTATGGAATTTTAGCTTTTTCTGCTGCAGAGAGTGGTAAACAAACATCTTTCTTGGCTTCACCTACTCACCTTTGTTATATGCATAGGGAGCTTAGTAATTATATCTGCTGTGTAAGGGAAATAATACTGATATCCTCAACTCTGTGGCTTTATTTTTTCAATATGTGGCTGACTAGGAAATAAATAAGTATGCTCAATGGAATTCAGAGAAAGGCCTGATGTTGACATTAGTGTGTTCAAGAGATTGAAATTTTGACCGGATTTAAGTAGGTAATTGTGTTAACCTGTAAAGAGAATAGAAAATTCCCAAACTTGATCTTTTTCTAATCAAATTATTATTGTTAATAATTTTAATAATTTTGTCTTGTTGCTAATATGTTTTTCATAAGGGCATTCCATTTGACCTTTTCCAAATGTCAGCAATAATATTTAATATGAATATGCTTCAGAGACACTTTAAACACTCATATAATGTTTAATATTAAAAGATAATAATCTTGGTATTTGTACTCAAAATGTCACGGAATATTGCATGACCAATGATCACGTTGACTTAATAGCAAGGTGTGTATCCAAACCCTGATATTATCCGATGGCTTAGGAAATTAGTATAGAAGAGAATTGTTTTCACGGGGTTTTTTTGATTTTTAATTACTGAGTGTTTCAGAAAATTCTTCCTTTGTGAGGAATTTGGTCATAAGGTTCTGTCTTGAATGATTATGTGGAAATATGTGAAAAAAAAGAGAAAATGTTAGTTCCTTTTGTTAATGAAGATGTATCTTAATGCTCTTGGATTCTAAAAATTTCTAGGAATGAATATATTGGAGACCACATCCAGTGAAAGACCTAATTTCAGGAACCTAGCTCCCAAATGAGCTATTTATTAAGACATGTCGAAACCTCAAATGGATAATTCGAGAAAAACATCGCTTTAATTGACAAGATACTTACAATGAACCAGTAGGAAATATCACTAACATCTTGGTGTCTGAAAGGGAGTTCTGAAGTCAGATCATCTGAAAAGCTTCTCCATCCGCATTGACTTAAATTCTAAATTTGCCTTCCAAAGGAAGGTTCCTACAATTGTATTTTCTGCTAGAATTCTGCAAGACATTCTGAGTCTGTCTAACACTTGAATTCTGAATTAAAAGCATTTTCTTTAAATTTTCAGAGCTGTCACCAGGAAAGGGGAAATCTATCTTTGCAGTTTTCCTCAGATTAGGACATTTAATTTCACATATCCAGAGGAATCCTGTATCTACTGTGTTAAGTGGAAATTAAAACAAAAATCTTACTTGACCCTGAAGAAAAAGCATAGGAATAAGGATGAGCCAACCAGTAGTTCACTTCCTAAGGAAGGTGAATGTGAAACCTGAGTTTGCAAGGCTTTGCACTTTAATATCAAGATTAGAGGGGAAATAATATTTGGATTAAACAAAATAGCTAAGAACAAATGAAAAATACTGCTAAGAACAGGAATGAGGATTCACATCTCTCTTCATGAGTGCTCTTACTGTTACATAATAGCATTATATACTTGACTATATTTAATTCCATTATTCTGCACAGTAGAACTTAATTCCTGTTGAACAGAGCAACTGTCTGGAATATGCTGGAAGTGTCTGTGTATTCTGCATGTGTTGTAGGATGAACTGTGCATGTACAGCAGGTTAGAAGTAATTATGGCAACTCAGATGTCATGCGTGATAGATCTGGCAGAAAAATTTTGATTATGCATATGCAAGAACAGGATTTGGAGTCCCTGAATCTCTGTCGATGCAAGACCCTGAGTAGAGAGTTAAATAACATTAATAATACCATTATTATAACATTCTTGGTACAGAATTAATTGAAGGTAATAAATGGAAGTATTTGGTTAGATGTTATTTCTGAAGGGATATAGTGACTGGTTTATACCTGAATTCAGGAAGATTGATGGCTATGAGGCCCATGTCTTCATAGTCAAACCTGTTTTCAGTGATATTTTCTAGTTTACTGTATGTGTCTGGAATTTTTCTGGGAGTTTCTTCTGCTGTCTTACAGATTTCTTAAATAAAGCCTACAACTTTCTTATCTGCTATCAAGAAAATAGTTCTTCACCAGAAAGCAAAGCACATATATCATTTAATTAAGATGTCTCATATGAAAAACAAAAAAATCTCTTGCCCTGGGTAATAATCACAGGACTTATAAAGCAAGAGCAGAGAACTCCTTAGACTTGCTGGAAAACTCTTCAAACCTTCCATCAAGGGAAGTTTTATTTTTATGATACATATTTTCCTTCACGTCTTCATATTTTTCATTATTATTTATTCTATTCTAAATTCAGAGACTGGATTATTGTATGACTGCATAGATACTTGACAATCAAATATAAGTGATTTATGATATGACTTTGTATAAAATAAATGTGCTTTTAAATCTTGATAGTACATTTATATATGGCCAAAGAAGAAAAAACTGAACATTTCTTGGAATGAGCTTCTTAATCACTGTTTTTTCTAGCTAGAAATAGCATAGATGTTTTCATATTAATAGACAAAACAGATGTTATTATGTCAAGATCTCCATTTAGTTTCTTACACTTTCTTGAGCTTCCTATTTCTGCTTTTAAAATAGTTTTTATGTAGAAGCCTTTTTTTTTCTTTTGTTTCTTTTTCTCATGGACAAGGACTTTTTTAAGAAAATTTCTCAAACATAAGATGGGAGATCCTTATTTCTCATTCTGACTAGATATTCACTATTTAAAAAGGTTAACAGATTGTCATTTATTCTCACAAGCAGCTTAGTGTTAGTTGTGTTACCAATTCACTGAAACAGTTGAATACAATTTGTGACTTTGTAAGTGTAGTGTAATCACTACTTTTTCGTTTTCCCTTATAAAATGAAACCACCTAATTCTTCTTTTGCAAATCCAAATCTAAGAACAAGATAGATTGGGTGAGTCATCTATAGTATCACATAAAGACTTCATTCAGTAAGACAGGTAATTAACAAAGTATCAGGGAAGAGTTGGTATTCAGTTGCCTTCGCAAATGTTATTTAATTTAGCAGCAGAAAGTTTAGAAAAATCTTACAAATAATGTTAAAATAAAGCTACAAATGTAGAAAAACTGAAAGAAAACACATCAGAAGATATTCTGGAAAACGCTTTCATTTAAATTAGTTTAAAGTTAATTTGTTTATATAAGAAATAGAAGAGTCTGGTATATTTCATTAAAAAAGGGACCAATATAAAACTAAAACTCTTACATGTTTCTGCAAAACAAGTCTTTAAATTTGCTTTTACTAATTGAGAAATTGAATTTACAGGAAGGAATTTATGATACATTAAGAAAGTGACCAATAAAACCTTGAACTTGTTAAGTATGAGAAACTCAGAATATTGATCAAGACTCCAGAAGCAGTCATCTCCCAAGAGACGCTAATGGGAATGGGAACAGAAATTAGAGAAACCAGCAGAATACCCTTATTTAAGAAAAAGCCTAGGGACACAGTAGGAAATTAAAGACCAAATAGTTTAACTTCAATTTGCAGGAAAGTATTAGCAACTACTTTAAACCACTATATTGGAAAATGCTTAGAAAAGCACAACTTGATTAAACGAAGGTTGCAGTAGGAAGGTTATGCCTTACTAATTTGTTAGTTCTATGAGACTATCATTACTGAAGTAGACAAAGGAATTGCAGTGTAGACATCATACTTAATGGTTGCTCAGGAAACTTTTTAATATCAGAGGTTGTGTAAGGTGCAGAATCATTGAACAGGAGAGAGTCTAGCATACTAATTTAAAAGAAAATGGCTAAAGGACTCAAGGATAGAGAACAAGCCACTATCAACCTGGAACAATACGCTTCGGAGAAAGAAAAAAAAATGAAATGTGATCCCAGAGAAATAACTCCGGTCTAGTGCCTGGAAATGTAATACACTGGGTTCAGGATGAGATAATACAAAGGCCTTGCACTATATATAAAATTCTATAAATAAAAGAAAGGTCAAAATTTAATAAACCGTCTCAAAATATTTTATAAAACTTTTTTTTTTTTTTTTTATCACAGGTTTTTCCCTTCAACTTCTCACAGTAAAGCAAAACTGATGGAAGTGCAGTTCATCTTTCTTTGTGATACTCTTAAAACCCTTATCTACAGTCTGATACAGAAGTGCCAACAGATGTGCTTTAGGTTTTGGTAAGGGTTATAAATGTCAGTTGTAGATCAGGAAAAAATAAAATTCACTGTTCAAAAGGTAAGTTGTATGCTTCTGTCTGCTTCTATCCAGAATGTATTTAGGACTTTGAAGTGGGATGAAAGTGGGATCTTCATCTTAGAAGAAAAGTAAAACTAAACCAAAACAAGGAAAAAACCAAAACAAAACCCAAAACCAACCAAAACCCCATTCATGTTAAATGGAAAAGACCGCTTTCATCTTGCTCTTCATCTGTTTGGAAGACTAATGTGTATTTTACTTGCTAGAAGTTTCTAGTGAAGATGACAATGATGTCTTATATAGTCTGAAAATTTCTGAGATCCTTCTTTTGTCTTTTTCACTTTGCCTTTAGCCTGACAACAGTTGCTTACTATTACAAAAGAGAAATTCAAAGAAAAAAATCCTTCTGGGTTTGTGGCCACTGGAATATCAAAAGATTTGGGAAACTGAATTAGATCATGGCCTTTTTAGTCCTAGAATTATATTTCTTATTTAAAAAAAAAAAAAAAGGAAAATTTCTGCATAGTTTACAGATTGATATTTCTTTTTTAATACAGATATAATTTTTTCAGAAAGGGAAATTAAATTATACCAGAATTATATATGCTTTTAAAAGTAATAAAACAGATTCTTATTTGTCTTTAATAAATACTGTATAACATTTATATTAACTTATAATTAATATAAATACTATAGAGAACTAGAATGTAATAGGTGATGGTTTTCATCTTTTATCTTCTGCTTTGGCTTACTGAATAATGCTTAATATTTGTGGACGTTTGAGCCTGGTAAGCTGCTGGATACTCACCCAGCCACTCTTTCATTTCCCCTTCTCAAAAAACCAGGAGAAGAAAATAAGTTGAAAAACTCATAGGTTTAGCTGAAGACTGGGAATTCACTCATCAATTACTGTCACAAGCAAAACAGACTCAACCTGAGAAAGTAGAATTTATTTCCAATTACATTGGAATTGGATGGTGAGAAACAAAGACCAAAACTAGAACACCTTCCCCCAGTCCACCCTTCTTCCCAGGCTCAGCTTCACTCCTGACTCTTCTGCCTCCCCTCCAGCAGCTCAGAAGAATGGGAAATGGGGTAGTGGTCAGCATATCTCTTCCACTCCTTCCTCTCTACACTTTTTCCCTGCTCCAGTGAGTTTTTCCCATGGACCAAAGTCCTTAAGGATAAATGTTTCATGGCCTGAAATCCCTGACAGAAAACCTGTTCCTGTGTGGACTCCTCTCCATGGAATGCAGCTTCCTTCAGGGCACATCCACCTGCTCTCCTCTGGGGTCCTCCACATGCTGCACCATGGGTATCATCTGCTCCAACTTGGCCTCTTTATTGGGCTGGAGGAGACTCTTATGTAGTCCTTAAAGAGGAAGCCCATTGCAGCCCAGTATATTTTTTCCATTATTGGTAAAAGACCACTGATCTTACATTTACTTCACAGTGCAAAAATCTTCAGCCTAGTTGGGGTTGCCTTGGACTGAACTTTTTTTTGCTTGTTTCAGCTGTGGTTGCAATTGCCTATTGGCTAAATAACCACAGCCTTGTGTTAAATAATCATTAGTTTATAGGAATGGCATAATAGTAGAAGCAATTCTATACAGACTGAATTGTCTGCAGCTGTAGAATAAAAAGTGGCATGGAATAGTGCAGACACAGGATGATACAGGGTGTCCCAGAAAAGCAGCCTTGTGAATCAGGTGAAACTGGTTTAGAGGTAACAAAGAGAGCAGAAAATTGAATGACAGTGAACTGATGAAAAGAAAGAGCACATAAGCAGACTGTGTTGAGAACTTGTATAAAGATAACCCAAGGTGGACTCCAAGAGTGAAGTAGAAGACACACTTACTGCTAATATCTTCAGAAGATTATTTTGACAACTCAGTTTGGCAGCCTTGTTTCTCTTGTTTTGGTGGCTTAGTTTCTTTTTGAAACACTTTGAAATTTGATTTCTCTCTTGGTTAGGGAGGAAATTACACTGTGCAATTCTTTCCTCTGGGTTAATGGAGAAGTGTAGAAAGTGTCAGGTTCTCCAGTCAATTACCCAGCCCCTCCAGACAATTTATTCTTGCATTTCTTCTCTTTTCTCTACCCCAGCTGCATATATTCCCTAACATCTCTCCATCAAGAATATTGACTTGGAAAGCTTCTGTGTGAAGGAGTTTAACTAGGATAGTGAGTTTGAAGCGTTAATTAACTTAAGCTGTGATTCTCAGGAAAGATCGAAAGTACTGAGACTCATCTGGACACTTTTAAACTCAAAAACCTGGTGACTCCTATAAAGACACTAGTATATCTATATCAAAGGATAGTTATTTGAAACATTTATCAGTTTTCTTAAGCCAAAGACACACTTTTTCTGTGTCCAGCAAGATATTACAAGTGAATTTCTATGACTATAGAACTATGTGTCACCAGTCACATTTAACTGTATAGGAGATGTTGACCACCTTTTACTGCAGGTATTTAAATGGAATGGCATGAAGTCTTGAGTTACATTGCCTCTGCATGCTACAAGTTGAGTATCTACTGGAGACTAAATAAGTTGGTCTGTCTGTTCTTCAATGCAGTTAAAAGAGTATCACTGTGTTTCATGTGCTCCATATGAAAACTCTCCCATGTTTCAAACATGCTGCACACTTGTTTGTAATTCTATTTTCCACCTGTGTGGGTTAGGTGAGCAATATTGGAAAAAAATATAGTTAATGTTATTCCCTATTCCTGGGAAAGGATGAAAACAGATTTCTTTTCAGGGGAAAGCTTGTTCTCTTAGATAATTTTGCAAGAGCAAAACACATCATAAAAAGAAATGGAAGTTATCTTCTGGCTAGCATAATTCTTCTGCCAGTAAGTTATCTCTAGACAAAGCAGGGGCCTGTAGCACCTGTAAACTATAAATGTATTAATAAGGATATAATTAATATTAGCTTAATATTAGCTGAATGTAAGCGTACTGAGATAGTGTAATTAATAACAGCATATAATACTTCACAACACTGTATACCATGACACCGTACATAGTTTTACTATGTGAATAGTGAGTAATGTGACCACCCAAATGTCACAAAAAAGAGGTGTAATTGCATAGAAATGGTATTAAAGTAAACAAAAATTGCCAGAAAAAGATCAAGACAAGCACAAGAAAATGCATATAGGCAGACATCCTAATGAATATGCAGAAATGACTACCAAGAGAAAAGAAAAACAAGATAAGCAATACTGGGAGCAGATGAGACAGCACCTCCCACTCCCCTTTGGGGATGGAGTCCAATAGCATAAAAGCATCAGGTATAAACAAGGAAAATCGAAGAAGAAAGAATACAAGCCCGGTTTGGCTTTGATGTCTATCATCAAACATTTTTCAAGCTTGATCACTCAGACCTCAATGACAAAAATCACTAAGGACTGCGGTCATTAGTGCTAACTATGTGGTATCAGTTTTGTGGTATTGTATACTTACAGCTAAGTTAGAAGAGTATTCCTAAAAACTAACAGCCATGCATTTTCATGGTGCCACAATGAAGAAAAAACATCAGTTCTTTGGTTTCTTTCCCTGTTGTAGAGGAAAATATTTTGACCCCTCTCCCAACAGCCAAGAAGATGTAAGACAGTGATTAGAACAGTTTAAAAGCAAGAGGGAGAATGGGAGAGGACTTCCTATTAAATAGAGGTAAAAACATGCAGGAAGGGAAGAAGGTATTAACTGAAAGTATGTCCCATAAATTGAATAAAAAGGAGAGGGGAGTGCAAGTGAAGATGTGAGTACAGAGATGAGGACACTCAGAGAGAAGTACCTGCCATCATTCTCAATGCCTTAAAATATTAGTCTTTCATAGCTTGCCTCTTACTATCTCGGGACAGCCCATCTCGTGGAACCAATACAGCTTTAACCACACAATAAATATTTGTTCCATATATATATATTTATATATTAATGTATGTGAGTTACTTATATATACTGGATTTCTAGAACATTGAGAATGATGGTTAACTTTTTTGATTATAATATATTAATGAGAAATTAGGGTTAACCTTAGTCTTAGCAAGTTGACACTTTAAAAATGGGCCTTTGTAACCAGAAAACTGATCATTTATGAAGTGGATAGGACTACAACATATGCAAGGCTTAGTGTAGTAAGCATACCTAGGAATTCCTATGAGAACAATGAAAAGCAGTGCAATGCCCAGTTCAACCATTCTCCTACATCTCAGCAGAACCAAGTAGTTCACAGTGACCAAAACCTTAGCTGTTATGCTCTCATTTACCATTGGGAAGTTATAGAAGAAGTCAAAAGACATTTCTCTTTAATTTTATTGGTAACTGATTTTTTCTGGTAATCTGCTCACCACACTTGAGTGCTGAATTGCTCTATTTCTGTGGTCCCTATCACCTTTAAACATCCCATTATATCCTAGAGTGGCTTGTTTAGGTTCATATTTCATATTTCATAGGATTGTAAATATGGCCGGGCTTTCTTTATCTTACATCTTATCTTTTTCTTTGTACATTCTTGTTCCCTCACTCTTGAATATTTCCAGCAAAGTGCAGCTACATGTATCTCCAATATTAATCTGAGCCCATATGCCACATTTTTTAATTACAAACATAAGAGAACAACTTCAGCTTCTCTGAACACTTAATGAGTTACTTCCATTTATTTGATTAATTCTGCCTTCTATGGAATTATTTGTTGTGTTTCATTCTTTACTAGCTGGACTGAAAGTTATTTTCAGATCTGGAAAAATCTTGTTTACTGGTTTTTTTGGACTGTCATAGCTGTAAGTGTCTGGAGAGAGGAAAAAAAAAGAAAAAAGCCTGTGGCACCAGACATCCTCAAAAGGATGTATTTAAAATACAGATATTCATCACAGAGGAGAGGAATGCATACCTGGCTAAGAGGCAACCATTTTATGGTAAGGCTTTATGATTCATTAAATGCCAGGAACATTCAAGAGCAAAAAAATATCCCCAAAATTTTAAAGGTCTATAGAATCCAAAGGGGTTCCTGGAAATACTTAGCTTTGTCAATCTGTCTTGTTTAGTACAGATGTTTATGTGATAGTAAACAGAATAGAAGTAGCTTGGCTTAAAGGATGTTTCATAATTTTTTAACTCTGAATTTATACATATTACATCACTCACCCTGTAAGAACATATGCATTGTGTGATTTCCTAAATATCAAAGCATTTTGTTGTTTTATTATAAATTTTCTAATAATTTTACTGAAGCAAATATAGTAATTCAAATTAGTGAAAAATGCACACACTTATTTGTGTTGAAAGATCCCTTTTAATACTTGCATGCTGAGTACTTTCTGGATCCTGACACTGTCTGTCTTGTTAATTCCTGTTCCATGGCCTGTGTAGTGGCATATTTCCCTACCCCCACCCCCCAGCTCCTGGACCACTCTACAGCCTTAGAGATTCCTGATAAACCTTGGCCATTGTGCAGTGAGTTTGGTGGTTAAGCATCGTTAAGGTGAGGAATGGCAACAACATACCACAGATCAGTTGCCATGTTGAATAAGTAGTAGAGTGGACCCTGTCATTGAATTCTGTTAAGTCATGTTTTCCGCAAATTCATATTAAAATAGCTTTCTACCCTCCTATATTTATGAGGCTGATCTTTTAAGCAGCCTAAACTTTCTAAGTCTTAAGCCTTCTATGTGACAGCCTGATATTATTGGTAGTGTTTTGCACAGACTTTGCAGTGCCAGACCATCACAAAATCACAGAATCACAGAATCACTAAGCTTGGAAAAGACCTATAATATCATCTAGTCCAGCCATCAACCCAACACTACCATACCCACTAGACCATGTCCTCAAGCACCATGTCTACACATTCCTTGAACACCTCCAGGGATGATGACTCCACCACTTCCCTGGACAGCCTGTTCCAATTCCTGACCACTCTTTCAGTAAAGAAGTTTTTCCTAAATATCTAATCTAAACTTTCCCTGATGCAACTTGATGCCATTTCCTCTTGTCCTATCACCAATTAGCCAGGAGAACAGACCAGCACCCGCCTCCCTACAACCTCCTTTCAGGTAGCTGTAGAGAGCGATCAGGTCTACCCTCAGACTCCTCTTTAGGCTAAACAACCTGAGCTCCTTCAGCTGTTCCTCATAAAACTTGTTCTCCAGACCCTTCACTAGCTTTGTCGCCCTTCTCTGGACATGCTCCAGCATCTCTATGTGCTTCTTGTAGTGAGGGCCCCAAAACTCGAGGTGCAGCCTCACTAGTGCTGAGTACAGGGGCACAATCACTTCCCTATTCCTGCTGACCATGTCTGAGTCATACTCTCTTCAGACCTTCATGGCAACTTTTTCCTAAGAACAAAGCCTAGAAGTTGTAAAATAAATGCAAAATATGATCTTATATTATATACTATCTACATAAAAGTTTGTTTTTCACTGTCTCCTCAGAGTCCTACCTCATTCTTATGTTGTGCTTTTCAGTGGACTTTTTAGGTGCTTCCCTGTCTTATTTTTTATAAAAAACAATATACAATCTGAAAAGTCTCATACAGTCTTTATGAAATTTTCTTATATTATCCCTTTCTTGTATTCTCTCATCACAGTTTTGATATCATGAATGTTTGCAAGTTACTAGATTGTTCTACAGGCCATAAAATGGGAGGTGCCTTGACAAGTGGTAAAGTGCATGGTCCCAGGAGCAGTAAAGGCACTGTGATGGCCTGTTCCTCAACAGAGTGCTGGAAAAATATAATTCTGAACTGGAGTCCTACAACCTTGTCACTCATGTTGGAGTGCATCCTAAGGGTGACCCAATCAATTGTTCATATGAGGGACATGCAAAAGTATTTACTCTATTATAAGGGATATTTTGTAATTTAAGACGTGTATAAATTTAAAATAGATGTGTATATGACCTTCTCTGTAAGACTGAGAAACTCATATTAGTTGCAGTAAGCAAAAAAAATTTCCCCTAAGTGCAGTGTATGCTTCACTGAGAAGGGAAGAATGTCATTTCAGCAGTTTTAAAATATGTTCCGTGTGTTGAGTTATGATTTAAACCTATAGTTTTGGGTTATATTAGTTTACTGAATCAAATCAGTAATGGCTCATCTTACATTTAAGCCTCCAACAGTATTACAATTGATAGAGCACAGTAAAAAGATTACAGATCTAAGTGATCATCAAGATACAATGATGATCTTTATTTTTTTATTTTCCAGTCACAGTTACAGGAAAGCTGTCTCCTACATAAACTAATAAAAACAAACAAACAAAAACCCCAAACACACAAACACTGCCCCACCACCCCACTCCACCCCCTGTCTCCAAAAAAGAAGAATTAAAATAACCAATCACAAAAAAACCCAACCAACCAACCAACAATCTTTGAGGAAGTGGAAGACTGGGTAGCAGAAGGGGCACAAAATAGGCCCATCAGAAAAACAATAAACAAGTTAAAAGAACTATTTAAAATATCAGGAGACAACGCATCTTGTTTAGTTGATCCACAGCCCACGACTCTTTTTTTTCCCAATAAGTATGTATTTTTTTGTCTAAAAATTATTGAAGTTTTGGAAAAATAAGGAAGGATATAAAGAAAGAAATGCATAGGTTGGCTTGAGGAAGGAACACCAAAGTGAGCACATCTATAGTGTTTCATTATTTATTATTCACGAGCAGTACAATAAGGAGAAAAACCCATTGAATGATAAAGGGCTGGTTTACCTTCATATATTGTGATATACCACTGTATTTATCACCAATATTCAGAGGTGGCATAAGGTGTTATCTTGCTCAAATATTTAGTGACTCAAGAAAATAACGCTATTTCAATGTACAAAGATAGGTCTCCTATTAATTCTGATGTATTATAACACATGAATTCACTAAAGAAGTTGAATTGACTAATTATAACTTTATTCCATGTAAAAACTGAAAAATGAAATTGCTGATCAGCCTTTCATGTTATTTTCTGACAGTCTGCAGACAACTACAGAGACTAGCTTTAACTGTCAAAATAATTTATATATATTAAATGTCAATGCAACTCAGGAAGAAGATAAAAATTTGCTTTCAATATGACATTTATATGCCAGTGCTTGATTTAGATATGCAGAGGTAGCAAGACAAGTTAGCTAAAAGTAGTTATGCAGCATATTTCTAAACATGATGTCCCATTTATGTTCAAAATGATGTGGACTGAATCAATTAGGAGAAACAAGTGAGTTCCAAGAAGTACTTAAAAAAAATCTGTGGAGTTGCTTAGTAACCTGATGTTATATTTCATTCCCCAACAGAACTATAAAGCTGTCAGACTGGTAATGGGGAGCTCCCAAAGATAAATAGTGTTTCATGTGTTTTGCCAAAACCATGATTATATTAAATATACTATAACTAACTGTCGGGAGTCATGCATATGCATATAGCAATACATGCAACAGGACAGTTATCAAAGAATATGACTTTTAGTTGCACTTTGTCATAAAAATCCCATACTTTTCCTCCTTAAATGCATTATCTTGTCAAACAGGAGAAGGTACTGAATCCAGAGTGGCTAAGGGGAAAATTTTAATCCGGCTCTTTCTTAGTACTATATTTACCTGACATCAGCTTTGTTCTTCGCTGACAGTAATACAGCATATTTTACTGTATGCATGCTAGATTTGGAAATTAACTTTTTCTGCCTGAAACCTCTTTGAGAACCCTAAAGAAGTCATCAAGTAGTCTTGTGTCATAAGAGTTTGCTTTCATAGGATAGCAAAATAGATGTGTCTTAAATTTTGGTGAAAATTCAAACTGATTTTGAGTATCATAGAATCATCAAATGGTTTGGGTTGGAAGGAGCCCTAAAGAGCATCTAGTTCCAATCCCCCTGACATGGCCAGGGACACCCTCCACTAGAGCAGGTTGCTATCTGGCACATTTAGTGAAAAATTCAAACATACTGAGGGGAAGAATATCAATCTGACTTCCTCAACAACCATATTATCAGTTCCTAAGTTTGCTTTCTTTTTAAGAATGGAAGCTTTTTCTCAAATTGAGACAACTAAATCTGATATTTCACGAAAAAATCTAATCTAAAAATCAACCACAGAAATTCTTCCAGGATCTGAGGTGAATGTCATTTAGTTGTTCCAAAATACTTTAGATATAGGGAAGAACATAAAATATCTAATATAATAGGGTCAGCTCATCAGCTGAGGTGAAACAGACTGTATAAGTCAGTCCAGCTATGTTGATTATATTTACTCCAGAATTCAGAAAATAAAGCAAATAGGCTGAATTCTGGAGTAAAAAAAGTGCTAGGTATTTGTGGGTTGTTTAAAACTTGCATTTCAATTATAATAGAATTTTAAAAAAATGTGAGAGGGTAGACCACCACAAGTGAACATGAGATACAGTAAAAAAGATCATATCTGGTCCTCCCATCTCTTTACCGACACCATCTATGAAATTAAGTTTGTTTCCATAATTAGGACTATGGATGTTCTTATAAGATATTAAAGTGACTTACAAAATATGGAAAGTGGAAAGGACTTGTAAAGATTACATTGTGATCTTTTTTCCACGCATGGAGTACCATTAATTCATACGAGTCTGGAGATACCCATTATAAAGTAAGTTCAGATGAGATGCAAGGTTAATTCTTATGTAATGCATTAACAGATGATATAACCACAATGAAAAGATTGAAGATGCTCTGATATTTATGTAAGATTTTTCAAGGGGAAAAGAGGCACTTGACACTGTAAATCACTTTTGAAAGGTGCCTGCAGAAGGCAATGCAACCCATTGGCATTAGATGACAGGCAAGATCACTTTGATAAAGTGAATCCTAATGTGAACAGTGACTGAAAGAATCATGATTCCTTATTGAAACACCCCCCCACACCCCCACCCCCATGCTATTCATATGTGGATGCTTAGAGGTGGGGGTTTTTTTGTAGGCTTTTTTTTTGTTTGTTTGCTTGTTTGTTTGCTTGGGGTTTTTTTTTCATTTTCAACTGGAAACCTCCTTGTGCTGCTTTTATCACAGAAAATACTGCAGCTTCTTCTGTTTGGAAACTTAGGACTTAGGCTTCTGTCTTTTATCAACACAACATTTTAAAATTTGTTTCTTCCTTGACACTGACCTTTCATTTTTGGAGTAAAGGTAACAGAAGTTATATGGAATAAGATTAACCAGACATGTTCATATTCAGAAAAATACACCAGTGACTCTAGGTTTCTTACACATTTAGATGGTGTCAAAAAATAACTAAGGTATTTATAATACGAAAAATGGAATTCTGTGTTGTTAATTTGGTGTATTTTTTAAAAGATTGTTGTATGTGATTTCTCTTATTATATATGATGACTTTTTGTATCAGACTTTTTCACTAAACAAGAAGAAATATTTATATTTTACAACTAGATATAGCCAAGAAGTCATAATAAGTAATTTTTCCACATTTTCTGCCTTTACACTAAATTTATGTTGTATATCACTCCACTAATGTTAAAACACACATATGCACACACATGTGTGCATTCTACGATTCTGTGATTATATACATTTTATGATGAGATGGTTTGTGCTGTGGACAAGGAAGAGCAGTGCATGCTATATATCTTCACTTTGGGAAGACCATGTAGTCTTCCCCAGTGTCCATATAATCAGATGGTGATTTATGTCCTGCATAAGTGGACAAGATGGGTGGAAGACTGGCTGTAGTGTGTTCTGCACCAGGGGAGGAGGAGAATAGCATGAACGAGAGAGAAACAGAAACTGCAGATCTCTTTCTGGATCTCAGTATGAAAGGCCCAACAACAAAGGACTTCATAAGACAACTGCTTTAATAAGATGGAATAAGAAGAGGAATATAGAAGATGAGTAAAACTTACGTCCCTGCAGGTTCTAGTCACCCCACATTTGTGCAGCATCAGATGGAGCCCAGATGGATTTTCCTATGGTGCACTGTACAGAGCAGATCCTGTTCATGGACAGAAGTTTTCCTTTTCAGTCATTACAGCTAATATATAATTTTTTTACAAGAAAACAACTCTACTCTCATAGGATGCTCTCATGACAGCTTCTTCCTGCATTTTTATGTAAATGCAATGTCATGTGGGTGGTGTAATCACTGGTACTAAGTGGAAGCTGTCTGTAGGTTCTTCTGTTACAATGAGATGACCAAGTTTATCCTGTGGCGTAGGAGTATCTTCAGCACAATACAGGCCTCAAGACCAAGACTGACAAGCAGCACAGTACAGCACAGCACAGGTCTGGGACTGCTGTGTGGTTCACTACCTCCTAAACGTGGAATGGTCTCCTGGTCAGCATCAATGCATTGCACTCCTTGATCCACATACAGTTTATATTTCCTTAAAATACATGACAAATCACAGATTGTATTAATAAGACACAGGCTTCCCAAGCCCTAAGTATGAGGCCCATCAGAGCAGTCATTGCCTGTCCAAGTTCACTGACTCCTCAACTGCAATGTTTTCAGCTGGGCTGCCATACAGAATGCTAGGCTCAAAGAGTTGTGATCAGAGGTACAAAGTCCAACTGACAGACAATAACTGGCAATGTCCCTTGTGGAACAGTAATGGGACCAACACTGTTCAATACCTTTATTAATGATCTGACCAAAGGGATGGAGGGCTCTCTCAGCAAGTTCATATATAATACCAGATTGAAGGGAGAGATCAATGGATAGGGGGTTGGAATACAGGACATCTGAGAGGTTGAAAGAGACGGATTTGTTTTGCCTTAAGATGAGAAGACTAAGCAGTGATCCTTTTGATGTCTGTAGGTACCTAATGGGAGGCTATAGAGAATACAGATTCAGACTCTTCTTGGAACTGTAAAAAATTAGAATAAGAAGCAATAAGCACAAAACCTGGGATTTTTTTAATATTCTTTGAGAAAAGGGAAAGTGATTTTATGGTGGGAGTGCTCAAATATTGGAAGAGAGGCTCAGAAAGTTTGTGGAGTCTCCATTCTTGGAGATATTCAGACCATGACTGGTGAAGGCACTGACCATCCTTGTTCAACTGACCCGGGTCTGAGCAGGAGTTTGGACTAGATGACATTCAGAAATCCATTCCAACCCAAATTGCTCTGTGATTATATGACCAGTTATCATTGCTGAGTTTTTAGCTGAATGCAGTTAAAGTATTTGCCTCATTTTTAGAGACTATAATGTATTTATATTCAATACTGTCTTCTGTAAACACAAAAAAGTTAGGTTTTGACCGGAGAAAGCTTAATGTTCTTACTTATGCATATTTTTCAATGGGACCTGAGCTAAATTACACACTTCTGCAAATACTTTGCACAGCTAACTCAATGTAAGACCTCATTTTGTCTGCTAAATCTGATGGCAGATTTGTATTTGTGAAATATTTGAATTAAGTGAAGGAAATGGTGCTTAAAGTGTGACAACTTTAATCAGTGAATAATTTACTCTTAATGTGCAAAGTATTTTTTATGGCCTCATTTATGACAATAGACATTCAAAGTTCAATCAATGTAAGCAATAGATTTTTAGTATATTTATTCATAACATAATCCAACGTAAGTACTCTTATTTATTATTATTCACAGTTTCTTTTTCTTTTTTTTTCCTCCATACAATTTACAGCATGTAACTAAACTCATATAAAGTATTATAAGAATTTTTCAAACAGTATTTATTCACATCTGTCTTAGCACATTTTTACATTCAGATATTGGACTTCAAAACACAAGAATATTATCTAATTTGCATAATTATATGAATAGAAGGGTGTCCATCTTCTTCCCATTTCAAAGCAGCAGTTAGAGAAATTATTAACCAGGAAATTGATCCATTCCTCTGAAACTTCTCTCTTTTTGTCAAAATATCTGGGTCATATTTTTTAGTTTATGTATTTCTGATTTTCCCTTATAAACTGTTCATTTCCCTTCTGTTTCTTCAAATACCATGTCAAAGAATTAGAACTGGAAATTATGGTCCTCTTTCTACTAACAGAGGCAAATAAACTGTAGATGTTTGGATATATCATAAATATTCTAATTTTATGTACTCCAGAAGTCTTCTATAATTATAAGGTGTAGTCCACATGGGTGGTGCAGAAGTTAGGAGAGAAGAAATTGTCACCTAAAGGCAGGCATATATACCCTATGGTTAATTATCCTTAATTGTTAGTATGCTACTTTTAACTGGTATTCTTCCCAGTAAGATAAAAACTGATGTGAATTTCATACATAATTTACTTGAATTTTCTGAATTAGTGAGGAGATGATATTGCTACAACAAGTAAGTGGAGTTTCTAGTATAAACATTTTACATGATGTCCAAGATATCCATGCCATAATACATAAAGTCTAAAGGGTTCTGCTTCACTAGCAGGGAATGATCTGTTAGCCAAATCTTTTCTGGATATAAAAGTATTACTTGTGATTCTAGACTGCCAAATTACACATAGCATCTGAAGAGTCTGTAAAAGAATGGACATCCTGACATTGCTCTCAAGCCCTGAAATGCAGGACACATTATGACTACGCTATAAAGATGAAGAAAATATCTGTGGTAGAAGATCAGATGTAATGTGGCTACATGTATGTGCAGTAATAAAAGTATTAACATCATGATGAAATTCTGCATTTAGATAATTAACAAAAGAGTAATTGCACAGAACTTCCTAATAACTTCATTCTGAAACTTAGGAAAAAAAGTTCCAAATCTCATTTGTGATGTTTTCTGTATGGTACTTAAATGACCATTTAGTAGGAAATTGTAAGGTGTTTTCTTTTTGAGACTGCATAGCACCTGTGTTCTTTCAGACCTACATGAATGCCCAAAAATACAAACGGGGATATATCAGAAAAAGATTTCCTTACCCCCCAAAAAGGGCAAACAAGGTTTCTAAGTGTTTTCAGTCTTAAATAACTTTTGTTGGGTTTTGGCTTTTAAATTGAAAAAAACTGAAATATATTCAACAGACTATCAGAGGCCAAGGTCCAAAGTGTTGCTGTATTTAAGCCAGATAGACATATGTTTCATAACCAATTACTTGTAATTTACTGGAATATCTTCCTGCTTCTTTTACCTTGCTTCATGTTACAATGGTTAATATCAACAAGGCTGCCCCCAGCTGGATCTGCAGCAACATTTCTTTGTCCTTTCTGACCATTTTAGCTTTTACCTATAGTTCTCTATTGTGTTGAATTTCTCTCTTCTTTCTTAAGTTAAAAGATGACTCCTGTTTATCCTCCTCAAAAACCATAATTTGGGATGGCATTAGATTAAGCATAACTTGGGCTGTACCCAGCTTCTAAACCATGTGGCAATCAATCATGTCAGTTTAGTTGTGAATGTGCCAGTTCGTCATATTTTAAACTACACAAATAAGATTAGTTTGCTACTGGCTGTTCCATAATACACTGTGAAAATGCCACTCTGGCTATGTAACTGAACTCAGCTTCTTGAAGGTCAGCATGACTAGAACTTTCCTTTTGATTTAAAACACTTTATTTCTTTCTTTAACTCAGTACTGGAGTCTGCTGTTACTTAAATGTATATGAGTTTCAATGGATTTGAGTAAAAATGGGAGACTCTTAGTTTTTGTTAACTCTTATTCTGGAAATGTCTTGAAGAGAATTATGAAACCATGAATAGGATCTTGAAAAAGAACATTAGTTTTGTATGCAGTAAGAAAGTTGAGAAGTGAGTTGCTGCCAACCAGAAAGATATATGTTAGTGTCTGTCTAAAACTGGAATATTTTGTTCTACAGATTAGTGGCAAAAAATGCCAGAAGCAAAGAAAGCTGAGTTTATTTCAGTTTTTGAATAGTTACAGATATCATATGAAACTAGATCCTCCCAGGTTAGTGCCAAAAGATATTATCTGACCAGTACTTCTTACTTCCTGTGGAGCTGCCATTAAGCATTTCATATATAGATTTAAACTAGTTATTACTACCTTGTAACCCTATTTTGAGAGGTGGATGTGGTGTCTAAATGCATTAGCTGGTGATTCTAATGAAAGAGATACCATAATTTTACAGAACACTTACATGTGTTGAAGTAGTGTTAGCCTGTATGTATCACACAGATGTCAGAATTCTTAAAGTACACCTTGGTATCACCTAAATATTCATGGTTTAGGCCCAGCCAACAACAAAACCCACGTGTCCACTTGCTTACTCCCCCTCCTGGGGATGTGGAGAAGAAAATATAAAGAAAGATTCATGGACTGATGCAAGGTCACGGAGGGGTCACTCATGCACCATAGTCATGGGCAAAACAGACCCAACTTGGGAAAGAAAATTCAAGGTAATCAGTTATTAATCAAATCAGAGTAGAAAGATGAGAGACAAATCAAACAGAACATACATGTTTCATTTCTGGGATATGTAAAGGTGGCCTGTCCACCTTTGTACAAAATGGTAATAATTGCCTAATCAATCATTTGGGTACACATCATGATACCGAGTTCTTTTATGTCCCTAGATACTAGCCAGATCCTTGGAATCATGCTCTTCTTATCATTGGCCCTAAGCCCTCAACATCCCCCTGCCTTCTTCCAAGCTACCTCCTTCCCTCCAGTGGAACAGGGGTCAAGGGATGGGGGTTTCCCAGTCAGTTCCCAGTCCTTCCTCCCCAGGGGAGGAGAATTCCTCACACTCTTCCCCTGATGCTCTGTAGGGTCCCTCCAACAGGAGACAGTCCTCCATGAACCTCACTGGCATGAGTCTTTCTCACAGGCTGGAGTTTTCTTCTGTAACTGTTCTGTGTGGGTCCCTTCCACAGGCCTACAGTCCTTCAGGAGTGGACTGAGGCAGCACAGGCTGCCCGTGGAGTCACAGGCTTCTTCAGGTGCAGCCGCCTCCTCTGGTCTAGAGTCTTCCAGGGCTGCAGATGGGTCTCTGCTCCCCCATGACCCTCCATGGCTGCAGGGGCACAGCCTGCCCTCTCACCCCAGGCTGCAGGGGAACCTCTGGCTACCTCCCCCCCACCTTTCTGCACTGACCTGGGTGTCTGTCTTGTCTCTCTCACATCCCACTCCTCTTTCCACACTGATTCTCTACACTCCGTTTCTGCTTCCTCTCCTGTTTCTCTTTTTGTGTTTTTCCCTCTTAAATTTTTTCTTTTGCATACTGATAAATGAGATACAATTTGTAGTCACTATTGAAGATAATCTCTTTTCTCCATACTTTAATATGCTTAAGTACACAGTATTTCCTGTATCCCTTTGCCTATGTTGTATGCCAGCTTATTTACAGTGTATTCAGAATCCTGCTTTTAGGTTACAAAGGTATTTGATTTCATACAAACAAATGCTCCAAAACATTAAAATATAAATTTAGGCTTTTGAGAGATAATGAACTAGAAGAAAAGAATGAAGTCTGAAATATATTTCAGAATTTCATACAGGCATTACTCTTACTGAAGAAGTTGCATTATAATTCATTGCAAAAATAGTGTGTGATAGCAAGTAAGTTGGTGGTTGTTTTCCACAAAGTGCTGGCAAAGAAAAATGAAATCAAGCTCTTTAACACTTTTTTTTAAATTAAATCCAACAGAAATATACAATCTTTGTCAACTTAATGTCCACATTCTGTCTACCTTTGTTTTCTGGAATCATTGTGTCCTGATACATTTCAATGGGTGAAAATCTTTCCATAGATTTCAATTAATTGAGTCAGACATGCATGTTTCAAGTAAGGAGAAATTAAAAGTGTGGGACACACTAATATCTTGCTGGCACAGTTAAAATCACAGAATCATAGAATCATAGAATCATAGAATTATCTGGGTTGGAAGGAACCTTAAAACTCATCTAGTTCCAACCCCTCTGCCATGGGCAGGGACACCCTCCACTAGACCAGATTACTCAAAGCCTCATCCAATCTGGCCTTGAACACTTCCAGAAATGGTACATCCGCAGCTTCTCTGGGCAACCTCTTCCAGTGCCTCACCACCCTCTCCATAAAGAATTTCTTTCTAATATCCAATCTAAATCTATCCTCTTCCAGATTAAAACCATTGTCTCTTGTCCTATCGTGACCTTTCCCTGTCAAAAGTTCCCCTCCAGCTTTCTTTTAGGCCCCCTTCAGGTACTGGAAGGTGCTATAAGGTCTCCCTGGAGCCTTCTCTTCTCCAGGCTGAACAAGCCCAACTCTCTCTGCCTTTCTTCACAGGAGAGGTGCTCCAGCTCTCTGAACATCATATAAGAATAATATAAAAATAGTTTTTAAAACCTTTTAAAACCCCCCCAAAACCACATCAACAACCCCTGTACTTGCCATCATTTTTTAAATCAATGAAACAAAATAAACTTTTTACAATGCAATTACCCATAAATGGAAAAAAAAATCTTGAAAATTAATAATATTACATGATTTGTATTGAGGAACTTGAGTCTGGAAGTCTAGTCCAGAATTCACTTACAAATTCCTGGTAATCCAAACAACTTTTGATTATAATTATTTATGATATGTAAAGCATGGTAGCATGATTTCTATGAGAATTAAACAAGATAGAATTTATATATATTTGTTTTAATTTTAACCTTTAGTCTGACAATAGCAGTTAGTTGATCTAGATTTGTCTGCCTTCATTCTTTTCTTAAAGTCTGTTCCACCTGCTCTTCTTCCTTCTACTCCTTGTATGTGGGTTAATGTTGGGTTTTTTTAAAATCAATAATTTATTTGATTTAATTGTTTAATACTAAAGGATATTTAAATGTCATTTTTGTAACTATTAATATCATGTTGTGCTTGCAATGACTATATTACTGTAATATTTATTTTTATTTTTAGACAGGGGAAAAGCTAACAGAATGGTTTGCATTAGGAAAACATTCATTAAAATAGATGGGGAACCAATCTCTGTATTATTGCCTTTCATTTTAAAATGCAGAAACAAAAACACATCTCTATATATAGATGTACATGCCTATATGTATGTATGTTTGTGTGTGTGCATCTAGATGCTTATCTAGAAATTATTATTGATGTAACCAGCAATTAAAAAAATCAAAATCAACTGACCTAGGTTTAGATGTTTTCACTGATGGTGGTTTCCTACAAGTTTTGCTATTTTTTCTGCAAATTTTAAATAGATTTCTGTATTGTATTATTATATTATTACATAATGTAGCAAAGAAAAACAATTTCCTAAAATTTTATATAGGAAATTATTAATAAGAAATTTTTAAAAAATAAAATAAACCAAGAAATGTGAAATAAACTCTTTCTTCACTTTTGACATGAAGTAACACCACCTGTGAAATTATTTTTGGAGAAAAATTCTGATCTGTTTCTTTCAGCTGGAGAGCCAAGCTGAGTATATTGATAGGAGGGTTTTTTTCATCTAACTTGTAACAACCAACCAAACAAAAGTGGTAGACTTGAGTTTCTCACTAGCTAATGATAATCCATTCAGAGAAAGATAGATGGGGATCGTAAAACTCAGGATTTATGTTTGCTTTTGGTTGCTGTTATTGTGGGGTTCTTTAGAGTAGGGGGACACGTTACAGAATGCAAAATTGATTTTTACTTAAATTTGCAGCTGAAGTTGTATCAACAGTGATGAAAACGGGAACTTTTTTTGGTTTACATATTTGGACTTTGTTTATAATCTGTATTAAAATTCTGACAAATATATATTTAAAATCTGGAGCATGTTGACCAGAGTGGACAGTTAACACTCAAAAAATACAAAAACCATAAACCATAAGTGATTACTGCTGATAACAGGGAGATTATTTAGGAGAAAAACTGAAATAGACAAGATGAATTGTATATGCTCTTAGGGGCTGCATTAACTGGGTTGTATAGAGGGAAATATAATGAGTATTCACTGTCAACGTTGTAAGTCATTATGGAAATTATTATAAATGAAGATATTTATTCAGTCCATGCCAGACCGAGGGAAGAGATTTCCAGAAGGTAAGCCAGATGGTTATGTGGGTTTTACTGCAGATCTATGCTGACCCATCCCCAGTGCTCTGAAAGTCACCATCATGTCTGTGAGACACTGTGAAATCAATAGTAACGTTAGCTGAAGTTCACTCTGCTGAAGTATTGTCGGAGTTTGAGAACACAAAATTTTTGCACCTAGTTTTCAGGATTCTTCAAACACGGTGAGGTGTTTCCTCATCTCTCTGGAGAGTTTAGTGAGCTGAGGACAATTAGAAACTGACTATTTCATAAACTTCTTTCAAAAAAGTACACTTCTCCATTTAGTGTAAAGTGCACTTTCTCATTTACAGTAAAGTTCTCTGTATGTAGCAGATTTTCTCAGCACCCAAGGTCACTTGTTTTGATTCTCTTTTTTGAAGGCACAACTTTTATTTTGGTAGCCGTCTCCTATGCTATTAGTCAAATGTCTTTTTTTAAAACATTTACAAACTTCGAAGAATATTTTCAGTTAAAAGCTAAGCAGTATCAAATTTCCCGGGTATAAAGGAACATTGCAACATGCTAGTAGTGTACCAGTGTAATGGCAGGCTAACCCAGTACCCACCATAACTCTTACCTGTTTCTTGGAAGCTTTTCTTGATGGGTGTTACTTTCCCCGGTATAGAACTTTCTTTCTGAGACTGTCCTTAAATATTGCCTTAAAGAGTAAGATATCTGTAACCCTGCTCTGAACACTTTATGATTGAGCACTTTTTTGGTACATCCATTATTGATGTTATTTTAACATAGTTCTCTTTCTTTTTTTAAAATATTGTTTACAAGGCATTGACCTATATTCTCAAAGGTATTGAGACTAAAAAGACTGAGGCAACAAGAAAGTGAACTAGTCACTTTACTTATGCAGCCAGGTCCCAAAAGAAAGGTTTATTTAGAAGGAGACTGACTAGGATTACTCAATTTCCTGCTTCATCGAGGATCATACCAGCTTAGTCAGTTCCCTTGGCTCTGTGTATAAGGATCTTAATGAAGAGGGAAATTACTTCTCAGTGGCAACCACCTGTAGCTACTAACATTCACTCATGCTGTCAGTCCTCCCTGGCCCCCATCTGACTGTGAGAGCATTTGTCACTCATCTAAATCCTGTTTTCTGAGCACTCTAGGATGATACTTTATTTCTGAATGGTTTCTAGTATAAAGAGCCTACAAATATTTTGTAATCATTTACATTAGGAATAGATGATAGTTATTTCATTGCAGTTCCTCTGGCCAACAAGTATAGGCACTCTGCAGGGTGCCCTATTTTGGATGGGACTTCTGTACTCCCAGCTGTTTCTGGTACCTGGATGTTAGCAGATCTTGAATAACTAAATAAGATACTGCAGTCCAAAGAGAAGTTCTCAATGAAGATATGCTTAAACTTAAGAACTTAAGTGTCTGATTTTGAATCTGTGCAGTTATGTCCAGTACTGTTCTGGGGATTGTGCATCTTGCTCACTCCTAGGCCCAAAAATAATCAAGAAAGTAGGCATTATATCAATAAAACTCATAAGCCCCAATTTTATAAACGATATCAATTTTATTCCTCTCTGGTTTTTTTTTTTGTTGTTGTTGGTGGTTTTTTTTGGTTTTGTTTTTGTTTTTTTGGTTGGTTGGTTGTTTTTTTTTTCTGATTGAGATAGAACAATTAGTTGGTATTGGGTTTGTATGGCAAGGTTTTGGGAGTTGGGGGGACTACAGGGGTGAGTTCTGTGGGAAGATGTCAGAACATTCCCACGTGTCCACTGGAGCTGGTGCCAGCCAGCTCCGAGGCAGACCTACCACTGGTTAAAGGCTGAGCTCAACAGCGATGGTGGTAGCACCTCTGGGATAACATATTTAAGAAGGTGAAGAAAACATGATGTGCAGCAACATCCAGGAGAGAAGAGTGAGAATATGTGAAACAACCCTGCAGACACCAAGGTCAGCGGAAGAGGGACAAGAGGTGTCCAGGCTCTGGAGCAGAGATTCCACTGCAGCCCATGGTGAAGACCATGTTAAGGCTGGCTTTACCCTGCATGGAGGAGCAGATATCCACTTGCAGACCAGCTACACTGGAGCAGGTGGATGCATCCAAAGGAGGTTGGAACTCTGTGGGAAGCCCATGCTGGAGCAAGCTCCTGACAAGACCTGTGCACCCATGGTGAGAGGAGCCTACGCTGGAGCAGGTTTGCTGGCAGGACTTGTGACCCTGTGGGGTACTCATGCTGGAACAGTTTGTGAAGAACTGCAGCTTGTGGGAAGAACCCACAATGCAGAAATTCGTGGAAGACTGTCTCCCATAGGTGGGACCCCACACTAGAACAGGGGAAGAGAGTGAGAAGGAATGAGCAGCAAAGACAATGTGTGATGAACTGACTGCAACCCTCATTCCCTGTCCCCTTGTGCTTCTCAGGGAGTGGAAGCAAAGAAATAGGGAGTGAAATTGAGCCTGGGAAGAAGGGAGGGGTGGAGTTGGGGTGTTTTAAGATTTGGTTTTATTTCCCATTACCATGGTTGGATTTGATTCATAATAAATTAAATCGATTTTTTCCCCAAGTTGTCTATTTTGCACGTGATGGTAATTGGTGTGTCATCTCTCCCTGTCCTTGTCTTGACCCATGAGCCTTTTGTTATATTTTCTCTCCCCTATCCAGCTGAGGAGGGGGACTGATAGAATGGTTTGGTGGGCCTCCAGCCAAGGTCAACCCACCACATAATCACACACCCCTTAAAACTAGACATGAAATATTAGCTGTATCCAGAGAATTAAGTTTGTAGGCACTTTGAAGCAGAACCAAAAAAGTGCATATGGCTAGTTGATAAGGTAGCTGAGAACATGTTGCATGTTATAAGAATTTGCATGCCTTTCTCAGAGTAACAGAATCACTAGTATATAGTCTGAAGACAGATGCCTGCAATCATTGCTGGCCATCATATCTCCCAATTATAGACAATCTAGGGAATTTTTTTCATGATATTAAGACGAATATTCACTTCCATTTTTTGACTTAGGGAATTTATCGTATTCCATACATAAGTTTTCCAACTACAAGAAGACTCTTTTGGATGAAAGCCTTTCTTATCTCCATGCTCAAAATGCTGCTTGGACTATTTCTATATTTTATAACTAATTTTGATTACAATAACTAAACTCTGAAAGACAGTCAAAACTGTTGGGTAACCTCTGATGCCAAAATATCTTTTAAGGAGACTTAAACTGTAATTTTTTTAAATGCACGCAAAGTTAAACACATGCTTATATACATATTTCAGGCTTTCAAAGTCATGTCAGGTCTTGCCAACTGTTTGTAAGTATGGGAAAATATTCCATCATCCAAGACTTGCATAGTAAACCTGTAAAGATAATTGTAAAGAATGAGAGATCTTATGGCTGTCAGCGTGCTTATATAGCGGATGTTAAAAATTGTTGAGAAACTTTTTTTTCTTTATTTTAATAAAATATCCTCTTTAATTTCATTGAACATAGGCTATTTTTTAATAGAGTGTTAGCACTAAGAGAATTATAAACTGGCATTTATAAATCCATGTTAAAACCTTCCAAAAAATCCCTCCTAATTCAAATTAGAATTAGTTATTTTATTCAATAAATTGACGAGACAAGAAAATAAGGGTTGTTCCTGCACTGTAGAGATGTGAATGTATCAACCAAACCTACAGTGGAGGTGCAGGCATCCAGTATCATACCAAATAGATTTTCTAGGCATAAATTCTATAGCTGATCTACAACGAACACATTAGAACTGACAGATTTTACATACAGAGAAAGGGAAAACACATGTACACAAAGTGCAGCTGATTTGAAATATATAAACTGACCCTTTGCTTGGGTTCTGTTCCAGACACCAGCTAATTTAAACCAGTATATTCACAGCTTCAGCAAACAGCTGGGTACCCAGAAAGACTGGTTTAGCAGCTGAATTCACTTCGTCACTAATTGGAAAAGAATTGCATCTCACAAAGGAGAATGTATCTACAAGCTTACAATGGTACTCAGACCAGGGCTAAACCAAAAAGTTTTGACAATTTTAAACCGCAAACATAGAGAAACTGAGAGACTGCAAGGAAAAAGTGAAATGCTTTCTTTACAATTAGCCTGATAATCTTCCAATTTGCTAATGTACATACAAAGAACATGTTGTTCTAATAATAGGCCTGTATTTTCAATGAAGTACAAACAATAAATCTAATCTGCTGTTATAAGCTACTAATTCCAAGTCTGAAGGTATGTGAATGGATATTTTTTTTTTAATTTATTTTCTATCTGCTTTTGAGGTGCTGTAATTAACTTTTTAACAGGAACAATTTTTTTGCACATAGATTTTAACAGTGAATGGATGGTGCCAAAGAAAGTTGTGCAGAGTAGAATAGAGAATGTGAAGTGATTGAGAAAAACAGATTGTAAAGTATATTCTTCCACACTGTGAAATCCTAATGATGACAGATTGCTGTCATCATTGGAGACTGAGCTCTATTATTTGCCAAAATGATTGCACAGTTCTGACAAATAAGCTGGAAATATTTCAGCACAGAATATTTGAGATAGCAATATATTTCACAACAAAAATATTTGTGTGAATATTAGAATATGTCAAGCATCTCATTCTTCATATCTCAATGTATGTTTTCAGCTGTGCTGATCTTCTGTTAAAACCCACCTTCAGCAAACTTCACTCTTTCCCACTGATACTCTTTTTACCAAGAACACATCCTAGTTTTGCTCTGCACCCGTTCTCCTTTTCTATTTTCTCACCGCCCACTTTCTTCATTACTTTAAGACAGCCCTCTGATAACTTTGCTGCTGTACATTTATGGCTAAATTGTACGGAGGAAAGAGTTATTTTTAAATCATTTGTCTACACATTTGTGACCTGCTTGCTTGTGCATTTGTGATAGTTCAAAAAAGGCAGTCACCTTTATAAAACAGAAAAAAAAAAAAGAACACATGAGGACCACTGAATGTGTTTCCTATGGTTTTTCAACCTTACTGATCTCTTGGTTTTGATTCCTTCTGATTTCCTCCTCCTTTGTTCCATCTGTTTCAAATATTTAAGCATATTTTCACATATTTTATTTACTTAGGATTTTATATAATTTAAGTGTTTCTACCAATAATTGCTTCTAGAACCTCAGTAATACTGGTTCGGATATGACAGAACTACTATGACTACTTCACTGCTATGACTGGTTCCTATCCACTGTTTCCTCAACATGATTTCACACAGCTTACAGCAGATAATTAAATATATTTTACTGTTTCCAGAGTGTTCCAAATGTCCTATGTTAAAAATTTTATTTGATATATTGGATTGCATAATGTTACTCTACTAGTTTTTGTTTAATCAGAAGCAAACCCAGACATTTAGATCATATTTTCTTTGGCACTTCAATGGTAATAATAATGGAACTTTCATCGAGTAGTGCAAACTTCATAGGACCTTTTTTTCAACTCTGCACACATGAATGCACAAAAAAATTCAGAAATAATGTTGTCAAATATCAAACCAAAACAGAGTTACAGATGATTGTGACCACCACACTGAACATCCATTTGAAATCTATACTATATATACAGATAGAAACCTTTTGGATCATTTATGTAATTTAGAAGAACCGTGTGTAAACAAAATATTAATATTGATGAAATAAATTTCTTTAAATAGAAAAAAAAAGGAAGCCCTTCAGCAAGAAAACAATATTAAACTAATTAGTGAGTATGAGTTTTACATTCTTCCTAAAATGGTGAAAATTGTCTTAGTGTGGGAGATTACTATTCTGAATAATAGTTTATTTCATAGTGCACTTTAAAAGCTATTTTTCAAACTGATGTGTTCCTTGGACTGATGGATATATCAATCAATCTTCTCCAGTCAATCCTGGCCCAAACACTAATTAGGAAAAAAATGAAAAAAAAAAAAATTGGCATTAACTAGAATAAGTCATTAATTCTCTGGTGAGTCATCTTGTGTTTTATTTTTGTTAGTATTTATGATAGAAATAATTTTAATATTACATTAGACCATCTGGTCCTTAATGATGCACTCAGTTAGTGGCATGGGACACCACGTTAGTCTTATGTTAATAACTCAGCCACCATTTCTCTCTTCTTGTTCCTTTGCTAATATAGGACCAGTAGTCAAACACTGAAAACTGTTAGAAGTGCACTCCAAAAATGTCACGTGCACAGGTTAGCTGTTAAACAAGAATGGTTCTTGCTATGTAACTGGCACAGAGAGACTAATACTCATATGGATAACATTTTGTTTATTAATTAAAAAAAAAATCTTCAGTTTGCTACTGAAAGTACAAGACAGCCAAACAGCAGGTAATGAGGGATTATCTTCTCATTCAGATATTTCCTTTTTTTGACGAAGGTAATTTACAATTTTAAAAAGGAAAAAGTTGTTGAAACAGAAAATTAATCCTTCAGATATAATTTTGGAAATGGCTGTTTATCCATTCTCAGCATAATACTGTTTCTTGACTCCTGTCCCATGCCATATTAGCTGCCGTATCCTACTGTATAGTACAAAATAACACAGTAACATGGAGCTGGGAAGCTTAGGAAACTTGTACAAAAATTTTAGATAAAAAAATGAATTAAAAACAGTATAAAGTGTAGACTGATTGCAAAGATGAAATGTAAGTACGTTTTTAAATCAGATATTAAAGGACTATTTGGTATATGTACAGAAACAGAATTCAACCATTATTTACAATGAAATTTGAGATACAAATAATTTGGTGAACATTCTTCCTAAAAAGGGGTGTAGATCAGAATATTTCACATTTACTATGTCAGTGATTACCCAGAAGTCAATGGGGATATAAAAAACTATCCAGAAGACTGCAATTAGGAATTGTTACATTATCAACAAGTCATCTGTAAATATTGATGGTAAAGAAAATGTTTGCTATGAATATGCAATGAACCAAACGATCATCTAGAATGTGAGATTTGTAGCATTTACACTATTCATACATTACATTTTGAGGAAAAGTGAAAAATTTTACCTATTACTTATTTTGAGGAAAGAAGAGACACAGTACTAAAATAAAACCAGACTTTTATCACACTCTGATAAGCATTGTATATGAAGGGGTGGCCCTAAGCAGTTTAACTGCATTGAAATTCTAGCTGCCAAGTAAATAAGAACTATGACATCTATTCTCATATAAGAGGAAAAGAAACACTGAGTTGTTATAAACTCACTGTACAACCATGATAATACCTAGGTTTCAATAACACTTTGGTAAAAGTCCATAGCATACTTTAGATGTAATTAAAGGAAAAACTTCTTAATGCTAAAAAACAATGAGATACAGGTTATGATGTAATTCTAAAGAGTGATAAAGTCTGTAAAACACATGAAATCTGGTAGTAAATTCAAGCTTCTTATTTAAAGCTGCTAATGTATAAAATTGATTTTATACAATTGAGTGTATTGTTTTGATCTTTATTTTTTGAGTGAGTATAACCCAGTGTCATTTCTAAGAAGAAATTATATAGAAAAAATGCTTAAACAAATGAAATGTGAATGTTATCATCAGTGAACAAATAAATTGTGTTACATAGAATTGATGAACTTGGATAACTCTGTGGTCTCTGTCATCACATAAACAGTAATGAGCTGGTAACAGCTTAGTCTGAGATATGCTCCCCCAGCAGCAATATTTTTTATAATTTGTGTTGTTATGAGCTATTTTAAAAAATCTTGGAAAATTCAAGTAAGAAGATGAACATGGATGAAAGTCAATTTTGGATAAGAAAAATAATAAAAAATTAAATACTTTATTAATTATTACTTATTGACTATTAGTTATTGACTGTTAATTATTAATGCAAAATGTTTTCTCTGTCATGAAGGAAGAACATGTTTTGTAGATGAAATATTTGTTTGGTTTATGCCATTGAAGACCCTCACAAGAAAGGGTTTATTTCTCAATTTTGGTGTGTGAACTACTTTCTTGTCTATAAAGATTCATTGTAAAATCAGCTACCAGGATGGTATGATTTTCCATTTTCAAACGTTTCCCAAAATCTATTAGCTGCCAAACATAACAATTAGACCTAAAACCAATCACACACACACATTTACAAATAAGTTTCCTGGAAAAGGAATTCAACCTATAAGAAAATTTGAACTTTTTGGGGCGTTTTAAGAGGTGTATAAGATCTTTTTTTCCAGTAAGGGAACAATGACACGCACACACACAAAAATGTTAGAAAGAAATCAGTACACCTTGAAAAAAAATTATTTAGTCATTTGAAATGGAAAAAAGGGGGAAGACAAAAAAAAAATAAACATGGTGTTTTGGCCGTTTGATCAAGAAAAATTCAAGAATGTTTTTTCAGAAATAAAGATTAAGAAAGGGAAGGATCCAGCAAGACTAGGAAGAATTACTACCCATGCTATCTCAATCATGAGAATATAGGGAGGATTCCACTTTAATGGGACATAAACATGAACTCACTCAATGATAAGTACTAATATTCTGATAGGTTTGTTTACAAGGCTCAGTGAGTGATTGAAATTAATGCAGTGCCTCAAGGAGGAAAGAACTACTTCATATAAGTAAATTGGTCAGAATATGATACATGAAAAGTAGGGATGACTTGTCTGTACATAATATTAGTTTTTGGCAAAAAAACCCATGTTCACTGATGGAAATTTAAGGAATGGAAGTATTTAGATAACAGAGAAAACAATTAGAACTTTGTTAATTTTGGTTGTTTTGCAGTAAGTTTCAGTCACACATTTTATGAGATTTTTATCTTTAAGATGCCATGTATGTTATATATATATGCAAAATATATAACTTAGTTTAATAACTATTAATAAAGACAAGAACATGATGTTGTAATCATTGATTTAAAGCAATTTTTATTTTTTGAGAAAATAAAGAAGGAGATGATAAACTAGTCAAAATCTATTATCCTACTTTTTAATGAGAAGTGTTGCCATGGTGACTTTAATCTTGCTGTAAACCTACAAAAACCTAAATAAAATTAGTCCTCACTTTTCAGTTCTGAATCATAGAACTATTCCAGAGACTTAATGATAAATTTATTTGTATTTTAACTTGAACAAGTTCTTAGAAGACTGCTCAGAGTCATATTTTGTGTTAAATTATCCTTGTTGCTTACAGTTTGCCAACAGTTGTGCTTAGTCCTACCTCTATACCTTGTGTTGATTAGCAACAACCATTTAATTTTTCTTCTTTTTCTCATTTAACACCATTCTTTTTTACTTAACAGTCATCTACTAAGATGATTTTTAAATTTGTATTCAGTGTATGTTACTGAGGCCACTGGAAGTGGTTTTATCTCATCTAAATTTAGATGAGGAAAATTTAAAAGGTTTAACTTCATCTGTTCTCTACATCACTCATTTGGAGAAACAGACATTACTCAAAGACAAGATAGCCTACATTTTTTTTTTCCTTGGGTTAGAAGGAGAGTTTAAATTTAGGTCTAATGGGCTAGACCTTAGACTGGTGCCTTAGACAGATGAAATGAATACAAAGTTAAATGATTTAGGAAAAAAAAAGTAGCTCTGAAATTATTTTGATTTTATTTCAAATTTTTATATATTTAATTATATACTGAATATTAAAATCAAATAAAACATAATTGGAATTCAATTTTCCGTAGTATGTAATGTAAAAACAAGCGAAGATATACTGTTGTAGAGCAGAATAAAAAATAATATCTGGATCTATTTGGATATGTATTTCTACATGGGAATTTTGTGGATTTTTGCTCAGAGGAATTTTATTTTCCATTAACAGATGTAATAGTTTAAAGTGAAAGGCAAATTTTACTGTCTGAAGAAACTGTCAGAAAAAAAAGTCAAAGGACACAATTTATTTAATGAACTAATCTAAATTTGTCAATATTTGTATTACAGGTTAAATAGTTTTTCTTTCTGGGGTGCATATACAAATGCTTGAGATGAAGTTGTTGAAGACTTTTGAAGGCTCTTCATTTTTGTCTTCCTGTCCCTTCTTTTATGAAAGTACATTGTGCCGTATACTGATTTTCTTAGTTAATGTAATTTATGATAATGATGAAGAAAAACTACTGATGATAGTTTGCTTTTATTACCTCTCTCTCACAGGTTTGTTCATAGCAGTGTTTGCAGGTTGAGAATTGCACAGTCAGGAGAATGGAATATTAGGAAATGTGCTGGAACTACAAAAAATATTGTTCAGTTTTTAAATCCCTCCTCTTATTAGTATATATTCAAGTTCTAACTCTCTGCAGAAAGTTATTAGAACATTCTCAAACTATTAGGAACTTAATTGCAACATTTTCAAGGGTTTCAATGCCCCATAGAACCTTGAAGAAGTGAATAAACACGCGCTATGGTACAGTTTTTATGGTGTGCCACTATATATGGCACTGGGATTACTGTACTAAATTCTTACAGTCTTAAATTCTGGAAGGAAATTCAATTGTTCACCCAGTTAGATAAGGCAAGTAGATTCTAAGACATGAACATTTTGAAAGACATTAAATATGTTTGTTTTCCATAAGAACAATTTTTAAAAAGACAAGAGGTTCCAATTGCTTTTCCTCTCTTTTTTCTTCATTGGATGACTATATTCCATCTGGAAATAAGAAAAGACATTATGGAGCTCGTTCTGGAAGCCAAATACAAAAAGCAGTTGAGTGGCTGTGATTATTATTTAAAACACTCCCACTCAGGATTATATTCCACTCATCCCTATAGTACTTTCATTTAAACAATCAAAAAACGTCAGGCATCACAAAGTTTAAAACAATCCACAATATAGTTTTTCCATTTTCTTTTTGTTACTGAAATGGTTGTGCCTTTGGTTAGGCTTCCTTTGGAACTATGAGGTTTAGACACTCAATAGCACAACCAACAACAGCCACAAAAGTAGAAACTCCTGAGGCAGTACAGGACAAGAAGGTATGGGATGCAATATAAGCATTGAACACCATGAGAGTTAGTTGCTCAGCAACTTTAGAATGACTGAAGGCTGATGCACCAATAACTGCACTTCTCAGCTGTGGTCTGCAGACACCTGGCAATTTGCCTTGTGCTGGCTTCTTCTTTTTCTTCCTAGAAAGACAGAACCTGCATAAAAAATTGAAGAATAAGAAGAGTAATCTGGCCAAAGATCCCAATTCTCTGAAGTAAGGAAAACTAAATCTTCAGGAGTGCAGTTTGCATATTAAAGCCAAAGTGTTAGATTTTGTAATGTATTTATCTCAATATGGTTCTATAATATAATGACTCCCACCAGATTCTGGTATGGTAGGTAATTAGATATAGCAGAAAGGACAGTTTAATTTATCTGTCATTCCAAGTACTAATGAAAATGTTTTGATGTCATGCATAGCAGTACATAATGTAATCTAACTAAGATCCCCAGTTATGCCAGTGGTTTGTGCAAAAATTGCCAATTGGTCTTCTGCCAAAATAAATCGTTCACAGCAGGTATCACAAATAGTAAGAGGATAAGAAAACATGACCTCTGAGGAACAATCAGGTTTATCTAGATGAGAAAAGAAAAGACTGGGAGGAACACAATGATAGCTTTTCAGTATATCCCATGTCTTCATAAAGACAGCAATGAAAACTAGCTCTTCCTGTCTACTGTATTTGCTTTATTGGAGCAGTTTCAATTTGAGAGACACTACTTCTCCATTTTCAGAAGTTTGAATATAGTGAATTTTGCAACATTACTGGGAAACCCAAACTGTTTGTTAATTGGAGGCCTATCATGATTTTAACTCTTTCACTAACCCTGTGTCTATTCTTAGCACAAGAAATGGTGTAAAATGACCATGAGATAAAATAACACTATGAAAAGTTAGTGAACATGATTGACAGTTAATCACTAAAATATATCCCACTCAGCTTTAATCCTTCTTAGTCTGACTAGGATTGCTATCAAACATAAGAACTGCAAAAATTTTGGAAATAAATAAATAGGCTAGGATCCTCTAAGACAGAAACAGTTGAATACTACTGTGTTTGGAAAATGGTCAATATATTTTTTAGCTTATGAAAAAAATGTTATTTGCAGAGGGTATATATATATGTAGATATGGGTTATACATATCAAGATAACAGTATTAATAGTATCAGTCATTTAGTATTAAAAGTATCAGTCTGAGTTTGATATATGAAGTCTTATTCATAACAGACTGACTACTTCATAGTAAAATATCGATTTACTTGAAATAAAATATCAATTTGGGCAAATGAGGTTTTTTTAATTTACTTTTCCCCATAATCATACATTCCGTATTAGCATAGCATGACCACTTTTTTCTTTTTTCTTATTTGATTCTCTGGCTCTTTCCTATTTTGTTGGGTGACTACAATTTTAAGTGAAAACTTTATGTCTTAAAATTTTAACTGAAATGTATTTCTTTGAGTTCGAAGTTTCTCTGGATTCCCCTGTTTCCCAGCTGAGATCCAGGGAAGGGGGCTGAGGACCTATATAATCAAAGGTTTTATCACTGTGCTATTTTCTCATTACTCTTGCTGTTGGCACTTCTACATAAAAATAAGTTTTATGCTAAAGTTCAGTTATATCTAAATCCAGTTCTGCCTGATTAACAGACTGTGTTCTTGGACCTCAGAGATCATCCTCTATCTACACTCTTCTGCAAAAATTTTTATTTGAGGGTCACCAACAGTTCAATAATAATTTTTTTTTTGTGCTATTAATAGAAACTAAAGTTTAACTAAAACAATGTTATGTAATAGTTACTTGACACTTAGGCAATTGCTATCACAGCTATCAAAAAATCCAGTCACCTCAGACCAATACAAAGTCAGTGGCCTTTTGCTGGTATTGGCAGAAATCATACTTACTACAATGCATGATGCCAGAATAGGAAATTAAATTTAACAAAGTTTTCATACTGCATTCCTTATTATTCCCAGTTTTCCATATTATTCAAATATAATCTCCATAAATTAATAAAAATAATATAAAACATAATAATAAAAAATTTCATAAAATTTGGATTCGTGAGTAATTCAAAATAAGAAGGAGATTTAAAAATTAAAGAATATGATCAGGAAATTATCTGTTTTTAAAGAAAGCAACTGTACTAAAATATTCTAATCAAATATGAAATGAATAATTAAGCCTCTGCAACAAATTGATGCTGCATTGTTTCTAGGAAGAAGGTATGATCATATTTTGAATTCTTTAAAGTCCTTGTGTCTGTTCTTTAATGTTATGTTTGCCTGCCAAGAGCAACTTCTATTCTTTGCTTATTTCTCTTACACTTTCTATTAATATTAATGAAAACCAAAGTCTTATTTTATAAGTTTTTGTTACTTTCAAAGTTTATGTTTAATTTTTCAAAGAGAAAATTAGGAAGGAAAAGAACAGGGATCAGAGAAGGGCAGTGTTATAGAAAATGTCATTTACTGAGATCATGTAATTTGAAAGTGGCTTTGTTTCACTGTAGTAGTGAATTTTTAGACAAAAGCATATATTGCGAGTTTGTGCTGGGAAGGAAATGTAATTTGCATGCATTTTGGCAATCATTTTTTCTGTATGAATCTCAGAAAATAGCTACTTTAAATTCACTGATGTTTATGATGTCATATAATAGGGTTAGTATGGTTGTTTTCCTTTCAGATCAATTACTCTGAAACCTGTACAAGTGATTTAGCCATATTTTTATATGAGCTGTGATTTTATTATCTATTGCTAAACAATTAACATAATTTAATATATGAGGGCATGTGACATCTATCTTTTTTTGAGCAGTGGTGGCTTCAAGTACATAAAAAAAATGTAACACTTTTATAGAAGAATCAGCATTAATAATAACATTTCTTCCTTACCCCAAAATTTTGTTTACTGGCTACATGTTCAATGTCTGAGATAGCTAAGATATTAAGAGAAGAAAAGAAGAAAGAAAAAAAAAAAAAAAAAAAAAAAGAAAGGAGAGAATTAGTTTTCAGAGTTAAAGTCACTTCAACAAATGCAAAATCAATGACTATCTCATAGAGAGAACATCACAGAAATGGCGTAAAAAAACCCCTAAAATAAATAAGTGTTCATTCACTTAGGATAAGTTGTTGAAGATGACTATTTTGCTAATATTTATAAGGAGTAAGCTTGCGATGTAATGTTACAATTTTGTGAATTATTTAATGTTTGTAATTAGATTTAACATCTGAATTTTCAATGGTGTCCTTTTCGAGAAATAGCATGAAATCATTGCTTAATGAAACTGTCAGACTAATAACACTAGAATCACATATTATGTGGCAGCAGTGTCAGATCCTTGACTCTGCTGTTCTAAGGAACTTCATCTCTACTAGAGATTGCTCAGTGAAGTGGGATCATAATCAATAATTCCTGCTTGGAGTTTATTTTATTTTATTTTATTTTATTTTATTTTATTTTATTTTATTTTATTTTATTTTATTTTATTTTATTTTATTTTATTTTAATTTAATTTAATTTATTTTAATTTTCTATCCTGCTGACCATTGTTCTAACTCATCTCTCTTGTAAAATAGTTATACTACACTTCAGGAGAGCAGTGAATCAAAACTGCCAGTTTAGTATTTGTGGTCCTCCCATAAAGTGAGAAAACTCAGTATTATGCTGAAATTAAACTTGAACCGATGTCAGGAATAATAAAATATACATAGCTAACACTTTTATCCAAAATGTTTAGTATGTTGCTTATAAAAACAGTCATTTAATATTTTGCCAGTAATGTCATAGTAAACATTGGTACCATATTTAGGATTGCACAATTATATTAATAGAGAAAAGATAGAAATTAAAAATATTCATATATTTCATAGAATCATGGAATGGTTTGGGTTGGAAGGGACCTTAAAGACCATCTAGTTCCAACCCCCCTGCCATGGGCAGGGACACCCTCCACTAGACCAGGTTGCTCAAAGCCTCATCCAGCCTGGCCTTGAACACTTCCAGGGATGGGGCATCCACAGCTTCTCTGGGCAACCTGTTCCAGTGCCCCATCACCATCTCCATGAAGAATTTCTTCCTGATATCTAATCTAAATCTCCCTGCTTTCAGTTTAAACACATTACCCCTTGTCCTGTCAATAATTATGCAGAAGTAGGTAGGCATAAACAATTTCAGGATTTTATGTAGTGATTTAGAAGGTGGTATGAGGAAAAGATTTTAAAATTTAGAATGCATTGATTTATAATGGTTTTGCTTTCACCAACAGCGAATATGATTGTCTATATCTCAAACTAAAGTTGTACTAGTCTGCTGGTACCAAAAATGCACTAGGTTTGAGGAGATTTGTTTTAAACAGGGAGTTGAAGGAAGTATTGAAAAGCATCTGTGTCAGTATAGGACACTGGCAAACTGTACCATGAAATCAAAAATAGTCCAGAAAAAGATGGAAAAGAAAAAACAGCTGAAATAGATGGAATTGAATTGGTCATAGAAACAAACAGAGGAAAGAAATCTAAATGAAAATGTCAAATACACCATTAAACCAATATACACTGGAGCAAACGCAAAACAAACACACACACACAAACTGTGAATATCTATCATTTAAGTGAAAAAAAAATTAAAAATACAATAGTTTTAATAGAAAAGGTTGATCATTCTTGGCTACCACTTGATCCAGGCAAGCTAAAAATCCCAAATATTTTACTCCTGAATTAAGATTTAAAGAATTAATAAAGGGCATACTATAATATAAAAGTTTTATGGAATTTGAAAACTTTCTGAGTAGGAAAGTCTGTGCATTTTAATCCAATACATTTGCAAACAAATTCAATACTATTATGGATTGTTTGATTAGGGAAAGTATATTGAGGTCTAAGTTTGCCATAGACATGGAGTACAGAAGCAACTACATTTAATAAAGTAGTAATGGCTGCTAACCAAAAAGCTTAGACGTATAGGGATGTAAAAACTCTCATTTATGCTTGATGGGTAAAAAGTCAATGATGGATATAAATTCATGCTTCAGTGTACACACCAGCCATTGAGTACATGACATTAGGAAGACATTTCTTCTGTGAACAGGTTATTTTTTTAACTATTTCTTAAAGGAATTTAACAACATCAAATATCAAAAATAAAAAGGAAGGTTACATAAAACTGATATGACATATTATGGTACCTTGTGTAAACTTTTGATAGAGGATATTGATAAAATTGAAAGCACTTTTGATAAATTAAATCTTGTAAAAATATTAGTCTTTCTAAATAAAAGATTTTCACTCTTCCAGGTTTTTCTAGAGGGATATTGTAACACAGTAGTAGCATCTTGATAGTTTTGGTGTCACATACTTTTAATGATAAAACTGTGTCTCTGCAAGGATCAGGACAATTAGTTTCTAGAATGTCTCTGATATGAGTCAACTATAGATATAGAAAAGTCTACTCAGCTCTTTTCCAGGTCACTGATGTTTTACCTGAATAGAAGAAGAAACCTTGAGAATACAGACAGCATCTGAGCAATTGATTTCTTCTCCTCAGGAAACTAACCTGCAATGCTCAGAAAGAATGGCATAGTTGTCTAAGGGAGTAACTTTTCTTTGAAAGTGTCTACACTGGGTTCCTCCCAACCCCTTCCCTCTCTCATTTGTTAGTAAAATATCCAGGACTTCAGAGTAGTTTAATCCATGTGGCTTGACCTCACCACTGTTTCTAAATAATACTGATCGTAGTAAGACCTATCTAACCTGAAAAATCTTTAGGGAAAAAAAAAAAATTACAAACCTCAACCAAATATTTTGACCAGACTATGTATGTCCAGGGTGCGTGATAGATCTGTTTTAATGTCAGACTTATGCTCAACTGAAAAAAATATAATTACAGATACATAATATGACAGAGTTTTTGTAATATTAGCATTGACGACTTTCTGTGAAGACAGCTTTTTTCCCTTATCAAGCAATTTCCAAAGCACAAGTTCTTTTTAAATGAAAACTATAGCAAACTTTCTTGTTTAATGAGAATCCATGTTAATCCCCCATGCTGCAAATCAATTATTTAAAGCCTTTCACAGCTAATGGATCATATACTACTTTCTGATTAATGCCAACAAGCTAGTTTTAATGCAGTGAAGCAATCAAGACTCTTAACTACTCTGCTTTAATAACACTTTTCTGTGGTTAGAGAAGAAATAACACAAAATGTTTTTAAATAAAATATCTACAAGAGAAAAACACAGAACAAACTGCGGACGAGAATATATAGTTATACTTACTAGTAATAGACAAAGAGCTATTATTATGTATTGATTGCAAATTCTGGATCTCTTGTTAGTCTTATATCAATCCTTAGCATTTCTCAGGAGAACCTTTTGCACTGCAGTATGTATTACATCAACTAATTCTCAGTAGATGCTGATGGAATGAAGTTGCTAGTAATATAGTATAAATATTAAGCATTCTGTTTATTATATAAATTCACGTAAATTTGCACATTTCTTCTCAACGCATCTGTGGTGCACTGTGGTAGATATTCTGAAATGTCACTGAATGAAATTTTTCTTTATGAATATATGTAAGAATGATATATTCTTGAGGAAGGAAGCTTGGGATAATAAGGAAGAAAAGACACCATGGTAAATTACTTGTTCCCAGGCACCAAAAATTTATGTTTTAAAATCTCACATGCATTGAAAGAACAAAAAAAAAGTGGTTAGCTACTGCGTTGGTTTTGGCTGGGATAGAGTTAAATGTCTTCATAGTAGCTTTGTATGGGGCTGTGTTTTGAATTCGAGACCACAAGGGTGTTGACAACATACTGATGGTTTTGCTCCTGCTGAACAGTGTTTGCATACTTCCAGGCCTCCTCTGTTTCTCACACAGATCCACCAGTGATTAGCCCTGGGCTGCAGAAGAATTTGGGAGGGAACAAAGCCTCCCAGTGAAAAATTAGTCTGTGCTATAAAATAGCTTGCCAGAAGCTAATGCATACACAGATTCAGGTGTAATAGCTTTTAGCAAATTAGAAAAAAATCAAGATGGTGAATTTCATACAAGAAAATTTACCATGAACTGGCCAATTATAGTGGTGTCTTCAGAAAAGTTCACAAAATCTGGTTGAATGCCCAATAGTTTTGATTTACATTCTCTTTTTTATTTACATTTTGAGTATTACCTGGTTTTTTTCAGGGAATGACTACCACAAAGAAAGAATTTAATAATTTAAAGCAGTTCCTGAAAGTCATATGCGACTGAATCTTCATGTACCCCTTCAGAATCACTGAAATGTGATATTATACATAATATTCTAAGAAAAAAAGTAAAAACAACACAAACCAAACTACGCAAAAAACCCAGAATAGAAGTGACACAGGTTACAAATAAAGATGAGAGCTTTATGCAATGTTGGACACTTGGAGTTACAAGCTGGTGAATTTTGCTCTTCACTTGATTTAGGAGAAACAAAAAATGAATCAAGGCATTAGACATAGATAGATCACAGTATTGCCATCAGTCTTATGCAGATATACAACAAATAGTTAATGAAATTTCTTGGAAAGGATCCTGCTCCCAGATCCTTAAACCCAGTCATAGAGGTGTACTAATTCCTTATTTCCTGGGACTACTCATTATAAAGGCAACAAAATTCTCATTTAAAGTCTTTATCCCTTTACTAAAATTGCAGCTGTGCTGTTCATGCAAGTGCGTGGGTGTCACTAGTAGTATTTGAACCTTATTGCTTTTTTTCCTTAGGAAAGCACTCCTAATAAAACCAGTAGTGATTCTGTTCAGCTTTTGCAGAGTGATTAATGCTTAGACAAATGCCAAAGATCTGGGTATGCTTTGCCACCACAACCCAAAGGAATAAATCTCCCATGTCACTTCTGAAGCTTATGTCCATAGGGCATTCAGGATGAGGGTACTTCTAACTGTGTAGCCAGCAAATCTAGACTTGTGTGATGAGAAGGATGCTAAGCAAGATGGATGAGCAGCAATATGGATCAGAGGAGTATCAGTAGTAGTCTAATATTACTCACATATAGAAGTGAACAGCTTGCCTGAGATCTCTGCAGCAAAGGATAATTTTTGTCTTTCAACAAACCGTTGAAGCAAAAAAGAGAAACAACATAAAAATGTGGGAAAGAGAGACTATAAGAAGCCTACACCCTAGCTATGTCACTTACTCTGGAGAAATAAACTGCACAAGGGCTCCTAGATAGCTCAGAATGCAACACAAAAAAATAAATTAATATGAACCTCATTAGGCATTTTAGATAGAAATATGGAAATATTGTAAGCAGATTTTTTCAAATTTTTTCCCCACTTTATTTTGTCAGTAGTTTGAGTTTTCACTCTAAATTATAAAAGCATTTGAACAATAATTATCTGTTTTGAAAGATATCTCTCTCCTTTTAATACATTCACAGAAAAATTTTATCAAAATAATAGTAATAACTAGTTTGGTGGGTGTTATTCACACAGGGACTTAAAATCCCTTTTAAAATCACTTATTCTACAATTGATCCTATGAAAGAATTTACTACTATAGAACCATCATTAAAGTGTGAGGATGATGGTTACTATATATATTTTTTCTAAAATCAGTCAGAGTAGACCAGCAAAACAGCAAATAATTCAAACCGAAGTAGTGTATAAAATGCAATCAGCTTGATTCATTCTGTGAGCATACAGAAAGCAAGGTGTTTTCTATTCTGCTGTGATTTATATTGATACGTAAAATACAACCACAGATGCATCTTTTTTTGACATGCAATAACTTTCAGAGGAGTCTGCCTTTTTTTGCCTTTACAAATCTTTTTTATAGCTGCAAAGAACTTGGCTTTTTTGAAACAAGTAATTGCTATGAAAAGGAATATTTTGTAGTAGATCTAAATGGTGATGGTGTGGGAGGCTTGACATTTAAAAGTTTCTCCTGACCAGACAGTAATTTTCAAATAGCTTACTAAAAGGACCTAAACTACTAGGCTAAGGAACTAAGAATGAACCTAACAAGGAAGCTACTGAAATATGAGTTGAAGTGGGGTGAACATAGGGGAAGGAACTCTTTAAGACCTGCTATCCTCTAGGATTTGACTTGCCATATGATTTAAAAAATGTGATAGGTCTGCACTTATAAGGAACAGCTCTCATGGGGTGATTTGACTGGAAGTGTCAAGAACTGTGTTTTGATGAATACCTGGGCAGCTCCTAAACACTATGTGAAACTGTACTATGATTCACGCATGTTTGCTTTACTTGCGCCTATTTCATTTATTAGATTTTCATGCCTCGTGATAGAGGCTGATTATGAAAAAAGTCAACAGATTATAACAAAGACATATTTTTATTGCCTTGTATGAATGATGATTTCCACACTTCAAATATTTTTGCTCCTATTTTGATCAACACTCAACTTACGCATCTGCAAATGAATGAGTGAAATAAGTTAGAATAATTTCTCTCATATAAAGGAGATTATGTGTGTGTCTGTGTGTCATGAAGGAACAGAGGGTTGTAAGCAGTATAATTGTTTATAAACTCTCATGTTGATTTTTAGTAATTAAGTACATCACACATACTGACACATAGGCTTATAAAAGTTCTCATTACCTCTAGAAGCTATTATTATCCTCCTGTTTAGCAGTACAGAAGTGAAGACAGTTAGCCTATTTTTGCTCTAAATAGTGTTGAAAAGTCAAGCAGTATTTCAAGTGGGGATTGCCCTGAAATATAAATATTACCTAGCAGCTTTTAAGAAAATCTGGCTTTGGTGGAAGTTGCCCAGCAATCAGTTATCACAGATTTAGATTCACTAGGGAGATCTAGGTTCTGGCTTTGTTTCATTCTAATAGCATAGTAGATATTTGCAAGAGAAGTACAGTATGGTCTAATCATATGTGTGGTGTTTTGGGTGATTCAGGAACCTTCTGTTGACTTGAAAATTGATCATACCCTGAAGAACTGGTGATTCAATTTTTATTTTATTCTGTGAAAAATAAAATATACTCAAGTTCACGTTCGAAGAGGCGATTTCAGTGTGCTAAAGCTTAGCACATCTTACAGCTAAAAGTGCAGTCAGGTAGCATCAGTTCACAAAGGTAAAGTACCTTAGGGTTTATGCACGGGTGACTGAGTGATAGGAACACTTTGGAGTACAGAGATGTTGAGCTTTATAGCCATTAAATGAGGCCATAAATATGCTTCTGAACAAATATTTACCCTTAATAAAAAATAATGTCAGTATCACTGAGTTTGTTAGGGTGTGTGTTGTCTTGCTAGTTCTATCCTTGTGCCACCCTGTGATTAAAGGAGTTATTAAACTATAAAATGTATGGGTATATATTTCTTTTGAGGACAGCATTAGACATTATAGAGCCCCAATTATAGCTACTGTGAATCCATGTGCAACTTATAAAAAAAAAAAAGAAAAGCTGAAGACAATATTATATGGATATTGGTTGTTTCTGTAAAATTATGTCAGTTTTCATGACTAATTTTTGTTTCAAAATTCACTTCCTCAGGAGAAAGTTCTTAAACATTCAGAAGGATTTTAGTACCCCTGCACAATTTTTCATTTGTGAACTGATCTGGAAAAGGTACCTTCAACTTTGCACATTGTATTAGGGTAGCAGATTCAGAGATTCTGCATCCTTTTCACAGAAAGGGCAAAATGGGTTTAACCAGTTCATTCTAAGGTTAGACTCTACAATTTAGAATACCTACCATCTACAAGATAGTTTAGAGGAAACCAAGAAGGAAGACAGCTTTTATAAACAGTGCAGAAATCACAACCACTGCATCACATTTGGTGGAATTACATGTTCTTACATTAATAAAAAGATGTCTCTGAAAATTAATTGGATGAAGCTTTTCAAGTCAGAGTATATCTGAGCATGAGTAAGTTCACAATGGAAACTAAAATGAATTTGTTACTTTATCAATAGCATGTTCAACCTGCTCAGTGCTATGCCATGCCTGATATGCTGATTTCAAGTAGCAATATTTCCATATATGTATGATATTCTGGTTGTCTGGCACAGTGTGCTTTCACACTTATATGCTGGCTAGGTTATCCTGAGATAGGGAGGATGTCTTTCTGCAGCCTTGGTTTGTGTCATGAAAGCTTAACCAAATATGTCCTTCTTGTACAATATATGCAGCAGTGTTGAGCATAAGATAGTTTGTTTTGGTAAAGGATTTTCGTGTTCCTTTGTAAAGCAGACCATATTCTGTAAATCAAGACTTACAAATATGTCTGAGCAAATATATACTAGAAAGATACCTTTTCCCTCACAACTTGATTAATTTCAATTGAGTTACTCCTAGAGATCAATTCGACTCATCAAATCAAAACTCAGTTCTCACTAAAATTAGCTGTAGCCTTCCTGCTTGTCTAAGAAGCTTTGAGTATCTAAACTAATATTAGATCAAATAAATGAATGGTCTTAAAAACGTGTCAGTCAAAACATGAAGAACATTTTATGTTTCCAGCCAGCTGGCTGCTTGCAACAGCTCTAGCTGAGCACAATATCTCTTGATTATTAGACCTTTAAAATAGTGGAAAGGACCTAAAAGGGTGGAAAAGACCTTTAAAATCATTGAGTCCAACCATAGTTTTAAGGAGAATGAGTGTATTATGAATACTAAAGACTCTGTGAGAAGAAGAAAGATGTAATAAAGCATGTTGGTGTCTGATTACTTTTCCTCAACAGTTTGTAAGGTGGCAAATTTAACTGTGCATTTTTTTATGATCCAAAATTAATTTTCTTTCAGTAGTAATAGTGGAGGAAAGTGTCTAATGGACCTTAACAAAGATGTGATCGTTAACTGAAGCACAATCATAGATGTCTTAAGCACTGAGATTACATATTATTATTACAGTTACTATACTATCCCTTTAATAAAGAACTCTACAGAGCAGTAGAAAATCTGGAAATTATGTCCATGAGACATTTTAAGTAAATATGTCAGTAACTTATTTTGATAAACAGGATGAGGAACTGGATGGAGAGCATTGCTGTAAAGTTCACATGCATGCCAAATTTGTGCTGCCACTTAGATGCATGTTTTTCAAAGTCAAATTAAAACACTCTTGCTGAGTATCAGAAGTACCACTATATATATATATTTATTAGCATACACATAAAAACTTGTATACTGATGTCATCATCATGAACATTTTTTAAAGAAGGTTAATACAATTTATTGGCTAAATGCATCTAAGATTTTGGGATCACAATGTCTTTAGCCTGCTGTTGATTGCAATAAGATTTTGCTAGGAGATATTTGTCTGATTTGAACCTGAAATCTAAAGAAAAAACAGCAGTTTTCTTCCAAACCCACCTCTGAAATAAAACCTTTCCTAGTCACTTTAAACTGAGCTTTTAATCCTTTGGCTACTGAACATTCTTACTACTCGCTGCTATGCTTAGTGAGCAAATATTAGGGAGCATGATGGATATTTATTTGACAGTCATATTTTATTCATGACACATAACAGAATGTAAATAGCTAATGACCAGGAAATGATCATTCTTTTACTGCATCCTTGCATTTAGGTGTTTTATGATGCTGCTTGAGGTCAGGACATTCCCAAAAGAAAAATTCTAGTTAGTCTTTTGCTGCTGATACATATTACTTAATTACAGAAGAACATTCAAAAATTCTGCCCATTACTAACCATAATACTACAAGTTTATTAAGAACTTATAACCTGATAGTCTGCTTCTCTGACACACACACCGCCCCCCCAACAATAAAAAACCAAACAAACCCAAGAAAATTCACGTACTTTCATAAAGATTTTTCTTCTACTCACACACTTTAAAGTTTAAAGTGGATTTTAATATACGTATGTACAGCATATAACCAAAAGATTTGAGACCAAATGCTTAACAGTGGATTGTGTGTGAAACTGTTGAAATTGTTTTGTAAATGATATGTTTTTAATCAATTGACTGTTGTGTATAGGAAAATGGACATTTATACACTCGTGTGTTTCTAAACCTATCTATCTCTCTGTATAGATATAGGTTTCCTAAAGATTTCCAATGTCCCAGTGTCTTTTTTTTACCTATAATTATTTCCATGCAATAGTAAAATATCTTTTTTTTTTTTTTTTCCCCCCCTTTTTTGTTGCCCCAAGTTTTATCTTTGAAAATCTTGAGTCTGGAGACTTTCACGTATAATGTCTTAGTTAGATTTGTGGTATAACTAACCTGTACCAAATTTGTACTTTTCTGTGGAAGTTTATACTTTAAATAGAATTGGAATTTTAAATCTCCAGGTGAACCTTTATAATTGGTATTGCAGTTAAGACATGAGCATTAGATAACAGTCCGCTCTTTGTGGTGAGAAGTATAACTGTATTTGATTAACTTAGAGAAAATCAACAGGAGGAAAAATCTTTAGTAGGCTTTTACAGCAGAAGTGGTTACAATTTTGTGAAATACATCTTAAGGATTTCCTAGGTGTCTGGTTTATGTTACTAATATCCTGATCCAATACTTAAATGAGACTAGCTTGGTGATTTTATTACATTGATTTAACTTTTCATTAATTTTGAAGCAATCATCACCCTTACTATAATATTGTATAATTTAAAAAAGATAAACTGTAATAGTATTTTCATGTTTCAGCTCTTTGTATTTTCTTAAATTTATCACATTTCTGCAAATGAAGGAACTTCTGAACACTAGATTGGTCATCAATCACTCAACTTGAAATCTTGATTATTACCTTGTGATTAATCTTTAGTTTTGTAAAACTAGATTATTTTAGCTTAAAAAAAAAAAACAACTCAAAAAACTACCTATTTCAAATAAATAATAAACGTGCAAAAATACACACATAAATAAACACATGTGTAAGGATTACAAAGTGCACTTTCCAGTAAACACTCTCAGAGCTATTTAAAGCTGTTTCCTCTTAAGCATTGGATAATTGGTCTTGAAGAGTTTCTGGTAAGTTAGATAAAGAAAAATCATGCTAGAATACCAAACTTCCTTAAAAAGCGTATTACACATGGTTGCCAGTGACATTGCTGCAATACAAATGTCAGTGAAGCATATGTTGACAGTCTTTGAAAGACATAGAGAGCAAAGGCAAGCAAGGAACATATTTCTGTAGTTGAGACAAATGTAACAAAGCAGGAAAAATAATTTTGAAATAAAAAATGATACTCAAATGCATTTCTTGAATTAAGAAAGCCAAAGTTGGAAGAATACAGGTTTGTGTTACATAAGCAGTAGTTAGATGTTGGTAATCTAATAATCTAAAAGTAGGTATTTATTTACATGTAAATAAATGATGACTATGTATAACTAAGACCTTGAGTTAACACCATGCAATTTTGAGTCATGAATACTTCACGGTTTTACCTGCTTGATTGTCAGGAATCTTTCAAACTTATACGTGAAATACTTTTCCTCAGAAATATTAACCACTGTTACAACTGAAAGTAATGTATTGAATTTACCGCTTCTCAGTGATATTTTTCTCAGAAAAACAAGGTTTTTTTCCTGATGTTTCCAATAGGAAATTCTAAGATTTATCAAATAAATATCACAACTTATTTTTAAAATTTATACACATAGACACAGAAAGACTACCAGAAAGAGGTCCAGAAGAATAGAGGAGAGGAAAATAAAATAAACAAACCAACCACAACTTGTTTCAAGTGATAGTTTTAGCTAGCTTTCTGAGTTCTCTGTTTCAGTATGAAATTAATTTTCAAAGTAAATATAATCCCTTCATTTTTTTTCACATGTTTAAACTGTAGTTTTTCAGTTAAAATATTTAATCAAAACATTTCTAGAAACTTTCATTAAAGAAATACGTGAGCTTTGAACATTATGAAAAAAGTCTGAATTTCATTATTTCAGAACTAAGAAAATTATTATCAAAAGCCTTTTTCAAAAATATGACATTATGGGCTAAAATGGTGCCTGGAGTTTCCTCAGTAGTCTTCAGTAAGAATACAAAGAAACAGTTGGCATTTGCAAGACAATGTTCATGAAGTTCAAACTTACCTAAAATTTGCATTAAGATTGTTTCTGAAATTCATTTTCATACAATGGAAAGACCTGTACTGATATCTTGAAAAGAGAATTTACAAAAAAGATAAACATACATTTTCCCATTTATTTTTCTATTTTTTCTTAGAATTAAAGTATTTTTTAAAAAGAATACACAGATTTAGTTTTAGAAATATCATTTTATTTTAAAAATATGTTTTGAAAGAAACATTCCAACCTACTCATAGAGTTCTGAGAATGATGTTGTAGGGGGGTTAGTGTTATTGATATGTGTAGTGCTTTGTTTCATACAAGCCTAATGCTATAAACTATTGAACATACCATGTTTCCTTGATTTTAATAATGTTTCCTGATAGTTCAGTTTTACTTTTTACTTTTCCTTTTTTCACACTTCCTCCCTAGAATAACTGTGGGGGAGAGGGGTGCTGGGGTGGGGGGGAAGCTGGCAAGTATAACCTTAAGCAGTTTTCACCTAGAGCTTGCATGAATGAGATGAGAAGAGATTAAGGAACTCAATAGTCCTTGATGTTCTTTTCTGGTTGAGCATACAAAGTTCTCAAAATATTTCTTTTATTTTTCTTATTTGTTTGTAAGGTTTCTCAAGTTCAGATTTATCAGAGAATTGGTAGGATGAAAAAGCACAGATTATCTGATAAATATTGTTATTTCACCAGAACACAAAAATCTGTAGGAACAGTATCTAATTATGCTGCTACCTTTGAAAATAAGGTAGGGAAGACACTGTATTTAGAATCTTACTTATATTATATTTCCATACATGTATTTCCATTCTTGTGTGATTAGTATAGAATCTCTGACACTAGCACAGACACAAATAATCTATAAAGCATATATCCCATTTAAGAACTCTTTTCATAACTTCTTTTTACTCATGGAGTTCACAGAAACCTGTTTCAACTGAGCAATTCCTAAAGAATATTTTCATTTATCTTTTTATTTTTCAAAGTAGCAATGTATTACATACTTCTCCTGGTTTCTTTTCTCAACTAGGCCAGTATTAACTAATACAAGGGAGGGAGAAAAGTTGACTGTGTGATAGAAACGCTCTCAGTCTGGTTATTTTTGTGATTTTATCTTTGCAAAGATGAATCTGGTGAAACACAAACTCTGCCATTACTCAGCCTGTTTGACAAATGAGCTGTTAAGATCATACAAAACCTCCTTTTGTTAAGATTTTGTACTGGGCTATGTTTGTTGTACAGGTAACCTCAGAATGTCCCCTGGAACACTCCAGACCTGCATTAGGAAGATTTTCACACATTTTGTTGCTTAACTACCTACCTTGAACAAAAGAAAAATGTGTTTGGGGAACTGTCAAATTCTCAGGCAAATTCTCTATTCTATATTCCATATCTTTAGCAAGACTTTTTTATAATTCATAGCAAGATCTTTCTGAGTTCATATAATATGAACACTGCTGATCATGCTGTCTATGAGAATTCCTCAGAAGTGTAGACAGCAAATGACTGAAATCATGATCTAGAAGCAAGACATGGCAATCTCAGGCAAGACTGCATGATTCCTCTAAGGTCTAAGTGAACAGGAGCTTTTGTTTACATTGCATATTCCGTAGCTGTTATGATTTTATAAGTACTGTCATCTAACCATATTTGTAAACAGTTGTTTGCTATGGCTCAGATTTAAGAGAGTTGCAAATACGAAGATTAAATTATTGAAGAGGTTAGTAGTCTTTTTTTTTTTTTATTTTATTTTGCTTAACTACATTATTCTCTAGAAAAAATGCTTGCTAGTAACTTCTAGTAACCAGTATTTTCCCTGTTTTCACCATGTTAGTGAAATGGAATTTGCTACAGAACTTGTCTAAACAAAATGATGTAGAATATTCACCCTGTAATTAGTGATGAAGGAAGTTCAGAAAAATCTGAGTTTTGGATAATCTTCCCAAAGTTAAGAAGCTTAGCACAAATTTTAATGAAGCTATCTGATAGGTGAGGTTTTTGCAAGTAACATTTACTTCTATCATCTTTGAGATACTTCATATATGTTGAATAGTTACTCCTTAAAAATGAAAACATTCTCTAAATTAAGCAATTCTAAACAGGTATGTGAGGGAATAATCAAACATACAGGAGAGTTCAGAAAATAATTGATCAAGTTTTTTGCCACATGCTCTTTCCATTTCCCTATGTAACATTTGATCTTCTCTCCGTTATGAGACTGCAAAAAGTACTTCCACTGCCCTTTTGCACATAGTGAAGTTTATTCATTGGACTGAGATGACAAGACTCTTTTTCTCTTTACTTCATCTTCCAGAAATTGTAAAGATATGACTATAAGTGGATGTGTAAGTTTTGTGGCATATAGTGGCTTGCATTATCACTTCATTTATCCAACAGTTACAATCATTACAGATCAGAAATATGACTGTGCATATGGCTTTGAAGCTGTTGCTATTAAATTTAGGTGTAATAAGACAGGACTCAGCATATGCAATTTCTTCTCATTTAGAACTCCTTTTGACAGAAGAAAATAACTGAGTGCTTAACAGTCCTTGTAATATACTATATCTACAATTCATCCTTACTCAAACCAGATCTCTTTAACTTAATATTTAGACTTTTTTTGCTTGCTTTCTCTCTTTTTTTTAAAATTTATTTCAGCTTCTCATGAATTTGTATACAATATAAACTTAAAAAATAATGTTGTCTCCTTGTTTGTGGTGTCAACATGTCTAGTTATAATAAAATTCAGCTACTTTTGAATATATCTCATTTACAGACATAAGCTCTGTAGCATGAGAGCTACATTTATTAGGTACATTTAGGCATCATGGGTATTTCTTGTCTAATAATAGTTCATCAGCTTGTACTGTAGCGTGCTGACATTTGAAATTTTTCCTCAGTCTTAGCAGGAGATTCAGTGTTTTAGATTTTCATTTGCTAGACAGTTACAGACTAGCAGTGTGAACATATATTTTCTCCCATTTTTGTTTCTAGCAGAAATACTTCTATCAGGACTGTTCAGTCATGATGAAATCAAAAACTAAGTGGACTTTCTCAAAGCTGAATGAGTATGATTATGAAAGTGTATTTTTTTTCTTGCAAAATTTGAAGGGATTTGCTTTCTGATCATGGTTTTAAAGGACAAAATTTAAGACAGCAGAAAAGCTTAAAAGTCAGATAGCATTAGTGTGTGTGTTTTACAACTTTAATATACTTGGTAGAAGAAAGTGTACACATAAGAAATTGTTGTAAAATCTATAACTACACGTAATTTAAGCTTGTCTCTGATAGAATTCTATACATAATATTAAAAAAAAATCTTCAATTCAAGTAAGCATTATCTTGCATATGTTCTGGAATGGAAAGGAGCTTTTACTGAACTGCTTCCTGTACAATTTTTTTACCATTCTACCATTTTTCACTTTTATTCAATATTTTTGTAATTTTAATTAAAAAGGAATTTAGAATTCAACTATAAATAGGCAAAACAGCAGTTTGATAAATAAAATACAATGTCTCAGACACATTAGGAAAAGGAATGGTTTACCTAAACTTGTTTTTCAGTGAAAACTTCTTGATTTATAATAAAAGAAACACATGTAGCTTAGCAAATTTATTAAAATATGTATCACTTTCCTAGCCTTTTGCATCTCTTCTTATGACATTTTCTTTCTATTCATATATTGGAAAAAGCTTTCCCGATTTTCAGTGTTCTTTTGTCACTACTGCCTGCTGTTAATTGAACAAATTAAGATGAAAGAAAAGTTTTCTCTGTGAAGACAAAAGCTTGCTTAGAACTTCAAGAATTTTTTGCCTATTTTATTATAACTCTGCATGAGTCATCTAAAACTATATGTTTCTGTAAAAAATGTAAATAAGTATATTAACAGATACATGAAAATACAAAATGTAACTTGGAGACAGTTTAATATCTCATAGGTAGATCATTAAGAGAGTCAGCTGCAGTTAAAAATAAAAAAAGCATATCAACATTACTAGCAGCCAACCTAAAGATACCTTATAACTTTGATGCTAGTAGGTCAAAGACAGGTAATCTATTTTACTTACTGAGAACACAAAATGGTTCAAGAGACAGAATAGAGAAAAAAAACATCTGTGACTGTCCCCACATGCAATTAGAAAGAAAAACAGTCTATCAAATTCTTAAAGTCAGGAGAGACTAGAAAATGAATACTGAATGCAGCAAACAAACAAAACAAACCAATTTTTTTTAATTATATACTTTATAAGTAATAATAATAATCATCATAGGACTAATAAAACAAGAACAAATGAAAGAAAAAGAAAGTACTGACAAGTTTAATATGATTAAGATAGTGAACTATTTTTCTGTAGAACTTCTTAAGTTTGAGGTGTTCTTTATTTTCCAAGTGTTTGTGACAATTTGTTATTTCCCATAGAATTTTCACCCCAGAAAAACAAAATTATGAATTGAAGTACACCATAGAATAAAATCTTATAAAGCAGATGTAGAAAAATTTTAACCAGTGAAAACTTAAATGTTATAGCAACTTGATGTGAACACATCTGGTGTAGATCCTCAAAGATGATTGAGAATTATGAGAATAATTGAAGATTTGTGGTTATGAGGAAACGCAAATATCTTGCATAAGTTTATAATTTCCCTCCTGATATTTATTGGTTGTTGCAATATGTCTACTTGCTTATCGCATGTTTTGTTTTTCAGTTCATATTCTTTTAACTTAGGGACAGTCAGTATAGAGTGATCAGAGTTGCAGAAGTAGTGTGAAAGATCACGACAAGAGGGTCAAGGATGCCAATGTGAGTCTCAGATTTTAATGGTATAATAGCTAAACTATGTCTATTTAACTGCTAAAATAAAACATTACAATTTTCTTATACTTATTTTGTACTTATTTTTCCTATTTATATTCAACCTCTTTTTTTTTTTTTTTAATATAATGTTATCTCATCTTGCTTGTATCAAAAATGTTTTCAACCTGCAAATTACATCTTTTTTTAGGTATTATTATCTCTTTTATTATTATTATATTATTATAAATTACAACTCTTCCTTTCAGATCAAGGGCACAGACAGACAGAGGTGAACAGTAATAATTTTAAGAGAGAGGTGTGTGGGAGAAGGTCATAGGGCTATGCATTATAAACTGTATTATATGATGCAGGATTCAGCATTTAAGCAGTACAGATCCAAATAGTCTATGAAAACTCAGTCTTCTTTATATATTTTAATATATAAATTAATGCATATTATTTATATTCATGTTCCTTATAGAAACCTGAACTGATAATCATCTACTTTCAAAAGGTTCACCTTTACATCTAAAAATTTCCTTGACATATTTCAAATAACAGACATCTGAAAACTATCTTTTAATAACACATTATTCATTAATAGCAAAGTATATCTACCTTATCCATATCTTCTGTTAAAAGATTAACACACGTTTTGTAACAGATTACATTTTTTTTTGTCTATTAGTACGATATGTTTATTGTATGTGAAAAACTCAGCAGTCAGACACTGTCTGGAGTTTAATACCAGGAAATCCTTAAAAGCTGCACCTAATCTTTCATACATATTTAAATACTGGAATATGGTTATGTCTGGGGCTTTAACTTACAGTTACTTGAGTAAATTACATAGTGTCTGGCCATATAAAAGCCTGAAATATTTTTTAATGTGAAATAAATAATTTTCCTTTCAATTAGTAGCTGTAATTAAATTCATTAATATTAGCAAAGTAACATTTTTCTGATTTGTGCATAGATACATGTAAGCATAAAATATAATTCTGTTACTGATTTCTTACCATCAATTTATATTCTTTTTTTTCCTCAGCAGACCAATTTTTTTCTCTTCAATACGTTTCATAGTAACCCCTTTGAGAGACATTAGATATTTCAGTAGGATTTCAGCTGACAACCAAACGGAAAAGGAGAAGACATGATTCCCAATCAGCAGAAAGCCCAATGATTTATTGCTTGTGATTAGTCTGAGATTCTTATTTGCCTTAAAGGACCTGGAAAGCCAGTCAAAGACTTCGGGTAAGTGATAGACTTCTAAAAACTTCAGTAGCTGCTAATCAAGGGCTTACCAATTCATCACTAAACCACAGGCTATCATGAGACCATATAAGATATTTTAACTGCTTCATAACTGATACACTTTGGATTCATAAAGTTAATTTATATTTTAAAAAATGTTGAGTGCATACTGTAATGGTCTCATTGTGAAAGTACAAAATATTATCCGTTCTTCAAATCGCAAGAATACCTCTAAATGTGAGGGAGAAGATGATAGGAAAACGACAAGTAGCAAATAATTCTCTCTCCCAAATTGAAGTGTTTGACTAGAAGATTTGGAATATTATTTTTTTTTCATGAAGGAAAAATATCATAGAATCATAGAACGGTTTGGGTTGGAAAGGACCTCAAAGGTCATCCAGTTCCAACCCCCCTGCCATGGGCAGGGACACCCTCCACTAGACCAGGTTGCTCAAAGCCTCATCCAGCCTGGCCTTGAACACTTCCAAGGAGGGGGCATCCACAGCTTCTCTGGGCAACCTGTTCCAGTGCTTCACCACACTCTCCGTCAAGAATTTCTTCCTGATATCTAATCTAAATCTCCCTGCTTTCAGTTTAAACCCATTACCTCTTGCTCTGTACTACAGGCCCTTGTAAAAAGCCCCTCAACCAGCTTCCTTGTAGGCCTCCTTTAGGTACCAGAAGGCTGCTATAAGGTCTCCATGGCTGTTATAAGGTCTCCAGCCCTCTGATCGTCTTTGTGGCCTCCTCTGGCCTCGTTCCAACTGGTCGATATCCTTCTTATGTTGAGTGCTCCACAGAATTATTTAATACAGAAATTATTGTAATTTATCATTTAATATGTCATTTCATGTCTTGCATTTCTCTCAAAAGTTCATCATAATGACAACATGAAGGAACAGCCTCAAGCATGAGAAAAGTCTCAAATTGCTTTGAAGCCTCAGAAGAAAAATCTAAAGTGTTATTTTTTATTTTTTGTAGTTGTATGTGGACTTTATTCAGCCTTGAGTATTAACCAGTAATACCTGTAATCTGTGAAAATACATGCAGAAAATAAATGGAAATGAGTACACTATGGCCAAAAGGAATGTATTTTTTCCCTCCATGGGAAAAGAGCATATTTTGTAACACACTATTCAGATTGCTGTTACACAGTATCCTACAAATGTCAAATCTCCATAAGTGAGACAGGATTCTGAGAAAGCATATAGTTTGTCAGCAGATGAAAAAGCAGGGCATATAAACTGTGGCTTTGGAGAAATATATTACTGGAGACTAGATGCAAGCAGAAATACATAAACACTGTAAACATAAAAGCTATTTCCTTCTTCCTGTGGTGGTACATTTTACAAAGTGCTTTCATTATTGTACTGTATTTCTGTATGACATTTGCTTCTGGAATGCTTTCTGCTGTTCTACTGTTTGTCTCTCCCTGTTTCTTTTTTCCCCTTTAATAGCAAGAATTAGAATACTGGCATAATTCTGAGAAGAATGAATCATTTCTTTCTTTTGAATTATGGTCAAAGCTAGTAGTGGAAGTAAAAGTGTCCTTTAATAATATGCAGTCTTTTGCTAGACAGATTCATATTAAATGTTCGTTAGATGCACTGCGCAGTGATGCTACTAAACAGCTTCTTCCATAAAAAATAAGGTAGTCGTACTCCTTATCATAAAAGGTTCAGTGACTTCAGATTATGGCTACAACACATGCTATAAACCTGTAGGTAAACAGAACCTGTGAATAAATTTACTTCATATAATATTTCATTTATCAAATAAGTATTAAAGCACAACTAGTTGATACATTTCCTGCTCATATTTCACTGAAATGATAATAACATACCCAGGTATTAAGATACTAAGTAGTCTATATTGTTCAGTTTATTCCAGATCAGATTATACATTTGGGCTAATATAGATGCAATATGAATAGTTAAGGAATTAGGTTCATGATTCCAAACAGGACTGTACTCTTATAAAAGCAAGTTTGCATTCCTAATATATTTTGAATAGACCTTGAATAGGCCTTTGAAGGGACTAATCAGACCATTGTTTAAACCCTCAGTGTAGTTTATGCAGGACCTAGACCTCCAACTGTACTATCACTACAATTTTAGGCATGAGGACTACAAAGAATTTCAAATGAGCAAGGAATTTCCTGGCCAAAAGAGCTGGGCTGGATGGCTGCAGAACACACACTTTGAATCACAGCTGTCTATTTAAGTACCCAAAGATCTTCTGATTTCAAAATGTGTCCTAACAAAGAACTTACTTACATTATGTTTCCTAAGGCACTGACACAGACATTGCTAGGAGTAAATGGATGATATTTAGAAAGTTTAAATGTAGCTTGGAAAGTAGCTAAAGCAGAGCCCTTTTGTACCTGTAAAAGCAGAAGAACTTTAACCAGACTTTTAACACCAGCTTGTTTTGAACTTGAACAGTAAGCACACTAACATATTATAATTGTATAAGCATTTTTGTACCCAGTGGTCCTGTAAAAATAGAATTTCCATTCTTCGTTGTGGGACAGAGGCCTTATGCTAACAGTACCTTTTGTGCAAGGCCCTAATCTTGGCCTATTATGCTTGTTATCAACTAGTGTTGAGAACTTGCTGTGTGAACCAGAGCTTGGCATCTGCTGCCTCTTCCTATGATGTACAGTTTTATCATGGGATAACAACAAAGGCTTTGAAAATATAAGCACACGTTGAAATCAAAGGCCACAGAATGATAAACTATTCACTGACAGTCAAATACTGATCACTGAGAAAACACAGCCTTGAGAGCTGTGTGAATACAGGTTTTGCTTTTTGAAAAGGAGCAGCATCTGAGCAAAGAGCAGAGCAGAAGGAGAAGGCACATGCTGTGGCCTGGGAAAAGAATCTTCCCTCAGCACTCAGAGTGCATAGTCTAGAGGGAGGGGAGGTCAAGGGTTAGTGAATCTCTAGAAATCCAACTGTCTTACAAAGGGAAAAGATACCAGATTTGAGGACCTGGGGGGAGAGGGAAAAAAAACCTAAAACCCAACTACTGTATTTCCAGTTTCTCTTATCTGAAGGTTGAATGCCTAGATAGCTAAGAATTATAGAGTTGTATCCATGCATAACCAAGCTATATATACTGTTGCATAGTCACAGCTATATTCACAGGATTTGATTATTATGAACTGACTCTCTGGAATAAATAATGATAACAATACATAATATGTAAGACCTATAAGCATGTAGCATGTCATTACTGTATGCCAGTCTAGTTAAGTTTTACTTTAAAGACTAAAACTTATTCATCAGTCTTCTAAGCACTACTATCCCAGCAATCTCTAATTTCCTAAGTGAAAGATATAATCAGTTACAAAACTCACAGTTTCACAGGTCAGGAAGGCCCATCAAAGACAACACAATCTTCATATAATTAAAAAAAAAAATATATATTTTATAGCTCTGCCGTGAAAGTCTTGAAGGACAGTAGTTATAGTGCCAATTGGAGTAGTTATCATATCCTTTTTGTTCCAGGCTCTCATATTTTGGCTGCCACTGGACTGACCCTTAGCCATATCATTAGTGACCTCTGCTTTAGCTCCACAAAATTATTATTTCTTGTTAGGCTGCTTCATTCCCCTTCCTGAGGTACTTTTCTCAAAAGATACTATTTACATTTATCAATCAGGTATTGCAGTTCACGGAGGTTATTTCTCAGTATTACTTGCTTAACATCTTAATGCATGAGTGTAATGTGATATATTAAATTTGACTACCCATCACTAAATTTGTATTCTTAAATACAGTGAACCTCATAACACTTACCTATATTTATATGTCATTACAGCAAGCAACTGGCTTTGCTGTCACTGACTAATGAAAACACTGTCAAAAATATTAACTGTTGTGTGCCATACCTGTAAGTATTACTGTCTGTATTAGCTGTACAATCTGCACACTGTTTTTTCTCTAACAATCATGCCATTTTGTGGTAAAATATTGTTATTGACATTTATTTCATTTCTTTTTCAACACACCATATAGTAGGCCTCAACTGAATCTACCATGCACAATGAAATGCAAAGCAAATAGCACATTCACAGACTTCTCCTTATATAGTACGCTCTAAGATGAAGTCACAAGAAACTGCATTAATTTGCCACCAGTTCATAGCTAACATTAAGAAAAATATGTTTATGTTATCTTGCCAACTTCTATTACTATGCATGCTTTATAATGCACTGAAGGAAAGTGTAGTCCAGCTAAATGAGCATATATTAAAAGGAATAAGGCTGTTAAAAAGCAAGCCTCTACTGCATCAAATGTAACATGCAATAAAGGCTTCTTTTCAAGTACTTTCTTTGCTAAAAAGGATACATTATCCATGTGCCAAAGCTGAATTTATTTACACAGTTCCTGACTCTTTTTAAACAAATGTCTTATAAAAGAATTCACTTGGCAAAAATAAACAAATAAATGAAACATCAGGGAAAGACGACATTGCCAGCTTTCAATGTACTGAAAAACTATATTAGTTACTGTATGTTAATTAGGATGGCTCTTTAGAAATCTGACAAATAACAATTAATTTCTCCCTTTACTTCAGAAATACGAAACCATCATATTCAGAAACCTTTTAACTTTATTTCTGCATTTCTTATTTTCTAGTTAGCTGCCATTATTAGTAATAACTTCATTTTTCCTCATTTGTTAAGGTGAAATAAGCAGTTAATTTTGTTTCTTTTCAATATAAGAAACCTTATAAAGAACCTTAATAAGTTTTCCTAAATGATTATGGAAATATGTCAGACATTAAACTCAAAATTAGCAGTATAAATATATTAATACATAGTATATAGTATGCCCTATGTTAGACTACCCTTAAATATACTGAGTGTGGGCAGGTTCCTTGCTGGAGGTACAGAAGGGAGGTATATACACCAGAGTAGTGGGGGTGAGGTGGGTTTCTTGATCTGTATAGTTTTTCCAGCACAGGATTATTGTTGTTTTTTTTTTTCAAAAACATTTATAATTCAGTTCTGTAATAAGAATGAGGACTAGAAAAAGGACCTGGTGAACTGATGCTATTGAACAGAATCAGAAAAAAAGCTTCTATTGGCCTATGTATAGAGTAAGCTCCAAGTAGATTCTTTTCTGGGTCTATAGACCCATCTTGTGTTGAGGGAAGCTACATAATTTGGTCTTTCCATTTCAGTCTTAATTATCTTATATTGCTGTCTTCTTTCCTTATGTGATACATTAACATTGACAATGCAAAGGGATTTCCACAGGTGATAGAAACCAGTCATTCTGAAACTGTCGAGCCAAAATCAATAGAATTGACATGTCCTTGGCCTGTCTGACTTGTCTTTTTCAGTGAGCAATTTCATCAGAACAAAGAGTTAGCAAGGACAATCTTTGTTCATCAGATACTGTGATAATTCATATCAATTAAGATCAAGCCATCCTGTGTTCATGTAGCACAAGACCTTCTCACAAAAGAAGCTTTCTCACATCTGAGATCACATGGTTATACACACATCTACCAAGGCATATTAGGAAGATTGAGATTGAAGGCATATGGAAGACACAAGGATTGGTGGAGATGATTCAGGATACTATGGTTTCCTAATCCGTGCTGTGTAGAGTGTCACATGTTCCGCATTGTTTCAGAGGGAAGAAGCTGCACTGTGTCATATCATATATCTCTATTCAATATGGCTAGTTACAGTCCTGGAGGATTTATAAATATCATAGTCCTGAGAGGTAACAGTAACTGAAATGACTGTGGAAGTTAATGCAGATAAAAAAAGAATGAATACATGGGAATTTCTTGTCTAATAGGGTACCTAAATCACTCAGTTTTATAACAACAATCCTTCCAAAGCACCACAATAGTACAGATGAAGAAACCAGACTACTACTTGCAAGAGCTTTGACAGAACAGAGAAAAGTAAGTGAAATAGCTTTTTTAAATGCTGTTCTAAGATATTATCTGTGCACTTCTCAAGTGAAAAAGCAACTCTAATTACTCTCTCTTACTTGGCAATCTTACCACTCCTGTCTTGATTGTGTGCAATATCATCCTACTTAGTCATAGTAGCCAGCATGGTAACCGCTGTACTGAGCAAAGAAAAAGTAATCTGTAATCAATTACTTCCAAGTAATCAGCATTATATACCTGTAACATTACTTTTCAGATCCAGCAATCAGCAGCTGGTAATAGACTGGTTTCTCAGAGGAACTTTGACAACTCTGTACACCCGCTTTTGAACCACTATTAAGCCAGTGTGAAGTGTCTTTCTATAATATTTATTGGATTGTGCTATTCATAAAATCAAGGCATATGAGAACCAGATCTATTGTTTGTGTATACTGGATTATACTAGTACTGTTAATGAAGTTTCAAGCATAACACTATTATATTTCAATATTTAATGATGATTGTAAAATAACTTGAAAACTACTAGGAACAAATTGACATAACCATAGAGTATAAATATTTCTGATTAACTACTTTTTCTCTCAGAAATTTTTTCATCTCAATCAAATTATTTAATGAGAATTCCATCTGTTATAAAGAAAATCTAAAAACTGATGTAAAGTTGAGAAACAGAACAGAACCCATTGAAAATATAATAGCACGTCTTATTTCAACTCATTCATTTTGTTCACTTTGATACAATTTCATTTCTACCCATTCATGTATAGGCTTGTCCAGCCAGTCTTGCCTTGTCTATATCTTCTTTCATTGAGTGAGTTTGATTGTGAGGCTATTTTGGCTACTTCCATTGTGAAGTCACTGGTGTGACAGAAGCCAGTGGTATGACTTCCCTGAGTCAGAAGTATTGAACCTGTGATTGCATAGCGGTGAACTGGCGTTATTACAAAGGGGAACTAAAGAACAATAGAAGAAAATGGAGTCACTCCATCCCCTTCTAGATCTGCTGAATCTGCTCTTTAAACTATGCAAAGGCAATGTAGACCTCAGCAGTTATCTATGATGTCTTTTGTAGTATTCACATTAAAGCAACATTGCATCACTGCTCTCACTGCTTCCCCACTGAAAATAATCTAGTTTCCCCTGTAGGAAGAAGATGAGTCTAGCTGTGCATATTCTCTGGAATCATTTGCCCATGATTCTCTAACAACAGAAGAGCAACATCCTCATGTCTATGAGGCAACTGTAGCAGATAATATAAAAAAGCTAAATATGTACTAAATGTATTTATCAATATACTAAAGCAGTGTCATGGTTTAACCCTAGGCAGCAACTAAGCATGACAGATCTGCTCACAGTGGGATGGGGGAGACGGTTGAAAGGGTGAAAGAGAAAATTTGTGGGTTGGGACACAGAGAGTTTGATAGGTAAAGAAAAGACGTGCAAGAAAGCAGAGCAAGATAAGGAATTAATTTGCTAGTTCCCATCGGCAGGCAGGTGTTCAGCCATCTCCCGGATGACAGGGCTTCATCATGTGTGATGGTTAGTTGGGAAGATAAACATCCTAACTCTGAACATCTCTCAGTGTTTCTCATAGAAACTCAGGGACAGACCACTGCCTCATCTCCCTAGGAAATATAAATAAAAATAAAAACTCTTTTATGTCCTACTTAGTCAGTAATAAAACCTAAACAATCAAAAAACCAACCAACCAAACAAACAAAAAGCTTCTACATCTTTGCCTAGAAGAAAATTTTTCCAACTAAAATTCTAGCCCTGTTACAAAGTTACAAATCTGGGAACTGGCCGGATGATGGGGAAAAGCCCTGTAGACCTGAGAGTTTTCTATGGGAAAGAATTGCCAGATATCACAGGTTTCAGTGTAACATGGAAACCTACAGATTTTACATTTATTATTTACAGAATAATACAAATTCTACAGTCATTTAATATCCATATTTCATATGGTTCTTCTGTTTCCATTTACTTTTATTTTTATATCCATGCAAGAATTATCTACTGCTTTCCCATTCCATTACATTTTTTTAAGTATAGGAGATTAAAAAATGAAACTTCTTTGTATGTTATGTGTTATAAGATAATTTATATTTTCGTATTACTGGACATGGTATATGTCTTAGAGAATTTGGTTGCAAAGAAAGTCATGTTAACATTGCCTTGTGCTTTATAGACCACATACCACCGATTTTAACAATGGAAGAGTTAAACAAACCTCATGAAACTTACCCTGAATTCTCTTTGCGATATCAGCTTCATTATCTTTAAGACTGCATTTGCTCTGCTAGTTTCTCACACATATTATAATCAGTAAAGCTCCTGCCAATACTTTCAGTTACAGACTTTCAGTGCTTTGTGCCTTTGGCTAAGAAACCATGACAGTTAAGCTAACCCAATTGGCAAAACTAGTCAGCTAGTCCGTGATGTGAGAACTGGTCCACTAACAGCAGTAATAACAGTCAATAATAATACTACAGAATCTCCTATTTTCCCTGATATTTGTACAGCTGTTATTTTAAGGAATTTCACATGTTCAAACCTAGAAATAGAGAGTCTTCTTGAACAAAATGTGATCAAAACATGGAAATAATTATAATGAAACAATTGTCTAATCAAATGAACTGTATTTTTTGACTCACATTTTGTAACACTTATAGAACATTTAAAATTCAACATTTTTAATATAGATTCTGTATACATTTATATAAAACAATATTCCAAATTTCACAGACAAAAGATGAGTCTTTATTTAGAACTACAGTACAAATTCAATTAACAAATATAATTTGCTATGGATATGCAAAAAAGGTTGCAGTCATCAATTAATTCGATTCTCTCCTAAACTGATACCAAAAATGAGAAATGTAAGGAAAGTGGTGTCTAATATTATATGTACAACTACTCACTGTATTTTTGGTTGTAGTCTATCAGAAACACTATAATCAATATTGTAAAGCTGAAGTCTATATAATTAGAATTTCAGTCAGTCCTTAGTCATACAATGCACAGTGTCCACAATTCCTAGGTCAGTGCTCATAGAAATATCTCTGTAACCGCTATATGCTCTGATGGAAGTCATAATTGTTTGGGAATCCTTGTCTCACTTCATTTCACTAACAGTCTTTCACTAGACTACATTTAATTCAACGGATACTAGAGACACGACGGATTTATGACTTCTCTGACATTAAAAAACCCCCAGCATTTGTCAGTCTGTAACATTCTGGATTCATCTATGATTCATTAAATTTAAATGAGAAAGCTAATTTCTGCATCTAAGTTCTACCTCGATTTTGATGAAATTCTGCAACAGATAGTATTGTCATAGCTAAATGAGTATCAGCTGGTTGCATGTTCTACATACCCACTACGTGTGCAGTGGTAAAGGTATAGTCTGATTAACATTGGCCTACTGTGTGGCTTCTAACTGGAGAAGAAATAAAATGTCATGATTAGAAGAAATGGGTGCCTCACTATTCCTTTCAAACTTTGTAGGATAGCCTATTCTGAAGTCATTGGAGAATTCTTACAGTATAGGAAAAGTGAAAAATCCTGAGTATTACAGGTCTGCACATGCTGTACCTCTTACTATACAGAAAATTTGCCCAAATCAGCAGAATATGCTCTCCTTAGAGGCTGTGGAGCATCTGTGGTGCAGTATTGTATAGATCTGAATACTAGATGCACAACCCCACACTGTCCCAGAGCATCTGTATAATGTAGAACATGATTAGGCCCTATGTTATATTATCTTATTCTTTTGATATATTGTATTTCAGTATCTCATTATTCCTTATCCTCTTCCCTGAATGCATTCCATTTCATCTTCTGGTGAGACATCTGTGCTTAACTAATTATCTACAGACCTAATAAAAACAGTCTGTAGATAATTTAATGATTTTGTGTTCAATAGCTCCAATGTCCACTAAAATTATTTGCTTTGGACAAAGCAAGACTCTCATTGCTTGAAACCTAATTATAAATATCAGCATTTTATGTTCTGTTGCATAATGCTAATATGCGCTGAAGTGTGGAAGAATTCCAAATAAGCAATATTTGGTAGTGAAGATTAATGACAACTGGGGTTCAGGTGGGGTTTTTTGTTAGTGTGTAGGTTCCCTCACCCTCCAGCTCTGTCAAAGACAGTAGCCTTTCTGATTCATCTGCAATTTGTAGTAATGTTAACTGAGAAAAATCACTTTTTATGAAATGGTGTTTCATAAACACTGGTGGACTTTTCAGTGATATTCCAAAGAAGGTATAAACAATTTTGTTTTTCAGTATTTGTAACACTTTCAGAAGGAGCAATGGTTGCCTTCTTTAGCCAAATTTAAAATGCCAACAAATGGTAGTTTTGTATCTAACTTCTTTCTTTTTAAAATATGACCTTTACCTGTGTCATCTCAAGGTCAGTTTTGCAGTCCTAACAAAGACACTTCTCTAGCACCCATTTAGCCAACAACACAAGAAAAAAAAAATAGAAAAAAAATCTGCTTAAACTATCTGAGCATTATTTAAGAAGCAAAGTTCTGATTTTCAACTGGTTTTGCTATAGGACTTGTGTTTGGTCTTAGATTTAAGGACAAGGCGAAAGAGAGAATGAAAATCAAAAAGACAATGTACTTATTTTGGGGATATAAAACATATATTACGCATGGAAATGGGCACTAGATACCCATGTTAATCAGCCAATTTGGATGTCGTAAGACCATACAAATGGCCTCCAGCTGTGACACGTGTGATAGTTTTTGTAGATGCCTCAGATAAAAAGGACATCTTAAACATCACTAGATGCTTAAGATTAAGCAACTAGTTTCAGTACAGATGTTAAGACTGTAGTCTTGAAAAATTTTGCTATAGCATAGAGAACTTGTTTCTGACTTAAACTTCTTAATATAACAAAAATCTCTTCTGTTTGAATTTCTAAGCCCAGCTAGAGTCTAGAGGAAAGATAATTTTTCACTTAAATTCTGAGAAATTTAAACAAATCATGTTTGCCCACCTTGTAGTTATTCAACCAGATCTATTGTTCTGTACAAAAATACAATGGCTACCCTGGCTTTTGTTGAAAATACAGAGGAGATGGCACCTTTCACCCATGCTATGGCAGAAAAAATTATATTCATTCCTTTACATTCAACACTCTTACTAGAACTGTTTTCAGACTTACCCGATTGTCAGGAATTAAAGCACAGGACACTGTCCTCCCGTTTAAGTATTTTATTATGAGCAGGCTGTTCTCTCTTCAACAAATATATATAGACATGAACACAGACAGATACCCATTTCTTTGAGAAATATTACATGCAACATGTTCTTACACACTGGCAACACACACTGTGGCTGTTTTTTGAAAAGAAAAGACTGTTCCTTTTCAGGTTTTGAGTGAAATAACGTAGTCCTTGCCTTCAATGCAAGTTTCCCAGGTGCGTATCCTAAGCAGAGTGAGGAAGCTTCTTGCAGGGCTAACCAAAGTATTTAAATAAAAATCTAGAACATAGACAACCCATTGCTGCCTATAAAACTTGAAACAACAAGTCTTTTTAAAGTAATCTCTTTTAGTCTGTCTTACCTGTTTACTTTTTAAGCTCTTTGGATACAGTCTGCTTCTTGCTGTTTATCCAGAAGGTGCAAAATACAGCAAACTTGTACTTACTTTGGACTGTTAGTCACTTCTCTAATATAAATGCAAATAATAATATTGGAACTAAGAATCCCAAGGAGGTATTGTGTAATTCAGTGCTTTAAAGTCAAGTAGTGATTCTCAAAGTCTTTTCTGATCAGAATGTTATTCCATTTGAACTGTGTAACTTGCTTTTATCTAATTTTAAGTTTTATATTAGAATTATTTGAAGAAAATAAGAAACCTTAGAATACTCAAGGCAGGAATTAACATCTTCCCAAAGGGAAAAAAAACAAACAAACCTACCCACAATCAAACCGAAAAACAAACAACTAACCAAAACCTAATAACAATTAAAAAAAATATTATCCTTTGTATAGGCAAGTACTTTGGAGGTAGATTAATAAAGCAATTTTAGGAATAAAGCAATTGAGCTAAAGAATCACTGGCTACTTATGTACCCTCTCCTACAGTAAGAGAAATCCTGTGCTCGGTACTGTTCACAGGAATCCAAGAGAACTACTCTTTCAATACTTGCAAGAGAAAAAGTATCTGCACTAGCCAGTAGGAAAAGATGAGGAGACATTTTTCAGCACTGTCAAACATTAATCATCTTCTACTGCTTCAGAAAAGTAATTTCTTCCTTACAAAGTTTCAGAGAGCTGGAATCTCTTGCCTTAATACTTCAGAGTATTGACCTCTTAACCTGAGAACCTTGTCTTGCCTCAGCTGAGAAAAGAATCCAAAGACCTAAAAGAAGAAAACTGATACTTGTATCTAGTGACAGACTAGATTTCTGAGGGTTATATACATTAGAATTGCATAGCTATGAAGCTCACTTTCAGAAATGAAGGCACAGAACTCTTTGTTTCTCAGATGTCACAGGGCAGCTTAGAATAACATGGAGACATCACAGTGTGTATACAGACCCCAAAAGTGACACTTGTAAAAATGAGAAAAGCAATAACACAGTTTTACAATACAATAATTCAAAACCTCAGTAAAGAAAGCACACTAATAATAGTTTCCTCTTTTGATAATTAGTAGAAATAAAATAGCCTAAAATTAGAGATCTGTTCTTACTAACTTTAGCAACAGTTCTAACATATTATTAATGTTGATTGTACTGTATAGAGTGAATGAAATTAATGCTTATGCTGTCTATGTATATAGGTATGTAAAGCAATCCTCTACAGTTCATAACAATGTCTGTTTATAATCATGATGCCTGAGATTCCTCTACTTTACAAGCTGGTTCTTTAACCTTCCTGCATATTATTTTAGTCATTTAGTACGCTCACATAAGGTTCTTAACAAGGAAACAATGATTACTAAAAGTAATTCTAAGATCCTGTCCTCCAGTCAAGGTTTCTATAGCCTCAGGAAGTGTATAGTCATGGAAATAAAAGATCAGTCTTTCCACAAGGCTTAAGCTCCTTGGAAGGGTTATGAAGCCAATGGAAAAGTTTCAGTTTCCTAGCTGTAGATGAGGTTTAGGCCTTCTCCACTGTCTCTTCCAGGTGTACTCCTTTATACATGTTCAGTAGGGTTCTACACTGTCATCGGCTGGGTGTAAAATCTGTTGATTTTGTGGCAGCTCACTGAGATGGAACAAACTGATATGATGAACAAACTGAACAAACAATTGACATGATGGACTTGAGTAAGGAATCTCTTACAATAATAGTTAAATGTAATGTGATTATTTAATTTAAAATTAAGTATTTTAGAACTTTTTTTTTCTTCTCTTTTTCTCTTTCAAATTACTGTGTTATCTTTTAATTTCCTTGTGCAACTGAGTCTGGATAAATAAGATCAGTAGTTTTTAACACCATTTGTAATAAGAAACATACCTTAAGCATTCCTTAACTAAGTAGCAGGTTTTGACCCAATAAAATCTGTCCAAATGTAATCTACAAATTCTTTTTTGCAAGAATAAGTTGTCCTTAATCAGAAAACAATTTGAATGAAAGCGAGAATACTGATGGATCTTTCACAGTCTGTGTCAAGACTTTCTTTATGAACCACGTATTTTGAAAAATCAGTCTATGAGGAAATGAATTTGGTTTCCCTACAACACCCTGTTGAATACACATATGACTAAGAATTTTTGCATATGCTGTTTCCAAGAACATTTTTCGAACTATGTTACTATATTTTAAACAGTAGAGACCTGGAATGACCTGGAAATGTCAAACATATTTTTAGGTCTGGAATGACAGAGTATCAGCTTTCAAGCTGATCAGAAGTCAAGGATAGTAGACCTCAGTTTTGCCTCTGTTTCTTAGTCCCCCCTTACCAAATTAGTTAGGCTAAACTGTAAAACAGTAAGATTTAAAATCTTGCAGTCTCATATGTGGAACCACCAAAAAGGAACCGAGACAAAAGTCAGGCACAATAGCTATTACGTTCTATTTTAAAAGCATAATAGGAAGTATGATATTTAAGGTCAAATAAGAACATCAGAAATCAAACCAGAATGGAAAAGGTGTTCAGATACAGACTGGCAATAGGGTTCCACTAAACAGACTTGCAGTCATAAGAAAGACTAAGAATGAATACATAGGCAGTTACTACCTCTAAACTGACATGCAGAAATTTGCCAGTATTTCTAAATGCTGTGAGATGGTAAATCTTTGATAATTTTAAATTAAGAACCTTATGCCAAAAAGCAGTGAAGAGAGTGGTTAACAAACAGGTTCAACTTTTAAGAGCATTCATATTCTGAATTTGTACTTATTTATTGGCCTCCATGTGATATTTTAATGAAAAACTGTGCTTCACACTCCGTGTAATTGCATTCCAAACTGGAATATAATCCCATCAATTTTCTGCTTTGAAATGTTAACTGCAGTTGAAATTTTTGTTAAGAAATTTTTTTTTCCTAATATTCCTGAAATTAATAAATAAACAAATTCACGAACAATTAAAAAACAAATACCCAATCAAAGATATTTTACTAAAAATATTATCTAACAGCAATTTACCTTCAAGCAGAAATCAAGTAAGGAATATATCAGCCTGAGACATGAATATTTAGGATAATTATCAGAAAGTGAAAAAAGGTTATAATATGTATTTTTCAATATTTATTATGTCTCTCAAAACAGTTGCAAGAATATAAATAATATGTAAAAAGATTTAGTTTCTTTAGTTTAAAACAAGTTTTCCTCCCATAAGGATTATAAATTTAGAAGTAAAATTATATAATAAAGTTTTATAGTTCTTTAATTCTGGACATGCATGTTCTATAGAGAATTTGTTATTGCATTCCTTGATCAAAATATTTTATTATTGATGCCAAAAAGGGAAAGTCTAATAATGAAAGTGGGTTGATGTAAAATGAATATCATAATTTTAATTTGCTTCGTTCATGTGGGAGGTGTTCAAATAGTAGGATGGAGAGCATAGTGTAGTACATAAACATCTTAGTATATCAAAATACATGATATGTTGAAGAACTTGGAAAACTATACAGATTTCAGGAGGAAAAAACAAAACATTGTCTTTACCAGATCATTCTCATTTTGAAAACAACCTGTTATAGCAGGTTCTGTACATTTATTAAATTAATATGGTTAATGTAAATGAGTTAGAATTTCAGATACTTAAGGAAGAGAGAATCTGTACAAGAAATTCAACAAAGATTAATATTATTATTTCTTCTATTGTTCTGATTCTTTTGTTACTTTAGAAGACTTAATACTTATATATAAATATCAATATCTCTCAGATGTAAGCCAGGCTAATGTCTTATCTTAATCACAATGAGATAGGCCATTTCATGCCTCACCGATTTCTGACAACACTAGACACAAATGGTGGATTAATATGTAGGTAACAAAAAAATGGCTGGAATATTGTGTCACACCAAAACTTCTCTTTCTTCTTCATCAGTTTGAAACTTCCTGGAATCTTTAAAGATTAATTGGATAGGCCTAACTATCTCAGAGCTTGACTTTTGTCTCATGCCACAGTGTAACATCTGTGAGTATTAGGACAAAATGAATGATTGTACCTATTTATGAATAAGAATCCTTCTTTTAAAATAAACTGAAAACTAATGCTAAGATATCCTACACTGAAAATTTTAAGGAATAGTAGACCTTTTCTAATCCTGCAGTACTAATGAGCACTTGGAAAATGACCCCAGGAAAATAATAAAAGATTTCTTTCCATCTCGAAGTCTTTATTTTCATTGAAATAGAAGGAAAAGAAAGGGTTTTACTTCAGGACATAAATGTTTTCCAGATTGCCTGTAAATAATCTATATGAGCTGTGCCATCGGCTGTTCAGCCCACAGCATTCTTAATGCATCATTCATATGAAGACTTAAATAGTTTAGTGATACACAATGCCTTTAGCATGTTGCACTCCAACATCATAGTCGACTGCAGTAAGTTTTACTGGGGTCGTTAGCTATTTACACTTTTGGGTAATCAAAATTTGTTATCACAATTGACTGTGGTTGCTACACAACTCCATCATACCTTGCAGTGAAATATCTGAATTTCATCTTGACACCACAACAGGTAATTTCTTTTTGGACTTCACTTGCAATATGTTCTGCTTGCTCTTACCTTAGAGTTTTTTTAATTAGAAAACAATATAGAATGGTAGTCATTTAAATAAAACCCAAGGATGTTAAAAATGTACTTCTTCCAGTGTTTGTTAGGTATGTGATTTAAGATCACATGTAAGGACCACTTGAACAAATTTGAACCCACTTAAAAAAATTTGAACTGAAAGATAGTCTGGCAAATTATGCAGAATTATGTATATTTATTTTCTAGGACAAAATTGGTCTGTCCTAAAGCAACTACTGCTAAGTTCATTCTGCTTCACTAGCAATTTTGAGTGCACATTTCTGGTATACTTTGTACAAAATGATAAAACTAGATCTTTAACTAGGAGTGAAGAGACCTTATTGAATTACACTGATATTTACAGATCTTCATTAAGATCAGGATGGCATTGTGCTAGGTCCTGTACATTTTAAAAGAATAAGCTAGTGTTGAAGGACAAGAGGTTTGAAAAATGTCAGAAGTTTCAATGATTTTTCCAAATACACACGAATAAAGCTTATGATAGTCATAGGGCTAATACTGGAAAATATAGTTAGATTCCCTAAATGGTTGAGTGCCATAGGCAGAGAAACTGTATTATAGAAGGCATATACTATTCTTGATCTCTTTCGTACCCTTTTTGCAAGCACTTAATACACTCACTGTTAGAAACAGAGTATTTAGCTAAGTGAACATTTTTTCTCAACCATTATGGCCATTTTATGATTATTGGTTTATAGTTAATTTTCTTCAAATCTTAGATTTTGAAACTGAGCAAGTTCCTGCAGTTTGCTCCAAAATCTTTTCTATTTCTACTCATATTTTAATGTCCAAACTTGACCTGTGGTGGGTAGGGAAATTGCTTTCCCTATGGACTGCTAATTTCTCCAGAAAGTATCAACACTGATTGATTTTAAGTGTTATGCATGTTTACTTAACACAAACACAACTTCTATGTGGGCAAATACTATTTGTATTTATTGAAATCACAGTCAAACCTGCAAAATATTATGAAGAAATAAGTATAAGAAATATATACTGGATATTTTATCATGTACAGATTTCCAGTCAGCAGCAAATACTGTCATAAAGTTATTCTAGCAATGTTATAACCAGCTATTACAGTTTGAGAGGCATTTGTCACAAACACTGTTTGCTCATGATATATTTAATCTGAAATTTATGATGCACATGGTTTCAATTTCTAACCTGGACTACAGTACTCCCTAGATATGCATAGGATCAGAACCAACCCCACAGAGCTTAAATATCCAGTGTGGATGTTTGAGAGACCCTTAGGAATGGCAGCTGAAGCTAAAGCCTGGCCAAAATTTTCTTTCTTACCACTTCAGAGAAATGTTCACCAATAATCATATCTGCAAGCTAAATCTAGCAACTACACTATCACAGACCGAGGAAAGAAGATCATTGAAGCCGTCAGAGTCTCCTTTAACTTGGGAAGTGGTGCTTGCAGCTGCTTTGCTTGCTTATCCATCACACCAGCCGTGCAATTCCTTTGTTGTTCTGATATGTACCAGAAGCACCATATCTTAACCAATCATCAAGGAATGGGTTCACACAGGGAAGTTTTGTTCTTATATAAAAATTTCTGACACCAATAAACTTTGTCTCCAAGTTGAGGCTTGTCCTCACAGGAGTGCCTATTCTAAGAGCCCTTTCAGATGGTGACATGCACTACAACTGGGATGTTGGCAACAACTGTCTCCCAGATGTGATGCTGATAGTGAAACACCTTCCCCTAAGCTAACTGTAGGTCAAGGCAGAACAGATTATTCATGCAAGAAAAAAAAAAAAGTCTGATATGAGAAACTAGTTGCTAGTATTTTCTGCCTTTCAGTGTTTGAAACCTCCCAGACTTGACTCTGACACAGCAGTAACAAAGTCAGTAAATTTAAACCTGAGTGACTTATACTACGATTTCCCTTCTCCCAGTCTCAGGGAGAATTATGTTGCCTAATGTAAAGGAGAAGTAATTTTCATGTTATCTCGTACACTTTAACTTAATGCCTATCTGGTGTAGAGATATGAATCTATATCACTTATTTAAAGCTACGAGCAAACTGCCATCTGTCCCAAATGAAAGAAGATAGCAGTTAGTCTCCAAATCCCTTTAATTTCTTTAAATGCTGGTATTAAAAAAAAAAAAAAATAAAAAAATTGTGTCTTGCAATATTTATAATATTCTGTACAGTGAGTATAAGAATGATTAGGTAAAGATGTATCTACATGTCGTGGTTTAGTCCCAGTCAAGAACCACAAAGCAGGCTTGCTCACCTCTCCTCCTCTTCCCGTGAAGGAGGAGCAGTCAGAGGAAAAGACCAGGAAGCTCATGGATTGAGATAAGAACAATTTCATAACTGAATATAAATTAATAAAATAGTGATACTAATAATACTAATAATAGCAATATACTAACAATACTAATAATATGTAATGAACATAATACTACCACTACTATTACTAATAGTATGTAATGAAAATAATGGAAAATAAAACAAATGATACAACTGCTCATCACCCACTGGCTGATACTCAGCCAGGTCCTGAGCAGTGAGAGCCAGAGACAGAGAGCCTGAGAGAGACCACCTCAGATTCAAGGTGAGCCCCAAAGATGAGAAAATGACTGAGAGAGAATGAAAGTGAACAAGAAAGCCAACGTGGCCCCTGCCCCAAGACCAATTTATATACTGAGCGTGACACTTTATGGAATGAAAGACCACTTAGGTCAGTTTGGGTCAGCTGTCCTGGCAGTGTCCACTCACAGCTTCTTGCAGTGAAAAAGTTGGGAACACAGGTGCAGTATCAGAAACTGAACAAGTCCTTGACTTGGTACAAACACTCCTCAGCAACAACTAAATCCATCAGTGTTATCAGTACTCTTCTCAGCACAAATCCAAAACATAGCCTCATACTAGCTACTGTGAAGAAACTCTGTTCCAACTAAACCCAGCACACTACCATATTCTTCATATTTCAGCATTCCTATATCATATTCTTAAGGTTTTATCATATTCACCCCTCATTTCTGTTACAGTTCCTGATTTCTGCATTTCTATTCTGTGATTCTTTGCTGGTTCTTGATTCACTCTGCTGGCTTGAAAAAGCAAACAAACAAGCAACCTCCTATTGAGCTTTTGACCTTGGATACGACATGAACTGAGGATGTCAAAATGAAAATTTTGAAGTAATAATAATCCCTGATGCTCAGGAAATTTCAGATAATTTTGCTAGCATATAGTAGCTTTTAATAGACTATTCATGCCTGTAGAATCTGTCTTTTAAAAAAGGCTTTATAACAGCATCTATGCTATCATGTTTTGGTTGTTATTATAGAAACAACTGCTGGAGAAAATAATGTGGAACTGGGTGCATATTGGACTTCATTCACACAGTATAGATTTTTGCCTGAAGGTGAACACTACTGTCTGCATAACAAACATTTTAAGCATTAGTTCATAGTTTTAAGAAGCTATAGACAATATTAGAGGATATAAAGTATATTACCCTACCTTGGTGTTTCTATTTGTAATACCTTGCATTATAATAGAATAGATAGTATGATATTTAGATTATTCTTCTCACTTAAGTAGTAGTTATATTTGTTTACATTACAGTTGTACAAATTCAAATTTGATCTTCGATTTTATAATTAGACAATAAAATTTTATAAATGCACATTTACAATACAACCCTCATACAGCTTCTGCTCCAATTCATTACTGCTCTGTAGCTATCACTTCTATGAGAATTTGCACTGCAGTATTTGTATTTCAAGGAGGATCTGATTAGCATTTGAATCTTCACTGCAGTGTATATGCATCTGTGCAACCATAGAACAATCCTTGTTTCAAAATATTCCCTGTAAGCTACATCAATTATGTGCTTTTTCAACATTTGAGACGTGTGGTGTTTTGACATCATTTGACAAATACATTTATTTTGTACTTCCCAAATAGATGAGAAAATTACATTAATAAAAATGTCTACTGTTTCACCTAAGTGTATGCATTATATATGTATATATGTGTGCAAATACCTATTTGAAAGTGCATTCTGGACTTTCCTGAAGTCTGTCCAAATCATATACAAATTATGCTCCTATATTAATGAATTTGGATCTGTTGTAAATAATTTAGGAGTTTTTATTTGCAGGTTCAGAGAAGCAAAGAAATTATACGAGGTAAAAAGATTAAATGTCTTGCCCAAAACTCCTTTTTCTTCTTTAGATTAAAACATATGGCTTATTAATTTTTTATGTGAGTGCCTTGCTTACTCTTTTAGAAAATGCGAACTGTTCCATGCAGCTGCTTGTCTTTTCAGAATTTTATAACAAAACAGGATACCTTGCATCATGATGAGTTTGTGGAAAATCAACCTTTTTAACAAAGAAATATTTCTTTTCACACTAATCTGATCATCAGTGAAGCAGAGTACATAACCACTGAAACAAAGGAAGAAAAACAAAAATCTAATATGATTTGATGTTCCCTCTTACAGTAAGATCAGAGTTAATTCTGTCTCATATTAGTAAACTTTTCATCTTGCTACAATACATCAGATCTTATTAAGGATCTTATGATCATACTTAAAAAGTGGACAGATGCATGAAAAAAAGATTCAACAATTAAAATAACAATCTTTATTTGATCCAGAATAATTCTTTGTCTGTAGGAACAGCATTTTGAAACACCTGAATTAACATGACCAAGATTTCAACAGTCCTTACCTTTTGATTAGTAGGCTGTTAAACAGTTCAGCAAATTTCCAGCTTTGAAAAATGAAATAACTTATTGAGGTGTTGTAAATAATTTTTCATGAAGGTGAGGACCAGGTGATTCTCTTTGATCTCTTCATTTCCATTTAATTTTGTAAGGAAAGTTTCTATTGTAAATAAATAAATGAATACAAAGGTAGGATCTGATTCAGGTCCTTGAAATCAGTCAGATACTTTCTTGCTATTCTTGGTATTTTGGATGGGACAATAAATATAAAAATGTAAATTCACATTTGATAATAATAAGCAAATGAAATACAGTTAAAGTATACAAATGTGAGGATACAGGAAAGCTTATCTTTGAATAAATGATTCAACTGACAAAAGAATCAATAAACCTGTATAAGAAAGCTCTACACAGCTACCTTATTATTCTTGGGATTTAACAGCAATTTTTAACACATTTTAGATCAATAACAGATAAGGTGTATAGCACTATTTTAACTTTCCAAGATGCACGATTCTGAAATGTATTAGCAGCCACAAGAAGTATTTTTTGGCTTGCTTCTTTTTCAGGAAGGTATCAACTTAATTATTCCTCAGCCATAGCCAAAGAATGATTTAATTATGGTCCCATTATTTATTTCCCTCTCCTTCCCCGCCCCCCCCCCCCCCCCTCCCCCCCCCCCCGCCCTATCCTATTTACTGCTTTGCCAATGCAATACTTCTTTATTTCTTCAAAAGCAATATGGAGAAATTTGGTTGTTGTCATGGTTTAACCTTGGCTGGCAACTAAGCAGCACACAGCCACTCACTCACTCACTGAACCTTTCATTTAGTAAAAAGGTGTCTTCTCAGGGTTATGCATAACTCTTCCTTTTGTTTCTCTCTTTAAGATACCACGGTTCAGTTAGAACAAGACGTCTGTTTGTGTGACTTAAATGCTGTTAGAGACACTTCTACATGGCAGGAGATATAGGTAAGCTTCCTGTTCCTATAAAGAGCAGAAATTTTCTTTCCAATCACTCAGGTTTGTACTAGGTTTCTGCAGCTTCTGTCATTTACAAAAAGAAAGGGATTTTGCCCATTGTTTCTTTATTTCTATCCATAAAAGGCCTGTGAAACAAGTCTTTGTACTTTTTACCATCACATGAATGTTCTTTAACGTTTTTGCATTTGTGTCCTTTATTTCCACTCACTGTTTACTGGAGATGGCAGAACAAACTTTCCTTGTACCATGAAAGAAAAACAACACAGACTAACCTGATACTAATCCTCATGAGCAGTAACCACTTCACCTCTGATGTCATTCTGGAAGCTGGTTTACCATTTTATATGTTGGGTTATCATTTTATGATGAGTAGTGTATCTTCAATTTTTAATACATGTTGTTTCTTGGTGTAGTTAGGATTAAAGGTTCATCATAATAATAATTTTGGTCTACACAGTGAGAAATCTCTGTATCTGCTTTAATACACTTTACTAGCAAGATAGAAAAAATGCATTTTCATATATGACTGTTCATGATGTCAGACACTAGCAGCACTCAGTCATTTGTACCTGGGCAAACAGAATGTAATGCTCTTCTCTTAGCTCTTCATCATTATCCTTAGTTGACAAAATCAGTAACATCACAAAAACAAATTCATGTTCATGTACATGTTTTTAAATAATATTTTAATGATGAGTACTAGAATTTTCCTTTCTCACAATAAAGACTTTTTATAGTCTCCAGAATAAATTCAGAGCTGTCTTGGCTTGTATTAAGGAAGAGAGGTCAAAAAGCAAAACCACTTTGTATTTCAATGTGAGTTTCATTGGGAAATGAAGTTAATCATCTCTTTACAAAGAAACATTAACTGATTGCATATGCAAAGATGGCTCCTAGTGCATATGAACTATGGAGTTGTAGAAACCTTCAGAGGTTTCTGTAACATAATAGGCCAACACAGTTTCTATCTGAAGAACAAAAGTTCATTTAGAGTTGTTATTGATTCATATCTAATGCAGCAAAAAGTGGAGACCTTCAGAAGAGAACCCTATCATTGCCAATGAAGTGTCATAGGGATGGCTTCAGTTTTCTCCTCTCATAGCACCCTGCAGATGAATCATATCTTTCTGCTCACATGCTCCAAGACAAATTTTAAGCAGAATATTTAAAAGTCATTCTGAACTGCATTTATTTCAGTTAATCCTAAGTGAAAGGACTGATATATAACAATGGATCCACAGCTTAATTTCAAGTGTTTGAATTTTTTTTTTTTCCAAAGCTGAAGGATCACAGCAACAGTTGAGTGACAGAGAGAAAAATGCAGAAACACCGGTAACAACTCAAAAATCAAAGTTCTATGAAATCAATGAGCGCCTTAGGCTCATTCATGCTGATTCAAAATAAAATAGTTTACAGCCTAGTTACCCTAAGGGCTCTGAAGAATTTCAGGTCCTTGGATTATAGGACTCCTTGCTTCTTTTTTAGTATTTTAACAAGTGATTTTCTGAATCAGGCTTGAGTTAGAGTGTAGATGGATCGATAGGTGTTCCTGGTCTCAACTCTGTAGCACAATTAAGGAAGGTGAACTGGCTTAAAAGACGGATAGTTTGCATACATCCTTATGCTTACTATCTCCAGGCAGATAAATCTGAATTTCTTTGCTGTTAGCTTCACAATCAGATAGCTGACCTGCACGTTTTTATGCATACCAAATTTTATTTTTCTGCTGTCTTTGTTCTTGAAATAGGTTAGCTTGCTTTGTAAAAAAAAAAAAAAAAAAAAAAGCAAAAGCAAAAGCAATGCAGAGAAATATGATGATATTTAAGCCAGCACAAACTGTGCTAACTCCAACACCAGGTGCAGCACTGTACATCAGCGCTGGCATGGCATTGCATTCACTATATTGCTTTTGGGAACAAACACATGCAAAGTGCTATATTCCAGCATATGAACATGTTAAAAGAGAGGGAGGGAGGGAGGGAGGGAGGAAAGAAAGCTTTTGATAAAGATTTCATCTCCTTCTGGCTGTACAAAATTTGCAGTGGCGTGAACCAGAAAGGCAATGCAGGAAACAAACATAAGGAAATGACTCCTTGTTATACTTGTATGAAGAGTGATGTCAGTCAGATTTATTTTTTTGTTTCTTCTTTAGGAAGAAGTCTGACCAGGTTCTTCTGGAAGACAACACTTAAGAAAGTTGTAAAAAGATATACACAATATGCAGAAAGCACAGCAATAGCATATATAATCTTCTGCCTGTGGTGTTTGTTCTTGCTTATACTTTTGCTTCTGGAAAAACTAGCAATACGCATTGTCTTAGCAGCCGCTCCAAGATGTGACATATTTGTCATAATGTTAGGCTGTTGAATACATTTTTCTCCCTGAATTTCTGGACATAGAATCACAACAAAGTTTGTGATAGGTTGACCTTGGCTGGCTGCCAGTTGCCCACCCAGACACTCTGACTCTGTTTCCTCAAAAGGACAGTGGGAAAAACTAAGATAGAGAAGCTCATGGGTCAATCTAAAGACAGGGATAACACTTACCTAGCACTTACTATAATGGGCAACCCAGACTCAGCCATGTGAAGATTAAATTTATTGCCAATAAACAATAGAATAGGTTGGTGAGAAACAAAGACAAAATCTAAAACATATTTCTCCTTCTCTGCCTTTTTTCCAGGCTCAACTTCACTCCTGCCTCTTCTACCTCCTTCCACCCAAGTGGTGCAGAGGGATGGGGACTTCAGGTTGCAGTTACTTCATAAAAAATCTTCTCTTCCACTCCTTCCTCCATGACACTCTTCCTGTGCTTCAGTGTGTGGTCCCACCCACAACACACAGTCCTTCATGGATTGGTCCAACATGGGTCATTCCCACTGTCCACTGTTCTTCAAGAACTGCTGCAGCATGTGTTCTTTCCACGGTCCATCAGCAATAGACAACTTCAGCATGGGTCCTCCAGAGGCTCCAGCTCCTGCAAGGAGCATGTAAGTTCTCCATGGGCTGCAACTTCCTTCAGGGCTCCACCTGCTCCAGTGTAGGGATCTCCAGAGTATGGGTATCTGCTCTGGCATAGTCTTCCACGGACTGCAGGTGCAAAACTTTTTGATTATGATCTTCTTCATGAACCGGAGGGGGAATACCTGCTTGGGCACCTGGAGAACTTTTTCCTCCATCTCTGACTGTGGTGTTCTCTCTGCCATGTCTCATTCTTTCTGTTCCATCTACCTCTGTCTATACAGTATTTTTTGCCCTTTCTTAAACATGCTTTCACAGAGGGGCCACCAGGTTGGCTGAGGGGCCCACCTGTACCATGCTGTGGGTTTGTTGGATATGGCTAGAGTCAGTTGAAACAGTCTGTGACCAGCTTAGTGAGGTCCCTGGCCTCTCCTCGTAGAGGCTACCCTGCAGCACACCTGCACATAAACCAAATACAGTATGGTATAAAACATTCTTAAATGACAAAGGGCAACACCTTTAAAATAAACAGAATGCAGAGAGAGGGAGAAAAGGGGGAAGGAGAAAAATCAGTGTGGAAAAGAAAGAAAAACACTAAGAAACATAGCTTTGCTTTTCAGCTGCTAGAGTTAGAAATTAAATTCAAAATTTAATTGAAAAATAACATGTTGTTTACATGTTACAAGGCTGCTTACAAGATAGCCAGCTCATTGGAGATGGGTGATCTGGGACTTCGTCTATGGCAAACAGCCTAGCAGATAGGAGAAAGTGAAGGTGAAAAATCTCAGATCTCAGGAAGCCATTTAGCAAAATGACAGTTGTCACAGTTTAATTTAGCTCTTTAGCATTTTTTTCCTAAATAGACTATCTGGAAGCTCTAACACATCAGTTTAGGCAGAGATGAGAAATGCAGCTATGATGACAGAGCTGCTTCTGCTTTGTGTATTTTTTCTTTTCTTCTAAAGGGTAAAAAAGACTTTTATTTTGTTGCTGAATTAGGCCTGCTTTCAAATTTTTTTTTAGTACCTCTTTTTTGATTAGCACAAGCTAAGATAGAAATTGATGCACAGCAATAGGGGAAATTTGTTTCTTCCCCCGCAAATGACACAAATGTGGGATGGAGAGACTAAATGTGACTATACTTTCTCAGTGTTTCAACTTTATGAACATCTACTACTGAATACTTCAAAAGAATTTTAGTTTTGAAGTTAAATGGAATGAGAACAAAGAATAAGAGAAGTGAAGAAGTTTGGCATACGTGCAGTTAGCTTTCCTCAGAAAAAGTTTATTAAGGCAAGGTTGGTTCACACTTGGTCAATTAAGTTTGAAAATTTATAAATATAAATATTTAATGAAATTGCAATCTAATTAAACTACATTAAGATGTCATCATCCTTTCTGTGTCCAGCTGAATAGGTTTTTGATATTGAAAACCTTCCCTTTACCTTTCTAGGAAATATAGTTAATATTTTAATGAGGTGTTTGGATAGATAAATTATTATATTCTCTAAGGAGAGATTTTATTTCTCTGCATTTTTCCCATGCTGTCCTGTTTTGCTTATATCAAGTTTGTACGAAATCATCAACAATCCTGTTGTAGTTGTATCCTGCTTAAGGTTTTTGTACCATTTGCTAACTTTAAGCCTGCTGCAGTCCAATAGAACATTCTCTTTTACATGCGGAAGTGACATATTACAGTCAATACATACAGGTATTGTTAAAAAAGGGAACCTAACATCTAAACCCTCAAGATCTTATTGTAAAACTTGTAGATAAATACAGATACGTACTAAAATAGGATACTGAAACCCTTAAGGTACTCCACTCCTATCTGAGATATCCTTAGATAGTTCTGGGATCTCAGCAATAAAGTCATGACAAAATACTTGAAGCCAAATTCTAAGATCTCTTTTGAGAGTCTGCCATGTAACTAAAGGTATACAACATTTAACTGAAAACAAAACTGAAGGATGACAGCGTAAAACTTCTAAGCTGGACACTGTGCTATGATCCACTAAATTGCAAGTGAGAAGAATGATATAGTGATACCACATTACTTCTACAGATTAGGAATACATAGACTTATTCTAAAATTATTTTATTTAGTGATCACATTCCATCATGTTCATTGCATGGGAGAGAAGTTCTGCTGAAGTAACAGAAGGTACACAGTGTAATTAAGATTGCTTAAAAAAAATATTAAAGATTCAAGGTGGTATGTGAATTTTACATATGTAATTCTTAGGCTTACTAACAGCAGCAGCGTTATGTCTGTGGAAGAGATATTTCATATTTCCACACACCTGATGCTATGAAATGGTATATGTTTGGAACAGTATGATTTTAAGGCAGAGAAATAAGTTTTACTTTTAATAAGCAAGCAATAAAAATAATTCTAAGTAATTCTTTAAGGAATTGTCTAAGTAAAACTTTTCTTAGTACAATAACATTTGCTGAAAAGTAAAAATCCATGAGTCAGTTTTAAATTTCCTGGAGTGTTGTTTGGTTGGTTATAGGCTCTATGGAAAAAGAAACGTGATATATACACAGTGTATTTCTAGTCTTGTGTTTTAGTAAAAATGAAAACTAAATCAGTATAGTGCATGGGTGTTTAGTGTATTTCCGTAATTATTTATACCTAAGTTTAAACTCTAACATGTTTGGTTTTTTTTTTTCCTCAGACTATTTTGATTAGATACTTGGGTATCTAGACCTTTCTTTTAAAAATAAGATTGAACCAGGACTTCTTTGAAATTGGTTTATAATTTTCTTTCTTAATAAACAAAATATTGTCCACAGTATACAAAAACAGTGGTTCTCATGGACTTTATAAATTTAAAGAGGAACAACAAAACAGTCAGAACAGATTTTTTATTTAAGAAAAACAAATCAACTACCTTTACCTAAGAAATAAGAAAGGAACAGGAGGGCTCAGGACCTTAGCTGTTAATAGAGACATATGTGTGATGTGACAGTTGTTCTTTTTTTAATACAAACCTACAAATTACAATGGCAGTTAATATCATGTTTAGCAGCTTTGCCTCTGATTTGTATTTGGGACAATGCTTGGCAATTCCATTGGAGACAATAAAATAGTTGTTGGCACATTTTAATTACTATATAAAGGCACAGTCATTTCATGGAACTTCAGGGGGTAAAGAAGCCATCAATTACTGTGCTCAGCTTGAGTTTATTTAAACAAATTATTTTCTATTTCTGGATACATAAACTATACACTTCCAGTCCTTTGTGATATTTACTTCCAGGAGCTTTTCATTTGGGTTATAAAATATCCTGGATTAACCATTTATATTAAAAATCAATGTTACAAAGGACAAGGTGATTACAGGCACACTACAAGCGCTTTGGATACAAAGATATATTTGTAGAAATCTCTGTGCCACTATTCATTCAGCAGAGCAATATGTTTAACACTGAAGCCCTGAGGCATTTTAAGCCTTTAGTAACAGAACACAAACCCAGTTTTGGCTCATGGGTCTTAAAGCTCCCCCTACTGATTCATCTCAGTTTCAATAAGGTATAGCAATCAATAAATATATAAGCTAACTATGGAAACAGTACAAATAGAAGATACACATACCAGGAAGTAAATATGACATGGCCTTATTGAAACTGACTGTTTGCAACACTTCATAATCTTTCCAAATTCAGGATACTCGGACTTTCTGCATTAAGGTAGACACAAATGTTACACAGAGATATATCTCTTACTTATATGATAAATGCAATTTGTCAGTTATGACAGTATAAGGGCAGAAAAAATTACCTGTTAGTAAGCAGTGTGTTGGTTGATATTTTCTGAGCTAGTTTAGTATCTCACTCTCTAATGCAAACATTTTAACTGTTCATTTCTGTGCACTTTAATGTTTTTAGGTTCTGCAGATCTTCCTTATTCTTCAAATTATCTCAAAGAATTATTGCAGCTGTTAAGATTAGATTTGCCAATATGTTAAAACAAGCAGGATAGAAGCCTTAGAAAATGTCTCAACACCCTTAACAGTTCAGACCTCACACTCTTGGGAGAAGAGTCTATTTGCCAGAATGATCCAGTCAACAAGACTGATGATTAAATTTCTAACATCTAAATCTAGTCAAAACTGGCAGAGGAACAAACTGTCAGTAAATGATAGGTTGGGTCTTGGATGAAAATTCTAGAATATGTTTTTGGTTGTTCATTCTCTATTAAGCCAACTTTATAACCTAATTAATTAAATCTCTGAAGGCAAGTGTTTTGTTTTGAATTCCGTCTACAAATAAACTGGTTTATGTTGTATGCAGTACCCTTAAAAAAAGGTAGTATGTGCTCAGTCACAGCAAGTACATTGTCAGCATTGTGGTGTAAATCTCAGTCAACTGAGGCTTTTTAGTGATCAAAATGTATTTTAATCAGCTTTTTTATTAAATATGTCAGCAAATGTACAATATAATATAGAAGACAAGATTCAGTTGAGAAGGTGTTTCACACTGACAGGTGCATGATGAGGATGTGCTTTCACAGCACCTTTAACCAAAACTAGACTTTCTTTGGTCCTGCTTCAACACTCTTATTTGTTCTATTCACAAGGAATAACTCTGTGCCTCCCTCGTGCCAGCATTACTGCACATGTGTAGGAGGTTAGTTCAGAGATAGCTGACTTGTCTGCAAACAGTCCTATAAAATAAAATGGTTAGTTTTCAGCCAGAACAGCTAAACAAACATCTCACCAAATGATTATGAGTGTCACAGCTAGCACTCATAACTGAAATATGCAGCTGAATAACAAGGCTAGACTGGCTGTAGTTCATGTGTAATTGTGTCTGAGCCAGTAAACACAGACTTTGATTTTTCCCCATCTGGAGTCAAGTAGTCACAAATTGGTCAAAGTCAAAGAATTGACATCTAGTATAAGAAAGATGCATTTGCATCACCTAAGACATTCTAAGACATTCTAAGGCATACTAAGACATTCATACTTCAGGTAAAAAGAGTGGCCAGTCTACATTATCTAGTGAAAAAGAAAGAATCCAGTTCAGTAGGATTTAAGCTGTCTAGTCCCTCTGAAGTACTTCAAAAGTAAATCAGTTATAAAACCTAGATGTTAAGAAACAAGAGTTCCCACTTAAGATGTAACCTCAGAAACAGAGAATGAAGAAAGATGGAACCCCTGTCATGATAGTGTCAAATATACAAAGGTGGTATGATGGACAGAGGAATTGAAGAACTTTTGACAATTCTGTATGTATGCTACTTTGCTTTTATTTCTTCAACTGCATCTTTTATCAAAACAATGAACACAGCTGTTTGTATTGGATGCTATGAATGCACACTTATTTTTTACAAGACTGTAAGCTGTCTTAAGATCAGGATGACTTTGTAAATGCCAACAAGGTTTTCCTAGCTGAAGAGTCTGACAAATGCACGCAGTGAGAGACTGGGTACCTCAGCTACTGTCAGCTGTCAAAAAAGGCAATAAAGTGTTTCCTAGATAGAAGCTGTCTGGACCAAAGGGAGAGCTGCAAAGAAGTCAGGGAATGAAGAACTCAGTTACAGTAACCAGAAGTGACCAGGATGAATTTCTAGCATGTAACAAGAGAAACAGAAGCGTATTTAAACTCAGAGGGTACTTTGAGATTGTTTCAATATATGGCTAATTTATTACTTGGTTTTTCTTCAAGTGTCACTATAGCAGTGACTGTATTACATAACTGTCCCCATAAAATTTCTGAAATGTGTGGGTTTACTTTATGCAATATATATCTGGCTCTTGATGGATTGTGGAATATATGTATTAGCTTATAGCTTTTACAGATTTATTTGAATAATAATGACATAAATCAAACCTGATTTCTCAGCTTTTTAGAACTGCATAGCAGCCATTTTTTAAAATAATGTATCTTCATTTTATGCAGTGTAAAATTTGTTAATAACTACCGCTTTTTAAATTTAGTAATGGAATAATTATTTATAGTCAATCTTGAATTAGAATTTTTTTTATGTTTCTCTGTGCTGAAAATAGTGCACCATAACTGCAAATATCTTACTTATTTTAGCCCATCAACTGTAAAAATTATTATGATTATAAAATATTAAGTATACTAAGCAAAAAACCTGGTTGTTCATTTAAATGAAAGATGATTTATGACATTGTGTCGGACCATTCTTGTATAACTCGGTCTAACTTAAAAGATAGGCGTGAAGATCATTAGATATAAGGTAAAACAGTTTCCTTACCCTGAACATTTTATAGCTGGTATAGACTAAAGATAAAAGGGAAAGAGAGATAAGAAAGCAGAAAAGTGACTTGCTAATGAAAATCAGTAGCTCTATCTGGCACAGAAACCATGCATTTTGGCCCAATAATCTATTTCTGACTGCCTGTTTTCTCCTGAATAGCTGAGCTTGTTATATCTTCCTTTATTTTGCTGTTCAGTGGACTGCTGTTTTCAGTTTCTTAGGTCATTAAAGTGTAAGGATCCAGGTGTACCTCAGACATACAGACAATGTATAACTGAGCCCTGGCATGACAGGTGTGCATATAAATAATTATAAGTAACTATGTGACAAATTGCATAAAGATCATCTAATATAATATCTGAAAGCTGAAAATGAGGGGGGTGGGGGGTGGGGGTGGGGGTGGGCAGGGAGGAAGAAACAAAACAACCACATGAAAATCTGAGAATGTTGGAAGTAGGCAAGATAGAAAGCTCATTACTTTTGTCTTACTGTTTTGATGCTGACAGATACTGACCAAAGAATAATAACCAATGGTTATTTAGCTGCGATGAAATTGTGGTGCAATCTAGATCACAGGGTATCTTTATCTGCTTTACCATTTCTTCTAGTGGCAGTAAATAGCTCCTTTGTTTGCAATCTTAGCAGAGCTATCAAGGATTTACAGACTTCATTGACATCCATGACCACCTCCAGATCATCCCTGCTCATCAGAGACACAGATGACTGGATGGATTTGCGGTTTGTACAACTATCAGTCCAGCATGTGTTAGAGTTCTTCAATGAGAGGTGGTGGAAATAAACCAAAAAGAGATGAATTAGAAAACAAAAATAAGAAGAAACCAAGAGGAAACCAAGAGGAAACCAAGAGGTGCACAAGGGGGAATTAAGTATAATAAGTATTTTTAAGTTTTTAAGTAGTTTTGGAAATCACTCAAAAAATAATAATAAGCCCCACAAAAGTAATCATAAAAGACACTCTGATCACACAACAATCTTCTAGACAATTTGCTGGTACTCAAAACCCAAGTATAAATTGATGAGGCATGAAAACCTGAAGAAAATATAATTTGTAATATGATTACACAGATACTCATATACTTACATGTACCTAAAAAAATTAGTATTCTTACTAGTTACTATTGCTACGTTATTGTCTGAAAAAACATCCCTCATTCAAAACTCAGTGTGTAAAAACTGTTAAACTTTGAAAAACTTTTGATGTGGGTACAGGTAGTTAAATTCTGCCCTGTATTTTAACTCTACATATTTATTTTACCATCTTTTCAAGACTTTACCCTCTCCTCTCCTGATTGTCCCCTTGCCCAAAAAGAAAAGTTTATATTTTAAATAGAGCTCTTAAAATAAGCTATCAATCATCACACACCAAAATATTAAAAAAGCAATCATTACAAAAGTATATTGTTTACCTATTTGCATGACAGTGGTTAAAGTTTGTGTGGTTTAAATACATAAATTGTTTATTTTACATTCTTTGAACATTTGCAGTCCAATGTAGGTGGGCACAAGTACACACAATTAAAATATTTGAAGAACAAACTTGTAAAATGATAATACATCACAGATTTTCTACACCGTTTCTACACAGTTCTTAGCTGTAGGTCTGTCTGTTTCACAAGAAGTTAAAGATTAATTCAAAGGACTATGATATATATAAATTACACATTGAAATGCATAACTTCGTGGTACCCCACCTCTGGAGTAGAATGCAGAACCATTTGTTAGTATAGAAAGTACTAATATAACACACCTGTGCTGATTGATTCTGTATGATGACACAAAATCCTCATATTGAGATTTAAATGCTTTTTGCCATTAGGACCACCCCCCCCACCCCCCCACCCCCCACCCCCAAAAAAACCCAAAACAATCCCTTAAAGCAAAACAAAGAAAAAATGTCCTTTGCATCATGGTGAATGAAATAATCATCATATGAAGTACTGTCCTCCATTTTGTCTCATCGACTGCTGCTATGACATCTATTTCAGACACTACTTTGTGACCTGTAGCTTTATATGGCTTCTCCAGACTGAGGTGTTTAACATAGGGTAGGGAACCTTTAATAAAAGTGCCATTTATGGTCAGAATCAGAGTTAGGTTTTCACATTAAAAATCTGATTTAGAATTATTAGAGTTTTGGTTTGAGCTTGGATTTGTAATTAAAAGTAAATATTAAAGAGAGTAAACAATCTATAATTGATTCTTCACTGCAGTTTAGAGAATAAATTAGTTTCTTTCAATTACGTTTTTAAAATAAAATAAAACCAATAAACTGTATTTTGCACTGAAGAAACTAAAAATAAATGGAATTTTTTCAGGTGTGCAAGTCTGAGGTATTTAAGAAAATAAGGAAACTATCATCAGTGTGTCTTCTTTAGTCAGAAGCACTATATATATACCAAACAATTGCACTGAATCAGTCATTAGTGTGTGTAGTAGCCATTTACTGAAAACTTTCACATGCCGATGTCTAAAATTTTGACAAAAGTTATTTCTCTCCTGCCAGGGGAAAGTTAGAGCCAAGTGGGAAGTAGTGAATGTATGTAGGGAAACCTGAATGTACAGCATCTCAGTGTCTTAAAATTGTACAATATAAATCTAAAGAGAGAGGAACTACTGACTGAACTAAAAGTTTACCTTTATGCTCTGGTTTCATATCGTTATATTATAGAATAGAGCAACATCCTTTCCGTCTCCACCCCACCACCCACTCCTGCTTTGAATACCTCATCAAGTTCAATGGATAATTTTTCTGAGCATAATTGTTAGATTTCAGACTCATCTGCCTAAGAAAATTCTTTGTCTGCATCATCCCATAAAGAAGACACATAATATTTCTATAACTGGCTAGCATTTTAAAAACAGAACGAACAACTCTACAGAACAAAAGAGACTGACAGACAATGCTATATTTGGAAGGTATTTGTCAACCTTTAAACTTTTATAAGAGACACTTGAAATAATTATTAAGATACTGTGATGGTGAAAGTTAAGATCTCATATCACAGGATATCTTCTTTTAAACAATTGACACAGCATGACCTTCTCCTACATGGTGCTTTACTTCTAAGAAGTAAATGATTATTGTATCATGTGCTACAGGTTAAGGTAATACAAAATGGACAACAAAATGTCACCCCTTACAGAAAGTTTTGCTTATAATTATTTTGATGATGTATGAGAGATTAGCAAGAATAACAACAAGAAAACAAATGGTGGTGACTATCTGTGATGCCAGAAAAATACATACATTTAGTTGAGGTAGGACTGTTTCGCACTGTAGTTTAAAAAGCTACTTGAAGTGAGTGGGTGTTAGGAGACTATGTTTCGTGTGACTCAGCTGTTAGTGCCATAAATAACAACTAACACATAAAATGGAGTTAATTCTTAAAAATACCAACCAACCAACCAAAAAAAGTTGTTTTCTGCTTGTTTGTTTAATTTATTAATGGTTTAGAGAATTCACAATGAGTGGGAAAGAGTGAAGTAGCATGATAGAATTTGTATTGCGTTATTTCCAATATCACAAACACCCACTCACTGTTCCCTTTGATATTTATGTGATGTGTTTTCTTATGTCCATGCAGTTGAAGCTGTTCTACTCCTATAGCAAGTAAAGATCAATGTATTGAATTTTTATTTTTAATGTATGTTGGAATGACAAATAATGTGGAAGATATACTTATCTCTTTTTCTATCTTCCCTGTTTTCACCAGACTTTTTGTAATACATCTGCAAATTAATCCTATGTAAATATCAATATTTTTATATGTAAACTTTTTTCCCAAAGAATTGACCTAGTGAAAAACTTCATAAAGATAAAACATGATTAGGCATGAAAAAGGTGTGTACTTTTGATAGAAGAGACCTTTATCCAATTATGTCACTCAACAGGAACTGTCTCCTATTTTTCCTTACATTAGTAGAAGTCCATTTACTAGCACTTGTGGGGACTACAGAAATCCAGAAATCCAAAAGAGGTATTGTTAGTGGCTTCCATACATCCATCTACCCAAAGTATATTAGCTCTCTGAATTAACAATAACAATTGTCTTAATAAAGAATAATTTATATTAAAGAAAATATTTATGCTAAATATGAAAATATCTCAGTTTACATAGGTAGTATGTATGTTCTCAGTTTTCACCTGTAAAGGGAGAAGCCACTGCCCAAGCATTCACACACCAATCAAGGAGTCGCACGCACACTACCCAAGACTTTAAATGCTAGAACCAGTCTCTTTGCAGCAATTATACCTTTGCAATCTAATATCCCCTCCTATCACGTGATGGGTTTGGGGTCTCCTTATTCCTCATTGGATGCTTTCTCTGTCTCCAGGCAGGACATTCTTTTTCTTATCATGAGGATGCAGCTCCTGCTGATGGATGTGGCTTTTATGGTTTACCCCACTTTCAGGGCCTTCCCTCAGGTAACTTAGTAAGAGTTCAGTGTAAGTTCAACAGTATCTAGATGAAAGTTCACAGTTTCCAGCATATGGCTTGTTGCTAATGCTATACAATAATTATGTTTGAACTAGCAAGTGACTACTGTAACACACCTCTATTAAGACCTGAAAGAAGGGAAGAATATTAAGAGTGATGCAATTGTTTTCTTTCTCAAAGGTGATTGAAACTTGAAAATAGATATTTAGGTATACGTTTATTGCCCCATGTAAATGGCATATGGTTGGAATAACGTTCCTCCTTCTTTGTAGTATTCTTGAACCCGACAAATGTTTGAAGTTATTTGTAAAAGGTGGTTGCAGCTTTTCCTGCAACAGCAATATACAAAACATGAAAATGTCTGTGATTATGCTTTTAGGGGCCTGGGTGCGTATGGGCTCATTGTAGTTTGGCTGACAGGACTGAACCAGTTTGGACACAGGGCAGGACAAAATGCTTCAAGACAGCTTAGTGGGATCTCCCCTCTCTTTTGCTTAGGAGCAGGTTTAAGACAATGTTGTCAGGCATAGTCTCAGCCTGAGCTGACTGCAGCCATGCCCTGGCCTGGCCAGGACTCAGACCCTCACCCTGACCCAGTCTCATCCCAGCCACATCCCCATGGCCCTGGTGTACCTTCTTGATGCTGTATCTCACTCCAATTTCCCTCCTCGGGTCTTATCCTGACCCTCACCTGCAGGCTGATATCCCAGCTTGACCTCAGCCTGTCCCTGTCCCCAGGGAAGGTGTGCAGTGTTTGAGGATGGGGTTCTCCCACAGTCTGCCTTGGTTCTGGCTGGGGCAGTGGGATCAGCCCTGACTGCCAGGCCCTGCCCTGAGGGAGCACCCATGTTATAGCTCCCTTGCCTCCAGGGAACTACTGGCCCCTGGTGCACCCTGGTGCATTAAATAAGCAGTGCTTGTGGATTTCTGACGATCACAAAAGTGGCCTCATACATATGAATCATTCTTGAGAACAATAGTTCATAGATAAATTTAGCTCTCAGCAAACTTTGCTTTTTTTGATTATCATCAGACAAATAAGTTCCTTCTTTTTAAGATTCACTCCTCAAGAAATAGGTAAAATTTCAAACTAAAGCAGGGAATTCCAGGGGAAAGGAAAAAAAGGAGTTAGCAATTTGATGAGAAGAAACAGAAAGAAACCTGTGAGATTGAAGAGGACTCACGAGTATTTTCATTCAAAACATGGAATGTTTCGAGGTAGGTAATACAGATGATGTATCAAAGACAGTGGAGTTAATTCTAATATGCTTCAGTAGCTCTTTTTCTAGCGACAAAGATTTCTGGCAAATTCTTTTTAGGTTTCAGGAAATATTTACTGTTTAAGCCTTTCTATTTTAGTTCTATAATGTATTTTACATTGGGCACATGGTGGATAGATTTCATGCTGCTTTTCATCACCTTCTTCCATCCCATTTACGGAATCCTCACTTCACACTTCTATCTAGAGAGGCAAGGCTGGATGTGCATAAAAATGTTATTCTTCACTTTCTTTCCCTTTTTCTACATTGTTCGGTACTCTTAAAAGAGGATTAGTAAATCCCTGGCTACTTAGAATTTCTCAGATGTCACTATGCCTTATACCATTTCTCTTCAGTACAGCCATTTGACAAAATGAAAAGAGCACAAAATTTCCTGAGAAAATAATTAAGCTTTACTGATCATGTCAAGGATGAGCGATATTTCCATGTTGTATTTTAAAAATCAGATCTTGGGCTAACTGAATGGGAATAAGCTGATTTACGGGATTTTAAGAGCTGACTCATAAAGTTGCTTTTTCACAAGCCCTGTGAATCTATATTTAAATTTTAATTTCCAAAACCTGCTAAGTAGTATATATTTAGTGGATTTGTTTGTTTTTAATAGAAACCCTCTCTGACAAAAATCCCCAGTCTAACCATAAATGCTTGGAATACTATATATTTTTATACTTATCAATGTTTAAATCTAATATATGTCACATTTGCTTTTATTTGCATTTAAATCATTGATATAAGATCATTATTTGATTTTTAAAAACATGTATATGTCCTTAGTTAAACAGAGAGTAGTTAACAAAAAATTCGCCAAATCTGCAAAAAATCAGACTCTGCATGACTAATGAAGAAATAATCGTTGTATGTGCCATTGATTGCAAAGGATCCTAAAAATGAACTCGTAGAAAAGACAGTATAGGTAACTAAAGGTACATGGAAGAGACAACTGGATGTGCATATGTAATTTTTTGTTTACCTGGCTGTAGTAGTGTACTTTCTGTTGATATGAACTGTCTTAAAATAACTCTGATGAATGCAGAACTTACTGGTATCTGATATAGCTTAAAGTTAAAACATTTAAAAAATGATTTTCAGAATGTATTTTTAATAGTATTGGAGTAATTGAAGGACTTAATTATATGCAGTATATGTTTACTGTTATAACTCCATTGATTTAAAATACTCCAGGAAAGAATATTGGAATAAACCAGATGCCAAGAAGCTTTGGACACTTCCTTTTTTTTCCTAGAAAGGACCGATCAGAATACAAGAAAACCCATTTGTAACAATATAGATTTCAATCAAAGCATCCAATTAATTTAAACAGAGGAGATATTGAAAAGGATCCCCAATTAATTTTTTTTCTAAGCTCAGTAGTGAGAGCGATTCATTTTTTATTTTTCTTGATTTAAAATTCTTAAAAATGAGATATTTCAAAATATTTCTATTTTGGTTCTCAGATTAGAATTTCTCATCTTCTCAAACACAGATATACCAGGAAAGCTGAAAGAGTCCCAAAAATATGTTCAACATCTCCATCTAATGCTTTTAATGCTCTTGATGAACTGATTGATAGTTCAGAGAGCAGACTATAATCATAACATTATACAGTAGGTAGGATTATTGTCACAGCTGGAGTATCAATGCTGATTTGTTCATAGTAGGAAAAAAAGAAAGGAAAGGGAGATAAAAAAAGTAAAAGTAAACCACAAAAGCAAGGAAATGTCATAGTGATACGATCTGATCTGGAGGGACCATAAGAGGGATGCAGTGAACAGATGTTGCAGTTTTGTGGTTATTCTATGATGCTGTAAGTCAGCTGATTTAGATTCTTCTACTGACACACTGCAAAGGCATGAGCAAGAAAAAGGCATGGCTGATGTCTTTAGGCTGGATTTATCCTGCCTAGCTGTCCTTTATTTATAGTTTTCTGATGAGTTTTGTTGTCATAGCAATACACTTTTAGTAATATTGGCTTATATCTTCATCTACTCATGAAGTTTGCAACCAATATTAAATCTATTTCCCATAACAAGGAAACAAAAGCCCAAAGAGGTTAAAGGGCCTGTATACAACCTGACACTGTTAAAGATTTAAGACACAAACATTAGATGTGGAAAAACTAATTTATGTCACAACAGTGCACTAAAACCAGAAGGTCGATACAAAACCAGCGCTTGATTATTTGTTTACAAGTAATTGAATTGGGAGAAATAATTATGCTATGGCATAGATGCCTAAATACAATGCCCCTACTTTGGATCCAGGGGATTTAGTAACCCATTTGTAGTATTGTGTTAAAACACCTATATTTTCTGTAGAATCAACTCAAGTCCAGAAATGGTTTAGCTGCTGTCAAACAGGTCTCAGGCTCTCAAACTCTACCATGTCAAGCTGGCTTTATGCAACATTACCCAGGGTAATTCTGAGCCTTGCTTCCCAGTATGTAGACTACATGTTTGTATTTACATTGCCTAGATGTTTCCACTACACAGAGTATTCCAATGGCTTTGCAAATGTTTGTTCAGGTAAATAAAACATTGTTACATCTTATTAAAAGGTATTCATCATAATCCCATGGATTACAGCAAAACCACTTGTGCACAGAGTGATAGCTTCTTGCACACAGTATGTTACACAACAAGTGAAATCACATTAATTATAGTATTACTGTTAATAATTTTCACTAGTACTATTATTTTCTTTCACAAAGTGTCAATTTACACTGTCATGTGAGATAAAAAGCATGGAGATGCTTGCTGGAAAATTTGACTGTAAATAGAGATTAGCATCATGGACATATTGAAAGCAACTCTTAGAAGTGAAAAGGCATAACAGAACAAGCTATGAAGCCAGTGAAATAAAAGGTATTCAGGTTGCATTTGGTGTAACAGAACAAGGAAAGCGGCAAAAAATGATACAGTGAATTCAGAGAACAAGAAGAAGGATCTTCTGGATAAAATATCCTAAGAGAGTACATTTACCAAAGTGAAAGTAAATTAGTGATGTGCTGAGGTATGAGACAGTGGGAATTTGAGCAAGACCTGCATTTGTACACATCAATGGTAGCAAAAAGATGAGATACATTTCATTTTTCTCTAAAGCTACCCTTGCATCCCTGTATAAATATAACATAAAAATACAAACCTTTAAACCTTCACCATTTTGTACATCATTATAATCTTCTTGAGTTACGTTCAACACAAACCTAGTCCTCAGATTTTAAACAGTAATTTTCATCTCAGTAATGTTTCATGATATATTTTGTTATGTTTTATTGCTTAAAATAAACATGTGCTTAAATAATGTCTAAATGCTGATGATATCCATCTAAAATAGCTACATTATACACTTTTTGAGATTAGGAAGAAAGTAAGTTTTGAATGAAAACTGTATAGTCATGGATATCTAGGCATTTTTAACATTCGTCTAATCTGGGAGAAGTCTTGAGAGTTAATGAATATCATTACCTTATGAGAGAACCTGCTTAGATAAAAAGTGTCATAAGTCTATTACAGGTTAGGAGGAAAAATATTTAGTATAGGAGGAGATTTCTCCCATCAGAAATTACAAAATCATGTTTTTTTTTTTTTTTTTAGTTTAGAAAATACTACTTGAAAAAATTGATTTCTATGGTATTAGATTCAAAATTCCATCTGAAATTAGAAGGCTCTTTTGAGTAAGAAGCATTGTGTTAGAAGATATGTTAAGTCAGTAAACTGGAACAGTTTGGTTTGCATCTTATCTGGAGCAGATGTATGGTGAAAGAGCACGAACTGAAATTTTCACAGGCTAAAAAAGAATTTTTAATTAGACTACAACATATTAAATATCGAACAGTTGAAGAAACAGAGGCATTTTTGCTCCTTCATTTTTTCCAATCAGCAAGTCTACCCTTACAATTTTTAAAATAAATTTTCCCCAGAAGACCGTGAATAGATTTGGCACAACCCAAAATATTTTCTTTACAGATTATAACCATCTGATGAAAGAAACTCTTCAAAGTTTCTTCAAAAGATGCTGAATGTTTAATGGCAAGTTATTCCTGGGTACAGGTTACTTTGTCCTGAATAGATAAAGTTTTGTTTGATGGAAGTTATATGTATATGCAACCGTTAAAAACAAAAGGGGCAAAACGCAAGGACTCAAATGATGGGAAATGGGCACTTCTGTTGTAAATATAGACTAATGAGCAAATATAAATGTTGTTATGCAAACAAAACAACCAAATAATACTTGTCTATGATAGCACAGAAACTGGGAGGTGAGCTGGCAGAAAACAATTTTTCATTCAATAATATTATTGTACTACCTTCTGGAAACTGCATTATGGATATCTCAAGCCATTATACATATCCCCTCATGCATAAAGTCACATTAGAAAAAAAAATGAGATGTGTATCTGTTCAAAAAATTGAGTTTACAGTGAAGAATAGGAACATAATGTTCTGATGTACAGTTCATTGAACATTTCTGGGCTTTTACTTAAAAAACCAAACCAAACCAAACCAACTTGTAAAAACCTGTACTTCACCTTTAAGGAATAGTAAGTGTAGTAATTCTGTGTTTATACTTGTCTTTCTTAAGGATATTAACAGATTCACAGAATGGCTTGCATTGGAAGTGACCTTAAAGATCATCTAGTTCCAACCCCCCTGCCATGGGCAGGGACATCCTCCACTAGACCAGGTTGCTCCAAGCCTCATCCAGCCTGGCCTTCAACATGTCCAGGAATAGGACATCCACAGCTTCTCTGGGCAACCTGTTCCAGTGCCTCACCACCCTCTCCATCAAGAATTTCTAAATCTAAATCTGCCCTCTTTCAGTGTAAAGCCATTACTACTTGTCCTGTCACTACAGGCCCTTGTAATAAGTCCCCCTTCAGCTTCCTTGTAGGCCCCTTCAGGTACTGGAAGGTGCTATAAGGTCTTGCCAGAGCCTTTTCTTCCAGCTGAACAACCCCAGCTCTCTCAGCCTGTCGCCACAGGAGAGGTGCTCCAGCCTCGTGAGCATCCTCATAGCCCTCCTCTGGACTCGCTCCTACTGGTTAATATCCTTCCTATGTTGGGGACCCCAGAGCTGAATGCAGTACTGCAGGTCATAAAAATTAGGCAAGAACACTAAATTTGAAAATGTAGACATCAGATCACAACAAAGATAGTACTGAGGTTGAATATATAAACCACTATTCTTAATATGTAGCTGCTGTTTTTGTGCCTATATGTATTTGTGTCTGTGTGTATTTTTGTATATATGTATTTTCTTATCACTATAATTCAAAACTTATTTGTGAAATACGGGTACCATTATCCTCATTTTAAGAAAGATTAAATGAAGCATAGGGGACTGAATTAACTTTTTAACAAAACAATCACAACAGGAAACACTATCAAACAGAATTTAATATAATCCTTTTCTGATTAAGGATTTAGAACAAAACAATATAATTGATTTTAACATGCCTATACATTAGTTTGTAAGTATATAGCTTTGTATTTTATTATTTTCTTTTTACAGAAAGATTTTTTACATTAAATAGAATGTATCTCTGGGAAGCATCACAAAAATAAACCAGTTCTAGGGCCATGGTAAATACCATACGTCTGGTTTATGTTTATGACACAGATATGCTGAAAAATAATATGGAATCCGCCAAAATGTTTATGGGACTGAGTTACTGTGAACAAATTTTTTGCATGACAAAAAGTGTTCTGAGTAAAATACAAAATGCAAAAAGAAAAGGCAGAAGAAACATGATGCATAAGACTTAGATTTTCTGACAAAAATGTTGGCTTCTATGCTTAACATATAGTGGAAATGTTATCACTGAGTTGATATAAAGTTTTAAACTTTGGTCTTTGGTCTCTATCTAAAATGGTTTTGGTATCAGTTGTAATATCATGAGTTTGAGGAAACACTACAAAGTTATGATGACGAGTCACTGCCAGATACAGAATTGCCTACATTTGCTAAATCTTATAATAAGAGAAACTGACTTAACCGATCGATATTTATTGTGTTCTACAAAATCTTGTTTGATAAGGTAGACAGAGAATATTAATCAAGTAAACTTTGTAAGATGTCAGAGAACTAAAATACAATAAAACCAAATTGGAACCTATTTCCTTCCCTTTGAAATTTGCAGAGAGAAACTGGATCTCTTGTAAAACGGTGCATTTTCTTAAAGCTTTCACATATTGTAAATGATGACCTAAGGATAAACTTAAACTTTGCAGGAATCGTTGATGAAGCACTGCCATCTTTTGGTTGTACAAATACAGAATATGGAGGAAGAATATAATTGTCACAGAAATAAAGGCATAGGCTGAAATAAAAAAATATTGTTTTCTTCTAACATTTATCTACTATGCTTTTCTAGATAATTAGCAGCAATTGTCCATTAATAGTCTTCTTCATTACATTCTAATTTCACCATCCTAGCAGTGAAACTAATACAACAAAATAGCTGTAATGCTGGTGAAGAAATGATTGGATTTGATAAAAAATTGACAGCCTAGGTTAATACGATGGTCTGCAATTTTTGAACTTACTTTAGTCTTTATACTTACCAAGGTCTGTTTAGTAAGGAAAGTTTTCTTACACTTTAGATACATTTTGAAATTATGAAATCTAATAAACAGAAATGTAGATTAAAATTACTGGATAAGAATTATCTAAGAACTTGTTGGTGACTCTAAAATAATCTGTGTTTTACATTAATAGCAATGCAAATAGTTCTCCATTCCTAAAGTCAGGAGTCTAATGCTGATGCTCTGAGATGTAGTGCTATGGTACTGGTAACTTGCTGGAAAATGTATTTTGCACTTTATTCAACAGCTTGCAAAGAACATAAATTTCTAAGTAAACAGTGTAGTAATATGACAGAATGTTTTTCATGCATGTGGAGCTATTTGTCATATTTAGTACGTTAGTAGAATTGTTAAAAAAGGTAGTACATGCTTTGAACATGGAAGCCCAGTATGACATTCTGTTGTATTTAAGGTGTATGATGTTTTTTTTTCAGTCTTATTTTCATATCAGTTTATTATCTCTTTAAAATGAAATATTGTTATCTTTACCTTATAATAAGCAAAAATTATAGAAGAATATTCTTTACATAAATATTAATACTATTAAAAATACATTTGGTTCAGAAACAACCTATGTAATGCTAAACCATCCTTAAATTAACAATTAAAGGTCTAAAATGATCAGCTAGTGTAGCCTTGAGTGTAAATGAATGAAAGTTTCTACTTTTAAGTCATATCTTTAAGCAATACTTTCAAGCTTCATTTGAGTAGAGATGGGAATTCTACCATATGCCTAAGACGTATGATGTGGCATTGTTCTTGTTAACTCCAATATGGGCAAAAGTGTGAAGTTCAAAATATGCTTGCACTGCTAAGGACCGACTATCAACACACTTGCATGAAAATGCAGTCAGCATGAAAAATTTGGAAGCTCTTTGATATGGAAATCAATTTTCTGATACTGAATGAAAGATGAGAGGTTCTGAAGGATTTTTAAATTTAAGACAAGAAACTTCTGCATATCGGCTACCAGACACAGTGATAAAGGACCCAATATCACAGAATCACAGAATGGTCAGGGTTCGAAGGGACCTTTGGAGATCATCTAGCCTACCCCCACTGCCAGAACTGGTTCACTTATAGCTGCTTGGACAAGAACACATGCAGGTGGGTTTTGAAAGGCCCCAGAGAAGGAGGCTCCTCAAGCTCTCTGGACAGCCGGTTCCAGTGCTCTGGCACCCTCAGAGTAAAGACAACATTTGGCAAATCAGAACACTTGCTACTTCATTTAAGTTATACTGGCACCATGAGCAGAGAAAGTTGTAGGTAAGACTAACCAAAATAGTAGAAGAAAGTTGGAGTCCTGGGCAGACTAGCTGTTTCTCTGCATAGTTCATTCTCCCATCTCACTATCAAGCATATTGTTGAGGCATAACTCCAGCCTTTCACCTGCCCCAGGGTATCTCCTTCATTCTTTGTCTATATGGTCTGCTCACACTGACACTACCTGGATTCCTGCACTAGGCACTGTGCAAGCTTCTGGCCAGGGACCAAGCTTCATTTGTGCTACAGCTGGATGCATGCATGTCTTGTAGATGGTCAGAAGTACCATCCTCTGGGGAGGCATTTGCCACAATACTTAGTCAGCACCTGATACCAACAGACAGAGATTTCTTCTGCAAACCAAGATGAAGCTAGTCGTGTACCTCCATTGATAAGATTAGAACTATTTGGAAATACTTGAACTAAGAAAATGATCTTTTCAGAATTCTGGTTAGATATGAGCAGGGCAAGGTTATCTTTATGAAGGGCATAGCCTTTCTAAAATAAACTAGATGATAAACTGTCTTCCATTTTTCCTCTAGATGAGATGAGAGAATATGAGAAGGTATGAATGTGTTTTCATCTCACGTATAGGTTGGAAGGTCCAGACTGTAAAAATATCATGCAGAAAAAAATCTGAAAGATGGAAAATTTGCTTTATTATTTGGAGGATTGAATGAAGGGTGGCCAATATTGAAAAATCTGAATAACTGAATGAGAATCAAACTACATTTCACATATGAAATCTTATTCTGTCAGCTGAAATAAATTATATAGTCTATATACAAGTAGAAGACCCTTTCACACAAATTCCAGATTGTAACACTGAGTTCCATCATGTGATTTTTAGATTGCTCCACATTGTTGTCTTTACCTTTTTTTCTTCTGTTTTGTTTTCTTAAAGAATACAGATCATTTACCAGATAATAAAGTTCTTATAAACACTTATGAAGATTGTGTGCAAAAAATATTCAGCTGAGAGTTCTAAGGGATACAAATATATGGCAAAATTGCAAGTAAGTAATTTAATGAGGGAAAAAAAAAAAGTAGGAACACCTGCACACTTTCAGTACTTTGCAGGCTGATTTATTTCCTTCTCAATATGTACACATAATCTCACTAACATAATTGGAGTTACACCCATATATTTAGTGAAAAAGTACCCATGAATGTTTCTGTGACTTCCCTAGGTATCAGCACCATTTCAGTCAGTTTCTGTAGGACAGGGACATAACCAGACTGCTAATAAATCTTCTTTTTTCAATGTATAACTGAATTTATTACTGAGCAGTCACTTAGGAATGCACATTTACATCTTGGTTCCCAATGGGGAATTGACCCAAGCTTCCACATACATAAACACCTGCATGAACACTTCCAAATGTTCACATCTGCACATTAGTATAAAAACTGACTGTATGCATCAGGACATCACTGTTTTATCATGCGAGATAGGAAACAAGTATTTTCCATACAATGTATAGTTAATTATTTTCTAATTATAGAAATTCATTTTTGTAAAAATTTTTAGAAGACAAAACTGACAAAAATTATATTAGATACACTTCTTAAACTACTATCTCCCAGAACCTGAGAATTCACACTACTTACTTCTGTATATACTTCTTTCCCCACACTTTCAACACTTTTTGTTGCTTACTTCAGAGACAGGATGCTGTGCCAGATAAATCTTTAGTTTGACTCAGCATGATCATCTTTTATGTATGCATAGAACGGTATATGTAGTTACACTTGAAGGGACAGCAGAGTGCCAAGATCTTAAAACCCTTCTTCCTAAGTCTTAGGAGTTGGATTTAACTCCACTGCACCGGTCTTCTTCAGTAAGAACATATTCTCTAATAAAACTGCTTCAAGTTTCCAATTATATGGATGAGCTACTTCTCAGTACAGGATGACCACTATACCTTTATAAAAGCATTGAAATTCTTAAATGGAAGCAAAAGCCTGATGAAACTGAATGCAGAAACTGCGATGGGAATATTAAGGTTGCACAAGTAAGCATGCAAATGTCAGTAGTTTCCTCACAACCATAAGGGAACAATTTTCTTCCCTTACTTTTCTCTCATGCATTTTTACATTTGCAGAGTATTTTTGAGAAACTTTAACTTAAGTGTTATGTACCTGATTTTCCTCTTTCAAAGCCTCATCCTAGGCATATTAAAGTCAAATGAAAGGCTTTCATTAGCTGCAGATGGCTTTCAGTCTAGTTTATAATGGAAAAGATTGTCAGCTTGTACATGTCTTGTATTCAGCAACATTGTTGTAAAGGAAAAGATCAATCTCCAGTATCACTCCAAAATGAAATCAGCAGTGCTTTCGGTAATCAGCATTTTTGATGTTGTTAATGATAAGAAATCAGAAGGTCACATTTTCCACCTATTTTTAAAACTTTTTTTTCTTTTATGCCTTAAGAGGAAGGTTAATGCAAAATTTCAGGCAGGTTAAGCTTGCTTCTTTAAAATATACAGGCAATTTGATGATTTTTCCTAATGTTTCCTAACTGGTGATGGTGAAAACGTTGTCATGCTCCACCCAAAGTGATGCAATGGAATTTCAGAAAGACCCACAGACTGAGAACCACTGTGATATATAGTAAAAAGAATACTTGATATGAAAGGGGGAAAAATGCCAGAAAAACAAGGATAAAAACCTCTGTTCTGCAAAATATGAGAGGATTAGTAAGCTCATAAATAAATAGATATGTCTTTTTTTCTTTTTTGCGGAGTTAGTTATATATTACAGAAAAGAAACCTTTAAAGAAAGATTGACAGGCAGTAAAAAAGATAATATTAGTTACTCAAATGTGACTAGCTAAGTAAAAGGACTTTAATATATATAGAAAAACATCACTTCTCTGTAAAAAAAACCTGGATACAAATTTTTCCAGATAAAATCAAACCACAACAAGATACAGGCAAGACTAATGTCCACAAATGAAATATTGTTTCATAATTTGTGTCAGAAATATATTCATTGGAAAAGTGTGGTAGTTTCACTTTCCCAATGCATTTTGGTTATTTTAATTATTCAGTCCAGTATCTCTAGGCTTAGTCAATGTATCTGTAATTCTTTTTTCTTTTTTTTTTTTTTTTAAAGTAAACCACATTAATATTAAACAGACAAAATGAGGCAACGTGAAAAAAATATCTTTGAAAAATCTTGTGGCAGAAGTAAAACCCCAGAAGATAAACTTTGGACAGGACATGAAAGATGAGACTAGCAAATACAGTTTCCAAATTCTCCCTTATCCAGACATCTAAGATGTTGTTTTATTATAGTCAGCCAGAAGAATTATGTTTCCAGTTCTGTAACGATGAGAAAAGAGGACTTAGATGTAATGGAGTCATGTGCAAAATAGTGTGGAGAAAGATCTTTGTACTTGATGTCATATGTGAATTGGCACTTCAAAATAATTTTGCAAATTTCACTGAGTAGAAACAATTTCTAGAGATTCTGTAGGAGCCTTCTGCAACTGTAAATAGTAAGCAAAACACTTCATTATGTTTGAAATATCTGACCCAATTCAGGAGCAGTTTGTGTTGTTGCGAATGGTATATAGTAACTCCAGGTTTTGTTTTGTTTTGTTTTGTTTAGTTTTATTTCTCAGTAAAACAAAACATCTCATCAGCACTTGGGCACTCTTTCTTCATTGAAAATGTGACAGGTTTGGGAAGAAAAAACTAGGTAAAATTGAAATAATGGTGTTGTCTACATCGAACACTTGAACTTTTGGGAGAACACTTCGGCTGTTTCTTCACAAAATTTCTATGAAAAGAATATACTGTATAATTACTCATATTGATCACATATTCACATCTTTGAACACCTTAAGGGAAAACATGCTGAAAGAAAAGCATTCTGAATTTGAAGTGGATATGTAGTCAAAAGTGAAAATAAAAGTGACACAGACATTTGCTTAGTAGGTAGCTTTCAGAAAAATCCTACTTAGCCTTGTATGAAATAGATGGTATATTTGTCTCTCTGAAGTAAGAAGATACATCTGTTTTATTCATCCCATCTTCTTTTAGGCTTATAAAACCTAAGGCCTGTGTGACAGGGAAGCTGTGAAGTACAAGTCAAAATGGTTCAGAAATACAGAATAAGAAATACACAGTCAAATTGAAATAGTCCTTTTGATTTTAGCAAAAAGATTTATACATTAAAAATTGATGGGTGGCTTCATTTTTCATGCTTCACTCTATTTACCCCTATTGTGTATCATGCAACTGCCATTATATACACTCACTTGTGCATCTTGGGAAGAAAGTAAAATTTTCAAAATATTTTCAGTTGCTTTAAACATCTGTTTTCAAACAGCCAGGAAATGACCAACCTTTTCACTGAATAAAGCATTCATGTTCAAAATGAATGACAAACCGTTTTTACAACTCCCTGTGGGACTTACTTCTTAGCTGTTAGAAATGCAATTCTTTAGTGTGAGGTATCAGGGATGTCTTGTGTATGAGTATTCCAGGGTAATACTCATGTTGTGGAGTATTTCTGGAGCCCTCAACATATGAGCAATATAGACCGGTTGGAATGAGTCCAGAGGAGGGCCACGAAGATGATCAGAGGGCTGGAGCACCTCTCCTATGAAGAAAGGCTGAGAGAATTGGGCTTGTTCAGCCTGGAGAAGAGAAGGCTCCAGGGAGACCTTATTGCAGCCTTCCGGTACCTGAAGGGGGCCTACAAGGAAGCGGGGGGGGGGGGGGGGGGGGGGGGGGCAGGCTTTTTACAAGGGCCTGTAGTGACAGGACAAGGGGTAACTGGTTTAAATTGAAAGAGAGTAGATCTAGGTTAGATATCAGGAAGAAATTCTTCACTGAGAGGGTGGTGAGGCACTGGAACAAGTTGCCCAGACAACTTTCCCCATCCCTGGAAGTGTTCAAGGCCAGGCTGGATGAGGCTTTGAGCAACCTGGTTTAGTGGAGGGTGTCCCTGCCCATGGCAGGGGAGTTGGAACTACATGAGCTTTAAGGTCCCTTCCAACCCAAACTATTCTCTGATTCTATGATTTTAAGATCATTAGTATTGACAGGAAAAATGATCTCAGGAAGAAAAAATAAAGAGAATATAGTTGGAAGGAAAGCATAGTAAAATAACAAGCAGAAAGTAGTAAAATACCATGGTCTTTTCAACTTTTTAGTATGTCAACAGTATAGTATTTTTAGAAGTCTAACCTAAGATGTACACTTTTCACTAATTCAATCTATGCTTTTTTTTTTTGTCTTGTATTTCCAATGCTTAATGATCTGCCTCTTCCTCTCTACCACACTTCCTTCCTTCTTCCCCCTTACTTTGTATTCTTTTCCTTTTCCACCTCCACTGTAGCTTTGAATTAAAGGAAGTTTAGTCAATCCTCAAAATGACAATATCTCAAAATGGGAAAAGAGGAACCAAGACAGAAGACAACAATAATTACAATATCTAGGGTATGACTAGCTGACTGTATGACTGTGAACTGTTAACATGTTCAGAGTACAACTGGCATGATCTGTACATCCAATTATCTAAAATACTGACAGCATGATGAGTACAGTGTAACTGCCTAAACACATTTAGGATAGTTCAAATGTACATGAAATAAAATAAATTTACAAACAACAGCTAGTAAAATATTGTACCTGAAAATATTTTTCCAAAACCGTAGTTTTAATCAAAAGGCTCTGAGAAAGCTGTATCTCTTTTCTAAGAATAGAAAATAATTTAAAATAAATGAGAAAAATTCAACTTGAAATGGAAGAGACAACCTCATTGGCATCAGGAAGAGCAGCATCAGAAAACAGAAATGGGGACTGTGAGGAAGCAGCCAAACCGTACTTGAACAAAACCATTAAAATGGCACAGTCCCTAAGGTATGAGAGGAGAGGCTATTATGAGAGCACATGGTACACAGGAGTAAAATTTGTTCTCTATATATACATGCAGCTGAGTACAATATTGTCAGTACTCCTTGCAAAGTCTTTGCTGTATAATTAATATTTTTCATTTTAGTCCTAGTTTCTGTGTGTACATAATGATGTATAAACTAGTTAAAATATAGTGTATGATCTCTTCAACAAGTTTTTAAAGCATTCTTCATCAATGCGTGAGAGGTCTCTTTCAAGAATTCTTGTTTTAGGGGATTTGCAAAATCCTGCAGCTGCCAACAGAGCCAAGGCTGCCACAGCTCCATGCCCTAAAGGTCCAACCCACTGTGAGACTAAATCTGTATGCTAAATAATACATGCTCTGGCAGGAACAAGCGCCAGGGTCTCCACCAAAAGTGGCCCAGCCCCTATGGGCAGAGGATTGGTCCTGGCTGTGATGGTCATTGTATCCTTGCAAGTTGCCTGGAAGCCTCTCACAATGGCTGCCAGCAGGAAAGGGATGTCCTCAGGCATGCTGACACTGAACTGGCCCCCAGCAAAACACCAAGAGATGGACTCAGGACCCCTTATGAGGTGTTTGCCCAGCAGCAGATAGTACCAAAGTCTGGGCAACTTCTCATAGTTATAGTTTGTCTTCACAATGTTGAACTGACAAGCTGTTGCTGCAGCAACAAAGAGAATTTCAACAAAGAGAAAATAGTGATGAAATACAAGCAAACAAAAAAAAAGTCCAAGCAGTGGGGTTTTTTTTTTTTTTTTTGTAACAGATGTTTTATTTCTGTGCTGGAAGAATCTTTAAGTGACTTAATAGCCACTTCAGAAGTAGAACATCAGAAAAATAGATCAGTCTTACTATAGGGAAACAAAGTTCTTTCCACACGTAGGAGTTATGAGGAGCTGAGCAGAGATAGATGAATTAAGTAGGCAAGGTACACATCTTAACAGAATTAACTGATTTTTCTAATTTTGTTCATTACAGGTCAAAGGAACTTGTAATGGCAAGAGAACGAAAGCTGAATTAAAATCAAAAACCTACTGTAACTGGCTACCATGAATGCACAGAAGCTCACAATGTATGCCAGAATATTTACTGATATTACCCATAGGATGATTGAATCTACTACCTTTTTCTTCATTGGTGTTTTATAGACAAGTAGTTATTCTTTATGAAAGAATGTTAGTGAACTAAAAGGGTAGGGAAAGTTGATAGCATAGAGGAAGAATTGCTAAATTTACTTACTTTCCAAAGCGAAAATCTTAATTTAAGTTGAAAAAATTAAGTGAAGTAAATTCTTCCAGAGGAATGTTATCAGAAGTCACAAGGACTATGAAACTAAATGTTACTAAATGTGTTACTTGCTAACAGCAAATCTAGATACATAAATGGCCAAAGATAATAAATTTTTGACCCTTTATCCACTTAGGGTATCTAGGAGTGACTAGTAAATAATTTTATTTTCACTTGGAAGGAATTCTTGAAAATTCTTGTTCTCAGCACCTTGAATGTATGCATGGGCGTTAATGGCCACAACCAGCCTCCCATGACACACCTCAAAGATGCATAAGCCCCTGTACACACACCTCTGCCCCTGTTCCCAGGGATCCAGTTAAGTTCAGGCTTGAGCACTGGGTCCCCTCTTGATCGCTGCTACAGGTGTCCCCAGCCTCAGCCATGCTCCTGCTGATCATGACTGTACTCCTCAGACTGATCTCTGACCTCACTCATCACCTCGTTTTTGTCTGGTGATGTCTGCACCACTGGCAGAATGTACTGCTGCATCCACTCTGCCTCAGCTCTGCTCACCTACAGGACAGCACCCCATGAGGGAGGGCACTGGTCTGCCTGCCCTGGGGCCACCCTACCACCCTCCCACTCCTCCCTTTGGAGGGAGCCAAAATTTGTCTTTTCCTATGTCAGTCGAGTCCCTTAATGCTTATTATTATTTCCTATACTCGATGGCTGGTGGCAAACCTTCTGAACAAAGCTATTTTTTCCCCCATATAAATGAAAAATACCCCCATTAATTTGGAAAAGTAAGTAATAACCAATCTCTTAATGCTGTGCAATAACTGTACATTAAGAAAACCCCATTACTTTGGTTTCTAACTTTGCTGTTAGGACGAACTTGACATACCTTGTTAAAACAAAAGCCGCTCCTGCTCAGATGCAGCCTCTGTTATTATAAAGAATACCAATTTCTTGAGAAAGGATACTAGGATGATGTCATGTGTTCCAACAGTATGCTGAAACAGAGACAATAACACAACAAACTGTTCAATGCTGCAGATAACAATAGTTAGTGTGAACTTGAACAAACTTACCTGGAATACATTTATACTTCCGGACTGTATAGCATCTTGTGTCAGTTCCACAATTCATGAATATGTTAAGAACCATTACATTTGCATGTTTTGAAGCTGCTATTTAACATTTCACTGAGTACACTCTAATTCAAGTACTGCAGGAAATTATGTGTTCAGAATCTTTTCACTTGTGTTAGATTACTCATGTTTTTGTGCACTTCTGCAATAACCTTAACCTACTACCTCGTCAAGAATTCAACTATTTGAGTTTTCTTTGTATGGAAAACATACCATATCTCTCATCAAACTTCCTGTCTTTCTCCAGAACCTTTTTTTTTTTTTTTAATCTTTTCCAAGATACAATGCAGCTAATTAATGTTGTGTGTACATATGGATCTTACAGGATATAGTAATGTTCTCTTTTTTGCTCTCTATTTCTTTAATCATAATTCCAAACTTTCAATAGTGTAATAGCTTTCTTGTAGAAGTGATGAATTAGGGATGTGAGGGAAGCTCTGTAGGGAGATGTGTTTTATCAGACAAATAGTTACAAATGTAAAAAACAGATGAGTTTTTGGACACACAACCATTTATTGCTTGCTGCTGTACAGCCAGGCTTGTGAGTGTTGCATCTACTACATCAACTAGTAGAGACTCTTCAGGTGATGTTTTCAGATAGTTGACTTCAGTAACTCCAAGATTTCCCTTCTGAGTGATAATAGTTCATTTATGTTGTACATTTATAGTATTGACAAATTTCATCAGAATATTGTTGAAATGTAACTATTAAAAATATAAACCCAGAAATTCTCAAGATCTGACAAAAGTCTTGAGGGTTTTTTTGGTTTTGGATAGAAAACATTCAACTCATAATAATAACATTTGCCATAATAACAGTGTAACTTCCCTGATTTAATGGAAAAGTATCAACACAGAAGCATTAGAGAGAATGGAAAAGTTCATGTCAAAAAAAATTGGATTAAAAAATCACACAGTGAAGCTGCATGAATTTTTATTTCTGGATCAAAATGGTGTTGTATGCATTTTGCTGAAATAAACATACGTGATTTTACTTAGGTATGTTTCAGTGAATTTAAGTATCAGTGACAGGTGCTAGGAATAGCATAACCACCTGTTAACATTTACCTTTGTAGCATTAAGGTAATCCAGTGATATTTTGTAGGTGCAAAAAATTTCTTTATTCATTCATAAAGATAAATATAACAACTGTGATAAGCTTAACTGCTGAATACATTTATTGACTTTCTACAACAACAATACTATTAGATATTATTAGGACAGTGGATTGATGCAGGAATAACTTTTAAAATCAGTGAGAGTCTCAGTAAGTCAAATCTCTCTTTTCTTCAGAAGCTATGGACTAGAAACTAGTTTCTGCAAAGAAAATCAGATTACAATGACCTTAAAAAAATCCCGTGCTTACAGTATATGCTGCTTATAATAGAACAAGAAATAGCTGATATTAATCCCGGCAGCAAGGTACAAGACAATACCAAAAAAAAAAAAAAAAAAGTTCATTTAGATGTAAAGATGAGTTATTTGGAGAAGTTACAGAAGAAAAGCTAATTGCCAAAGCAGTTAGGGGAACTGTGGACTATTTGTATTGTGGTTTTAAGACAATATAAGTCAGTGGTGTTACATATGAATTTCAGCCTCTTTTATCTAATAACATCTCATAAATTCTACTTTCTTTTCTTATAAGTTCTACTTTAGTGTTCTCACTCCACTCCACACTCACAGGCCAGTGGTGATGGAAAGAGTATTACATTTTACTATTTATTCCCTTCTAAGTTGTCATGGATGATTGATGTCTATTCAGTAGTAAAAAACATGTAAAATTTGGTGAAATTTTATTGTTCTGAGATTTGGGTGCCAAAATCTTCTTTTATGGAGGTATTAACAAACATTTGTAAGTTTTCTACAATAAAACTGGGTCAACACTGAAGTTATTTTTCTGTCTTGATAACTTTCAAATAAGTCACTTGATACGAAAGAGACAATGCAGCTTAAGTTTGCTAAAAGGTAATCATACCTTTAGCAATGCCCATACCTTCTTCTTATATTCTTTACCAAAGGAAAATAGAAGTAATAATTTATAATATGTACCAAACCATATGAGATTTGTTATTTTGACAGTGATGGCTTCCATTCTTTTGAACGAGTCTATATGAGTTCACACTTAAAAATCCTAATTAAAATAAAGTAGATCACAGTAATTCTGTCTTCTGATATCCCCTAATATGTATTAGGTTTTCTAATTTGCATACATGTTATGCATATCTATTGATTCAGAGTTTAACTGAGTGATACTGATTAATAATAGTTTTTTAAATCCATCTAATTAGTTAACCAGACTCAATTAATTCAAGACAATTAATATATTTAAAAATATTATTACTTTTATGATATTGGAAATGTGAGCATAAGATTTTTTTTATATATAATTAGCAAAATACTGCAAAATATCTGCTAATTTTTCTGGTTCTGTTTAGCAGAGTTATTGTGTATATAATAATTCAATTTCATTTGTGCATTTTACCAGATCTTCGAACACCGTGGTAACACTTACTTTACTGTCAAAGTATTGAAAATCATCCCACTAAATATTTTCACCTTGTTATTATCTGTATTTGTAAACTATCATCTTCATTATCTTTGTCTGTCATAATCCTCATAAACAATAATGTACAATAACTTTCTTTTCATTACCTTTTTTATGTAATATTTGTGTGCAGTGTGTGTGAACAAGAGAAAAAACATGCAGAGAAATTCCATTACAGAAGCAACCCTTGAAAAGAGAAGATTGATGATGTTAAATATTCTTGTCTGTTCAGAATAATGTTAAAATGTGGAAGCTTTTGTTTTGGAATGTAATATAGCAGTAAAATTGATCCTAGGCATATTTCTCCTAGAAATTGCTAATTAGTACTCTCACTCTGAGTAATTGAAAGAACTATTGAATTTGTGCAATGCTTTACTAACCTCAAAGAAAATATTTCATAATTTGAGAAAGATTAAGCAAAGAAGTCATTTAACTTCATATTCTAATTGCACATCATTACCTTCACTATGCATGCTAGATTTGCCCAAATTCCTGATGAACTTTTCTGAAACGGTGTTATCTTCTGTAGGTCTGAGAATACCAGGCAATCCTGAATATTAAAGTGGAGTGATTTTTAATGAGTGAACAGATAGCAACTTGGGTCCCATTTCCTGAAATCAATTTGTGATTGTCATCTCATTTGCAACTTAGGTGACAGAAGTGATGTGCTTTGCTCTGTAGTTCCCTCAACCTTGCTACTCACAAGATGATGCTCTTATAGTATAAGCTGTTTTAATATATAATTCAAGGAAGTGTGTGGTTGGCATGAGTTCTTATCCTAGATTTCTAGTGTATTCTTTCTAATATTTACACTCTTAGTGACAGTTCAGTACCTACTTACTTTGAGTTCCACAGTCAGCAGGTTGAAGTCTTAAGATGACATTTCAAAAGCTAGATGTTCTGGGATTACAGTTATAACTTGAAAGAGAAAGAAGTGATGCTTTTTTTCCCCCTACACCAAGACTGAGAACAAAAATTAGGCTTAGAGAAGCCCCTGGAAACTTTTATAACTAATAAAGCTAACTAATAAAGCTCTCTATACTTAGACTATGCATTATGAAGTACCACCTTCTTTGTCATGAAAGCACCAACTCCTCTCCTTTTTTCACCTGTAAAGTTTTGGAAGAGCTGGTGGAAGCTGTTTGCTTTTTTCTGCACTAGTTCCTTTCATTCCCTTCAGAAATTGCCTCCTGAATATTTTGTGTAACATAAAAATATATTAAAAAAAAAATAAAATTAAGATAATTTCTTCTTTAAGTAATTTAAGATGCAAGACCGTATAATTCTCATTGTTTCACTATTATAAATGCAGCATAAGTCTTCACTCCATTTGGTTTACTCCATAATTACACTGAGTTGAATGAGAAAAAATCCTTCCCCCCTCCCCTTCTTTCTTTCCAGGCTCAGCTCTACTCCTGATTTCTCTACCTGCTCCTGCCACAGCGACACAGGGGGACAGGGAACGGGGGTTGTGGTCAGTTCATCACACGTTGTTTCTGCCCCTCCTTCCTCCTCAGAGGGAACACTCCTCACACTCTTCCCCTGCTCCAACATGGGGTACCTCCCACAGGAGACAGTATTTAGATCAAAACTCACCAAGACAGATATTTTCTATGTATTTGTGCAGCACCTAGGTCAGTGGGTCTGACTCTATGTATAATAGTAATAAGAGTCACCTGGTCATGGTTCCTTACAATTTTCAAACACTGTCTTTTTTCACATGCTATTGTTTCCAATCTGTACTTTACGAATATGAGTAAAGTTTTTTCTTCAAGTTCAGTTCCTAAAACGGTACTTTTGACTCAGCTCAGCATTTCTAGTCCATTCAAAATGGAATAACAGCATTATTTTCTATTCATAATACAAGTTTATAAAAAAATTTAATAATATCAATATTGGTATATTACTGAAGTTTTCCCTAGAAAGTGAAAATGCTGAAAAGCATTTGAGATAAGCACATCATTTATTTCTTATGATTCTGTGTTTTCAGAAAGTCTGTGAAATATCTTGGCTTTAAATAAGAGAAAACATTCTGCTAGTCAATCAGTATCAAATATCAGCTCTTCCTCTGAGTGATACTGAAGAAAGGTGATTTCCCTAGGCAAAAGCCACATGTCATCAGCTCAGTATTAGGGATGACATTTTCATATAGTTATTTTGGTGTCAAACATAAGTCATAACAGTGTCAACAACTGTGAGATTTCTTTTGATAACACTGCAGATCAAAATATTAGCATTTATTATTTTTACATATCAAACAATTGCTCTCAGAAAGTCAAAGTGGAATAAAGAAGTCAAGAAATCTTAAAAAATCTGTAAAAGAATACATCTGCATGAAAATGTGAACTGAAACTAAAATCTGTCATAATGACTGCCAATGAGATGATGTACTGAGAGAGAATAAAAAAGAGGCTGAGACTCTGGTACTAATTATAACAGGATTCAAATAAGACCTGTTTAAACAATGCAGGGAATGATCAATGAATTAAGTATCATTCAAGAAGAGTAAGAGCAACAAAGGTGAATCCCAAATGATATCTCAGACTATCTAACAAGACCTGATAATTGATAATAACAACTGTGGCAGAAATTTCTACTGCTAATAAATAAATCTTACCAGACTCTTAGTTAAGACTCTTAGTTAAGAGGCTGTATGCAGAGCGTTTTCTCTGCCTACCTCAGTCAAGACTGTTACAAGAGGCCATATTGATCATAAGATAAATAGACTAGACACATTGAAATTTTAGGTATAAGCCAATGAATGAGTAGGTCAGCAGGTATAAAACAGATAAAATTAGAATTTTGTTTACTTTTTTAATACAATGTTATGTAATTGGAAATTTTTTAACTGGAATGTTGAAAAAGCATGAAAAATAGAAATAAAGTAAATAAATAAAGTAAAAAATAAGAAAAAAATCCTACCATAACTTAGGGTTTGTTTCTTGTTAAAGATTTCAGCTTCTTTGAATCATAATTTTAGTATTTACCACAATTATAATTCTTCCCTCATGATTCCCCCTTTCACCTATGTTACTGTCAACAGATTTTACAACCTGAGTATAAGTCAACCTTCATCTGCATTGCTATGCAGAGAAATTTAAACTAAATAAACTTTATTGGCTCTTCATGTAGTATACCAGTATTTGGAGGCAGGGTTTTTTGGATCAAGATGATGAAAAATACTGTCTTCTTTACTTGTTTTCCCAACATTAAAATGTTCTGTGCTAAGAAATTCTGAAGCATGTGGATATACTTTCAGAGATGCTAGAAAGGGAAATATCCATGCTAATGTGTACTTTGACATAGGCATGAGAGAAGCACAGCTGATCCTCATGATAAGAATATTTGTTGCATGAGTAATTTCAGTGCACTTGAAAATAAAATGCAGATGGCAGAACTCTGCACAAAGTAAAAGAAAGTCTTCTGGCTTTTTAAAATCACTCTGAGGAGTTTTTTTCAGCAATTTTGAGACCAATTTTTTGTCTCAGTAAAATGTTTTGCCAGAAGCCTCAGACTCATTCAAGAGTTCTTACCTACTTGCTGTTATTTGCCTTCAACTTGTAGAAGCCAGTATTGTTTCCCTGGATGGATGGGTTATGTCTTCTGCTGGTGAGCTTGTGACGATATTTCACTATTTATTCTAGAGCTGTGCTTGCACTCATTGTTCTAGTATATGTTCTTGCACAAAGCTAGTTGTATCTTACTGGCTAGTGTTTTGATCAGGGTTTGTCATACATAGCCACTGATTATCTTAACTTGTATTTTCATAGTATTATACCTGGCTCTGTAACATAACTTTAGAACCTGTTCATTACTGAGAATGGAGGTTTCCACTTCTGAGTTCATATAGCAGTTATTAGTTGTGTCATTTATACTTGATTATCTAAGACCACTGTATGGATGTTCCATTTCCAGTTGGCTTGGACTGGATTTTACTTATTAGTAGATGACAATAATAGGTGGATTCACCTATTTGTGATTTTTTTTTTTTTTTTTTTTATCATGTAAAATCTGGTCCTCTAGGTGAAATCTTAATTTCTTCAGATTCAGAAGAAAGATTCTATGGTTTTCAGTAAAGATAGAATTTTTTCTTTTGTATTTAGTATGGAAGCCATCTGACGGGTATACTCTGCATTAGCACTTTTCAGCCTTACCAAAAGCCTGTAAATTTAATACTGGCTCTACCTACCAGCCCTTAGAGAGATATATCCTGACTGCTACTGAATGTCTTGAGCTCCCAACTCTACTGAAGCTGAAGGGACTTATGAACACTCAGCGCAGGATTATCTCTGCAATGATTCAAAGAAAAATAAATCCTTGAAAGCATTGAAAATATTTGGCAGAAGAGGCAGTGAATTATTGTATTATTTGTATTATTTAGTATTTGTACCAACTTTAGGCCTAAATGTGTTATAACCTTCTTATATTATTTCAATTTGTGTCATTTCCATTTGTTGTATTGTTGACTACCAGTGTAGCAATGCATATATAACACAGAAAAAAAAGTGAATGTGATAAGAATTAATTTAATTCACTTAATTTCTACCTTGCAGTTAAATAGGCTCCTGAGCTACCTTTTTCAAAAATTGACATAGACAAAATGGAAAATGTCCAAAGGACTTCGCAATTAATCATGTATAATGGCCAAGAAAAGAAATTTATTTGCAGTATTCACACTTCTTTACAGCCACAGTGGCAGTAGACTGAACCACAGTCCTTTTATAGAGTTAGGAATTAGCTTTCAATTTGAAATCAATAACATGTTGTATGAGGTCACTGCTTAGTAATCCCTAGGATGCTTTGTGACAGAGTCTTTCTGAAAGATCTGAGTACAAGAGGGCTTTGTAGGCTTTATCTGGTGATAATGAATTGACTGAAAAGTGAAGAACTGATGAGGTATTGTGAACTGTAGCTTTTAACAAATTCTGTCTAGCAAATATTCCTTTAATCTCTCAGAGATCTTTATCACACTATATGGTTTCCATGTGGTGCTTATAGGTATGCGATTTACTCCTGGTTTTGATAGAATAAATAATAATAGGCAGAATAAATAAAGAATTAGCAGAATAAATTAATAAAACAAGTGACAAATAGCTGTAATTCCTACTGGCTGCCCATTACACTATCACAAGTTATTTTAGTAACCCTTCTTAGTGATAAGATTAATCTTCTATAATTAAACAGTATTTACAAATTACATTAATAATATTAATGGGATTGTGTTCTTGCATTCATTCTGAGAGTTACTTCGCCACAACCTGAAAAAATACTAGAACAATCTTTTCTTCCAGTGTCTGAATATACAACATAGTTTAATAATTTTAATATTTAGGATATCTGAAAAAATGTTTTAGAATATGAAACATTAAAAATGATAGTATGAAAAACTGTAATTTTGGCATTACTTCAGGTAATATCTAATTTTTTAGCAATAGGAAAAGTTAACTTTGTGGGGTCTCAAAATATTACCTGGCTCATCCACTTAGTCTGAAAAAGAAACAAATATGCTGAAGCAGTTCTTGTTGGATGCTGGTATAAATTGAAATACAGGGGATGGTAGTGATGGAATATATCCTTACATATCTTCTTTTAACATTCATTTGTGCTTATAGAAAGCAGTTCATCTTAATCATCAATATACAATTTTCTTGATGATTTTTAGTCACATTTTTCCACATTCCTGCATACCTTTAACCTAATCTAAAATTTCTGGTATATCTTCTTCATTTTCATTAACTTCAGTTGTTTACATGTATGTGTCCACATCTACTCAGGCTTAGACCAATTGCCTCAGAAGCCACTGTTATCAATGAAAATACAATTAATACAACGTAAGCATTATATAAATACATGTACCTATTTTGTTTACATTCTTTTAGATACTTTCTGCAATATGTCAATATCATCTAGAATTTGCCTTGTATAAAACCTTGTTTTGCTTCATTTCCCTTAAATTCAGTTTGATATTGTCTGTTGATGTAAAATAATTACTCACAATATGGCAGTTTAGGTTGTTGATTAAAATACTGAAATCTACATGAGAATAATAGCAAAGTATTTTCTTGGGTTTAATCATAAGCTGCTGTTCTTGTGTAACGTTTTCTTTTTATTTTCTTGTTCTTTGCCATCCATATCCTGCCCAAAATTTAGTTTCTCTTATTTTATTCCACAAATACAGAGCTGTTAGTCTCATTATCAGCAACATGACCTACTTTGTGCTGTCTTTTCCACACCTTGGATTTCGTGAGCTGAAAAACTTGCAATTTTACCAAGTTATTCTCTTACTTCATATGTTTCCTCAGGATTAGGATATATTAGGATAATACTTAAACTTCTGATATTAATTCTTGGATCTGTCAGCTCCACTGGACTCTTTTCAATGTTAATATTCTTTTTCCCATCTTGCTGATTCTGAGTTTATAAAAAACTACTTTTGAAATATTTTGTCTTATTTTTCTGTTGATCTCTTTCCATTTTTAACATTGACAGGGCAAGCAAAAGTAGATGGCAGAGTCCAATACCCTCTGAACAGGTTGTTTTGGTTATTCCATGCACGGAGGATGTAATGTTTAATATAAAATTCAGTTATTAAAGATTGTTGATGTTACACAGGATTTCTGGGTTAGCAGAGTGATACAAAATATACTGCATAAAGCAATGCAAACATACAACATACGTGGCAAAACATAGCAATTGCAATATCAATTGTGTTTTGTTTAATGCTGCAAAAAAGTATAGCTATCAATATTTTCTCTTTATGAAATGCTAATGATAAATCAGTCAGACTTGGCTAAATATTTTTCCTTATCAAGTGTGTTTGCATGTCATGTTGCTAGTATAAAACATCAACAGAAATAAGGATAACATTGAGGTTGTTTAGCTGTTGTTTCATTTCCCATCTGGAAGTCCGAATATTTGTCTATGTGCAATTTCAGTAAATCAATGTTCTTTTCAAATTCTCAGAAAAGCCCCAGAGTTTTTCCTTGTTTTCTAGGTTTTGATTTGGGTTTTCTGTTTGTCTGTTTTGGGATAATTTTTGGTTTTCTTAATTGATAAAGCAGTATGTACATGATTGTTTTTATTGGCATTTCACACCTCTAAGGCCAGAAAAGCTCAGAATTCTGAGATCTTCAGCAATATATTCTGCTTAGCCATATTACTTATTCTTATCTCCTGGTCTTTTAACTTTGAGGGCCTATTTTGCCTATAGATACAATTCTTATTCCTTTAATTTCCTTTTATATTAGCTCACTGTTTTCACAGATTTAACAAAAAAAGCTGTGCATATATAAAGATTGACCCATTAAGAGGTACTACCTACTATCAACTACAAAAATTTTTCAGTAATCTGTAATTAATACTAAGCAAAACCAAATACTGTATATAGATTAGAATGCAACAGTAGTACTTGATGTTCCAGACTATAAATTAAGTGGGTTTGAATATAAAGAATATGTGGATAATATTCAACTTGAACACTAATAATAACTAATAGGCTTATCATAGTAGAGCCTATTGACAGAGGCACCTTACTCCAGCTACAAGAAGTATCATACCTGCAGCCTCTTGTCCTGCTGGGGACTTCAACCACCCCAACATCTGCTGGAAAAGTAACACAGAGAGCTGTAGGCAATGGAGAAGACTCCTGGAATACATTGAGGATGGCTTCTTAGCCAGGTAATAGACAGCCCTGTCAGAGGGAATTTAATAATTGGACCTGATAGTCACAAATGCAATGAAGCTAATCAGTGATGTTAAGATTAGAAGCAGCCAGGGCTGCAGTATTCATGTACTGGTGGAATTCGTAGTCCTGAGGAATATAGGACAGCCAAAGGGTAAAGTCAGGATTCTGAATTTCAGGAAAGAAAAATTCCAGCAGTTCAAGGAGTTAGTCAATTGGATCCCTGAGAAACTGCCCTCAGGGACAAAGGAGCAGAACAGAGCTGGTAGATCCTTAAGGACACTTTCCACAGAGCACAAGATCTCTTGGTCCTGGATGGACCACAAGACAGGGACTGGGTGAACAAAGTCACTCCCACTGTAAGAGAAGATCCAGTTCAAAACCACCTGAGGAATGTGAATATACATGTGTATGGGCCCTGACGAGATGCAATCCCAGAGTCCTGGAGGAATTGGCTAATGTAGTTGCCAAGGTATTTTCCATGATGTTTGAAAAATTATGTCAGGTGAAGTCCCCTGTGGCTGGAAAAAGGGAAACATTTCACCCATTTTTAAAAATGTTGAAAAGGAGGACCCTGGGAACTGTCAATCTCACCTCTGTATCTGAGAAGATCATGGAACAGATCCTCCTAGAAGCTATGCTAAGGCACATGGAGGTCAGGGAGGTGATTTGACACAGCCAGCATGGTTTCACCAAGGCTAAGTCCTGCCTGATCAAACTAGTGGCCCTCTCTATGATGTAATGACTACATTGGTGGACAAGGGAAGAGCTATGGACATCATCTATCTGGACTTCTGTAAGGCCTTTGACACAGTCTTCCACAAAATCCTTCTCTATAAATTGAAGAGAGATGGATTTGATGGATGGTCTGTTCAGTGGATGAGGTATTGGTTGGATGGTCACATCCAGAGAGTAGTGGTCAACATCTCACTGTCCAGATGGAGATCAGTGATGAGTGGTGTCCCTCAGAGGTCTGTACTGAGACGACTACTGTTTAATAGCAACAGCATAGACACTGAGATCAAGTGCATCCTCAGCAATTTTTCAGGTGAGTGAGACCTGAGATAGAGGATGCTATCCAGAGTGACCTCGACAAGCTTAAGTGGACCTATGTAAAGTTCGTTAGGTTAAGTAAGACCAAGTGCAAGGTCTTGCACCTGGGATGGGGCAACCTCTGGTATCAATACAGGCTGGGGAGTGAAGGGATTGAGAGCAGTCCTGCAGAGAAGAATTTGTGGGTACTGGTGGATGGAAAGCTGGACAGGACCCAACAACATCATACTGCAGCTCAAAAAGCCAATGCTGTCCTTGAAGCAAACTTTCTTGTTTCACTCAAAAAAAAGCTGCCTTTGCAGAGATAGGTGGAGAAGAGAGTAAAGTAGCAAACTGAGGATGGAAATCACCTTTGTGAAGTACTGGACACCTGAAGTCTACCACCATTATTCTCCCAAAGGGGCTGTGCAAAGGTCAGATGCATAATACAACATACAAAATGGTGACAGCTATATAAAAATGTTAACTACAACTGCAGTATTTCCCAATACTTTAATGTATGTTTTAGCATGTTTTAGTAGATTCCTTTCAAGAAAAAATAAACTTAAAAATAAAAGTTTTACATAGGTGCCTTGCAGAAAAATATGCCTTTCAAAAAAATTTTAATACTAGCTAACCAGCCAGTTCATAAAATCATAAAATGGTTTGGGTTGGAAGGGCCCTTAAACACCATCTAGTTCCAATCCCCCTGCCACGGGCAGGGACACCTTCCACTAGACCAGGTTGCTCAAAGCCTCATCCAACCTTGCCTTGAACGCTTCCAGGGATGGGGCATCCACAGCTTCTCTGGGCAACCTGTTCCAGTGCCTCACCACCCTCACTGTAAAGAATTTCTTCTTCATGTACAATATAAATATACTGTCTATCCATTTAAACCTGTTACCCCTTTTCTGTCACTACATGCCCTTGTAATGGGCAATATGCAATGGGAAATATGTTACAATTACACATTGTATATACATGAATATTAGTATTCTTGGGCATCAGACATTCAATTTGCCATGTCATTGATCTCTTTATTTTCATTAACTGAAAAAATAAAATACCTTTATTCATTCATAAGGCAATAAACCATAAATGTTCTCTTATCTATTTTTAATTTTTTTTTTTACTTTTTCAAAAAGATGTAATAGCAACATTTGAATAATAGGCCCTCGACACTTGAATAACAGGTACTTGACATGAATAACTGCTGGCAGACTCTAAAGAGGAGTTAGACCTTGCGTTTTATGTATTTAGGTACATGCGAGTCCATTAATTTCATCTGTGCTACGTCTACACAACAGTACCATAAAATTTAATTGTTTTTCATCCAGCTTTAAGAATAGTAATTTTTCTTTTGTCCCATACATTCTTTAAGTACATTAGGTCTATCCTCATGGAAAGTAATTCTTACAGAACCTTTTTAATGTAGCTGACATATATAATGCTACATCAAAGAAGAATATCTCAAATTTCCATATTGGGACTCTTA